>OY728151.1:314258751-315508751 GCA_963277665.1 Viscum album
CATGAAATTTTTTATCAGATTACAAACATATAAGGTCACTTTCTTGATAATGTGGATCTAAATGAATAATAATATGGTTTTATGATAGTATAATATTTAAATATTCTCGTAAAATATTAATAAAAAATATTTTAGTAAAACATCAACCCTTATATATTGGATTAACCACTTCAGTAAACTAATTTTCACCTTAACCATGGTAACAAAGTATTACAGAATTTATTATTCACTATGAAAAAATTATATTTACCTAATTATATTATAATAATTATTTTTATTATCAATATCTATGATATTTTATCATATTTAATTTCTATATGTGGTCAAGTTTAATTTTAATAAAGCATGAAACACAAAATGGGAAAAAAATTAGATAAATGATTCCTTAATCATAAAAATTAATTTTCCAAGTTTCCTTTCATTATAAAAATATAAATATTAAAATTATATGATAGAACATATTTTCTATATATTTAATTTAAATAAATACTCATATTTATTGATTTCTTTAACAACAAAAAAACACATTGCACACATAAACCAGTTTATCAGAAAAATCGTGTTTTAATCCCAAAAATGATCTTTTACAAAAATAATGATTAATAATGATTCATATGTAATTAATTATATTATTTCTAATTAAAGGATAATTATTTAAATTTATGATAAAATTTATAACATAATAGTAATTTTACATTAAAATAAATGATATTTTTTATAAAAAATCAAATTTTTTGATATGCAGAGAAAAAAAATCTTTTTTGAAAAATAATTATAAATTCAAAATAAGATAATAATAAAATTATATTAATTTACTAAAATTAAAATTCTAAAAATGTTATAAATTTATTATAATTTCTATGTGAGTAAAATTAAAAAAACACAAAAAATTTAAGTTAACATGTTTTAGAAGCATAATATAGCATTACGAAAATTGAGTACATATTATGAATTCATCAATATATATTAATTATTTCAAACCATTAATTTTTTTTATAATGTTATTACTTCTATTTATTCCTTGTAATTCAGCATCTAAATTATAAATAGTTTCTAAATCATGATTCATTTTGATTTGGTATTGCATGTAAATAAATATATTAAACACTTGAAATTTATATAAAGAAAATTATAAAATCTTAGGGTGTTATAGTATAGGTATATGTTTTTTAAGACAAGTATAAAACATTTGAAAATATCATATATTTTCAAGAAAATGTATATAATAAAATATTACTTATTATTTAGATTATTTAATCATATTGGGGTGGTGAATAATTGTAGTTTGAATTAATAGATCATCTCAAGAAACATTATAATTTTTATTAAACTGCATACTCATGAAACCCCATAACGGAATGGTGTGTCTGAAAGGAGGAATCATTCCACATTGAACATGATTCGGCAAATGATTTATTTATGTGACCTCTTGATCACATTTTTTTGTTATGATATGTAGAATAATAAATTTTTACAGTAATGTTTTCCACATAAATCAGTTACAATGGAAACACATGATATATGACAATGAAAAAATCTTATTTTTTCTTTTATAATTATTTGGGTTTTTGAAGGACACAAATGATGATTGTATTCAGATAAACATTACATTATTTCACATATATGGTTAATTTAACTTTATCTCATGGAATGAAAAGATTTTAATTTCTATAACCCAAATGATAAATGTTTTTATAGTTGGAGCTAGTGTTCTCCCTGAAATGGAATTTATTAATAATGGATTTATTCACCATTTTTAGAATGTTTAGATGATTAAAACCAAAAAATATTGTTTTTTTCCTTAATATATAGTTTGATCCACTTCCATAAAGAGTTATAGAAAATGAACCATCTATTGTTACATAAAAAACAAGGAGGTCTTGTTGCATTGTTATAAACTCAATAAAGATAGATTTTATGTGGCTAATGAAGATGATTTAATTTTAATGGGATGTGAACCTATTACCTACAAAGAGTCCATTGACTATTTTAATTCTTGTAAATGATTAAATTCCATAAAATTTAAAATATATTCCTTGTACATAGGCAATGTTTGGAACCTGGTTGGTTTACCTGAAGGGGTAATAATAATATGGTTTAAGATGTTTTTACAATTGTAAACTGAAATTTGTGTTTGATTGGAAACATTTAAGTCTCCCATAGTTGAAAATGGTTATAAAAAAGTTCACGATATTAAATTTGTAGAATCATCTTAAAATATATAAAAGATTAATTATATTCAATTTTTTTATCCATACCACCTCATTATAACAATGAGATATATCCAACAGATATCTAAATCACATTCCTTTATTTAAATTCATCCAAGGATGATGATATGAGATTTTATAATGTTTATTAGGATCCAAATGTGTGCTTTATTGATTTTTAGATGCAACGGTCCATTTATGGACCAATATAATCTTCTTGGAGTTCGACTATATCATTTAATAATGAAATTAGATATTTTTTATCTAAAATATAGATTAAAAATGCGTAAAACATGATTTGGGGGTATTGAATTGTTTATGATATTTTGTGTATATAAAATAGTTATTATTATCAGTGAACTCCAGACACTTAATTCATTAAATATGTGGTTTGGTAAATGTGTCTCAATTAAAGACATTAGTAAAGTTTCCAATAGACTCGTACGATGTTCTGTAGAGATAAATCAAAGAGGTTGGATATAATTATTCTAAACAAAGGTATAGGAAAAGATATAAAGTTGTTTTTCATGGTGAACTTCTAGAAGGGTTCTTTACTAGTGTTTCATGGCATTGATCGTATGAAGAATAAAGATCTATTAAAAATTTAAGAAATGATGGATAAAATTTCTTATACACATTCCCTATAATCTATAAGGTATTAAATATTATGTAATCGACTAGATGTATCTAAAACATTGATCAAAACTAGTGTATATTGGTCTAATAGTTGTTATTTTCACAAGATTTTAATGAACAATGAACTTAAGTATGTAAGAAAGACTAATGATATGTTCTTTTTTAGAGGAGAAAATAAGCTCTTCATTAAAGGTTATAGAGATGAATGTTTTCAATCCAAAAATGATTATTGAAATATCAATTTGGATATGTGTTTTTGTTAAATAGTGAATATTTCAGAAGGAACTTTTCTAAACCAGCCTCCATAGAGAACAACAAATTTAGGAAATTTACATAATTGTATCCAATGTTGTGAAGGAAGTTGTTTGGAAGAATAAATTCATTAAGAAAACCGGAGTGGTTCCATTAATTGGGATTTAAATTGAGCTATATTGTGATTGTAATATTTTTTTTATCAAGATAAGGAAACTCAATCTCATTAGTGGTCCAAACACATCATATAAAAAAATTGTTTCATAAAAGGGATAATTTAGAGGGGAAATGAAAAGATTAATTCATTGGATACAAATTCAAATATGGTAGATCAATTGATGATATCCTTACAACAACAGAAATATGAGGGTCAAGTAGAATCTATAGGTTCTAGAAAAACATGACATTGGTTTTAATGAGTATAACATTATCATGGTAACATAGTACATTAAAACATTATTTATAATTCTTCTATGTGCAATGTAATTTATTTTACAAGAATGGTCTAATTATAAAATCACCTTCAAGTTTGACATTGGGTTACATGTAACTGATGATCAATTGATGTATTATCGGTTGTGATGATATGATAATGTTATGTTTTATATATTCATTTACAAATTATGTAGACTTTTATTTGATATATGAATAATGGTTTAATAAGGCAATAAGTATTTACTTTTCACATAGATTGATGATATAATGTATGTCCCCTGTAATGACATGAAATCATCGATATAAATAGGTATATATACATAAAATAAATCTTTCATACATGGTTTTGAGATATACCTAGCTTGAGAACCATAATATTGTGATACCATAATTATGAAATTAAATACATAAACATAGATATTAGGGCTGGTTTGGAATTTTTTTGGTTATATCATCGATTGGAGGTCATCAATTATGGGATTTGTCCACTCAAATGACAAGTAAATTTTTTTCCCATTACTTAAATAGACTATTGAAATTCAGGAACATTATTAGTTGATAAGCATGTTATGAACTAAAATAATTGGATGAGGGGTTTGGGTTTCACTCATATATTAGAATAATGGCATTTTTTGTATCCATCGACATGGTTATTTGGTTTCATATAATCGTCAAATCATGATATGATTATAAACTATTACCATGTTCCATGTCTAGTGGTCAATCAATGTCATGAAAAAATGTTTATATTGGTATTCATATGATTTTTCTGAGATATGTTATGGTCAAATGTTCATATAGATATATGAGTATAATTGACGAATATCAGACCAAAAACCATAGTTGGCTTTTCTAGAACCAATTCATTTCAAGAGGTCACTCTTTGTATACATTTATAAAAAGTGAATTTTATATATTATTTTAAGTCCATTTAAGTCCATAATGCTACATGGCTAAAAACATGGATAAGGATATCATTTTTTACAATTTTCATTGCTTCAAAATGGATAGTGGTCGAAGAAAATATATCCAAATGTGTTTCAAGATGGATTCAACAAGAATTCCCCATATTTTTCTTAAGAACATTTCATTTTAGTGTAATCGGGACATTTTATGAAGTTCCCTAAAATATGCACCACAAAATTTTTGAGCTATATGTTATCTTATTATTTAATCCAGCATCATTGATTTAATTCATATGATACAGGTATTATCTACACCATTATCTTCTCTATTTTATTCAGTATAAATTTATATATGTATTCACTCTTAAAAATTTTAATCACAATGAATGATTAAAATGTATAAATTCAAATAGGAATATATACATCAAATGTGTTTCATATTTATTCTCTTTAATAATGAAATGACAATGAGAATATATAAGGATATGATATTTCTGTTATTTGGTGTGTTGGTACATTCCAGATGTGGTGGATTTTTTGTTATCTAGTAAAGGCCCTCTTTCATAAGGAATATCATTCATAATTCCATGAATCCACTATAACACATTCTGGATTTTGGGATTCATCATGAAATGTTCATGAATCTTCTAGCTCTTACACCGTAACACCCCAGGAGCTTTGAGAAATACATCTGTTGATCCCCATGATCATATTTAAGCATACTCTATCCAATAAGAAACCCATGATTTTTAATATTGAGTCATTTCTGATACATTATTTTGACCTATTTTTCAGAAATATATATTAATAAACACACACGTTTAATACCTTCTAGATAAAACCTTTTTTGTTTCAACATTCTTCCACTAACAATAGTCATGTAAGGATAAAAACCCTATCAAATATTTAGTGTGATTCAGGATATAGAAGGTACATTTGATACAAGTATATATGAAGACATTTATGATCCATAATTATTTTTATTTGTACTTTTGAAAAATATATTTTGATTAAAATGAGGGAAATTAGGAATTCATGAAGGTCCCCCATGACATTGATTTTGAATGTTTTTTAAGGAATTAAGTAATCCTATAAATTCATTGAGTTTTCCCCAAACCTATAAAGGTTATGAGTGGTTTCATATCACCAAATATTATGCCAATATTTTAACTAGGTGCAAAATGTTTCCATAGTAATATATTTTAAGAATTATGTACATGATAAATTGTGCATCATTGAAAATTGTGTGTTGTATATCTAGAATACATCCACCATTATGGTTCACCTAGGGATGTTGAACACTATCATAACTTTTTCCTTTTAAAATTTATAAATCATTAAGAGAGATCATGGGAGAATGAAAATAAAATGTGAGTATTGTAAATTCACCATATTTAGTGACTTCTGAATTCTAAAACAAAAATCCATAATGGTGTGGATGATTTTGTGATAGGGATTTTTTCAAAAGATTCATTTAAATGTTGTTATTATTATTATCTTATTTAGTGGATTCATGGTGGGATTAGTTTTTGTTTTTCATAATTTATCAATAAAATATTTATTATATTATAATATAATATTTTTCATTTCACACACTTGTAAAAGATAAATAATGAATATCTCTTAAACATATCTTGACATATTAAAATTTTCACCACAACATAAAATCACGATATGGGTTTTTAACAAGTGTATATTTATTACATGTTCGTGTTTTGGATCTGAACAAGGATAGTTTTTTATATATACAAATTTATTTTGTTTTCCTGCATAATGATAAAGAAAAAATCACATAGTTTGTGTTAGAGTCACACATGGAACCATCTTCATCTAATTATATACAAGATATTGTATACTAGAGATGAGGGCCTAAGTCTTATATTTATGAGATTATACCCTTGATATTAAATAATGGTCAATTATATATAAAATAAGGGCTAATGATAAAAACACCACTTTATATACCAAAAGAAGATACTTCTATTCATAAATTAAATTAAAAGGGATCCCTTCATTTTGTAGATCAATATAGAAAGTAAATATAGAATTAAATAATAAAAATGTATGGTTTTATAAGATCCCATATTATATATTGAAATCTCCAAAAATCCATAAAAATTCCTTCATGTTCAAACACCAATATAGGACCCCTGTACATGGATGTATCCCTTATTTTATGGTATTCATGTGCATTTGGTTTCTCAAGTATATTTCGTGTAACAAAGTTAGTTGTACCCCACCAAAACACCATAGTCTTAACTAAATAATATATAATAGAGTTTATATACTAATGAGAATTAATAAGTGGAAAACAACCCAATTCTATTTGGTAAGAGTTCTCTAACAAAGCTTCCATGAACCACGACTATAAAATCTTTAAATCTTTATCAGTAATAGAGTTGTTTCAAGAAAAATGTACACCAATATATAGATATATACCATCTAAAATTGTATTTTCATTATTGAATTTGTTTGTTAAATAATATATAAACCTTTAGAACACCTATTGAAACTCATGAGAGGTACATACCATGTAATGTATCTTCCCCTCTCACTCAGGGAACTCCATACATTATGTTCTCAACCATCGCTCCCCACTTAAGAGAGATGATATATCAACTCCAAGACCATCCCCTCTTACTAAAGGGATGTTTCAAATCATGTCTCATAAAAACCCCTATCACTCAAGAGTATTTTTATATCATTATCACTTTTCCAGATTTCAAATATAGGGCATCCAGGACATCCATGATACCATTCCATAAAATAATAATCATCAACCATCACACTAATAATGAGGTCACAAATATATATAATAACATATAAAAAATATTTAGAAATAACAAAAAATATTCGACTAATATTAAATTATTTTAAATATCTCAGCCGAATATTCTATGTTTAAGAAATATTTTACGGTATATTATCATAGAATCCCTAAAATCCATTCTAAGATACTAATATTATCCTTTCTTATTAACTATACATTCTTTAACATAAAGGGTATAACCATTCATACCAAAATACCAGGTACTTGGTCACCTAATCCCTAAACACGTCTGAACATATCACCCTATGACTTACCAATATCAAAATAATGAGGTGAGGTTTTCCATTTAAAACCATTTTCATAGATAAATAGACTCTAAGTTCTCTATCATATCAATTTGAACCCTCCTTGACACTTTGATAGAAGATGAATAATATTATATGAATGACTAACAAACTCTCTGGTAATTTATTAAAAATTACTACATATAAACACTATAACAAGTTATGGAATCAAAACAAGATTGAAAGAGATCTCACTGATTTTAGGATTTGACTTGATTCGATCCTGAACCCCCAAAAAAATATAAAAATAATCTATAGATATAAGGACCCGGCCATAAACATTACATAATCTTGAATTAAATGAAAAATTCACATTGAGGATCTTCTTAGGTTTGGAGTTTTAGAGAATTAGGCCATAATTATTATATTACATCACAAAAATTACAAGGTATACACTTCTACTCAGTTTCAATTTTTTTCATAAAATAAATACTCTTGAAAAAAAGAGTCATGTGACGTCCCATGTTTTAGAAAGCATGACTTCTCCGTGATCCCATCCTTGACCCTATTCATCTTTAGGTCTTATGGAAAAACATTTAAAAACAAGGGATGAGCATAAACAGCTCAGTAAGGGTTATAAAACAAAGAAAGAAAACATTAGTTCATCATTGAATACATAATATAATCTATGTAACATATCTCCTGAAATCATAAGATTTATGAATAACAGATAGAAAACATAGATCATAAAGATAACTTGTGGCATCCATAACATACTTAACTTGTAGCCATCACAGCTACGTAGAGAGTTACATTTGGAATACCCATCATAGTATATTCCCTAAATCTATTAGAATAAATATTCATGTATACCTCTGTCACGTTAACCAAAGCATTAGAGAGCTATCTCAGGCTCACCCACCCTAGGTTTATCACTGAACCACCCGTATACATAACAATTCCCAAGAACCATAACATATTCAAAACATATAAAATAAATATAAAGGAAAGATAACATTTCCACATTGCAATTGCAATATATCATTTATATATTTTGAAATAATCAATCAATTATAAAAAAACATTTTCAATACCAATATATGTATAATGAGTAAATGGTATTTACTTTCCTTTTAAAAACATTATGTCTTGTTATAGAATCCATAGAAAAAATAATACTCGTGGCCATAGAAATGTCGTTTTACAGCTTTCGTTAAAAATAATCATTCTTTTTTTCATTTAGTAAAAATATTTATAGAACATTATTCACCTTTAATGAAATTAAAATTAAAAGTTATTTATAAAACTTATAAAATAAATTCATGTATTAAAACAAAATATGCCTCAATGAAAGGAGATTGACACAAAGTCCCTTAACTCATGTCCAACTTGACTCGATCATTATTTAATCACCTGAATGAAAAACAAATGTTATTTGATACTTTCTTAATAACCTTTTTCAAGTTTATTTTTCTTTTTATATCATTTATCAACATGTTATAATCATTATGTAATAATTTAAGTTAATAACGTTTGTTTGGTCGATATTCGATACTTGACTAAAAAATGGATATATTATAAATAAAAGTTGTTCACATGGTCAAAATTTCATTATATCCAGAATAAAATTAATTATTTAGATATCATATATATCATATATATCTATTATATACATGTATTTATAATAGTACAAAACATTTGGAGGTAATAAATGAAATGCGCAGTTTATGGAGACGGTAAGTCGTATATATGCATGAATGCTACTTCCCATTCTATTTCTTTTTTTAATGGAATTAAAACAAAATGATAGATAGTTATATTATATTTATAGTATTATATCATATATAATATAATTAAATCATTCCTCTATGCATCCCACATATGGCAGTAATGAGTCATATCACTTTGAGGGGGCGGCAGTCCGCACTCTCTCAAATTAAATTATCGCATTTACCCATAATTGAAACCATGAAGATATTCTATAAATGAAAAATATAGAAGCATAAAGAAAACATAAACATAATATATATCATATATAAATATATTTTTATCTTAATGGTCACAATTAGTGGTGGTAGGAGATAATCGAACAATCATCATTTCGTGAGACATTAGTTTTCCATCCACAGAAATAGTATGTGCTTCACACATTAGATGGAGTTGTGTGTAAGTGTAGTTCGAATCCTTATCATAAAAATATCCTAGTATTTTGAGGATACTTTTTTTGTTATAAAAGAAAATAATAAAAATATTTTAGTGGTTGTAGAAATATAATAATAGAAAAGAGTTTAAGAGAGATCGTTACCTTTAATTCTGGTTACTCCCTTTGGTTTGAACCGAAGGAACTTCTTGAAGGGCCTTATACATAAGGTATGGCTTCTAGGAGGAGGATAAGGATCATCAGAGCTTATTTTTTATAGGTTGGATGAGAAAAGTGTCTTGAGAGGTGTGAGGAATGGGTTAGATGTGGGGGGTTCTATAAGGGAGATGAGGAGATCTTTAGGAAAGCGTGAAAATAGTATTTTATTATATATTTATTTTCAGTTTATATAGGTACAAAACTAATTAATGTCACAGATAAGATGATAAATGGTTGAAAAAAAATCATCCAATAAGAATTGTATAGTTTTTGGATATTTTTTTAATATGTATTATCTAATTTATTTAAATCATTTATTAATGTGGTTAACACTGCACCATTATTGTGTCTTAAATAATTTTATTTATTTGATGTCTGAAAATTATAAAAAAAAATACAATGATGTAGGATATTGTTTTATATTTCCAATTAATTTTTATAGTCGAAAATATGTCTTATATAACCCCATGTAAAAATTCATTTATTAGAGATATTTGTTTACATTATTTTTGCCTTTACTTTAAATTATTTAAAATAAACTGTCAGTATCACTGTTAAGTAGCTCCATGGGGTCCCAAAATCAACCCAAAGATGAACATGGTTGGATATGTATCACAACATATGATTAGGAAACATGTTAGGATAATTATATTTTATTATAATAATATTTTTATAACCTTAGTTACTAGATTTACCCTTTAACCATGGTAAATAAAAATCTTACTGAAGTAAATATTTATAATGTACAAAACTAAAAGTTACCTAGTTACAAAAATTTTGACCTTCTGATTCCAAATATTAAATCCATTATTCCAAATTCAAAAAACATAAGTGGCAGAAATGAATTTAAAATTAATTCTTTCTGTTAAAACCAAAAACGTGTTTTTTAGAAATATTAACTATCAAAATATTGACACTTGTTTTTGTCCAATTTCAAAGTTAAATTAATTAAAATGACCAACATTTGATTAAATTGTTAAAATATATTATAATTACACTTTAAAACCATTTAAAAGAATAATCCAACCATATAAATAAATTAGATTAAAATGTAGTTTTGATTTAAAATAAAGTATTTTCAGTATTCATTAAAAATGTACTTTATCAGAAAAATACCAAAATTTCATCCAATGTAAATTTTGATGTTCCTATTCTAAATAAGAATTTTATTTTGTCAAATAGAATATATAAAAGTGACCAAAACTATATTTAATGACGGTTCCCCATTAAAAGGTGTTAAATTGACCTTAAAGGTGAATTATGCATAAAATTAGATTCATTTGCATTTTAAGCCTCTAACATTTATTGGATAAATTTAAAAACATTTAAAAAACATGTATAAAAATATTGAAGTTAGTTCTATTCATTCTATCAAATACAATGGATAGCATTTAACTATATTGAAAAAAATATTATTATATTATTAGTGTGTTACGTAAGATTTCAAAGAATCTTGTTGTTGCATATTTGGTATACCATCCAGCATTTCAACCCCTTTTAAGAAAAATTAATATTTAATTCAAAAATATGAATAATTGTGAAAATTTATTATTTCTTTATTTACCTCAGATCTTATATCTTTATCCGCTTTTGGAAATTGCGTCATCACAATTTTATTCACTTGTCAAATAAATGGGGGTATTTATCCCTCATCGCATTTTCAGATTCCCACATGGCCTCTTCAACTATATGGTTTTTCCAAAAAAACCTTTACTTAATGAATTACCTTATTCCTTAACACTTGCTCTCTTAGGTCAAGAATCTAGACTAGTTGTTCCTCATAAGATATATTATCTTCCAACTGAACTACCTCTATCCTTAAAACATGAGATGGATCTAGCATATACCTTCTCAACCATAAAACATGAAAAACATTGTGTACCTGGGACAAGCATGGAGGTAAAGCCACATTGTATGCAACTAATCTAACTTTCTCCTAAATTTCATAAGGTCTAATGAACCTCAAACTTAGATTTACTTTCTTAACAAAACGAATCACACTTTTCCATGGAGAAACATTGAGAAAGATATGATCACCTACCTCAAAAGAGAGATCCTTCCTCCGATTATTCACATAATGTTTCTCTCTCCCTTGAGTTGTTCTTATGTTTTTCATAATCAAATGAACCTTTTCTCGCAAATCTTCTACCAATTCTGGTCCCATCGGCTTCCTTTCACCTACTACATCCCAAAAAAATGGTGTTCGATACCACTTCCCATATAATTCCACAAACGGAGACATCTTTATACTAGAATAAATACTGTTATTATAAGAAAATTCAACCAAAGAAAAATGATAGTCCCAACTTCCCTATTAATCCATCGAGAAAGCACATAACATATCCTCCATGATTTGAACTATTCGTTCTGACTGGCCATCACATTGCAGATGAAAATAAGTAATAAAATTTAATTCAGTACCCAACGACTTCTGAAAGACATTCCAAAATCTTGAAGTAAACCTTTGATCACGATCAGATACAATGGGGAGGGGAACACCGTGTTACCTAACTATCTCATTAACATACAATCAAGGAATTTAATCTAGAGACAAATTATTTTGAATAGGAATTAAATGAGCAGATTTAGTCAATCAATCAACAATATCCAAGATTTCATTTTTACCTTGAGATGTCTTTGGTTATCCCACAACAAAGTCCCTGAATATTTTTTCCCATTTCCACTCAGGCACTGGTAAAGACTGAAAAACACTTTTGGTAAATTCTACTCTGATTTAACTTGTTGACAAGTAAAAACACTTTATACTAAAGTCGGCAATATATCTTTTCCTTCCATCCCACTAGTAATACTCCCAAAGATCTATGTACATCTTAGTACAGCAAGGATGAACTAAAAACGGGGAACTATGAGATTCACATAACAACTCATTCTTCAACTATGAATCACAAGGCACACATAATCTATTCCCAATCCTCAAAACACAATCATTATCAATGTTAAATTCAGGAAGCATACCCTTCTGAACCAACTCTACCATTTTCCACAACTCACTATCTTCCTTATGCCCTTTCTTAATTCTGTTTGATAGAGATGATCTCACTGCACCTAAAACAAATAGTAGGATTTCCTACACCAAAAAATTCTATACCAAAGTTCATCAAACCAAAAACCAAATGATCTCGTTTCAAATATATAATGGTTAATGAAGCATTACTTTTTCGACTGAAATCATCAACCACTTTATTTGATTTTCCCAGATGCTAAACGATCGTGCAATCGTAATCCTTGATTAATTCCAACCATCTCTTTTGTCTCATGTTCAATTATTTTTTAGTGAATCTATACTTCAAACCATTGTGGTCAGTATATATTTCACATTTTACTCCATAAAAATGATTCCTCAAATTTTTTAAATCAAAAACAAAAAAAACTAATTAAGAATCATGTTTATGGTAATTTAACACATGAGGTTTCAATTGACGTGAAGCATAAAAAATTACCTAATCATTCTGCATAAGGACACAACCAAGTCCTTTCAATGAAGAATCACTGTAAATAACAAAGTCACCATTTCAGGAAAGCAATGTCAAAACTGGAGAACTCACCAATCTTATTTTCAATTCCTGAAAACAATAATCACATTATTTTATCAAAATGATCTTAACACCGTCTAGAGATAACTTAGTCATTAGACTAGATAACCGTGCATAATTTTCCACAAACCACTAGTAATAACCTTGCAAACCAAGAAAACTATGGATCTCGGTTATATTTTTGGTTCTTGGCTATTCTTCAACAACTTTTGTTTTTGTATCATCAACATTTATGCCATTTTTTTAAACAATGTGACCAACGAATGAAATTTGTTGTAACCAAAACTCACACTTGTTGAATTTCCCAAAAATTTTCGTTTCATTTAAGCTTTGAAATACATACCTTAAAATACTTTAATGCTCCTCTTTACTTTTATAATGAATGAAAATATCATCAATGAACACAACCAGAGATTGATCCAAGAACTCCTAGACTGTTCTATTCCTAAGATCCATGAATACAACAGGTCCATTGGTTAAACCAAAAGGCATAACAACAAATTCATAATTCCGATATCTGGTATAATACATGGTCATTGGAATGTTTGAATCCTTTTATATCAACTAATGTTAACCCCGACCTCATATAAATATTCAAAAAGATACAGAGTTCCCTGGAGCTGATCAATAAAATAATTGATATGAGGAAAGAGATACTTGTTCTTATCATTGATGTTATTAAATTGTCTATAATCAACGAAGAGACTTATTGAAAAATCTTTGTTTCTAGAAAACAAGATGGTATCACCCCATTATGACGTTCTAGGTTGAATGAAACCTTTATCTAAAAACTCCTACACTTCCTTCTTTAACTCTAAAAGTTCAATTTGAAAAATTAAATAATGGGGTTTTGAAATTGGATTATCACGAGAAACTAAATAAATAGTAAATTAAACGTACCTAACAAGTATAATACTAGGAAACTCATTAGTAAAAACATCAAGATACTCATTTACCATTGGCACATCATTAATCTAAATTGTTCCATTGTGTTCAACAATATGTTCAAGGTAACATTCATTTCTATCTTTTACTAGTTTTTTAGCTTCCTGATATGTTATCAAAAGCAAGGGTTCATTCTTGTAAACTAACTAAAAATATTTCTAAAAAGAAACCTATTTAGATCTGTAGTCAATCTTATCATGATAAACAGGCATCAAATCCATTTCCAAAATAACATCAAACTCTACTGGAGTCCAAATAGTATTGTTTGTATGTAGATTCTTTACACACACAAGGACTAGAAGGTTCTTATACATTCTTTTTTATTCAAAATTTCCTCCTGGTGTTTTTACCATATATTCAAGATTCATATCTTGAGATTTAATTACCAATTTACTAGAAAACATTTCAAAAATGAACTAATGTGTAGAACCCTAATCAAACAACACATTGGCCTAATCTGACCAAACAAAGAGTGTACCTGATACTACTTCATTTGATGTCCCAACATCTGTTGAAGTAGTTGCAAAGGACTTCACCACACCATTCAGCTTATAGTCTGGTTTATTTCCCTCAGTTGAGTTCTTCACTAGACACTCAGTTTCATAATGACCCATCTCATTGCACATAAAACATCTTACTGTTGGCTTTTCATTGCCTACATGATCATCTTTCTTACAGTTACGAGCAATAAGACCATAATTACTAAGCTGGAAGCACTTTCGAGACATTGATAAACATTATCCATGATGCTTTTTAACACACTTCTCGCTAGATGGATATTTTGATTTCATACCTCCAAGATTCATTGATGAATTCTTTCCCTTCTCCTGCAAACTAGACCTCTTATTTTGTTATTTGCAAAAGAACACCTTATCATAGACAAAAACCATTTCCACCTTCTTTGCACATCAAACAAGTTTTTCATAACATTTAAACTCACTAGAGGCTAATTCTCTTTGATATCATAGATTCAGTCCAAATTACAATCTATATATCTTACTATCAATATCTCAGATGAAATTTGGAGCATACCTTTCAAGTCGAGTGATCTTTCCATTATAAGAAGACTCTGAGTCATCCTCCTACCTCAATTCCAAGAATTATTTTTCCATCCTATGTCAAACCACCTTAGGAAAATATTTTTCAAGAATCATGACTTTGATTTCATCCCAATCAAGAGCATCAATCCCCTCAATATCCATGATATTTTTCACCATTTACCACCACTAATCAGCTTCACCTTCAAAATAGTAAATAGTGAAACTAACCTTTTGATGTTCTGAACACCCCAAGATATCAAAAATTTTATCCAATTCTTTAGTCCACCCTTCAGCTAGCACATGGTGTGATAATCCTCTGAATGATAGGGAATGTTGACTCATGAAATGCTACGCTACTGACATGTTTCTCTATTGTTGATCTAGCTTATCTCGTGCATGGATACCACCACCATTTATAGCCTGATTCAATTGTTCCATCACCGCAACAAACTTTTCAGTTCTAATTCTGGCCATCTCAGGTAGCTAATTTGGAAGGTTGTCTTCCTGCTGAAGTCTTCCCAATATAGCTACCAAGTTTCCTCTATAAAAAACCATTCTAGAGAGAGAAATATCTTAGAAGAAACAATATGGTAATCTATAAATGCTATATCATTTCAATATTAACATAACGTAATTTAGGGATATTATTTTGACAATTCCCTCACAACTAAATTTATCTAAACTGACCATTGATACCAACTATAAGGACATGGCCGTAAACATACATAATCTTGTATTAAATTAATAATTCCCAATGAGGATCTATTCGGGGTAAGAGTTTTAGGGAATTCGTTCATAACTATTACAATACATCTCCAAAATTACAATGTAGACACTTATACTTAGTTTATATTTTTTTAATAAAATCAAAACTCCTGAAAAAAAGAGTCATGTATAGTCCCATGTTTTAGATAGAATGAAATTTCCATGATCCCATCCTTGACCCTATTTATCTTTATGTCTAACTAAAAAACATTTCAAATCTGGGGATGAGCCTAAAATGATTATTAAGGGTTATAAAACAAAGAAATAAAACATTAGTTTATCATTGCATAGATAACATAAGCTCTTTATCAAACCTCATGAAATAATAATATTTATGAATAACACATAGAAAACATAAATCATATAGGAAACATGTGGAGTCCATAACATACATACGTTGTAGATATCACAACTACGTAGGGAGTTACATTTGGAATAACCATCATAGTATATTCCCTAAATCTGTTAGGAAGAAAATTCATGTTTACCACAGTCACATTTCGCAATGGATTGGAGAGCTATCATAGGCTCACCCACCCATGGTTTATCAAAGAACCACCCATATACATAGCAATACCCAAGGACCATGAAATATTCATAACACAGAAAACAAACATAAAGGAAAGAAAACATTTCCACATTTCAATCAAAATATATCTTTTAAATATATTGAAATAATAAACCAATTAAAAAACTATTTTCAATACAAATATACGTAAAAATATTAAATGGTATGTACTTTCCATTTAAAAACATTACTGCATGTTAAGGATGCCATAGATCAAATAATACTCACGGCGGAGAAAAGGTCATTGTCACCACTTACGATAAAAAAGAAACATTGTTTTTTTTTCATTTATAAAAATTCTTTGTAGAATAAGATTCCATTTGAATGAAATGAAAATTCAAATGTGTTCAAACTGTGTATAAAATAATGTCATGTTTTAAAACAAAATATGACTCAATAAAAGGACATTGAGACGAAGTCCCTTACATCGTGTCTGACATGACTCGATCATTCTGTAATCTCTATAACAACAAACTAAACATAATTTCTACTTGATTAATAACCTTTTCATGTTTATTATTACTTTTATATCACTTATCACCATTTTATAAACCTTATTTAATCATTTAAGTTAATAACGGTTGTTTTCTCGATTTTGATACATGAGGGAAAAATGGACTTCTTATAAGTACTAGTTGTTCTTGTGGTCAAACGTTCATCATATCCAGAATAATAGTCATGATTAATATATCATATATATCCAGCATATACATGTATTTATAATAGTACATAACATTTTGTGGTAAGAAATGAAATGCACCGTTCAATGAGACGGTAAGTCGTACGTCCACATGAACGCTACTTTCATTTCTATTTCAATGTGTAATGGAATTAAAACATAATGATACATAGTTATATTATAATTATAATATAATATCATATATATATAATATCATTAACTCTCTCCTTTATACATTCCACATATGGAATTAACAAGTCATATCACTTTGAGGGGGCGGTAGCCTGCACTTCCTCAAATGAAATTATCGCATTTCCCCACAATGGAAACCATAAAGATATGCTATAAATGAAAAATACAGAATCATAAATAGAATATAAACATAATATATATCATATATAAATATAGTTTCATATTAACGGCCACCACAAGAAGTGTTAGGAGATAATCTAACAATCATCATTTCGTGAGGTGTTTGTTTTCCATCCACAGAAACAGTAGGATCTCCACCCATTAGATGGAGGTTTTCCTTAGTGTAGTTCTATTGAAAGACATTATAACATCATAGAATATTGAGGATAAGGTTTTTGTTATAAATGAAATGAATAAAAAGATTTTAGGGGTTGGAGAAGTTAAACAAAAGAAAATAATTTAAGAGAAAACATTACCTTTAATTCAGGTAACTCCCTTTAGTTTGAACCAAACTGATTTCTTGATGAGCCTTCTACCTAAGTTTAGGCATCAACGAGGAGTATAGGGATATTTAGTGATTATTTTGTCAGGGTTTTGACGAGACTAGGGGCTTGAGAGGTTTGATTAATGGGTTTGAAGTGAGGTATTTTAATAAGGGAGAGGATGGGCTCTTTAGGAAAGTATAAAAATATTATTTTTATTATATAATGATTTTCAGTTTCTAATGGTCTGAAACTAATTAAAGTAGAAGATATATTGACTAATGGTAGAAAAAAATCATCCAATAAAAATTGGACAGGTTTTGGATTTTTTTAATATTTATATTCTTATTTATTTAGATCATTTATTAATGAGGTTAACACTTCATCATTATTGTGTCACAATTAATTTTATTTATTTGATCTAAAAAAATTATTAAAAAAATACCATGATGTAGTAAATATTTTTATATTTATAAGGAATATTTATATTTGATAATATTACTTATATAACCCAATGTAAAAATTAATTTTCTAATAGATATTTGTTTATGTCATTTTTACCTTTACTTTATGTTATTTAAAATAAAGTGTCATTATCACTCTTAAGTGGATCCATGGAGTCCCAAAATCGTTCCAAAGATGCCCATGGTCGGATATATATCAAAAAATAAGATTAGGACACATGTTAGGGTAATTTTATATTCTTATAATAATATTTTTTTACCCTTATTTAAAAGATTTACCCTTTAACCATGTTAAATCAAATTTTTACTGAAATAAATATTCATAATGTCTAAAAATAAAAGTTTCATAGTTACACAATTTAGACCTTCAGATTCTAAATAAGAAATCCATTTTTTCAAATTCAAAACACAGAAGTGGTAGAAATTAATTTAAAATAAATTCCCGCTGTCAAAACAACAAGCGTGTTTTTTAGAAGTATTAAATATCAAAAGATTGACACTGGTGTATGTCCAATTTCAAAGTGAAATTAATTACAGTGATCATAATTGGATTAAATGGAAAAAATATATTCTAGTTACATGTTAAAAAAAATTAAAATTATAATTCAACCATATAAATAAATTAGATTAAAATGCAGTTTTGAAATAAATTTCAGTATTTTTCACTATTCATTAAAAATGATCTTTATCAGAAAAATACAAAAATTTCATCCAAAGTAAATTTTGATGTCTCTATTATAAAGAAGAATTTTATTATGTGAAATGGAACATATAAAAGTGACAAAAACTAGATTTAATGAGGGTTCTCCATTAGAAGACCGTAAGTCAAACTTTAAGGTAAATTATGCTTAAAATTATATTCATTTACATTTTAATCCTATAACATTTGATGGATAAATGTAAAAACATTTAACAAACATGTTTAATAAAATTGTAGTAAATACTATTCATACCCACCAATACAATGACAAGGAATTAGCTACATTTAAAATAATATTATTATATTACGAGTGTGCAACATATGATTTCTAAGAAAACTATTGTTGCATATCAAGTACGCCATCAAGAATATCAACCCCTTTAAAGTAAAATTAATATTTAATTAACAAATATGAATAATTATAAAAAATGTATTATGTCTTTATTTATATGGTATGTTACAATAGATCATCGTAATTAGGTATTTGAGATTGAAAATAAGGGAATTAATAAAAAGAGGAATCTATGACATTGATCTTGTTATACATAATGGGTGTGTAATCCCATGATTAACAGAACTACGAACATTAAAAAGAGGAGGATGGGGAATATTTAATACCCATTAGGTGCTATAAAATGATGAGAAATCATAGTAGAGGATAAGGGAGGAGGATATTAGTGAAATAATTGGGATTTGAGTGAAATTATTAGGTTCCCCCTCAATCCCCCCACTAGATTCCACTAGGTACCCACCCCATTAGGACTAGATACACACATGTTGTAATTTTTTCCTAAAATAGTCTCACCAAATATTTGTTGGGGAAACAACGCATAGAGATCTACTCTCTAGCCTATTGGGTACATGTTTCCTATAGTCTCATTACCTAATACCCTCCAACATCAGATTTATATCAAGGCTCAAATTTTCTCTAAAAATTAAGATTTTTATTCCTTTATACCCCAATATATATTTGAAAACATAAAAAATTCAATAATTTAAATCCAAAAAAGATCCATGAATAAGTACCTATAATTATATGGTAATTAAAAACTCCACTAATTTGTGATTATCATCCACAATAGGTATCTCTAGAGATTCATTCTAAATAGATCTATACACTAGACCCAAATAATTTGACTCAAAATCCATTGTATCTTATAAGGTACTATTGCATTGACACAAAAACCATTCAAGTGAAACTATCATCACATGTATCAACATTTTACTTTATTCCACGGTGTAAACTTGTAACTCCTCAAATGTTATTTCTACATCCATATTAATAATGTCATTATTGGTCATGTGCCTCAATTATAGATCATTTAAAAAATTTTGAATTTGGAAACACATCATGAATACAATGAATTCCTAGTACAGGATCCAACAAATTAGACACATCTCCAATCATTTCTACAATCTCTAAACAATCGAAAATACACAGCATAAGCTTACCAAATTTCCAAAACTTTTGATTCCCCAATTGGGGTGATACCAAAAACAAAACATGATCACATATAGGAAACTACAATGATCATTATGTATGGAAAGAATATGATAGTTGTTTTCTCTAAGTGGTGATCAAAATCTTCATTATCAACTAGACCCACTAAGTGATCTCAACTCAAATCTTGACATAATTGCTACATACTCATCCATAACTAGCTAAGAAAATGGGATGTGTAAAAACCTATCACAAAACAAATTGAATGGGTCTATTTGTATTTTTTTCCAAAAAACTATTACAATATGTAAACTTTTCTATGTATCGATAGTTAAACAATTATTTTCTAAAATATAGCACATAGACTATGCATATGCCCTCAAGTATTTTTATTTTCTTTTTATACAACCTATTTTTCTATTGAAGGCTTACTATAAACATCTTAAGTGGAAAATCTATTATGTTTGATATGTAATTAAAAAATATAAAAGTGAATATTTCATTTTGATACAATATTTTGTATGTATTCAGATTTTCCTTCCGCAATAACATCCACACATTTAAATTTTTCATCTAGTCCCCTAATAGAGTTTCTCTAATTGGAAAAAAATGTGTAAAATTATTTATATGGTCCACTACTAACCTTTCTATATAACAAACCCCTTGTGTTTTTGGATCTCTAATGAAGAAGGCCATGACTACCTTGTCACGCTTCCCTACTAATAATAGAAGGGGTTGGAGTGTCCCAAATAGTAACTAGTGTCTCAACTTTATCCTGATAATTAATGTTGTGATAGAAAACCCCCGTGATATCATTACTCACACATTACATCAAAAAATCATAATTTCAAGATTAATAACATTCATTCATAGATGCACCAAAAATATTTTAGTAGTATGAGTCCTTTATCAACTGATCTTTCATTAAAGTATATACCACCACCCTACTATAGATATAAAGTTATTAATCATCAACATTAGAACATATCAGTACTGAATCATATTCCATGAATTATTATCACATAAAAATATAGATATAAATGGGGTCCTTGTTATCAATTATGAAATATTTCATTATATATGTAATGAAATGGTAGGAACATATCACAACATCTTAGCCCACTAACACATCAATCTGTTAGTAAGAGAGAAAAATAACTAACAAAAACTACTCATTAGAAATCTAGAATCCATTACCCATAGTATTCCCACATATATTATCATTATTTAAGTTCTTATTCCCCAAATAATATTGCATCTTAAAATCAATGGAATATAGATACTTGAATAAACACATCATAAACATGTATAAGTCTTAGATGGACAATATGTACAACAAGATCATGTTCTTTATGAAATTGATAAAACTAATTTTATGTATATAATTATTGTAATAATTTGATTCCAGAACCATAATAACTATATATAACTCATGGGTGGGGTAGTTCAGCTTAAGGGCTCATAACTGATGAGATCCATATATGAAAACATAATCCCCTGACATCGAATAATGTCCCAAAATTACCCCTATGGAATCATAATACAATGTATGTCAGTTACTTGGATCTAGAATAATCATAATTGGATGATATTATAACTGATTTGGAATAATTATTCCACTCAAACAATACTTCGTTCTTGGTAAATTGTTTTAAGGGAGCTATAATGAAAGATAAATCATGAATGAATCTCATTTAATAGTCATTTAATACACGAAAACAATAGATATCAAAAGTATACTTTAATTTCTAAATAAATTATTTCACCCATCTTCACTATATTTATTGAAATCCACAACTCAGAATAAATATTCTTATGTATAAAAAACTCATGGAACCAAAATTAATACTTCAGGTATTTAGCATAAATCTTATTTTATCGATGCATACTCAATAAAATCTCTAGGTGCTCAGTTTTAAAATCATGAGTTTTTTAGTCTGAAAATTTTCACTGATTAATAACATTGAAATGGAGTCCATGTATTGATGAAAACAGTTTTCATGATATCGATGAACCTAGCCCATGCATTCATCAACCCATATGGCATCAATCGGTACACATATATTCTATACATTGCATAGAACACAATAATTATATATATGACGAGGATAATTTTTCACCCATTTTATCATCCATTTAATCCCATTTTTATTCATTGAATAAATAAATTTTTATGTTAATGTTATTTTGTGTCAAAATCATAAAATAGGATCCTTTCACCTAATGTCCCAATTTGAAACTAGTTTAGTGTTTTTATCATAACATTCACTATAGAAATCAAAATATACATTTATTTGGGATTATATAGTTAGGAATTTCCAAATCATTTAACATGATCAAAGGATTATTCAAATCATAATAGGCCCAATGGAGGTCATCAATGTGGAGAAAATCATAGTGAGATAGATAAGATCCACTTATAGTGTTTGGGACATATCATGGGATAGGGGGTTAATTAGGCCAATCATAAAAGATTAATAAATATAAATAAAGGCTAAAATTTCCTAAAAATTTGAAGTCAAAATTTTTCATGTAATTCATTCAAAAATTCAGATCAATGTGAATTTTCATCTTCGCTTCCAATTTGTACTTTTAAAAAAATAGTGATCAATATAGGGTATATTTTTTTTTCATCATATTCTCTATGTCCATAATATTCAAAATGAATTTTTTTTATAGTTTTTTTGTATATTTTTCATAATTTATATTTTTAGTTTTTTTATCATGTTATTCCAATATAAAAATAAATTAAAAATGAATTATCATGCTCTCATGAAAAACATGGATCGTGTTATGATTTGAAAATATCTGCCTATTTTCTCAACATTTCTTTTTCTTGAGAACTATAGTTTAATTTTTTGGTTGATAAAATTCAAAGTAAATAAATAATGGATGATCAAGTAATTTATTTTTAAAACAAAAAAGCCCAAATTTTTTCATATAAATACATTTTTAATTTTAATCCTTGATGTAGTTCATATATTACACTAAATATGATTTTTTTATTTTTTTAGTGGTCACTATTGATAAATATCATTTGATTTATCAATTATTAGAACATAACCATGTAATAAATAATTTTTCATATTGGTTTCAGTACATATTTGGAGGAAAATAAAATATCTATCGCAAAACCCTTGATATTGATGAAATTTTAGTATCAAGAGACAATTACTTAGGTTTGATCAAAATTTTGTGATCATGACGTCCTAGATTATAAAAAAAAATATTTTTATTCAAAAATCATAAAACTCCAAACTTATTAATAAATTTATGAATTTAAAAACTAAACCCATATATAATTAATTTATCAATTGCATCATTGACAAATGATATAGTTTAACTGTTCGTCAAAACCTATTAAAACACAAATTCACTTTTCATGTGTTTTGATGATGCAATCACAACATTATCACTATTTTCAATAAATAATGGTTTATATCTCTTTTAAATTCATAATTTGTATTCCTCTTTATTTATTTAATTTTTATATTCAACTAATTATTGAGGTGATGAAATGATTCACCTAAGGTCAGGTACAAAAACGCGGTCTAACTAGTTATGATTTAGATGAAAACTGGTAAAAATGTTTAAAATAACATTAATAATAAGTCTCACTTAGTGATTATGGATTTATTTTTTTCAAATTCTACCATTATGGTAATTTTAATCATATTTTCGCCAATTTTAACATTTTTCTTTTTTTATTTAAAATTTTATATTTCTTTTTTGGATTTTTTTCACTGTCTACCACTCTTCTGTTATAATAATTATTTTTTATTTTTTTCATAATTTGTTTCATGACTAGTTAATCTAAAATTAATATACATGAAATGGACCACAAATTGGAAAACAAATTAGATATAAAATTGTGATTTTATAGTAGAGTAGTCAAACCAAACTAAAGAATTAATTGATTATGAACCTAAAAAGGTTCACTATCAAAAAATGTTGAACATAAAAAATAAATTGAAATAATATATGAAATAATAGGAATTTAAATGAATTAACTACTATTGATGTTGAATACCAACAAAAACGCTTCCAATATCAATATTATTCTATCAACTTTTAACATTGGCCATGTATTTTTTTTATCCTCGTAAATCTTTTTGGCTTCAATACAATGTAACCTCAAAAAAATATAAAGGATTTTCACATTTTATGAATTACTATGAAACCTAATGGCGTTTCGAAAACCCCCTTAAAATTAGAATCATACCATTTTCCCATAATGGTGTAGACTAATATTGGTTACACTACGTCACTACTACTATAAAATGTTTGATATCATTAAATGAATCTTCAGAGAGATGTTTTTAAACAACCCATACCATATCAATTGTGAATGGAATATCTAGAATTTTGAGTGAAAAAATAGTGACCCTGCATAAATATTTGGGGATATAAAATCTTTTGAGTGGCTTTTCCCTCATCATTGTATTAAAAACATACTAGTAACATAACGTCCCAGATCAGTGTGCCACTCAATGGGTTCCCCGAACCTGGTTGGTCACATGACCTCAAGGGCATTTCTCCAAATGCCAGAGGCTGCCGACTAGCAGCGATGGCCTATTCTTGGTAGTGGGGAACCTATGACATCATTTCTCATTTTTTAGTGTAGTGGAGAAATATAAACATACCAAAAGCGGAAGCAGTAAACTATAGCAAGTAGAAAAGTAAAACAGTACTGAAATAAAAGATGACCAAAATTAATATATAAGATGATTCAATATGACCCTAATTCTATGAAAGCATCCAAAACATGTTACACTACAGTATATAACAATATTGTACAAGATAAAAGTACAGAAAAACAAAACAGCACAGCAGGAACTCAGCAGCATCGCAAGCATAAGCTCAGTCCCATGCTCTCCTACTCCTTTGCAACAATCAAGTACCTGTATTGGGAATCATTACCTTATCAACACCTACATCAATATAATATGGTTGGGTTTAAGACATGATCCAAATAGGGTGTGAGAAATAAATCCAAGTAGGGAACCACCAAAATCCCATGCCCAACAGTCAGTGAATATGTGCAATAGTAGTGTGCAATAATAAAATTCAGTAAACCATGAAGTACTAAAAGTAAACATTCCTACCAGTTATATTTCCATTTAATTATTATTTAACAATTCCATATAATTGAATTATAAATTTTATAGACTCATCCTCAGCTTACAATCTCCTAAATAGTGTTGTAGCAAAAACTACAATAGGTTATCTAAGAAGTAGAAGGTAAAACAATATCAATTGGGTGCTTTAGCATGGCAGGTATAACATCAAAAAATCACCACAGTGAATTTTCAAGTACATACTGTCCTCAAAAATGAAAATCCTTACCCCCAGGTAATCAACATCGAAACCCTTAGGTGATTTCCCACCGACACAACAAATATTTCCCTCATGCGTATAAGATATTTCCCTCGGGCACAGAATCTACTACCCATAGGCATAAGAAAAGTTTCCCTTAGGCTAAATGAAACACATTCCTTCAGTCTAAAAAAACACTTCCCTTAGGATAAGAAAGTAACCAGGCCAAGCCCAAAACATAAGCAATCAATTATACATTTTCTCTCAAGAAAACTCCATCATGCTAAAAATCATAGCATACCCTTGGGTATCTAAGGCCAAATAGCTAATCAAGGGAAACAAACCCATGGGGTAGCCCTGGATCCAAGAAATGATCCTAAATAATATTTATTACTTATCCATTAAATTACCGACGAAATTATATTCATTTAATTAGTCAAGGCCTTAGCCATACAACACCCCAAACATGGGCGCGTAATACAATGGTGACGAAAAACAACTTGACTGTTGGAAATGAACAACGAACCACCTACATCGATCTCCACTGATTGATATAAATGAATGATGCCTCCCAAATAATCCATGAACAATGTAGATCTGGGAGAAAATATCACCAATTTAAACCCAAATAACTTCCCCTCAAGAATGAATTGGAAGGAAGCACTCAAGGAGAGGAAAGGGATTACCCGTGTGGTGCCAACTTGATTAACGATGGAAGAATCCGAGTTCTGGTGTGTGATCAGGAGCTCTTCCAAGCTTCAGACTCCCCTCCCAGTGCTCCAAATGAGTTCTAAGATTCCTATGTCGAAAGAGGAAGCTACAGCCTATTTTTAGAGAAAAAACATTCTACACGGAATTTATTCTCAAGTATAGGGTGTGTACTTTCCATTTTTTTAATTTTTCCTCTAGCGGCTTCTCTTCACTTCTCCAATGTTCATCCATCGACATGATTACACAATGTGTATTTCTGAATACACGGCATGTACTGTCGCTCCACTAGAGGCTACTCCCACTACCTTATTGTTCACCTACTAACTGATTACACGGCGTATATATACTAGTTACATGGTGTGTAGTCAGGTTATACACCCTTCATCGCCGACTGGCCTGCACGCCCTATGTACTCATCCCACACAGCCAAAGTACACGGTGTGTGGAAAATTACATGGCGTGTACCCACAAAATTTAGTATTTTTCCCCATTTTCCTTATTTTATCAAAAACACTAAAGGAAAAGGAAAATAAGAAACCCTTACCTCAATAATAAGAACTCTGATCTTACAAACTTCCCCCCTTAATGGAATTCATCCTCGAATTTCCCTTCCAAGGGTGGTGAAGATAATTCTAACAACAACTATGGCCATTGAGCACGTACGTTGGAATCCCACTCCCAGGTTATGTTCTGTACTCATCCATGCTTCCATAACACCCATATAAGAGGAACTCACTGGCTTCTGCGAACCTTTGTGCTTCTATCTACAATACGAATTGAATTCTCCTAAAAGGATGCATCATCCTGAAGCTCAACCTCCTTGGGATGAAAGGCGTGAGATGGGTCTGAGTGATAACGGCGCAGCTGATATACATGGAAGACATCATGCTTGGCCCGATACCTATGTGGTAACTACAACTGATAGGCAACCGGCCCGACTCTCTTCAGAATCTCAAACAGCCCCACATACCTTTCTGAAAGTTTACCTTGTCTCTTGATCCGCTGGTGTCCCAACCTCGGTGAAACACGTAAGAAAACCTGATCACCGACCACAAAATCTAAGGGTCATTAGTGGCAATCATCAAAAGATTTATGACCAGAATTTTTAGTAGCCATACACATTTAAATCCACTGGACCTACTCTGAAGTCTCCTGCCCGAGATGTGGTCCCAGTAAAGCTTCCTCACCTACCTCCAACCAGCATGTAACGTCCCAGTTCTGGAAGCCACCTAGAGGCACCTCATACCCAGTTCTTCACATGGTCTCAAGCGCATTTCCCCAAATGCCAGAGGCTACTGACTAGCAGTTAGGTCCTTGGGTGTGATAGTGGGGAAACAATTCCCTCAGTGGTGGAGTACACAGCGGAAGAAAAACAAACAGACAAAACCAGAAACCGTAACCATCCATACACGAGTAAATGATAAATAGCAGAAGACAAACAGTAAAAAACTAGAGCACACACACATATATATAAAATGATGGATGATACATGTGTCTAGGAAAGCAGAAAAATAAGTCACAATTTTGAATACAATACTAAACCGAAGTTCAAAATAAAATGTATAGGAAGCAGTAAACAGGAAATCACATAGAATCTACAATCCACAGTGTCTACCATATAAGGTAGACAAGTAACAGCCAAAACAACAAGTAGAGAAATAGGTAACCCCATGTGCATTTCTCACAGCCTAACCCTTATGTTTCAACCTACAAGTACTAGAAACCCTCTGGAGGAACACATAGTCTCACCCCTCTTGTTCAGCTGAATAATAGACTCTCCGAGGAAGCACTAACTGTCAATTCCCCCTATAGTCTCGTATCGTACTAAAGGCTCTTGGGGGAAGCACTCAACATCTCATTACCCTTGCGTCCCATGTCGAGGAACTATAGACTCTCTGAGGAAGCACTCATCTTAATTTCTCCCATTGGTCTCACATTTTATTAATAAGACACTCTGGAGAATCCCTTACGTCTATTCTCCCTATTGTCAACTTCACTGGGTTCTCACATCCCTATGTAAAACAAACATTCATAGCGTGTGCGTATCGCCCCAAATGAACCTCAAGAACTACTTGGATATCATTCTAAGAGACAATATCATAATAGTACAATAGTTCCACTATCCTACAACAAGGAATGGCAACTGGAAAAATGACTAACAGGAAAAACATGCATGGAAAAACATCCAGAGCACAGTAAAAATTACACTATTCACAAGAATTGACCTCTACTCAAGCAATCAAGACAAATAGGGAAACAATAGGGCAAACATAGGAAACACACAATACACTGTTCACGGGAATTGGTGTAATTGCAAAAAATATTTAAAGACTTCCTACAAAAAGCCACAAACCACCTACCTCGATGCTTGGAGATCGATATAATTGAACTACAAGGATTTATTCTCATTATAACATCAAAGATCTGAGAAAACGTCCAAAACTCCCAACCCACGATATCTTGAGAAAGAGGAGGAATTGGA
The DNA here is from genome assembly GCA_963277665.1 of Viscum album. Classification (NCBI taxonomy): domain Eukaryota; kingdom Viridiplantae; phylum Streptophyta; class Magnoliopsida; order Santalales; family Viscaceae; genus Viscum; species Viscum album. Next base: position 314,287,942 of record OY728151.1, read on the forward strand.
AAACAAAGATCTAGGATAAGGAAGAACTCACCACTGCGGTTCCAATGAAATAAACGACAGTTGATTCAGAGAACGGATAGAGGCACGAGATATTGGAGAAGTTTTGCGGTCATACAGGTTCTCTAAACAAAGAACCTGAAGAAGAAGCGAGATCTATCTGTTAGGCGTGACCCCGGTCCGTTTAATGAAAAAAAAGTACACGACATGTACATCTGGAGTACATGGCGTGTACTAGGCCTTTTCGTACTCTGCTTTACGCAGACTCCACATCACCCCTACATACCGTGTGTGTGGTCCGGACATGGCCTACAAACTACCTGGCGTGGAATCAAAGTAAACGACGTGTACTTTAAAAGTACTTAATGTGTACATAGAAAATTTCTACATTTTCCTCTTTTAATGAAAAACGACCAAAAAGGAAAAACATACATGAACCGAATATCCGGGTTCTTACAAACTTCCTCCATTAATGAAATTCATCCTCCAGTTTCCCTAACGAGGCATAGAAGAAGAAACCTCGAATAGCTCCGACCACTGAGATCGTACATTGGCCTCCCTCTCCCAGGTCTCGTCATGTACTTGCCCGTGCTTCCATTGCACCCGTACTAGAGGAACAGAATGGCCACAGAAAACTTTTGTATTATGTTCGAAAATCCGGATAAGATGCTCCTTAAATGATGCATCTACTTGGAGCTCAACCTCCTAATGATGAAATACATGAGACAGGTCTGAAAAGTAACGTCAAAGCTGAGAGATGTGGAATACGTCATGCATGGCCTGGTACCTATGAGGTAACTGCAACAGATATGCAACTGGGCCAACTCTCTCCAATAACTCAAATGGATCGACGTACCGTAGTGAAAGCTTACCTTACCTCCGAATCCTCTTATGTCCCATCCTTGGTGCGACACGTAGGAAAACCAGATCCCCAACCTCGAACTCCAGAGGTCATCTCTGTTGATAAACATAATACTTCTATTGAGACTGTATTGTACCCATCCTCTTTCGAATCAACTCTATCTATTCGGAGGTCTCCTGTACAAGATGATGTCCCAGTAAAGCTGTCTCTCCAGCCTCTAGCCAGCATGAAGGTGATCAGCATGGCCTACCATACAAAGACTCATAAGGTGAAATCTGAATAGTCACCTAAAAACTGTTGTTGTAGGAGAAATACATAAGAGGGGATATGATTCTCCCAAGAAATTACAATGTCTATAATACAAGCTCGGAGCATATCCTCAAGCACCTAGATCATACGATCGGACTGGCCATCTGTCTGGGGATGGTATGTTGTACTCAAAAGTACATGTGTACCCAATGACCTTTGAAGCCTCTTCTAGAGCCGAGAAGTAAAGCGTTCATCCCTATCCGAAACAATGGAGTGTGGAACTCCAGGAAGATGTACAATCTCTCGGATGTATAGTAGTCCTAGATCATCAACACTGGTGGTCTCCTTGATCAGTAAGAAGTGAGAAACATTCGTAATCCTATCGATGACAACCCAAACAACATCATTCCCTCGGGGCGACATCGACAATCCGGTCACGAAGTCCATCGTCACATCATTATACATCCACTCCAGAATGGGTAACAACTGAAAAAGGTATTATTGTCACTGATTCTCTTCCATCACCTGCTAACAAGTAGAACACCTCAAGATGAAACCAACAAAATCTCTCTTCATACCAAGCCACCAGAACTGGCGATGAAGATCCTGATACATCTTGGTGATGCTAGGATGAACTGCCCAAACTGAGGAATGAAAATCCCATATCAGCTCCTCGTGTATGTCAACTGGCACCCATAAGCATCCCTGGAAATGAAATATCTCATCCTCGCCCACTATCCATCCAAGAAGAGGGTCGTCTCCTAACACACTCTCCCATAAGACAAATCCTTTTGAGTCTGATAGATGCCTCATCTGTACCTGATCAAGAAGTGTAGAGGTAATAGATATAGAATATAGGTAAGTCTATCCCCGTCTATCATGCACCTCCAGATGCATCTCAGAGAACAGAGCCATAAGCTGCTACTGATTTCTGGGCTCTTGAACTTCCAAAATCTTTGTTCTCCTTCTCAACACATCTTCCAATGTGTTTCCCTTTCCCGGCATATAGGCATGTTCAAAATCAAAAGACTGAAGATACTAGACCCACCTGTGATATCTCAGATTCAGATCATGCTGAGTGAACATGTACTTAAGACTCTTGTGGTCAGGGAAAACCACAATGTTCTCTCCCAGAGGGTAATGTTTCCCATAGCGCAAGGCATGAACAACAGGTGCCATCTACAGATCATGTGTCGGGTAGTTCCTCTCATGTGGCCTCAACTAATGAGACCTTCAAACAATGACTCCATCTCCCTATATAAGCACAACGCCCAGCCAGATACATGAAGAATCACAATAAATAGTATAGCTCTTGCCTGGCTCTGGGAAGACTAGTATCGGTACTGACGTCGAAATTTCCTTCAGATCCGGAAAGGCTGACTCACAAGAATATGAACATAAGAAATTCGCCCCCATTTTGGTCAGACCGGTCAAAGGTGCTTCTAGTCATGAAATTTCTTAAATTAAGCATTTGTAGTATCCAACCATCCCTATGAAACTCATTACCTCCAAAACATTTTTTGGATGCTCCCAGGAAACTACAGATCTCACTTTCTCTAGGTCCACAGATACTCGTGCCTCTGAGATGACATGACCCACGAAGTGACTCTAATCCATCCAAAAGTTGCACTTCGAGAGTTTATCATAAATCCAATGCTCTCTCAGTGTACTCATAATGATATCAATATGGTTAGCACAGTCGTGTCAAGTGTGAGAGTACACCATGATATCTTCCACGAAGACCACGATTAAGGAATCCATGTAAGGATGAAACACTCGGTTCATCAGTGCCATGAAAACTGGTGGCGCATTCGTGAGACCGAATGGAATAACCGTATACTCATAGTTACCATACCTACTCTTGAAGGCTGTCAGAGGTATATCTTATGGTATAACACACAACTAATGATAACGGGACCTCAAATCGATCTTCGAGAACACCCGGGCTCCGCGAAGATGATCGAAAATATTATCAATCCTCGACAAGGGATATCAGTTCTTGACCGTCAACTGGATCAACTTCTGATAATCCACACAGAGCCCAAGGATACCGTCTTCCTTCATCGCAGATAGGGCAGACGAACCCCAAGGAGAAGTACTGGGTCGGATGAAACCCATTGCCTGCAACTCCTCCAAGTACTTCTTGAGCTCCTTCAACTCAGGTGTATCCAGCCTATATGGAGGAATGGACACCAGTGACACTCCTGGAACGAGATCAATAGAAAAGTATACCTCATGCTCTGAAGGAAAACCTAAAAATTCCTCTGAAAAGACATCCATGGAATGATCCACTACTAGAGGAAAGTCTAACTGTGATGTCCTCTGATCATCTAGATAAAGACTAGAAATCTGAGCTATAAACCTTCCTAGCCCATGATGCTCGAGTCCTGCTCGACTCCCCTGAACATCACCCTCGCCTCTATGAAGAAACAATTCACCCTCTGGTGAAATGAAACTCACCCTGCTGTAATAACGGTTGATGACTTCCTGGAAGGGAACCAACCATTCCATCCCGAGAATGAAATTGTAGACTATCATCTCTAGGACATAGATATCCCATAAGAAACGATACCCCACAACCTCGAGAGTGAACTCTCTACACAGACATATACTTGATGTCCTCTTCCCCAGAGGTGTGTCTAGTGTCAACAAGTCAACAGAAGAAAAGTTACATAGCCCAAGGATCTTCACAACAACAATAGTGATAATGCTATGTGTAGAACCAGTATCGAAAAGAGCTGAAGATAAAACTGAGGCTACTAAAATTGTACCTCGAATTGTAGTTGGTATGGGGTCCTACTCATGATAGGTATACTTCATCGCAAAAGTATGGCCTGCTCTATGACCCTGTGACCCGGCCTGACCACTCTGAGATGATCCTCCATACTGACGCTGAAGACTGGTGACTGACTGCCACTGCCTCAACTCCACCTCGGCACGAACGACCAGAAGAACTCCAGTTCCCCGACTGGTGAAAAACAGGTGGTGCTGTTCCGGAACTAGGATTCATGGGAGAACCCCCGTCACCAGCTACTGGTGAGAAAATATGGCAGAAATGCTGAAGGTGTCCCATCTTGTCACAAGATCGGCACTCCACTGGGTCTCTCTGGCACTTAGGCCTCGTGTGCCCTGCCCGTCCACACTGCTAGAATACTACCTGACTACCTAAAGATGTATCTCTCCTCCTCAGATCACTGTTCGTAGACTCCCTATGGTGCTTCCTACTGTCAACTGGAGGAACACTAGCTCTGGAAGCATAACTGAGCTGGCTCGCAGCTCCAGAGTCTCTCAAATTGCGCTCCGCAATCAGTGCCTGGTTGACGATGGATGTGATGGAAGTCAACTGGAAGATATTCACCTATGAGCAGATCTCCGACTTGAGACCATCCTCAAACTTCCTTGCTAGAAACATCCCTTCTCCACCTCGGAGGGGTCTGAAATGCTGCAGCTTGGTGAAACGAGAGGAATACTCCTTAAAAGAACGAGTACCCTGCTCTAGGCTCATGAACTCCCAGGATAGATCAGCCCTTAGGGTCTCAGGGTATAAGTAGTCCTAAAACACGTTCTAGAAGTCTTCCAAATCCATAACCTGCTGATTTCCCTCCTATGAGACCACATCCCACCACCTCTTGGCGGAGTCTCATAGCATATAGATAGCGAGTTTGGCCTGCCTCTCCAGAGGCATTTCTAGATGCTCAAAGATAGTTAGCTTGGCTTCCAGCCATGACTCTGCAGCCTGTGGTCCTCCTTACCCGGAGAAAGTAGGAGGATGTTTCTGCTGGAAAACCCACGTCAAGTCTGCCATAGTTGGGGAAAGAGGTGGTGCTCCCTAAAAGGTCTGCATCATCATCATAAAGCCTTCCCTAAATTTCACATTTGCGCCTGAAACTGGTATGACAGCTAGTTCCAAGGATGGAATGACTGGACGATCGGCAGGAAGTCCCTGATCAGCCTTATCTGGCATCTGATCGCTATCCTGCAACTGACGTACAAACGGAAGATGTCTCAGATGCATAGTTCGGAAAAATCAAAAGCATACCATATATCAGGAATATCAAGGGCATAGAACAATTACAAAACAGAAATAGGGGAAGGAAACACTCATGTTTTACAAAACACGACTACACGGCATGTATAATCTCTACCCTGCATGTACTTAACTCTATTCCCCTTCCAGAGTCTCCTTGAATGGCTAACCCACACGGTCTTCTTAAAATGATACTACACGGCGTGTTCCCTGTGGACACGACGTATACGGGACAAGGATTCAATTACCTGTGTTGTTAGTTACACGACCGATTACATGGCTCAGACTACATGTTCCGAACAAACACGATGTGTACTTGAAGATTTTTTCTGACCTGTGTTGTTGGTGACACAACTGGGTACACGGCTGACCCTTACATGGTGTGTTTATACAAAACACGGGATGTATGAAACGAGCTTCCCAGACCTATGTTGTTAGTGACACGGCTTGGTACCTATAACAAGGCTACACGGCGTGTTCATACAAAACACGGCATGTATGACACGAGCTTCCCCGACCCATATTGTTAGTGACACCGATGGGTACCTAGAAGAAGGATACACAGCGTGTTCATACCAAACACAGCATGTATGAAACAAGCTTCCCCAAACCGAGTTGTTAGTGACACGGCCGGGTACATGGCTCACTGCTACATGATGTGTACCAACCGTACACGGCATGTTCCTGGAGATTTTTCACAACTCATGTTTCTATTCACACAATCAGTGACACAGTTTAAAAACTTCATTGCGTGTATATATAAAGTACATGCCGTTTATTTTGGGTTTTACCAGGAAGTAGCTCTGAAACTGCACCAAAGCCCAGAAAACACTAAAAAACAAGCATGAAGGTGCCAAATTCCGATCCACGAAGGCCCATACTCCCTGTGAATCAAATATTTTCATCTCATACATATCATATATAAGTGAAACTAGTCAATGATCCACCATGTTCCGATTCATGAGGGCCTATAACACCTCAAGAACCAAAATTTGGCGTTCATTTAAGCATGGTACAATACAAACAACCTCTCTATCAAACTGTAGGGATTCTATCAAAGAATCTATCACAACAGCATGCATAATATACACAACATCTATCACAACAACATGCAATTGCTAATTCACCCTAGATGGAATGGAAAGAATGCATGGCATGTGATTTTTAACAAAGTTCCTATATGATTCATGAGATGGAATACCCTCATCTCATCGGGTTACGATAGAAATAGAACCACAATATCAACAACAATAACAATGCAAAGCATGTGAATCACTCTAGGTGAAATCATATCTACTGTAACATAGAAAAACAAAAAAAATTATAATATGTGAGGTAGATTGGATTTTCCCTATACATGGGTTAGCTACTCCAGAGCACATCTTAATACCAAGTAATGAATCTGTCTTATCCATGGATAAAGGCTCCAAATAGTAAATCAGCAGAAAAGAAACCCTCTCATACAACATTGTAATGTCCCACTTCTAGAAGCCACCCATAGGCGCCCCGTACCTAGTTGGACACATGGCCTCAAGCGCATTTCCCCAAACTCTAGAGGCTGCCGAATAGTAGCAAGGCCCTTCGGTGTGACAGTGGAGAAACTATGCCCTCATTGTTAGAGTACATAGTGGAAGAAAAACAAACAGACAACAGTAGAAACTGTAACCATCCATACAAGAGTATACGATACACAGCGGAAGACTAACAGTAAACAACTAGAGAAGATTCACATATATATAAAATGATGCAAGAGACATGTGTCTAGGAAAGTAGCCAAACAAGTCAGAATGCTGAATACAATACTAAACCAAAGTGAAAAATAAAACAGGTAATCTCTTTTGGATCACAAGCCATAGCTTGGTCCTATGCTCTCCACCTCCATAGCAAGTAATGTACCTGAAGTAGAAGGGATCTTTCCCTTATATATAACTAAAACAATGTAGTCTGTTTGGGCCGAAAAGCATGGCCCAAACAGGGTGTGAGAAAATGTCCCAGTCGGAAACCACCCAATGATCTGTTCTTAACAGTTAGTGACTTCATGGCAAGAAAAAGTACAGGAAGTAGTAAATTGAAAATCACAAAGCAGCTACAATCCACAGTGTCTAGCATATAAAGTACACAAGTAATAGGAAAACAACATGTAGAGAAATAGGTGAACACTTATGTTTTTATCACAGCCTAACGCTTATGGTTAAACCTACAAGTACTAGCAACCCTTTGGAGGAACACACTGTCTCACCCCTCTGGTTCAGCTGAAGAATAGAATCCCTGAGTAAGCACTCACCATCAATTCCCACTATTGTCACGTATCGTACTAAAGGCTCTCTGGGGAATCACTCAACGTATCATTCCCCATGTGGCCTACATCGAGGAACTACAGAATCTCTGAGGAAGAACTCATAATCAGTTGCACCTTTGGTCTCGAATCGTATTAATAAGACACTCTAGAGAAGCCCTTCCATCCATTCTCCCTATGGTCCACTACACTAGGTTCTCACAGACCCATATAATACAAACATGAATATAGTTCGTGTATCGCCCCAAGTAAACCTCAAGAACTACTTGGCTATCATTCTAAGGCATAATAGAATAACAGTACAGTAGTTACATTATTCTGCAACAAGGCATGGCAACTGGAAAACGCCTAACAGGCAAAACATGCATGGAAAAATATCTAGAGCACAGTAAAAATTACCCTATTCACAAGCATTGACCTCTACTCAAGTAAACATTCAAAGAAGGAAAACAACAGGGAAAACATAGGAAACCACAATACCCCATTCATGGTAATTGGTGGAATTGCCCAAAATATTCAAAGACTTCCTACAAAAAGGAACAAATCACCTACCTCGATACTAGGAGATCAATATACTTGAACAATGATGATTGATTCTCCTAATAGCATCAAAGATCTGAGAAAACGTCCTAAACTCTCAACCCACAATATCTTGAGAAAGAGGAGGAATAGGAAAACACAACTCTAGGGGAAGTAAGAACTCACCACTGCGGTTCCAACGAAATCGACGGTGGTCGATTCGGATAACAGACGGAGGTACGGGGGCTTGGAGAAGTTCTACAGCTGTACGGGTTCTCTTAGATGAAGAACCTGAAGAAGAAGTGAGTTATGTCCCTCAGGTGTGACCCCTGTCTGTTTAAGGAAAAAAAGAATGTTCCCGGCGTGTAATTCTTGAGTAAATGGCGTGTACTAGGCCTTTCTGTACTTCTTTTTAAGTGGCCTCCACATCACCCCTAAACACCGTGTGTGTGGCCCGGATAGGGCCAGCACATGGCTTGGCGTGACATCAAAGTACACGGAGAGAACTTATAAAGTACACGGAGTGTACTTGGAAAATTTCCAAATTTCCCTATTTTTCTCAAAAACGATTAGAAAAGGAATAACATACGTGAAACAAAGATCTGAGTTCTTACACAGCACAGGGGTGATCCTCATAGCCTACTATATAAAGCCTCATAAGGTTCTATCCCAATAGTTTCGTGAAAACTGTTATTGTAGGAAAACTCGACCAGGGGTATGGCTTCTCCCAAGAGCCCCCAAAGTCAAAGATGCATGCACACAACATGTCCTCAAGCATGGGTATCGTACGCTATGACTGGCTATCAGTCTGATGGTGGTATATTGTGCTTAGAAGCACCTGTGTACTTAGTGACCTCTGAAAAATCTTGGAGAAACGAGATGTAAAAGAGGCATCCCTATCTGAAATGATAGAACGAGGAACCCATGAAGGCATACTACCTCTCAGATATAAAACATTCTGAGCTTGTCAACATCTAATGTCTCCTTGATTGGAAAAACATATGATACCTTCGTAATTCTATCCACAACAACCCACACAACATCACTACGTCGAGGTGACCTCGGCAAACCAGTCATGAAGTCCATCACGAAATCAACCCATTTCCACTCGGGAATGGGTAACTGTTGTAACAGTCCGGCTGTCCTCTGATTCTCCGCCTTCACCTGCTGATAGGTGGAACATCTTGTAACAAAACCAGCTTCCCCTATTTTCATACCTAGCCACAAATATTGACGTCTCAAGAAACGGTACATTTTGGTAACTCCAGGATGCACTGCCCATGCTGAATCATGAAACTCTCACATCAACTCCTAATGTATATCCCCTGGAAGCCACACTCTCCCATGGATATGTAGTACCTCATCATTTCGTATCGTCCAACCAGGAGGAGGGTCCTCACTTTCCACCGAATCTCGTAGAACTAGGACTTCAGAATCTGATAGTTGTCTCATCCACACTCTATCTAGGATGGTAGATGTCAAAAATAAAGATGAAATATAGGAAAGCCCCTAACCATCGTGCACCTATAAATCCATCTCAGAAAACAAATCCATGACCTTCCACTCACCACTGGCCTCCTGCACTACCTGTATCCAGGTCACCCTTCTCAGTGCATCAGGAACTGCATTACCCTTACCATGTTTATAGGAAAGCTCAAAGTCGAAGGACTGAAGGTATTCAACCCACCTTCATTATCTCAAAATATGGTCATGCTTGGTAAAGATGTATTTCAGACTTTTTGGTTTGTAATCACCACAAAAAGTTATCCCTAGATATAATGTCTCCAAAAACGTAACACATGAACAACAATGGAAAACTCGATATCATGCGTTAGGTAATTCCTCTCATGTGGCCTCAACTACCAAGACCCGTACGCAACTACTCGATCACCATGCATCAACACTTCTCCCAGCACAATACCTGATGCATCACAGTAAATTGTATAGCTCTTCCCTTGCTATGGAAGTATCAGGACTGGTGTAGATGTTAACTTTCCCTTTATATTCTAAAAGGTTGTCTCGTAAGATGTTGACCAAATGAACTTCTCACCCTTCTTATTCAAATCCATCAATGGTGCGGCTAAGCAAGAGAAGTCCTGTATAAAACACCTGTAGTAACCAGCGAACCCCAAGAAACTCCATATTTCAAACACGTTCCTAGGCTGCTCCCACGAAACTATTGCCCTCACCTTCTCTGGGTCCACTGCACCTCCATCCTCTCAGATAATAGGACCCCGGGAGTGTATCTAGTTCATCCAAAAGTGGAAATTTCAGAGATTACCATATAGCTGATGCTCTCTCAATGTACTTAGTACGATATCAAGATGGGTAGCATCATCGTGTCGAGTGTGAGAGTACATGAAGATATCATCCATGAAGACTACCATAAAAGAATTCAAATATGGGTGGAACAAACGATTCATCAGATCCATGAAATCTATTGATGCGTTTGTGACTCCAAACGCCATAACCAAGTACATGTATAGACCATAACTGCTTCGAAAAGATGTAAGCGGTATGTATGGTGGTCTAATATATAACTGATGATATCCAAATAACTTTTCAATCTTCGAGAACACTCGTTCTCTTTGAAGTTGATCAAAAATATCATCAATCCTAGGAAAGTGATATATGTTCTTGACCGTCAACTGGTTCAGCTTCCGATAATCCACACAGAGTTTGAGGGTACCGTCTTCCTTCTTAGCAAATTGGACAGGAGAACCCCAAGGAGAAGTACTGGACAGATGAAACCCTTTTCCTGCAAATCCTGTAACTATTTCATGAGCTCCTGCAACTCTAGTGTACCCATCCTATAAAGAGGAATGGAAACTAGAGTTGTCCATGGCACAAGATCAGTAGAGAAATCCACCTCTTGCTCCAGAGGTAGACCTGAAAAGACTTAGGGGAAGACATCCCTGAAATGATCGACCACTGGAGGGAAATCCTTCTGAAATGTTTTTTGGTGATCTAGGTATAAAATCACAATCTAGGATATCACACCACCTCATCCACGATACTCGGGTCCAACTCGGCTCGCTTGGACATCCCATTCTCCCTTGTATAAAAACACTCCACCTTCTGGTGACGTGAAACTCACCCTGTGATGATAGCAATCCACAAATGCTCAAAAGTGTACCTACTAGTCCATCCCGAGAATGACGTTATAGCTCGTCATCTATAATCCATAGAGGTCTCATAGAATGTGACACCCACCAACCTCTAGGGGGCACTCCCTGCACTAATGCACACCATCTGTTCTAGTCCCCAACAGAGTGTCTAGCATCATAATATCCGATGAAGAAGAAACACAGAGCCCAAGGCTATCCACAATGGGAATAGATATAAAGCTATGTGTAGCACCATTATAGAAAAGTACAAAAGATAAAATAGAAGCAACTATAATAATAACTCTAAAAGTAGAATGTCTAGGATCCTGATCTTATTGGGTCTGTTGCACTGCATATACCTTCCCATTACTGTGGCCTTGTGACACAGCCTGGCTACCCTGAGCTGACCCACCCTACTATCTATGATATCCTAGGGTCTGGCTACCACGACCATGACCACCACCTCAGCCTGAGCGTCTAGACATATTCCAAATCCCTCGCCAGTAAGAAGTTGTTGTCCCTAATCTTTCATGCGGAGTCTGTACTGAACCCCTCTCACTAGCCACTGGTGGAAACGCCCTGCAAAAATGCTGGAGATGACCCATCTTTCCACAATCTCGACACTCCACTAGGTCACGTGGAAACTGAGGTCTCTTGTGCCTCTCCTTACTGCACTGGTAGCACATCACCTGACCGCCTGAAGAATTATTCGGGCTAGTAATTCCATAGTGAGAGAAATCCATCTACCACTTCCTCTTACAAGTACAAATAGTACCAGAAACTGGTGCTAAATCACCATGGTGTGCACCACTAGCTTCCTGCAGGTTCCTCTTAGTAATTAGTTCATGGTTCACAACAACATGCAATATAGGAAACCTGAAAACATTGACCAATGCTCAGATATCATATCGAAGACCATCCTCAAAGCTTCTATCCCTCAACGTCACATCTCCCACTAGAACAGGTATAAAATGTTGTAGCTTGGTGAAGCGGGCATAATCACTATTCACTGACATGGCGCCCAACTACAGATTCATGGACTCTCAAACTCTATCTGTTATGAACTTCTCTAGAAAGAAAAATTAATATAAGACTTCTTGAAAATAATCCCACGCCAGGTCTCCATGATGCTCAGTCTGGGAGGTAACATCCCACCATCTCTTAGCGGAATCACGCAGCATGTAAGTAGTGAGCTTGACCCTTCTCCTCGGAGGCCTCTCTAGATGCTCGAAGATAGTCTTCATAGAACCCATCCAAGACTCTGCATCATGTGGTCCCCCATCCCCTGAAAATGATGGAAAATGATGCTTCTGAAATATACGTGTCAACTCTTCCATAGATGTGGCATCTGGCGGTGCTCCCTGGAAGGTCTTCATGAACCGCATGAAGCCTTCATGGAACTGTGCCTCTACACCTGTGTCTGGTATAACAGCTGCCGCCACATCTTACTCTTCTAGAGGATCCTTCAGTATCCCATGGCCTACCGCCTCTGGAATATAATCATTTCCACTCTCCTAGAAAACAACTCGAGGTCATCTCTACATCTTGACTCTAGAAATTCAAACACACGCCTTAGATAAAGTTCATAAATGTATGAAAATAATGTGTGTAAGAAGGGAACATGAGAACGAAACCATTCAAGTTTTACAAAACAAGAGTACATGGAAAGTATAATAACTACACTTTGTGTTCCCTTATGTCTTTCACATGGGAGGGTACTTCTGCAAAAACCGGTCATGTAACACCCCAAACACATGGCGTGTTGTCCACACACATGGTGTGTACTTGAATTTTCATCCCCTGCCCGAGTCCTTCTACACATCTTCTCCACATGGATCTCTTTTGAACAAGACTACCCAGTGTGTATAAGGACTACATGGAGTGTTTTCAACAAGATTTACCTACCTGTGAGGTCCATTACATGGCTCGGTACATAGATCACTCTACACGGCATTCTCCAGATAGACACAAAATGTATGGATTAATTTCAAACTGCCATTATTGTTAGTGACATGGTTGGATACTTGGATGACACTACATGATGTGTTAAACCCACACACGGTGTGTACACCACTCTATTTCTCTATCCACACAGTCAACTCCACACAGTCTCTCACCGGTCCAGACTACTGGATGTGTATAAGGTCTACAAGACATGTACTAAACGAGCTTCACCGACCCGTGTTATTCGAGACAAGGTCGGATACATGACTCACACTACATGGCATGTTCCATGTGGGTACAACGTGTACTAGGAAGATAACAATAACTCGTTGTTATTAGTTACACAGTCGGATTCCCAGATTACACTACATGCCATGTTCAATGGTGACACGACATGTTTAAGAAATGTTTTCTCTATCTGTGTTGTTAGTGACATAGTGGACACAGGTTCAACATGAAATGGCATGTACAACGGGTACATGACGTGTTCCCTCTAGAGTTTTCACATCCTGTGTTTCTACCTAAATTGTCACAACCCGTCCTCAGGGCCCGTGCCGTGACTACCCCAAGCCTGCCTTCCATAGGCCAGGGGCTGGTGACTAGCACCAAAGGCGTAAAACCTGATAAAAGGGAAGGAATTGTCTATATATAAGTAAAGAAACACAAAAGAGTATTCAAGATGAAGTAAACACTAAGTAAAATAAGTATAAAAGTAAGTGTTGAAAAGTAAATTGGCCAGAATAAAAACCCAACTGAAAGTACAGTACAACTGAAAATTATGTATAGCAGCAATAAAGTAAATAAGAAACCACCAAGTCATCCTCCGGCTATCCCACCTGAAGGGTGGGTACAGATGGTATCCTCATCTCCTCAGGTCCAGTCGTCCGCTCCATGTGTGTTCCGCCTGATAGTCCACCTCCGGGTTCTGTCCCACTCTACAAGCCTCAACCACGTTTAGCATTGTCCGTCATATGCATCCAACACAATGTAGTGCAGGCATGGCCCGTGTAGGGATGAGTATATGATACTCAGTAGGGACCCCGAGTCCCCTGAAGGTCTCCTAGAATCCACAAAGGATAAACCACAAAGGAAGGATACAAAAACGAAGTATCCTTCAACTCTACTTAGGTATATTCCCACACATATATCTAAGTCATCATTTCTTGTTCGACTCCTACTCACGAGCCCAAGTACAAACCAGTCCACAAAGGAAAACACAACACAATAAACCCAGGAATGAAAGTCAATCATATCGATGATAAATATTGATAGTAAAGACACATCTCACACAGGTATACTACTCATGATGAGGGGTGGAGATGATTAGATGTAACCTCTGAATCATCTCCTCTGTCGAACCCGCGTAAGATCTAAGTACCGAAGTCGTCGTTGCCGAACCCACGTAGGATCCAAGAACACTAACCATTGCTGCCGAACCCACATAGGATCCATGTACAGTCATCATCGCTGCCGAACCCACGTATGATCCAAGTACACTCGTCCTCACTGCCGAACCCACGTAGGATCTATGTACAGTCATCACTGTCATCGTAGACGGAGCCATCTCTACGGTTCCCACACACAGCACACATGATTCTAGGAGGGTCTGCTCCATGGGCCAAAAGGGTCAATACATCAACTGTCACGAAGTCCATAATTTATGTATCACAAAGCTCTGTCTCGTCAATAGAAACTCAAGGCGACTAATGGCGCGTCAATCGGACGCCTGGTCTGAGAGATATTGGATTTTCCATCCCAGGGTCCCAGTTGGTTTTTAAGCTAAAAATAACCCGACCGTACTCCATCTACATCCAAAACACAAGTGGAGTATGCCAAAAAAAACTGTCTCACTAAGAGGAAAACAACATGATTGACGGAACGTCCTTCGGACGTCCGGTCATTATGTTATAGTTGTTTCCGCTCCAAGGGCCTGGTTGGTTTTGGGTTCGAACCAACCATTCCGTTTGGAAACTTCTCAGAAAACTCGAGTGTAATATAATGAAACGACTGTCTTGATCCAAGGATCCCAATGCAACTGACAGTGTGTCGATCAGAGGTCTGTAGCCCAAGATATGGATGTTTGAATGAACCTGGTCTGAAAATAGGGGGTTTGGGCCCGATCCGACCCGGCCCAATACCCCCTGTGTCGGCCCGACCCGGGTTCGGGTCCAACCCGATTGGGCGCGGCCCGGCCCGACTCGGAAGCCATTCGCGGCTCAGCTTGTGGCTGAGCGGGGTGCGAAGGGTGCGCAACCCCCTTTGTTTTGGAAATGGTGGCCCCCCTAGTGGGGTCTGCCCTAGCCAGGTCTGGGGGGTTACGCCCCCCGGTTTCTTCGGAAACGGCCGTCCATAATGGCTGAGCAGTTCATCTGCCGCAGGACCCACAGGGATCCCACCTACTGGAACACCGGAGGCCAGCCGAACCAGGCCACCCCAACTGAAGACCATCGTAGCCTTAGGTCGCGACCATTGTCCGACCAGCGCGACACGATGGTGTCGTGCCCCTCCGCCGCAGCCCCCTTGAAGTTCCATTGTGGTACGACGACGCCGTGCCCCTCCGTCGTGGCCTGCTTTTGGCCGCGTCCTCCTTCGGTCTCACTGGCGTCGCGCGACGGCGCTGCGCACCTCCGTCGCGGCCCGCTTCGGCCGCGATCCTCTTCATTCCCGTGCGGTGCAATGGCACCGCACCTCCTTTTCTGCAAAGATCAACAAGGATCAACAAGAAAAGGGGAGGAGGATTGGCCATGTTTGTGCAGCCCGATCTCCTCCCGTTATGACGATCAAAATTGGCCAAATTAATCAACAAAGAACGTTAAATTAAACTTGAATGAAAATATCCCCCACCTCGATAAACGATGTCGTTTTCCGGTGACGCAGAAGATGGTTTCATGGGGTGAGGTTTCAATGATGGAGTTGGAATACGTCCAAGGAGGGGATGGAATCTCACACTAGCTGTGAAGAGAATAAGGAATAGAATGTCGTCTCTCCTTGTGATGATGGCGTTCTTCATCGAAGGGTGTCGTTCTTCGCGGAAGGATGAAGTTCTTCCAACAATGCTAAAGTTGTCTCCCCAATTCCCAACACAAAAAGAAAACCCCAAAATAAAATAAGATTTCCCTTATTTTATTTTACCTTTACATGCATTTCAAAAACTCAAAATTCAAAACATAATCCAATTAATTGAAGTGGTTCAATAAATTAAATTAATGTGAGTTGGCATTATTAAAGAGGGAGAAAGGGGAGTTACTCAAAATAAATTAGAGAGTTAGGGAGTTAGGGAGTTAGGGAATGTGAAGAGTTGGGGCTCATGTGGTCCCCACCTCACCTTTATCCTCTCAAGGATAGTTAGTAACTAGTGGGTCCCACCCCAACTCCCTATGTAGAATAAAACCACTTTAGAAAAGAAATAAAATTATAACACAATTTTATTTTACTTTTCATCTAATCCGCATTTTTTAACAACTTCTCCTGAGCAGGTGCATCATCGGTAATGGTCCTATTAAGCAATTACCAGTGTTGTGGTTCAATCAGTTCCCTCAGATTTCAATTCCGAGCACCGTTTCAAAAGATAGAAAAACTCACTCGTTCATTCACTGAACGTACCCGAGCTAAACTTCCAAAATTCATTCCAGGCACACCGGGCCTCGGAATCAGGTGTCATCAGAAACTGCGTACTCATTAAATCCCAAAGAATTTTTGAAAAAAAATTTCCTTGAAATTTAAGGGCATTTACATACATGACCTATGACATAGTTAGAAACTACACGGCGAGTACACTGTGTTGATTGTGTGTGATTAAAAAAATTTTATTTCTTCCCGAATAGAAGAGTATGTGGCGTGTGTTTAAAAAACCATACACCAAGTTGTCTGGGTATCTAGAAAGTAGACCTCATAAACTACTTTGGATCCCCTTTTTGTTAAATTTCAAGTGTCGATATGCCATATTCTGATCCGTGGGGGCCCATACTCCCAACCGATCAATGTTTATCACCCAACCTTCACAACAACAGTCTGGATCATGTTCAGAAAAATTCTGGTCCAAGAGAGCCCATACTTCTCAGGAACCAATGTTTTGCGTTTCTAAACACAACCATAACAAGTACCAATACCCTATCAATAGTAGGCGTTTCTATCAAGGCACCTTTCACAACATCATCCATTTTTCTAGTACAACATCTATCACAATAACATGAAATTTCTAATGCACCTATATGGCATAGAAACTATGAATGGCATGTGAATCTAACATTTTCCCAAATGATGCGTGAGATGGCATACCCTCATCTCATTGGGATGCAACTAAATATATCCCAAGTATAAAAATATAACATCACACCACAAGTGCATCACCGAATGGTGAAAATCAAATCAATTGTATGAATCATAAACAGAAAATCACAATTGATTTCGAGGAAATCCGACCTTTACCTGTACATGTGGTAGAAACTCTCGGGCACAGTTAATACTGAATCCCTTATCAATCCATCACTTTCTGTCATCACCAAATAATAAAATTACACAATGAAAATAAAAATCCTTTGATACCACTTTCTAAGGTCCTGGATCCGGGTGCCACTCAACGGGTGCCCCGAACACGGTTGGTAACATGACCTCAAGCACATTTCCCAAAACACCAGAGGCTATGGACTAGAAGCGAGGGCCTAGGTCTGATAGTGGGGAAACTATGACCTTATTTGTTAATGTGTTGCGCAGCCGAGAAATATAAACATACCAAAATAGGAAGCAGTAAAATATATCATGCTAAAAGTGACAACGACACATAAATAAAAATGACCAACATCCATATATAGGATGGTGGAATATGTCCCTAATTATATGAAAGCAGCCAAAACAGGTCAAACTGTAGTCTATAACAATAAAGTACAAGGTACAAGTATAGAAAAACAAAACAGCGCAGTAAGAACTCTGCAGCATCCTAGACCTAAGCTCAGTCCCATGCTCTCCTACTCCTCTTCAATAATCAAGTACATGTATAGGGACTCTTCCCATATCAACACATGTAGCAATATAATCTGTTTGGGTCCATTACATGACCCAAATAGGGTGTGAGAAATAAATCCCAGGAGGCAACCCTCAAAGGCCTGTGTCCAACTGTCAGTGAAAATGTGCCACAACAATGTGTAATAATGATATTCAGTAAACCAGGAAGTACTAAAAATATAAATTCCTATAAGTTATATTTCAATTTAATTATTATTTAACAATTCAATATAATTTAATTATATCTTTCTGAGACTCAACCTCAGTCGACAATCTCATAAACAGTGTCGTAGCAAAAACTACAACATGCTATCTAACAAGAAGAAGGTTAAAGAATACCAAGCATGTGCTTTAGCTTGGAAGTTATAGCATGAAAAAATCACAACAGTGAATATTCAAGTACACAGTGTCCTCAGACACGCAAATCCTTACCCTCAATAAATTAGAATCGAAACCCTCAGGTGATTTCCCACATGCATAACATATATTCCCCTTTTCCATATGATATATTGCCCTCAGGCACAGACGCTACTACCCACAGGCACAAGAAATGTTTTCCTCAGGCTAAACAAAACACTTCCCTCAGGCTAAGCAAGTAGCCAGACCAAGCCCAACATATAAGCAAACAATTATACATTTTATCTCAAAAAAACTCAAGCATGCTAAAAATAACAGCATACCCTCGGGTATCCAGGCCAAACGACTAAACAAGGGAAACACCCCAACGGGGTGGACCTAGATCCAATCAATGATCCCAAATAGTAGTTATTACTTATCCAATAAATTACCTATGAAATTCTAGGAATTTAATTATTCAATCCCACAACCATAAGTCAACCCAAACATGGGCGTGTAGCATAAAGATACACAAAAATAACTTGACCGTTGGAAATAAACACCAGAACAACTACATCGATCTCCACTGATCGATATATGTGAACAATGACTCATGAAACGTCCATGAATGATGTATATCTGGGATAAACGTTCACCCATTTAATCCAACATAACGTCGTCTCGTGAAAGAATTCGAACGAAACAATCCATGAGAGGAAAAGGCTTACCCATGCGGTCCCAACGTGATCGACTGCGGAAGAATCCGTGTTCCAGAATGTGATCGGGAGATATTCCAAGCATCAGCCTCCCCTCCCTATACTCCGACCGAGTTCTAAGCATCCTCTTTTGAAAGAGGAGGTTACTACCTATTTTAAGATAAAATACAAACTACGCAGCATGTACTCTCAAGTACATGACATGCACTTTCCATTTTTTTAACTGTTCCTCTAGACACTACACTTCATCGCCACACTGTTCATCTGTCGACATGATTACACAACGTGTATTTCTAAATACACGGCATATACTATCACTCTACTGGCGGCTACTCCCAATGCATTACTATTCACTTGTCGACAGATTACACAGAGTGTATATACTAAGTACACGACGTGTAGTTAGTTTTTACACCCTTCATCGCCGACAACCCTACATGCCCTGTGCACTCATCCCACACTGCCAAAGTACATGGCATGTAGAAAAGTACATGGCGCGTACCAACAAAATTTGGGATTTTCTCCCTTTTCCTTATTTACTCAAAAACCTTAAAGGAAAAGGAAAATAATAAACTCGTACCTCAATAATAAGAACCGGGTTATTACAGGTAATCAGAAAATTATATGAGGGACATGTTCCCATAGAACGTGCTATGATAGATGGTGAAGATGGGGGTTCTCTAGTGGACAAAATGCATATTTCCACTCTTTACATGGTAGCTCACATTGTTCAAAATGGACATGAAATTAATTTATATGTTGACATATCACTTAAAGTATTTCATGAGTTAACCCAATCTACAGTTGTATAATAGGTGAAAACTATATTTTATTAAATTTATACTGTTTTTGCAATAAATTGAAATTTTTCAATGTAATTCGCAATATATATCCATTGTTTTTCATTTTATTATTTTTGGTGATAATACTCATTTCTTTGACCAATTCCCTCAACATTAGGTTTATATATGGCTTATGATATCGTTTTTATAGAAAAATCATTTCAAAAAAACCAGCATTAAACAAATAAAACTATAAGAATGACCTTATACCATGATTTAAATGACAAAAAATATAGAAAATTGGGATACTCAGGAAACTGTATTCAATCACAGTACTATAATGGTCAATGAAATAATCTTCATCTTTCAATTATAGAAAGGAATTTATACCACCTCCCATTTATTAACCTAGTCTAAATGATATGGTGACTATAATGGTATCCCTAAACATTTATATTTAATATAACAATCGATCAGAAAGTCTTGACTTTTGAAATCCTATAGGATAATTTCCCAAAACTATTATTGAGATAAATATGGAAATGTTCTGGAAAATATCATTCATAACTACTTATTAATTCCCAATATATAGTTAATTTATATGCCATTATACTTTTTAGTGGTAAATATCAATATCCTCAAAAAATTATACTCATAAGTAATCCCCCCATTAATATTAATATGATTCCTTAAATATTTTTTTAATCATCAAAAATTCAAATAAATTAATCAAAATAAAAAGGGTAAAAATTGGTTTATCAATCAACCCATGAATTTAAATATACTCTAACATCTCAGATCCGGGTGCCACGCAACGGGTTCCCCGAACCCGGTTTTCCATGTGACCTCAAGCGCATTTCCCCAAATGTTAGAGGCTGACGACTAGCAGCGAGGGACCAGGTCTGATAGTGGGGAAACTATGACCTCATTTTTCAAAGTGTAGTGCAGCGGAATACAAAATAGACATACACGACAGCGGAAGCAGTAAACTTTCACAACTGAAATAACTACAGTAGTGGCTATAACCAGCAGTATAAAAGTGATGATGCTACATGTTTCAACTTCTAAAAAAACAACCAGAACATGCTATACATCAATAAAGTGCCGCATAAAATAGAGTACAGCAAAGCAAAGAAAATAACTGGTAGCGGCATCAGGAGCCAAGGCTCGGTCCCATGCCCTCCTATCCTCATCAATAGTCAAGTACCTGTATAGGGACTCTTTCCCCTATCTATACCTGCAGCAATGTAATCTGTTTGGGCCGAGTAGCATGACCCAAACAGTGTGTTCGAAATATATCTCAGTAGGCACCCATTGAAGGCTCATGCCCAACTGTGTGTAAGCATGCAACGATAGTGTGTAGTAGTAAAATGCAATAAATTAAGCAGAACTCAAACGTAACCAACTACCAGTTATATTTCTATTTTATTATTCATTTAATCCATTAAATATTAGAAACCACCACAGTGCATTTCTAAGTAAACGGTCCACATCCTCAGACAAGTAAACCCCCACCCTCAGGTAAGGAGTGTCAACCACGAGAATCTGCCCTCAGGAATAACATAATTTTCCCTCAGGCGTAGGTAGTGTCACCCTCAGGCACATAGTCTATTGTCCTCAGGCACAGATGAAGTTTCCCTCAGGCCGAAGTAACTACTTCCCTCAGGATAAACAGTGCAGTTCCCACAGGCAAATCACAACAACGCCCTCAGGATAAACATGTAACCGGGCCATGCCCAAAATGTAAACAAGCAGTGAACACACAATTCCTCTCAAGGAAATTCTACAATTACTACTTTTAAAAGAATACCCTCAGGTATCCTGGAAAAATGGCTAAACAGTGAAACACACCCCCGGGGTGGTTTCATATCCATGCAACGATCTCAAACAGCATTTTATTATCACAATTTAATCAAGTATGAAATTATAGGCATTAATACAACAATGAACTCAGCCACATGACACCCCAACATGGGTTCGTGGTACGAAAATGCACAAAAACACACGACAGTTGGAAGATAAACACCAAGACACCTACCTTATATGCCAACAGACGTTATACCTGAACGCTGACTCCAGAAACGCCCAATAACGGTGTAGATATGATGAAGAAAAAAACCCAATAAAACGTAAATAACTTCTGTTTGGGGAAGAATTGGTAAGAATGGCTTAAGGAGGAGAAAGGGCTTACCCGTACGGTTCCAACGAGATCGTCCAAAGCCGAATTGGATTCCAGACGAATACCTGGAAAATCATCAAAGGTATGGTCATCCTCTTTGGCTCCAAAATGCCTCAAATGCCTCCTCTACAAAATTAGGAGACTACTTCCGGTTTTATGCCGAAATAACAAAGTACACGGCGTGGACGTCTGAGTACACGGTGTGTAATTCTTTCATTTAACTGTTCATTTGGCGGCACCGCCACACTGTTCATCTATCGACATGAGTGCCCGACATGTACTCCCAAGTACACGGTGTGTAGTATCGCCCAGCTGGCGGCGACTCCAATGCCTTTATGTTTAAGCCTATCGACTGACTACACGACGTGTAAGGTACCACAACATGGTGTGTAGTCAGTTCCTACACCCCTCGTCGCCGACAAGGCTACACGCCCCGTGTACTCATCCCAACACGTCCAAAAGTACATGGCATGTGGAAAAAGTACACGGTGTGTAGTTGTGAAATTTTGCATTTTTCCCCATTTTCCATATTTTCTCAAAAACACTAAGGAAAAGGAAAAAGAAGAAGCCTTTACCTCAAAAATAAAAACCGGGTTCTTACAATCTTCCCCCCTTATAGCAATTCATCCCCGAATTGCCCTTCCAAGAGAGGCAAAAATAAACTCAGAACAGCTCTAGCCACTGAGCACGTACACCGGACTCCCGCTCCCAGGTCTCGTCCTGCACTCAGTCATGATGCCATGCACCCTTACGAGAAGAACTGACTAGCCTCAGAGAACCTTCATGCTCCTGTAAACGACATAGATCAGATGCTCTTCAAAGGATTCATCATGCTGAAGCTCAACCTCCTCAGGCTGAAAGACGTGAGATGGGTCTGAATGGTAGCGATGCAACTGAGACACATGGAAGACGTCATGCATGGCTCGGTACCGCTGCGGTAACTGCAACCGATAGGCAACCATTTAGACTCTCTCCGGAATCTCGGATGGTCCCACATACCCCGAAGAAAGTTTAACCTGTCTCCTGATCCGCTTGTGTCCCAGCCTCGGAGAAACACGTAGAAAAACCGAATACCCGACCATGAACTCCAAAGGTCATCTGCGGCGATCAGCATAAGACATCTGACGAGACTGTGTGGTAGCCATCTGCTTCTGAATCAATTGGACCTACTCAGATGTCTCATACACGAGTTGTGGCCCCAGTACAGCTGCCTCACCTACGTCTAACCAGCACAATGGTGATCCGTATTGCCTACCATATAAGGCCTCGTATGGTTCCATCTCAATGGTTTAATAAAAACTATTGTTATAGTCAATGTCGACTAAGGGTATATGCTTCTCCCAAGATCCCCCAAAGTCTAGGACGCATGCACGTAACATGTCCTCTAGCACTTGTATCGTACGCTCCGACTGGCCATCTATCTAAGGGTGGTATGCTGTGCTCAGAAGCACCTGAGTACCCAGTGCCCTCTGAAAACTATGCTAGAAACGAGACACAAAACAGGCGTCCCTATTTGAAACGAAAGGATGAGAGACCCCATGAAGACGTATGATCTCTCAGATATACCTCGTTCCGAGCTCGTCCACACCAAAGGTCTCCTTGATCGGCAAAAGGTGAGCTACCTTCGTGAGTCTGTCCACAACAACCCACACGGCATCATTGCCACGAGGTGACCTCGGCAAACCCGTCACGAAATCCATCACGACATCATCATATTTCCACTCTGGAATGTGTAACTGCTGTAACAGTCCAGCTGGTCTCTGATGCTCTGCCTTCACCTGCTGACAGGTGGAAAATCTCATAACAAACCCAGCTATCTCTCTCTTCATACCCAGCCACCAGTACTGACGTCTCAAGTCTCGGTACATCTTGGTCACCCTGGGATGAACTACCCAAGATGAAGCATGAAACTCCCGCATCAGATCCTCGCATATATCCTATGGAACACATACTCTCCCATGGAAACGCAAAACCTCATCGTCACCTATCGTCCAACCGGGAGGAGGGTCCTCACTTGCCACCGACTCCCGTAGAACTAGGCCTTCTGAAACAGATAGCTGCCTCATCCTCACTCTATCTAGGAGGGTAGAAGTCACAAATAACGAGGAAAGATAAGTCTTCCCCTGACTGTCATGCACCCCCAGATGCATCTTAGAGAACATATCCATAAGGTTCCACCCACCACTATCCTCCTTCACTGCCTATATCTAAGTCTTCCTATTCAGTGCATCAGCTACTGCCTTACCTTTACTAGGTGTATTGGCAAGCTCAAAATCGAAGGACTGTTAGTACTCGACCCACCTTCTCTGCCTTAGATTTAGGTCATGCTGAGTAAATATATACTTGAGGCTTTTTTTGTCGGTAAAAACCACAAAATGATCTCCCAACAGATAGTGTCTCCAAAAACGCAACTCATGAACAACTACAGCCAACTTGAGATCATGCGTTGGGTAATTCCTCTCATGTGGACTCAAATGCCAAGACCCGTACGCAACAACTCGGTCACCATGCATCAAAACGGCTCCCAGCCCAATCCCTGATGCATCACAGTAAACAGTTTAGCTCTTCCCATGCTCTGGGAGTATCACGATCGGTGCTGATGTCAACCTTCCCTTCTGGTCCTGAAAAGCTGTGTCACAATCTTCTGACCAAACAAACATCACACCCTTCTTAGTCAGACCTCTCAATAGTGCTTCTAAGTGGGAGAAGTCCTGTATGAAGCATCTGTAGTAACTAGCCAGCCCTAAGAAACTTTGTATCTCAAACACATTCTTAGGATGCTTCCAGGAAACTACTGCACTCACCTCCTCTAGGTCTACTACAACTCCTGCCTCTGAGATAATGTGACCCAGGAATTGAATCTGGTCCATCCAAAATTAGCACTTTGAGTGCATAGCATATAGCCAATGCTCTCTCAGTGTACTCAATATGATCCCAAGATGGGTGTCATGGTCGTGTCGAGTTTGAGAATACAACTAGATGTCGTCCACGAATACTACCACAAATGAATCGAGATACGGATGGAACACACGATTTATGAGGGCCATGAAAACTGTTGGCGCGTTCGTCAGTCCGAAAGGTATAACCGTACACTCATATAGAACATACCTACTCCTGAAAGCTGTGAGAGGTATATCAGATGGTCTAACACGCATTTGATGATATCCAGATCTCAAGTCAATCATTGAGAAGACTCATTCTCCACGAAGCTGATCAAACAGATCATCTATCCTCGGCAAGGGATATCGGTTCTTAACTGTCAACTGGTTTAGAATCCGATAATCCATGAAAAGCCTAAGGGTGCCATCCGCCTTCTTCGCAAAAAGGAAAGAAGAACCCCAAGGAGAATTACTGGGTTGGATAAAACCCTTCGCGTGTAGCTCCTCTAACTGCCTCTTGAGCTCCTGCAACTCAGGCGTGGCCATCCTATAAAGAAGAATGGACACCGGTGCTGCTCCTGGCACTAGCTCGATAAGGAAATACACCTAATGCACCATAGGTAGACCTTAAAAGTCATCCGAAAAGACATCCCTAAAACAATCGACAAATGGAGGGAAATTCGTCTGACAAGTCCCCTGATCATCCAGATATAAGCTCGCAATCTGGGCTGTGACTCCACCTCACCCATGATGCTCCGGTCAAGCTCGACTCGCCTAAATATCCAATTCTCCCTTGTATAGAAACTCTTCTCCCTCTGGTGACATGAAACGCACCCTATGACGATAGCAGTCTACAAATGCTCAGAAGAGAAGCAACCAGTCCATCTCGAGAATGACGTCATAACTCGTCATATCCAAGACATAGAGGTCCCAAATGAAGTGAAATCCATCAACCACAAGGGGGAACTCTTTACACTGACGCACTCCTTCCGTCCTAGTCCCCAACGTAGTGTCTAGCTTCATCATTTCCAAAGAAGTAAGAACACAGAGCCATAGGTTCTCCACAATGGGTACAGATATGAAACTATGTGTAGCACCCATATCAAAAATTACTGAAGACAAGACAAAAGCTAATAGAATAGTACCTCTGACTTTAGAAGGTCCAGGATCCTGCTCCTGGTGGGTTTTTTGCACTGCATATACCTGCCCAGTGCCGCGGCCCTGCGACACAGCCTGGCTACCCTGAGCTATCCCGCCCTACTACCTCTGCGATCCAGGTGTCTGGCTACCACGACCATAACCACCATCTCTACCTGCATTCCCTGACGTATTCAAGTTCCCTAACTAGTAAGAAGCCACTGGTCCTGCTCCCACATGCGGATTCTGCACAGAACCCCTATCACTATCCACTAGTGGAAAAGCCCTGCAAAAGCGTTGTAGATGGCCCATCTTGCCGCAAGCTCGGCACTCCACTGGGTCTCGTGGACACTGCGGTCTCTTGTTCCCCTCCCTGCCACACTAGTAGCCCCTGACCAGACCACCTGAAGAGGCTTCCTGGCTGATACTTCCACCCTGAGAGAAGTCTACCTGTCTTTTCCTCTTGCCAGCAGAAATAGTACCAGTAACTGGTGCTGAACCACCCTGGCCTACACCACTTGATTCACGCAGGTTCCTCTCTGAAATCAACGTCTGGTTCACAATCGCATGTACAGTAGGAAACTTGGAAACATTCACCAGCGCTCGGATGTCATACTGAATACCATCCTCAAAACGTCTGGCTCTCAACGTCTCATCACCCACAAGCACGGGTGAAAAAAGTTAAAGCTCCGTAAAACGAGCAGAATAGTCCATCACTGACATAGTGCCCTGCTGCAGATTAATGAACTCTCAACCTCTATCTTCCCTCAGTGTCTTGGGAAAGAAAAAGTCATAAAATACTGCATGAAAGTCTTCCCACGCCATGTCCCTGTGATGATCTGACTGGGTGGTAACATCCCACCACCACATGGAGGAATCACGCAGCATGTATGTCGCGAGCTTGACCCTCCACCCTGGAGGCGTCTCAAAATGCTCGAAAATAGTATGCATCTATCCTAGCCAGGACTCCACAGCCTGTGGTCCTCCATCCCCTAAAAACGTAGTCGGATGCTACTGCTGGAAGATACGCGTCAACTCGGCCATAGATGTAGCAGCCATCGGTGCTCCCGGGATGGTCTGCATAAACCGCAATAAGACTTCACAGAACAGCGCCTCCGCGCCTGTGTCTGATATAACAGCTAGTGCTGCATCTGGATCTACTGGAGGATCCACTGGTGGCCCATGGCCCACCATCTCCAGAGTATAATTGTCGCCACTCTCATGGAAAACAACTCACGGTCGTCTAGGCGGCGTGACACTACAAGGTCAAAAGCACGCCTCAGATTCAATATTTTTATGACCTAAAAAATGAAGGAACCACAAAGGAATGAAGAGGATTAAGCATTCAAAATTGGAAAAACAAGACTACATGGTGTGTACAATGACTACACGGCGTGTACTTGACTTCCCTTCCCATGCCCGGGTCCTTCTACACGGCTAAGCCACATGACTTCTGTCGAACAAAACTACACGGCGTGTATAATATCTACATGACGTGTACGGTGTTATTTTCCAACTTATCGTGTCGTCTGTGAAACGTCCGACTACTCAGATTAACTCCACACAGTGTGTTACACCCGTACACAGTGTGTAAAACACCCCGTTTCCCTGCCACACGGCAAACTCCACACGGTTTGTCCTCGGACAAGACTACACGACGTGTCCCCTAGGTAAACAACATGTTTAAAGGGAGGTGACACCGGCCCTTGTTGTTAGTTACACGGCCGAGTCCCCAGGTCAACCTACACGGCATGTGCATCATTGACACGGCGTGTTCTGTGAAGGAGTTCACCGACCCGTGTTGTTAGTTACTCGGCCGGACTCCGGGAAAAGACTACACAGTGTGCACAAAACAACACGGCGTGTTTTACCCAAGCCCTTCTTTACCCCGTGTCGCCGCCCACACGGTTTGTGACACGGGAAGAGACTACACGGCGTATACTCCGGGTACATGGTGTGTACTCAAAAAGTTCATTTTTCTTCCCGAAAAGAAGAACATACACGACGTGTATGAAGTACTACACGACATTTATACTGGGTTTCCGGACATTATGCCTCAGAAACATCCTCGGAACCCAGAAAATACTGAAAAACAACACCTAAGTGTCAAATTACGACCTGTGGGGGCCTATACTCTCCACGAATCAAAGTTTGACATCTTATATGTCTTATAACCAACAAAAAGTCAATGATCCACCAAATTCCGGTCAATGGGGGCCCATACTCCCCAAAAACCAAATTTTGGCGTTCATTCTATAAACAGGCTCAAACAAAAATACCATATCACAAGGTAGGTATTTATCAAGCATTTATCACAATAGCATGATTTTCTAGCACAACAAATATCACAACAACATGGAAATTCTAATGCACCTACATGGCATGGAAACTATGCATGGCATGTGATATCTACCATGTGACTATATGATGCATGAGATGACATACCCTCATCTCATCGGGTTGCAACTAAATAGAACCCACAGATAAACTATAAACAGCACAATCCAAGTGCGTCACCCAATAGTGAAAACATATCAACAGTAAAATTGTAAAATCAAAAGAATGAAAAATACGTGGTAGAATGGATTTTCCATGTACAGGGGTTAGATACGTCCGGGAACAGCTTATTACCAACTACCATTCCATCTTATCCCTGACTATGGCTCCAAATAGTATGTCAAAGAAAAGAAACCCCTCTGGTACCACTTTGTAACATCCCGGATCTGGGTGCCACGCAACGGGTTCCCTGAACCTGGTTTGCCACATGATCTCAAGCGCATTTCCCCAAAGGCAAGAGGCTGCCGACTAGCAGCAAGGGCCCAGGTCCGATAGTGGGGAAACTATGCCCTCATTTTTCAAAGTGTAGCGCAGCGGAATACAAAATAAACATACACGACAGCGGAAGCAGTAATCATACACAACTGAAATAACTACAACAGTGGCTATAACCAGTAGTATATAAGTGATGATTCTGTATGTTTCAAGTTCTATGAAAACAGCCAGAACATGTTATACATCAATACAGTACAACAAAAAAAAGAGTACAGCAAAGCAAAGAAAACAGCTGGAAGTGGCAACGCGAGCCAAGGCTCGGTCCCATGCCCTCATACTCCTCAGCAACAGTCAATTATCAGTATAGGGACTCTTTCCCCTATCTATACCTGCAGAAACATAATTGGTTTGGGGTGAAAAGCATGACCCAAATAGGGTGTGAGAAATATATCTCAGTACGCACCCACCAAAGGCACGTGCCCAACTGCATGTTAGCATGCAACGATAGTGTGCAGTAGTAAAATGCAATAAAGTAAGTAGTACTCAAAAGTAACAACTACCAGTTATATTTCCATTTTATTATTCATTTAATCCATTAAATATTAGAAACCACCACATTGCATTTCTATGTAAACTATCCACGTCCTCAAACAAGTAAACCCCTACTCTCAGGTAAGGAGTGTCAACCACGAGAATCCTCCCTCAGGCATAAAATAATTTTCCCTCAGGTGTAGGTAGTGTCGCCCTCAGGCACAGAGTCTATTGCCCTCAGGAACAGAAGAAGTTTCCCTCAGGCCGAATTAACTACTACCCTCAGACTAAATAGTGCAGTGCCCACAGGCTAATCACAACAACGCCCTCAGGCTAAACAGGTAACTGGGCCATGCCCAACATGTAAATAAGTAGTGAACAAGCAATTTCACTCAAGGAAATTCTACAATTACTACTTTTAAAGGCATACCCTCGGGTATCCTGGACAAACGAATAAACAGTGAAACACACCCCCAGGGTGGTTTCAAATCCAAGAAACCATCCCAACCAGCATTTTATTATCACAATTTAATCACCTATGCAATTCTAGGCATCAAATACAATAATGGACTCAGCCACACGACACCCCAACATGGGTTCGTGGTATGAAAATGCACAAAAACACATGACAGTTGGATAATAAACACCAAGCCACCAACATTATACACCAACGAACGTTATACCCGAACATCGACTCCAAAAACGCCCAAGAACGACATTGATTTGACGAAGAACAAAACCTAATAAAACTTAAATAACCTCTGTTAGGGGAAGAATTGGTAAGAATGTCTTAAGGAGGAGAAAGGGCTTACCCGTACGGTTCCAACGAGATCATCCGAAGCCGAATCGGATTCCAGACGAACAACCAGCAGATCATCAAAGGTCTGGTCATCCTACTTAGCTCCAAAATGGCTCAAATGCCTCCTCTGCCAAATGAGGAGGCTATTGCCTGTTTTAAGACAAAAAAAACTAAGTACAAGGCGTGTACTTCTGAGTACACGGTGTGTACTTCTTTCATTTAACTGTTCATTTGGCGGGACCGCCACACTGTTCATCCGTCAACATGAGTACACGACATGTACTCCCAAGTACACAGCGTGTACTGTCACCTAGCTGGTGGCGACTCCACAACCTTACTGTTTAAGCCTACCAACTGACTACACGGCGTGTAAGGTTCCACTACACGACGTGTAGTCGGTTCCTACACCCCTCATCGCCGACAAGGCTACATGCCCCATGTACCCATCCCAACATGGCCAAAAGTACACGACGTTTGGACAAAGTACATGGCGCGTAGTTTCGAAATTTGGCATTTTTCCCCATTTTCCATATTTCCTCAAAAACACTAAGGAAAAGGAAAAAAGAAGAACACTGTACCTCAAAAATAAGAACTGGGCTCTTACATATACCTCTAAAAAAAATTTATAGAATGAAACCCTTCAATAAATATGTAACAAATAAATAAGATAATGAAAATATTAAAATATTTTTTGTATTTCTATATCATTATCCTTCTTCCTATTTTATAAAGGAGAATCATCGATTACAAATGTTTCTTACTGAAACTTATTCCCTTCATTGATGAATTTGAAGGGTGATAGTGTATGATTTGGGAGAAATGTTTCATTATTGATTCAAGAAATTTTTTTAAAAAATTTAAAAGATATAAGAACCCTCTTAATTTTATGCTCGTAATGAAGTTGTTATTTATCTTGGGAACCTCTTGATCAAAGAGGTACAATTAATGAGGTTCCATAAATTAATTTCACTATTTTTTTATTAAATGATTTCATCTAAAAATAATCATAGTTCAGTTGGAAAACATAGACTATGAAACTCCCAAATAGTGTATTTTTGGAATTTTTTTAAGTTGATGTTTTTGGAATTCATCACTGACTTCTATATACAATAAATGGAGGAAGATGAAATTTAAATACGTGACATAATTATTATTGGTTATCCATGTCAAAAAAACTATTTAAATAATTATCAATGTATATAATGTAGCATTATCCCTAGAACTCGGTGGTGATATTGTGAATTGCATCATTTTATATGTAAAAAAATACCATTAATGAGAAATATAATTTCTCATATAAAAATATTTATTTGATCCCCTTGGATTGTGTCATCATAAATCATTCTTATAATCCCCTCACCTATATTTATTCTCTTTTTAGGATTTCTGGTGAGAATCCATTAAAACATTGTGCCATTGGTGTAAATAAACTACATGAATGTAAGAATATATACTATTTATTAAATATTTCATGTATTAAAACATTTTTTGATTCAACAATGACCATTTTTTGGATTTCTCATTTAGTGGAAAAGAGGAAATGTAATATTGTATTCACGAGTTTGTTGACAAAAAATCCTTGTATTCAATTCTAAAACAACCTATTAAAATTGACCCACTTCAATGTTTATTAAAATATTCATTCCATTGGGGCGGTGAACAATTATCAGTCATTATTTCCAATATCATATCATTAGAGCATGAAATGAAATAGGTAGGCCTTTTGAGATATTTTAAATGAGTAACTTTGATAGAAATTGTTTGATATCCCTAGTTTCATTATATAAATATGAGTATGTAGAATTTTGTTTATTTTTCAATTTAAACTAGAATAAATCACCAAAGATGACTAAACACCACCATCTTTGATGTTTTCATAAAAGAGGCAAGAAAATTTTTAATAGTTAAAATCATATTATTTTTCCATAATAGTAAATCAATTGGTCAAATAATAATCATTTAAATTAATTAATATTTAATTATTGAATTATTTGTATACCTATTGATATATCTAGAACATATGGACTTAGAAAGAATAAATTTTAATCTCTCATTTAGTACGTCTACATATAGGGGGATGTCATTTGTCTTATGTGGTGCTCTAGATTATTTTCAGCATCATTTGTTAAGTATTTTATCATAGTACATATTGCATCACATGGAAAAATTTATGGATGATTTTAATATTCATGGGTTCCTCTTTTGTTTAATTTTTATCTAATATCATGTCCATGCTTCCTTCATTGAAAATTTCATTTTTTAAATTATAGAAAATTACAATTTATCATGGAATATTTTACTATTTTTGATAAAATTAATTCAAGGGTGGTATCATGGTTAACAAGGTAAAAATTAAATTAATTTATTCATTATCATACCCTAATTAATTTTGTATGCTAGAATTTTTTGGAAAAATATATTTTTATCGTTTATTTATTATAGACATTCATAAAATTAAATCCAATTCTCCCAAAAATTTTAAAAATTGTGTTTTTTGTTATTGATAAAAATTGTAAAATTTCATTTTATAGATTGAGAAATTGATATAGTTAACACCAAGTTATGTACTGACCGTAGTGGGATATATAATTTTAAATGATGTTTGATACTTCTAAATATATTGGCGGGATTTCCCTTTAATAAAGGGCAAGTTTTACCTCCCATAAAATTTCATATGAGTCATGCATTCTGGAATATACACAAGTTAACTGCACCAAAATTTATGAAAATTCCATATCATAGTGTTAATTTTGGATATATTTCATTCATATTTACCTGGGAATTCAATAATGGGAATTTATGACCACGCTATCATAAAACTTTTGCTAACAAAACACAAATCTAAATAATTCCTTATTCAATTATTGATCATTCTTCAAGATATTGATATCTAGATTTCCGAAAATGATGATAATGAAAATTAAGATGTATTCTATATTAACTGACATTCAACTAACATAATAATCTATTAATTCAAAAAATTACCCATTCTAGAATCCTACATGTTGAACACTTTTATAGTGTTAATGACACCAACCCCTAGTTTGTTGACTTGGTGAAATTCATTATTTTTCCATCGGACTATATTAGATTTAATAAACAGTAAATGTATCGGATTAAGAGTGAGTCCCGGTCTTATATCATTGATGAAAACTATTTGTGCAAAATTATTAAAAATCATGAAATATCATAATTTTTACATGACCCCGAGTTTTCATTTTTCCTCAAATGTTTTCACACTATTTCATGTGGGGTCTCTTTGGTCCCTAAAAAATAGATCGACAGTCATATAACCACGTATTTATAAACACATGTTGTTTTTATATACTCATATATATTATTAAATCATTTTAATAGACTCTTTTTACTATAAAAGTGTTTAATGAGAATTAATCTATAGAACAACCCATACTCTTATTTTGGTTTTTTGATATTTAGGATATTGACATCAAGAGATCTTGTATTTGTTTTTATATATATTCTTATTACAATATATTTTAATAAAAAATAGGTTGGGGAAAATGAGACATCATTTGATGAATCCTGACTCTTTGTTTAGTTTTTTAAATCCCATATCATTTTCAGCTTTTGTTCACCATGATGAATTATTAGTTACTATGGGGTCTCACATTTGTAATAGGATCATGAAATCACTTTTATATTATTATGGGGGTTGAAATCCAGATTCATCACCTCACTATCTCCAAAATTGTATCCAATAAAATATATCAAATAGAGATGTTAATTTATTATTGGAAAATGGTTCATCCAATGATGACATATTGGAGTAACTGATCAGATAATAGAATAATGTAAAATGGTACATATTTTAAAACTCACATTGGTATGTCTCCATTTTTATTAGAGATTTGGAATGTTTTCAACTTTCATCTACTGATGATCGCTACACATATTATTCCACCAAAATATTCATCATCTATATTTCAGATACAGATAATCATTGATAAGTAAAAAAATCAAGATCATAAGTAGATTAAATAGAAAAGTTATGAAAATTATGGAATTTTAAAAATGAAAATAATTTATCCCATAATAGGATAATATTGTAAAATTATTTAATGTATGAAGATAAATTAATCCTATAAAACTCAAGGATAATGGTTATTCTTGTTAATATTTATTCGGATTGGTTAGGAACATATATTTTTTCATTTTTTTTATTATTGTTTTGTGTATATGATGAATAATTTATATAATTCATGGTTAAAGTTAAATAAGAAAAAATTGAAGCCCTTTCCTACTAACTTTCCTAATCCAGTGGAGGTGAAAGTAACTCTCTACTTATAAAATTACAAATTAGATCATTATGTTGTAATATAAAATTGTAATTTATTATTTTTGCCATATTATTAAATAAAATATATTCAAGTAATAAATTTAGTTTAGTTAGGATAATAGTATAATTAAGTGCATGGTATAACTACTTGAGATTGTAGGATATAATTTTACATGTTTCCATTCATCAATCATTTTCTTCATTTCTTATAGTTTTTAAAATAAATTTTTACTAAAATTGAAATTTTAAAATCATATTATATGAATCATTCACTTGTGAGTAAATTCATTAATGTTTAAAAATAAAATAAAAAAAGAGTGTTGGAATGTATTTTTTTATATTTTAAATTTTCAAAATATCCAATATAGTTTTATGTGTTTTTGAAACTCATGCCTCATTTCCACTAAAAACTGATTATTTACACTCAAAGTGTGAAAATAAAAAATCAATTTTCATTAATACTACCTTATAATATAAATTCATTACAGTACTCATATTGTGTTTTATAGTCATGTTTTTTGTTTTTTACCATTATCAAAACATTTGAAAACAAGGAAATTTTCAAGTGTTATGGGGGTATTTTTTTGATTTAGAATGTGCCTTTATGCACTTTTGAGACCTACAATTTTTATATCGCTTGGATTCTTATAGTACCCATAAATATTATATACAGTTTTTCCAAAATAAAAGATAATTTTTTATGCACAACCTTGCACTTAAATTTAATTCATGATAATTTTTAAATGATATGTCTGATATTTGGGGTATGTTATGTGCTTTATGGGGGTGAGTAACATTGTATAGATGTATGTGTAGTATTTTAAATTTTTGGAAAGACCGAAAATATAGGTATTTATCATTATGAAATATTGGTTTCCTTTTGAAATAAATGAAAAAAATATAAAAAATAGGGATAGAATTAGTATTCAATATTTAATTATTTTCATTTTCATGTATTGTAATAGACTATATGTGTTAAAAAAAGTAATCATCTATAATAAGGATGAAACATAATAAAAACAATTAGAAACAATTCTCGAGAATGGAAACTTGCTAATACAAATTAATTTTGTATAAATTAGTCCCCAATGACACTAAACATGTATAAAGTACAATTTTTTCTTTATAATACAGTGAAAAATGAAAAGGATAGAAGATCACACAATTTAGAGTCCCAAACAATATTTTCAAGGATTCCTGACAAACCAATGATTCATAATACTGAAAAAGATTCATGATCCATCCATCTTCCATAAGATTAAAGGACGATGAATAAAGCATCAACCCCATTTT
Organism: Viscum album; assembly: GCA_963277665.1. Lineage (NCBI taxonomy): Eukaryota > Viridiplantae > Streptophyta > Magnoliopsida > Santalales > Viscaceae > Viscum > Viscum album. The sequence goes on from OY728151.1 coordinate 314,323,665, forward strand.
CATGATGTACTTTTGAAAGTATGTGGTTAATTCTCATAGCTCACATAACTCCAACTTTCATTAATTCATACAACCATTGACCATAATAGATTCCCTGATTTAACAAAATTGCATGAAATACCTTATATAGGTCTATTAAATACAACAAGTTATGTTTTATATTTTAGTGTGATGGTTTCTTCAATGAATAACACAGTTCACAAAAATGAAAATTACTTCATTCAAATATGAGTTTCCCACAACACCCATATTACACAATCTCGTATCATTAGTTATGAAAAACATATCTGTTTTAGAGATCCACATCTTAGAGAAAACTATTTTATGAAACCATAAATTTGTATTAAACTCATATCATTGAATCATATTTAACACCTCCTTTCTCCAAACATAGTTTCATGAATTTTTAATTCTCATTATCCTCACATAAACTTGATCTAGGATTATTCATGGAAAATTCATATACATGAATGGTATCATGTATTTTCATGTCCAAGTCCCTTACATGGGGCATTAAATCTTTTTCAACAATCTTATATTCCCTTCACACTACTACAAATCTGGCCTTTAACAGAACTAGTAATATCGATTTATCAATGATAAATAATAGATAATAATGTGATTGATGTTAAATATTTGGCATCAATGGTACTTATAAAGATAACTCTTAGAATCCCCCCTTTAATTGTGATAAAAAAGTGATGTTAAAGGAATCAAATGGTGGCTACTTTTATTTATTCAAACACCTCTTATCACCCATATTAATCAATTATTCCAACCCCCAGCCACTTTATACTATATTTATATAATTCTACCCTCCCCCCAAGCATTCCCCTATATCCATCCAGTTTTTGAAATTGAGACAGCCTTCTAATATATCAACATCGTTTTCACTCTCTTATTTTGTGTTGTATTTCTTTTTATGATATGTCTATATATTTATATATATATAACTAAATATTTTTATACTAATATTTATATATATTTTTATATATCTATTTATATATTTATTTATTTAATTATATATATATACATATAAAAAAATATTTGTTTTTGTGTTTGTGAATATACAAATATATGTATATAGTATAATATATTGATTATAAATAACTATACAATATGAAAAATGATAAAATTCTCAAACCATAAAATCAATATGTATGTATGACTTGCATATAAATTAATTCCCTATCAAAATAAGTCAATAAGATCGTCTTAAATAAGGATGGAAATCAGTCGAATGTTAAAAAATTAGGGTACCACAAATAAAAATTCAGTTTTAAAGGCCTTCATGTCCTTTTTTGCCTAAAAAATTATGTATTGTTGTCTTAATAAGTTATAAAAGGAATAGATATTGTCAAAATATTCAAATTGAAATGTGATATAGACCAAAAAAACACCCAACTCAAAATTTAGGGTCATATATAGCTCGATTCACATTTTCAACTTATTTTTTATATCATATTAATTTTTTTTTGATTTTTTTATCTTTAAATTTTAATGAAATTACTATTACATGATAATAAATAAAAAATTATTGATTAAAAATATTAGATAAATTATTTTACAATCCATTTTCACTTAATATCATATATATTAAGTCATAATTCCTATTTTTCATTATCTAAAACATATTTAAAAATATATTTATATTTGAATATATTGTTTTAAAATAAATATTTGTTTGAAATGTACCCTTAATATGAACTAATAAAAAATCATTGATAAATAGGGAGTCTTTAGCAATTCTTCTATAAAGGGCTAATAAAGACCCCCTTTATCAGCACTTTTTTATAAGTGTTTATAAAGACCCCCCATTATCATCACATTTTACTAGAACTACTAAAGGGTCCCAAATTATTATTTATTTATTTATAGAGATTAAAATGGTGGAATTTTTTAGTAATTTTTTATAAAAAAATATAAAGGTCCCCCATTTAACAATGCTTTATTATCATGGTTAATAACTACCTTTAGAAGTGCTAAAGAGTGTTATTAATGACCCCATTTAATAGAACATTTCTTATGCTAAAAAAGGGGTCTTTAACATATATTTTAGCTAGTGTTGTTAAAGTCATGGAATGGTATAAACCCAGTTTTTGTTGTTTCATCACTATACTAGTAAATTATTTGATCACTTCCCCCTTTATGTCACATTAATAATACACACTCATTATCTCCCAATTCTAGAGTACTTTTATAGGACCCCTATCAATTGTATGCACTAGTAATTATCTCAGCAATGGAAACCACCACGGTCTAAACATTGAATCAATCCCACCTTAGGTTGTCAATGTGTAATTACAACATCACTCCTCATTTTTTACCCTTTTATAGTGTGAGAAACCTACATGTAAGATGTTAAACTATATATTATACAATGTAAAAAACATATGATTCCATATTTTATGAACCTTGTATGACTCATGAGACAATTTCGAGATTCATAGTATGATAATAATGGGATAATCCATTATATCCTAGTCCACCCAAAGTGTAATCCCAATGAAAAATGTTATCATCGATCCTTTTATGACACGAGAATATTTACCAAATTATGTTAAAATGAAAATTGTGTTCATGTCACATAACCGTAAAATATGAACATGAACTACATGGGTTTTTTCAAGATATCTATTAGGATACATAGGATGCCTAATTATGTTTAAATTCAAATATTATTAACATTCCATCATCTCATTTATATTTTATATATCTGAATCCAAAATATCATTTTAAAGTATACCAAACCACTCAAAATACACTTCCAATCTCAACTAGACATTTAATGAAGAGATTTCCCATGGGAATTTTAAACATGAATAATAAACCCTAATATATTTTATTTTATAAGAATCCCATACATGAAAAGTGTCTGTGGAAGCTTCCACTATATAATTTATAACATGAACCACACTTGTGTGTTGTTCCTATGAAGTCATATTTTATGTTCCTTGGGAAAACCCACCCGATTAATTAGAAACCCAAACCTAGATGACGAGACTAAGGATCTGTTGGTGAATAGCCTGTGATTCCTTATCTTTCAATAATAATGAGTCTATGTGATGGGCATAGGATATTCCCTCACTATAATTTTCCTAAGTTCTTTCCTCATGTGACGATCATGATATGCATTATGTGATGATCATAGAGAGACTATGTATAAGTCCCCGGCATTAAACATTACTTAATCTTGAGTTATTTCAAGAATACAAGTTGAGGATCTTTTCAGGTTTAGAGTTACAGATAATTAGATCATAAATCATGCATTACACTCCACATTTAAACAGAGTGGTTACATAAATGATAGTACTCATTTTTCTTATCATTGGAAATATATTTAAAATAAAACATAGATTCTTTCTTGACACTTCCTTGACAATATCATCACATCATGTACCTTTCCCTTGACCTGTGAAATACATTTCAAAAACATGGGACGAGCATAAAAAGCTCAGAAAGGGATATAAAAGTGAGAAATTAAAACATTAGTCCATGTATGAAATCATACATTACTCGTAAAACATAATAATTTTAACATACCTCATCAAATCATGAATAAATCATAGAAATCATAAGACATAAAGGTAACTTGAGGCATTCATAACATTCTTACGTAGGGAGTAACCCTCATGGTTATATTTGGAATACTTATCACAACATATTATGTAAATCTCTTTGGAGAAACCTTAACATCTAACCCCTTCACGTTACACAATGCATTGGAGAGATATATTGGGCTCACCCGCCCGTAGTTTATCATGCAACCACCCATCTTCATAACAATGCCCATGAACCATAACATAATCGTATCACATAAAACATGCATAAAGGAAACATAACATTTCCACATTTCAATCACAAGATATAAATACAACACATAGATATAATAAAACCATTATGAAAACCATTTTCAATAAAAAAAATAAAAGAAAAGTAATACATGGTATTTATTTTTTAATTTTTAAAAAAGGTTATGGCTTGTAGACGAATCCAATACTCAAATAATGGTCACGGTAGCGGAGAAGTCATTGTCGCCGCATACGTATGACAAAAAAACATTCCCTTTTTTCATTTAGTAAATACTTTGTATAAAAATATTCCTTTTTAATAAATGTAAAAGTCAAAGGGGGTTGTACACCGTATAAAATAAAGTTGTGTATAAAACAAAATATGCCTCAATGAAAGGAGATTGAGACGAAGTCCCTTACCTTGTATCTGACATGACTCGATCATTCATTAATCTCCTGAATAATCAACATGAGTTAACTTATACTTTCATAAGAACCTTTTTCAAGTTCATTATTACTTTTATATCACTTATTACCATTTCATGGACACTATGTAATTATTTAAGTTAATAACGGTCGTTTTAATGATCATTGGTACTTTATTCAAAAATAAACTTTTTATAATTACAAGTTTTTCATGTATCCATTATATACAGAGTCATATTCATGATTTAGATATCATATATATCATATATATCCAGTATATACATGAATTTATAATATTACATAACATTTAGAGGTAAGAAATGAAATTCACCGTTCATGGATACGGTAAGCCGTACGTACACATGAACGCTACTTTCATTTCTATTTCGTATTTTATGGAATTGAATCATAATGATATAAAGGTATATTATAATTCCAGTATAATATCATATATAATATCATTAACTCCATCCTTTATACGTCCCACATATGGCAATAACGAATCAAATCACTTTGAGGGGGCAGTAGTCCGTACTTCCTAAAATGAAGATATCACGTTTACCCATAATGGAAACAATAAAGGTATGCCAAAAATGAAATATACAGAAGCATAAGGAAAATATAAAAATATTAAATATCATATATAAATATGTTGTCATCTTAATGGCCACCTTTGAAGGTGTTAGAAGAATATTGAACAATCATCGTTTCGTGAGGCAGAAATTTGCTATCCACAGAAACAGTATGCTCTTTAACACTTAGATGAAGGTGTGAGTAAGTGTAGCTCGAATCATTATTATAACAACATCCTGGTACATTGAATATAATTTTTTTTCTTACAAAATAAATGAATAAAAATAGTTTAGGGGGTTGGAGAATCAAAATAATACAAAATAACATTAGAGAAGACTTTACCTTTAAATCGGATAACTCTTCTTGGTTTGAACCAAAATGGTTTCTTGAAGAGAATTCTGCCTAAGGTAATGATTCTAGGATGAAGAGAGGGATGTGGAGAGATAAAATGAGTAGGTCTTGGCCAAGCCAAGGGCTTGAGAAGTGTGGGTAAGGAGGTAGAGGTGGGGGCCTTTTATAAGAGGAGAGGAGGGGCACTCTTGGAATGTTAAGAAATGTTACATTATTTTAAAAAAGAGTTTTGGATTTAAAAGGTCCCACATTGATATATTTCTAGGATACGGTGATAAGGGTTCGAAATATACTCATAAAATAGGTCTTTGAAAAGTGTATGTCTTATATTTTACATTATCTTTTCATTTTATTTAAATCGTTAATTAATGAGGTAATCGCTGCATCATCATGATGTCATAATTAATTTTATTTATTTAATGTCTAAAAATTATAAAAAAAATACTATGATGTAGGAAATCTTTTAATATTTCCAATGATTCTTTATAGTCCAAAATATCATTTATATAGACAAAATTAAAAATGTTTTACTCAGGTGATACATTCTTTGTTATATTTAACTTTCTTGAAAATTAAAAAGATAAAAAGTCATTAACACACAAAAGTGATTCCATGGGGTCCCCATGTTTGGAAAAAGGAATCCAATGGTCGGCCATCACACAACCAGTAGTATTATGACATGTTTTGGGGTCATTTTTTATTATTATGATATTATTTTATTATCCTTAACTACCCGATTACTAATTAATCAAGATAATTAAATATACTTACCGTCGTTACTATTCATAATGTCCAAAAACAAAAGAGTCTTAATTATATAATTTGGACATTATGATTACAAATATGGAATCCATTTTACCAAATTACAAACATAGAAATTGAAATAATTAATTTAAAAATAATTCTCTTTGTCAAAACAAATAGCAGGTTTTTTTGAAACAATATCTATGAAAAGTTTGGCACTTGTTTATGCCCAATTCCAAAATGAAATTAATTATAATGACCACCATTGTATTATATGGTAAAAATATATTTTAATTACACTTCAAGGCCAATTAAAGATATTATCTATCCATATAATTAAATTAGATGAAAAAAGTAGTTTTGATGTAAAATGCAGTATTTTTCACTATTCATTAAAAAGTTAACATTGTCAGAAAAATAACAAAAATTAACCCAAGGTAAATTTAAATGTCCCAATAATAAAGAATAAGTTTATTTTGAAAAATATAGCTTATAAAATTGTGAAAATATAGATTTAAAATTGGTTCGCCATCCAAAGGCGGTAAAACAATCTTTTAAAAATATTAGTGTATTCTATGCTTAAGATTGGATTTATTCTAATTTTATGCCAATAAATCACTATCTAATTAATAAATAGAAATAGATAAGAATTTATAATTATTCATTACTAACTTGGGATGTTACATCCATCCCCTCTTTAGAAAATTGCATCCCCGCAATTTATTTACTTATTGAATAAGTGGGGGTATTTATCCCTCATTGCATTTTCAGATTCCCATGTTGCCTCTTCAATAGTGTGGTTTTTCCAAAAAACCTTTACTTGATGAATCACCTTATTCCATAACACCTGCTCCCTATGGTCAAGAATCTGGACAGGTTGTTCCTCATAAGATAGGTTCTCTTTCAACTGAACTACCTCTGGACTCAGAACATGAGATGGATCTGGCATGTACTTCCTTAACATTGAAACATGAAAAACATTGTGTAACTGAGATATACTCGGAGGTAAAGCCACTCGGTATGAAACTGATCCAACTCTCTCCAAAATATCATATGGTCCAATGAACCTTGGACCCAACTTTCCTTTCTTACCAAATCGCATCACACTTTTCCATGGTGAGACTTTGAGAAAGACATGATAACCTACCTCAAAAGAGAGATCCTTCCTCCTGTTGTCTGCATAACTCTTTTGCCTTCTCTGAGCTATTCTCATGGGTCTCTATATTAGCTAAACTTTTTTTTGACAACTCTTCTACCAATTCTGGTCCCATCAATATCCTTTCACCCACTTCATCCCAGAAATCTGGAGATCGACACCGCTTCCCATATAATGCCTAAAATGGTGTCATCTGTATACTGAAATGAAAACTATTATTATAAAAAAACTCAAGCAAAGAAAGATGTTGGTCCCAACATCCCTGATAATCCATCGAACAAGAATGTATAATATCGTCCAATGTCTGAATCATTCTTTCTAACTGCCCATCTGATTGAGGATGAAAAGCTGCACTAAAATTTAATTCAGTACCCAATGACTTTTGAAGGCCTTTCCGAAAGATAAAAGTTAACCTGGGATCACAGTCAGATACAATGGAGAGAGAAACTCCATTAAACCTGACTATCTCTTTAAGATACAAACGAGAAAGTTGATCTAGCGAAAAAGTATCTCGTATAGCAAGGAAATGAGCAGATTTAGTCAAACGATCAACAATAACTCAGATTGCATTATTACCTCGAGGTGTCTTCGGCTATACCACAACGAAGTCCAGAGATATATTCTCCCATTTCCACTCTGGTACTGGTAAAGGCTGAAGCATCCATTTCAGTAATTGTTGCTCTGCTTTAACCTGTTGAGAAGTCAAACCCTTTACAGTAAAATCAACAATATCTATTTTCATTCCATCCCACCAGTAATACTCCCGAAGATCTCTATACATCTTAGTACTGACTGGATGAACTGAAAACGGAGAACTATGAGATTCACATAACAACTCTCTTTTCAACTGTGAATCACACTACACACACAACCTCTTACCAAATCTCAAAACACAGTCATTATCAATGTTGATTCTAGGAAACTTACCCTTCTGAACCAGCTCTACCTTTTTCTGCAACTCGATGTCTTGCTTCTGTGCTATCTTAATTCTGTCAGATAGAAAAGATTTCACTGATACCTGAAACAAAACAGAAGAACATCCTACACCAACAACTTCTATGTCAAAGTTCATCAAATCCTTAACCAAAGTATCATGTTCCAAACTCAACATTGTTAATGAAGCATTAATTTTTCGACTCAAAGCATCATCCACTTTATTTGCTTTTCCTGGATAGTAATGAATTGTACAATCATAATCCTTGATTAATTCCAGCAATCTCCTCTGTCTCATGTTCAGTTATTTTTGAGTGAATATATACTTTAAACTTTTTTGATTGGTATATATTTCACACTTTACTCCTTACAAATGATGCATCCAAATTTTTAAAGTGAAAACAACAACAGCTAATTCCAAATCATGTGTAGGGTAATTTACCTCATGTGTTTTCAACTGATGTGAAGCATAAGAAATTACCTGGTCATTCTGTATTAGGATGCAACCAAGTCCTTTTAATGAAGCATCATTGTAGATAACAAACTCTTCATTCCTGGAAGGTGTTGCCAAAACTGGGGAATTCACCAATCTTTTTTCAGTTCCTGAAAAAATCATCACATTATTTTTTCTAGATAAACTTAACACCCTTCCGAGTTAGATTATTTATTGGACTAGATAACCATGAAAAATTTCTAACAAACCTTCGGTAATAGCCTACCAAACCAACGAAGCTACAAATCTCAGTTACATTTGTGGGTCTTGGCCATTCTTCAAAACCTTTTTTTAGGATCAATAGTTATCCCATCTTTAGAAACAATATGACCAAGGAAAGAAATTTGTTGCAACCAAAACTCACACTTGCTGAATTTACCATACAATTTATTTTCTTTTAAGGTTTGGAAAATAAACCTTAAATGACTTTCATGCTCCTCTTTACTTTTAGAAAACACAAAAATATCATCAATGAAAACAACCAGAAACTTATCCAAGAACTCATGGAAAATTCTATTCATAAGGTCCATGAATACAGCAGGTGCATTGGTTAGCCAAAAAGGCATAACTAAAAATTCATAATGGCCATATCTTGTACGAAATGCGGTCTTCTAAATATCTACTTCCTTTACCTTCAACTGATGGTACCCCGATCTCAGGTCAATCTTTGAAAAATACTGATCTCCCTGGAGCTGATCAAACAAATCATAGATATGAGGCAAAGGATATTTGTTCTTAACAGTGATGTTATTCAAGGATCTATAATCAATGCAAATTCTCATTGAATCATATTTCTTTTTATCAAATAAAACAGGAGAACCCCATGGTGATGTGCTAGGTCGAATGAAACCTTTCTCTAATAAATCTTGCAATTGCTCCTTCAACTCTAAAAGTTCAATTTGAGCCATTCGATAAGGGGGTTTTGAAATTGGCTTAGCATCGGGAACTAAGTCAATAGTAAATTTAACTTCCCGGTCTGGTATTATTCTATGAAACTCATCAAGAAAAACATCAGGATACTCATTTACCACCGGTTCATCATTAATTTGAACAGTTACTTTGTTTTCATCAATATGTGCAAAGTAACATTCATTTCCATCTTTTAAAACATTCTCATCCTCTTGATATGATATCAACAGTAAGGGTTCATTTTTGTACACAAACTGAAAGTCTTTCTGAAAAGAAACTTCTTTAGCTCTACAGTCAATATTAGCATGGTAAATAGAGAGCCAATCCATACCCAGGATAACATCAAACTCTACTAGACGTAAAACAATAAGGCTTGCAAGAAGGTTCTTTCCACGGATAAGGATAGGAAGATTCTTATAAATTATTTTTTCCTCAACATTTCCCCCAGGTGATTTTACCACAAGTTCAGGAGCCATTTCTTGAGATGGTATTCCCATTTTACTAGAAAAGTTTTCAGAGATGAAAGAATGTGTAGACCCCGAATCAAACAACACACTGGCATAATCTGAAAAAACAAACAAAGTACCTAATACCACTTCATTTGATGGCCCAACATCTGATGAAGTAGTTTCAAAGGATTTCACCACCTCTTTCTTCTTGTATTCTAACAGCTTCCCATCACTCGAGATCTTTGTGAGACACTCATTTGCATAGTGACCCATCTCATTGCACTTGAAACATTTCACTAACTGTAAATCAAATTTGGTCTTACCATCACCCTGATTTTTTTAAGTGAAATCACAAGTCTTATGTCCCATCTTACCACATCGGTAGCACTTTCCAGAATTCAGTAGACATTCCCCAGCATGCATTTTACCACATTTATCACAAACTAGAAACATAGTTTTCTTACCATCAATCCTTTTTGAAAAATTCTTCCCTTTCTCCTCCCACCTCGGTCTCTTTTTCTGTTTGTTGTTATAGAACACTTGATCATCGGAAAACTCCATTTCAACCTTCTCATCACATCCAAAAAGATTTTCATAACTTTTGAACTCATGAGAAGCCAATGCACTATGATATTTTATCTTTAATCCTGAGTAAAAATGATTGATTTTACTATAAATGTCTCAGATAAAATTTGAAGCATACCTTGCCTATTGAGTAAACCTCTATTCATAATCATCCACCGAGTTGTCTTCTTGCCTCCATTCCAAGAATTTTTTTTCCATCCTAATTCGAATAGCCTTAGGAAAATACTTCTCAAGAAACATAACTTTGAATTCATCCCAGTCGAGAGCATCAATCTCATCAGCGTCCCTGATATTTTTAACCATCAACCATCACTGATCTGCTTCACCCTCCAAACGGTAAATATAAAGACTGACCTTTTGAATGTCTGGACACCCCAAGACATCGACAATATTCTCCAGTTATTTAATCCACCCTTCAGCTAGAACAGGGTCAGATGATCCTGTGAATGATGAGGGATGTTGCCTCATGAAATGTTCCACCACTGGCATGTTCCTCTATGGCTGATCTAACTGATCTCGTGTATGGATACCACTACCATTTATCGCTTGAGTCAACTGTGCCATTACTGCAACAAACTATTTAAATCGAATTCTGACCATCTCAGGATGCTGATTCGGAAGGACATTTCCTTCTGTATGCCTTCCTTGCACTGCTTCCCTATTTCCTCTGTGGAAAACCATTCTAAACAAACATGTCTTGGATGAAGAAACCCGGTAATCTTAAAATGCTATATCATTACAATTTGACCATAAAATAATATTTTTGGATAATCATTTAATATAATTCTAACTCCTAGATTTATTTAAACCGACCTCTGATACCAACTATAATTCACCATCCTTAAACATTACTTAATCTTGAGTTATTTCATGAATACACATTGAGGATCTTTTCAGGTTTAGATTTTTAGAGAATTAGATCATAAATCATGCATTAAACCCCTCATTTAAATAAAGTGGTTACATAAATGATAGTACTCATTTTTCCCATCACCGGAAACATATTTGAAATAAAGCATAGATTCTTTCTTGACACTTCTATGAAACTATCATCACATCATGTACCTTTCCTTTTACATGTGAAAAACATTTCAAAAACATGGGATGATCATAAAAAGATCAGAAAGGGATATAAAAGTGTGAAATGAAAACATTATTCCATGTATGAAATCAAACTTTACTCATAAAACATAATCATTTTAACATACCTCATCAAATAATGAATAAATCATAGAAATCATAAGACATAAAGCTAACTTGATGAATTCATAAATTTGTTATGTAGGGAGTAACCCCCATGGTTAGGTTTGGAATACCCATCACAGTATATTCCCTAAATCTCTTCGGAGAAACCTTAACGTTTAACCCCTTCATGTTACCCAATGCATTGGAGAGCTATATCGGGCTCACCCGCCATTAGTTTATCATGGAACCACCCGTCTTCATAACAATTACCAAGAACCATAACATAATCGTATCACATAAAACATGCATAATGGAAACATAACATTTCCACATTTCAATCACAAGATATCAATACAACACATTGATATAATAATAACTTTATGAAAACCATATTCAATACCAAATAAAAAAATTAATACATGGTATTTATTTTTATCATTTTTTAAAAAAGTTTATGGCTTGTAGAGGAAACCAATACTCAAATAATGGTCACGGCGGTAGAGAAGTCGTTGTCGCCGCATACGTACGACAAAAAAAACATTCCCTTTCGTTGTTTAGTAAACTTTGCGTATAAAAATATTCCCATTGAATAAACGTAAAAGTTAAAGGGGTTTATACACCGTATAAATGAAAGTTGTGTATAAAACAAAGTATACCTCAATGAAAGGAGATTGAGGCAAAGTCCCTTACCTCGTATCCGACTTGACTTGATCGTTCATTAATATTATGAATAATAAACTTGAGTTAATTTATACTTGATTAAGAACCTTTTTCTAGTTCATTACTCCTTTTATATCACTTATTACCATGTCATGAACACTATGTAATTATTTAAGTTAATAACGGTCGTTTTAACGATCATTGGTACTTGAGTCAAAAATAAACTCTTTATAATTATAGGTTGTTCATGTATCCATTATATCCAGAATTCTATTCATGATGTAGATATCATATATATCATATATATCCAGTATATACATGAATTTATAATATTACATAACATTTAGAGGTATGAAATGAAATGCACTGTTCATGGAGACGGTAAGCTGTACATACGCATGAACGCTACTTTCATCTCTGTTTCGTATTTTATGGAATGGAATCATAATGATATAAAGGTATATTATAATTCCAGTATAATATCATATATAATATCATTAACACCATCCTTTATACGTTCCACATATGGCATTAATGAATCAAATCACTTTGAGGGGGCGGTAGTCCGCACTTCCAAAAATGAAGATATCGCGTTTACCTATAATGGAAATCATAAAGGTATGACAAAAATGAAAAATATAGAAGCTTAAAAAAAGAATAAACATATTATATATCATATATAAATATAGTTTCATATTAATGGCCACCTTTTAAGGTGTTATAAGAATATTGAACAATCACCGTTTCGTGAGGCAGAAATTCGCCATCCACGGAAACAGTATGCTTTTTAAAAATTAGATGATGGTGTGTGTAAGTGTAGCTTGAATACATCTTATAAGAACATCCTAGTATATTTAATATACAGTTTTTGTTACAAACTAAATGAATAAAAAGAGTTTAGGGTGTTGGAGAAGCAAAATAAAACAAAAGAACATTAGAGAAGACTTTAACTTTAAATCGGGTAACTCTTCGTGGTTTGAACCAAAATGGTTTCATGAGAAGCTTTCTGACTAAGGTAAGGATTCTAGGATGAAAAGAGGGATGTGGAGAGAAAAAATGAGCAGGTCTTGGCAGATCCAAAGGCTTGAGAAGTGTGGGTAAGGAGGTAGAGGTGGGGGCCTTTTATAAGAGGAGAGGAGGGGCACTCTTGGAAAGTTAAGAAATGTTACATTATTTTAAAAAAGGGTTTCGGATTTAAAAGGTCCCACATTGATATATTTCTAGGATAAGGTGATAAAATTTAGAAATAAACTCATCCAATAGGTATTTGAAAAGTGTATGTCTTATATTTTACCTTATCGTTTCATTTTATTTAAATCGTTAATTAATAAGGAAATCGCTGGATCATCATGATGTCATAAATAATTTAATTTATTTAATGTTTAAAAATTATAAAAAAATATATGATGTAGGAAATATTTTTGTCATTACAACGACTATTTATAGTCCAAAAGGTCATTTTTGTAGAAAAAATTAAATTTTTTTACTCAGGTGATACATTCTTTGTTATATTTAACTTTCTTTAAAAATAAAAAGATAATGAGTCAATATCACACAAAAGTGATTCCATGGGGTTCCCAAGATTGGCACAAGGCATCCCAAGGTCGACCATGACACAACCAGTAGCATTAGGACACATTTTGGGGTTATTTTTTATTATTATGATATTATTTTATTATCCTTAACTACCCGATTAATAATTAATCAAGATAATTAAAGATAATTACCATTTTTACTATTCATAATGTCCAAAAACAAAAGAGTATTAATTAGATAATTTGGACCTTCTGATTCAAAATATGGAATCCATTTTATCAAATTCCAAACATAGAAATTTCAATAATTAATTTAAAAATAATTCCCGTTGTCAAAACAAATAGAGGTTTTTTTTGAAACAATATCTATGAAAAGTTTGACACTTGTTTATGCCCAATTCCAAAGTAAAATTAAATATAATGACCACCATTGGATTATATGGTAAATACATATTCTAATTTCACTTTAATACTAATTAAAAAGATAATTTATCCACATAATTAAATTAGATGAAAATGAAGTTTTGATGTAAAATGCAGTATTTTCCACTATTCATTAAAAAATGAACATTGTCAGAAAAATACCAAAAATTAACCCAACGATAATTTCAATGTACCAATCATAAATAATAAGTTTATTTTGACAAATAGTGCTTATAAAATTGTCAAAAGATAGATTTAAATAAGGTTCTCCGTCAAAAGGCGGTAAAACAATCTTTTAAAAATATTAGTGTATTCCATGCTTAAGATCGGATTTATTCTCATTTTAAGCCTCTAAAACACTATATTATTCATAAATAGACATAGATAATAATTTTTTATTATTCATTACTTACTTGGGATGTTACATCATGTGATGATAACGACATCCCTTATGTGATGAGAATAATATTCTAATGTAATAACAAGGATATTTATTTGATTTCTCATTAGTTTATGTGAAAATGATTCCCACACTCTGTGATGTGAATGTGGTTCCTATAGTGTTAATTCAGGGAATCCTTAGGTGACATTCTCGGTATTCCATTTGTGAAAATAATATGATGTCTCATTTTAAAAAAAGTTACCTATTATCATGGGAATGAGATTTGATAGAAAAATATCCTAGAATATATTTTGTGATGGAAATAAGTTCCCATTATGTAAAAATCCTGAGATACCTTATCTTTTAATCCTATGATACCCCCATGTGATGAGCATTTTATTCCCTCATACAACATTCTAAGAAAGATACTAACATAATCCCAACATATCCAATTATTAATAAAGAATACCAAAGACTCATTCCCTAAAAAAGGATTTCAAAAAACATATTCAAGAATTGTTGTAA
The DNA here is from genome assembly GCA_963277665.1 of Viscum album. Taxonomy (NCBI): domain Eukaryota; kingdom Viridiplantae; phylum Streptophyta; class Magnoliopsida; order Santalales; family Viscaceae; genus Viscum; species Viscum album. The sequence goes on from OY728151.1 coordinate 314,338,785, forward strand.
TTATATACTATTCAGTAAGTGCTGGTGTCCAGAATGGGATTCATGATTTTATCATAAATCAATTAAGTACACCCATACTAGAAAATAAGATTCATAATGGAATCCATGGATGGAAGGGATAATATACCATCTTCCCATTTTGATCATTGAGCACACACCAACACCCCTGTTGGTGAAAAACACCACTCTTTATAAATATGTAATGTGGGAAATAAGAATTGTGACAATCAATGAAATAAATTTGAATATTTTAGAATTATAATAACATGCCATTAAATATACTTGTGAATTAAATCTGAATTTATAATCCTTTAATAGTTATTTTATGAGTTTCACTAGGCCACATGGGCCAAAAAAGACCAAAATGGTGATCCCATTGTGAATTATTTCTCTTTTAATAGGGAACTGATGAGTGATATTGTGATTCAAAAGATTTGGTAAAATATAATGTTAAACCCATAATTAATTCATTATCAATAAAAATTGAGTATATTATTTTAATTGGGATTCATTAACTTCACAAAGATAGAATGGAGAACACAATGTGTAATCCTTATCCATCAATATTAGGTAGATGTATAACATTGGGATTCATGTGCTTAACAAAATTATAATGGTGATCTTGATTTGAATTCATATTCTTTCAATAGTGATAGAATGATTAACATTTTTCTGTATTCACTTCATAAAAATATAATCATAAACCATATGGTAAATCTGTATCCTTATATAGTGAGAAAAGAGTATTATCAATATTCATAGGAATCAGATAAATGTAATGGTGAACCAGATGTGAATTATTTCTCATTCTACAAAATGTGAATGAGAAGCATCCGGATTCAAATTCATCACTAAAATAGATTAGTGAACTCGATGTAAATTCCTTATCCTTTAAAAGTTGGTGGATGATTATCATTGGGATTCACCAAAATTGAATGGTGAACCATACATGGGTCCATTTTCCATAAATAGTTAGAAAATTAGTAGCATTGGGTTTCACTATAAACAAAAAATGTAAATGTTGAGTATGATGGAAATTTTCATCATTTTAAATATAATATTATGGTGGGATTTAAATGTATCATGTAAAATTATATCCACCACTAAAGATCAAGATGACTCCCCAACATCCAACAACTCTTTTTCTAGTAGGAGAACAAATCATATTTTAATCCTACATAACTTTACATTAGAGCTATCGTTATTAATGCTCTTCTTCATTGAAATGAGTGGGAGTGAATCATTTCCACTAAGGATATAGGTTAAGAGGGCCTAAAAGTTGTAGAACCATACTAATTCCACTACCAATGTAAAACATTATCTTGTAAATCCACACCCCATTCTATTACATTTACAAAAAATTATAGAATAATTTCTCCATAGTGAACTGACATGAAATTTCCATAAACTATGGATGTAAGGGATGTTCTAGTTGAGATAGTTTTATATAACACTTGATAGTTTTCATGGATGGATACAAACCCCTACTGTCATTGAAAGCATAGGAGATCCCATCATGTAAAGGAAGATATTTATTAAATCCCTTATCCAACTACCCTAGTCCATAGTATATGGAGAACAATGCAAGTTTAGACCCCCTAACCCTACATGGGAGAACTCCCCTACAATAGCTGATGTGTACTATACTACCATACAAAATCTAAATACCATAGTTCCATTAGCCTAGATCTTATGGTTACATTATTAAATTGGTATTGGATTCAAGTAATCACATTCTGAAGGACCAGACATTTAAGTATCCTATAAAAATTAGAGAGATACATTATTCCAATATTACATTGTGGAAAAATATAAAACACAATTAATGTAAATAATACATATCCATACACTCATACAAATAACACTTATTCATATCTGGTTGAAATGAAAACAAATAAAAGTGAGCTCAGATTTTCAATAAGGATTGTATACTATGTAAAATTTCATGAATAACTTAGGAATAATCATTATAATATGGGAAATAACTTAAGACATAATCCATTTAATCAATAACATAATCATAAAAAAATTATATTATAGCAATAAAGGGTAATTAAATATTTACATATTAATAAAAATATTTGTTTGAAACTTATACATGGTTATAATAACATTCTAAATAATCACAAATACATCGATAACTAATTTCATAATGTTATAGTGCACAGTTCAAGATGTCTTAAATGTATTTTTTATTCCTCATTATATGACATATTATATAAATGGATAATGACTCGGACAAATACCCAATATATTTTGTATCATGAGACCTATAAAATCCTTGAGTTTCTTTATCAAGTTCTACCCAAAACGTACTCTGCCTAAGGCATTCATCATACGAAAGGGGTGAAAATAACCAGAGTAATAATATTTATTAAAAAGATAGTATAAATTTTTTGTTATATTACATTGTAAAATTGATTATAAACCATCCAAGTTAATAATTTCCTTGGTATCATTAGTGTACATCCCTATTTATTCATAATATTTAACAAATAATGTAAAACTAGATGAAATTACATTAAAAATATCACCATAATATATCATTTGGTGAATAGGCTTGTCATTTTGAAATCACTTATTAAAACCCATTAAATGTACTAAATATTAATTAAAAAATTTTATTTGAATATAAACATTGAAACATGAAAATAAATCCTCAAATCATTTATTGGTGATGATGTAAGGATTTATTATTTGTCTTATATACATTAATATAAATCATTCACTTCACAGTTTTCATTAAAATTGAAAAAAGTAACTCATTTAGAAAATGATAAAAGGAATTCTCCTAATTTTGTGTAAAAATGTAAAATGTTGGAAATATTCATTATTAAATCATTAGTGAAATAATAAAATATCTTTAAAACATTAAAAGGATAACATAGACTTTGAAGGAAAAGATTCCATACCTAATAGAAAACAAATTTGGTTTTCCAAAAGATCATTATTTCAATCTCTATGGTTCCTAAAATACAAAAGTTAAATGATTTTTTTAAAAGGATAAGAAAATAAATTGATATTAATATTGAAATCTCATTTAATTACCCCAGAAGAGACATTAAAAAATGATCTCAAATAATGATGAAATTTTTAAATATACACTTAACACATTGGTATATTTTGAATAATATTTCCAAAAATATATATATAAAATGATTAATCAAATATGATTAATATAATAGAAATAATGATATATAATATTAAAGAGATATTATATACACAACATGAATAAAGAAATTTTTGAATATTTTATATGTATCATAGAAAACAAATTGACCTAAGAAACCCATACCAATATCATATAATTAAATTGAGAATTAATCAATGTATTGATTATTTGAAAAAACTATAAATTGAAAAATAAACAAGTTTTAATACCAAAAAACACAATCATAGTTCATTTTTAAATAATCATTCAATAGTGTTGGATAAAAATGATAAGGTTAACCCAATGAATGGAAAGTAATTTAAGAAACCCCTTACCACATTTTTGTCTTATCAGGTAAATTTTTAATGCTCCTGAATAAATTTTTTTTGTAAATTATTTAAATAATTAAAAATATATTCCTGGTTTATTATTTATTTTTATTTTATTTATATCTATATTATATTTAATTACTTAACTATTTAATAACACATTGTCTTTTTTACGATATTTGATTCATATGTCGAAAATGAATTCGATGAGTTGACTATTGAAAAAGAGTTCATTGATAAATAATATATAGAATAGTAATAATTACAAAATTATAGTTTTTATACATAAAATATAATTATAATACAAACACTGATACATGGTTATGAAAAATATGTTAATTTACAATTAAGGATATGTTAGGGGCAACATAAGAAAGAGTAATGTTTCCATTTTTCAACAATCACGATTGAATGAAGCTAATTATTTATTTTTTTATTATAAAATTATCATTATGAAATAAATATGATAATATTTCATTAAATAAAATTATATTTTTCATCCATGTAATGTGGTAATAGAAAACAAATCACTTCACTTCATGTAGGTGGAAGTCAACATGTACCCACAAACGTCGTTATAATTTATCAATAGATAAATAGGTAAAAAGTATATTATATAAACACATTTTAGAATTATAAGTATGTAATTAATATAATATATTTACATTAAATACATCATTAGAACATGGAGTGAGAGGCGATAATGGAAAATGAATTACATGGATTCGTGAGATGATAGTCTACCACACACAAAAACAATAGCTTTGTTTCCCATTTCATAGGAGTGGAGATGGATATAAGATATTCAAGTAACATAGAAACATCCACTAATATTTAGTATTCTAGTTTTACTATTTCTCTATGTTTTAATATTATTCGACTGTTGTAGAAGTATAAATTAAACCAAAACTTTTGCTTAAAATTTATTCCACTTCACTGGACAACCATATTCTCATTACTCATTATGCCCTCATAGAAAAATACTATGAATTCTCCCCTAAGACAATAATTATTTTTTTGTTTAAAAAATATATATTATTTTACCATATTAAATTTATAGAAGTATCAAAATTGGATTTAAAATAGGTTCTCTATTAAAAGGTAATATATTTGGCTTTTAATAAAAATATAATTTTTTTTCATAATATAAGGTTAATTATTATGTTATTCTTGTTAAATATTTTGGATTAATATAAAAAATATTTTATTTAATATATGATACTAATATTTAATTAAAAAATTAAATGGTTTTAATTAATTTAATTTGAGGAATGAAATACCTTTTTTAATATAAAAACATTTCATGTGTATTAAATTTGTTTTTATATTAACTTATTTTTCATTAGTAACCTCTAAATTAGTTTTATATTTAAAAAAATATATTTTCATAAGTTATTTAATAATACCAATATCCTATAACATAATTTCTAGGTTAAATATTTTTATATAAAATAATAATATTTTATTAATATATTGTTGTTCAGCAAAACTTGATCTCACATGTAACAAAAATCACTGGAGAAACTCGTTACCGCATGTGACACACGCTAACATTGTATCATGTCCATTTTAAGCAATATCATAGGATAATTTTCTGAAATATTAAATGTATTAAAAAGTATCAGGATATTATATTCCCTTACTCTCTTGGTGTTTCATCGCATACACATAGTTTAAAATAATGTTTGTACTTTAGAATTTTGTGGGGTAACATTATCCTAACCATAATTAAATTGCATCCTCACAATTTAAACTCAAACTTGGTAATAATTTTTTTGATATTCCCAATTTTTAATTCGCACATCGTTTGAAGGGTTCATAAGACATCCTCATGAAAATATATAATGGTGGGTACAAGTTCTTGTGTACTAACATATTATATGTACTATAAGTATGATAAAATACTGGAAAGTAGATACATTTACATGGAGTAAAAGCTAAAATATTCATAGGGGAGATTAAGGTCATTAATAAAAAATAAGTGAATGATAAATTTAATGTTTAGATTCTTAAATCCATAAATTTGTGACGATTTATAAGACCATTGGTTTCTTAAATATTAAGTTATTAGTAAAACATTTATTTCCATATCAGTTTCATAATGTTGAGTAATATTTTTACTGTCTTAGTATATATAGAAATATAAAAACATTATTATATTTGAATAAACATATTTTTATCTTTGGGTCATTCCTCGATCAATTTCATGTTCATCCATTCCAAAAATATATTGATTTTTAAAAATTAACATTGGTTTAGGAAGCACAAAAATAACCATTTAATGGATTTTAAGGTCCCTAAAATACCAAAAAGTGTTCCATTTGTATTTAAAAATTCTCTAGATCCAGTATGGTTAATGCATTAATATCTAACCCAAAATGTGACACTACTAATTCTTTTTTAATATTTATCAGTCAAATTTTTAACAAACAACAATGACATATTGACCAAGACATTGTGTACATTGTTTCTTCAAATTAAATCCTTATTATCCTTCGGTCATGCACACAAGTCCAACGGCCTTGCGGGACTTTATGGTTTATCACACAGTACATATGTTTTCCATTTCTAAAAACATTTAAATATAATTTTGAAAATAAATATGATAGTAATCCTTGAAATAAGGTTAATAACTAGATAAAAATTTAATTATGTTTATCAATATAACCTCAATACATAAATAAGTCAACCATTTCATCAAAACATAGGTCCTTCCCTCTTCTAAGTTTATCCTGGGTATTTATTTGTCATTATATATTCAAATTCATCATAATGATTTTTCAAGAAAAAATCATTTATCCTAAACTTATCACCCAACAGTATCAAACTAGGGGCATTGTTAGTCCTATTGTTCTATATTAAATTATGCTCGAGTCAGGCCCAACACACTTTTTTAGAGATGTTACCCCTAGTTACATATGTTCTAGAACCATGTCCACTTGTAGTAACCAAAAGGGGATCTATTATAAGGAATAACATATAATATATATCTAACAAAAATTTAGGATTTTGTTTTATGTTTAGACTCAATGTATATCATTGGACTATGTTTTCTAATCTATGTTGTCATAAATCTTGTTCCATACATTTCTACTAAAATTTCTCGGATACCAACTATTGGGACCATGTTGGATGGATAAGGAAGTAAGAATAGTTTGATGTTATAGAGTGTTGTCGTTTGTTGTAAAAAAATCTAAATCAATTCATTTTATAAAGGAATTATAAACTATATTTTTGCTTTGGTGATTTGTATTTCACAATTATCATAAGTTTGGAGAACTTGTGATGAAAGCATTATGAAGAGTAGAGAGAGTAAATAATTGATTAAGGCAAAGGAAAGAAATTGGGTCGCAAGTCAAGAGTGACACGCAAGTATTGGCATGCAAGTATTGGATCACAAGTATATGTGGCACCCAAGTCATATTCCAAGATTATCACATCAAAATTTGACTAAGGAAATAATATGGAATGGAATTTAAAGATTGATGTGAAAGTAAAAAAGTGGCACACAAGCATAAGGGGCACGTAAGTATGGCTCACAAGTATATGTGGTGCGCAAGAGTGGCAGGAAAGAATAAGTGGCGTGCAAGTGTGGAATGAAAGTATAAGTGGTGCGCGAGTGTATATTGTGCACAAGTCATATTCCAACATCATCATATGAAAATCTGACAAAGGAAAGAAAGTGTTGTGATTGTGGTGGAATGGCGCGCCAGTGATGGAAGGGCACGCAAGTAATAGAGCGACATTCATGTGATGGAGCGACATGCAAGTAGGATCGACACCAAGTGTATGTGGCACGCAAGACCCCAAAATGCCTATAAATAGACAACTTGGCTCCTCATTTTGATATTATTAGAACTTAAGTGAAAATTAGAGCTCTAATCATGAAAATAGTAGAGGGTTCTCTGATTGTGCATGTAGCAGAGGGTGGCGCAGAAGATTAAGTGGCATGCAAGTTGAGGTTTATTGATAAGGCACACAAGTAGGGTGTCGTACAAGTTTTGTCGAGCATGTTTTTTCATGCATGTTTTTTCACACAAGTTTTTCCGTGCATGTTTTGTCATGTATGTTTTTCTGTGAATGTTGCCAGAGGCACGCAAGTAGGGAGTCGCACAAGCAGGTGGCGCACAAGTAGGGAGGCGCTCAAGCAGGGAGGCACGCAAGTAGGGAATGGTGCGCAAGCTATCTGCACTAGTAGGTTATTACCAGCTTCTCGGTAGGAAAGTGAAGATTTTTTTTGGAATATTTGATTTTTGAAAGTTCATTAAGAAGTAAAAAATCATTACATTACCCTATTTGTGCTAAAAGGGTGCACACACACTATAGGATTGTTTTCATAGTGCGACCCGAGTTTAAGGTTATATCCTACTCGTTGTATTCCACATCAAAGTATTTTTTTCTAGTCGATTGTGTGGTACTGGATTGTTTCTATACCATACCAAGGACTTAGCTACTCTTGTTGAGTAGTGAACCTTGTATGTCTTGTGTTCTTGTGGTTGTGTGTGTTCAGCTGGGAAGAAACTCTTTAACAATAGTCAAAGGTTGTTTCAAAAATAGGACACATAAAAAGAAAAATATATTATAGATTCACACCCTCACCCTCTTAGTTATACTTGGATCCTGACTGGGAACATCAATTGGTATCAGAGCCATGTTCCTTCAATTTATTCTTTGCTGAAGTGCTTGAATAGAAGTTGTGATGGAGAATCTAAATTGAGTGAATAGTGAGGGGATTCCGATTTTTGATGGAAAGAACTGTCACATCTATAAGGATAGAATGATTCCTTATCTTATGTCTCTTGGATATGATGTTCTGGAAACAACAACAGATGGATTTCCTGCTATTGATGACAAGGTTCCTCTTACCCCTGTCGATAAGAAGAATCTTGAGAATGCTTGAAGGGCTAAAAATGCATTACTCTCATCTCTTTTCTGAGAGTGAATTTTTAAGAGTGAAACGTGTTTCTAAATCCAATGGAATCTGGGAAAAACTGAAGAACATATATGAGGGAAAAACAAAAGTGAAGAAGGCTAAACTAAAAATCTGGATACTGATGTATGAAGACTTGAAAATGGGAGAATCTGAATCTGTTGGGGATTTCATTACTAGGATAATATTGTCATTACCATCAGATGTCTTGGTGAAATGTTAGAGGATTATATAGTTTTTAAAAAGATCATGAGAATTCTACGGGACAAGTTTGATGCTAAAGTGTCTTCATTAGAAGATAGAGACCCTGAAACATTATCTTTGTATGATTTTCATAGCACTCTCATTACTTATGAGATGAGAAGGGAGAAGACTTTTAAGGGAAAAACAAAAGCTGATAGAGAAATTTTATTCAAGGAAACAAAGAGAGAGATAAGTCAAAGAAGACTCTTATTGAAGATGATACTGTTGAATCAAATTCTGGAGATGAGTATGTAAAAAATTTGATTAAGTTGTATCCTTGTTTTCTAGGAATGTGAAATGATGAACAAAGAAATACAGGGGTAAGCATCCCATGAAATGTTTTGAGTGTGGAGTCGTTGGTCACTTTGTGGCTAACTATCCTCAAAAGAATAAAGAAGAAGATAATGATGATGAAAATAGAAGGCCATTAAGGTAGTGGAACAAACAAGCTGACAAAGATAAAAAAATTTCAAAAGGGAAGGATAAAAAGTTCTTCAAATCAAAAAGGAGAATCTTTTTATCTAACTATGAAGATGAAGAAGACATCGAAGATGAATATGATAAATTATTTGCTTAAAAAACAAGAGTGAATATCTTTATTGATGTTGTGAATAATGAAGAGTACGAGAGAAACAGTTCAAAAGAAGAAGAAACTCAACTTGAATATCATCTAAAGGAAGAGTTGAATAAATTCCTGAGGATGAACAGATGACTTGAGAAGGAAAACAACAAGTTGATAAATGAAAGTTCCACATTAAGAAATCAAGAAGGTTTTACTAATGATAACATCATGATGGAAAAGGAGATTGATGATCTAAAAAATTCTTTGGATAATACAAAGAATCATAATGATCATCTTGAAGTAAAGCTGAAGGAAAAAGAAAAAGAGTTTGAAATTTTCCAACATAAACTTTATAATGATAAAGAAATAAATATCAGTTTCAAAAATTATATCTCAGAAGATGGTGAATGTTCCAGATAGAATGAACTAGACAAGGATCTACAATAGTTTCCTTTAAAGGTGGAAATGAATGAAAAAACTGGTTCTAATAAGAACAAGGACAGAAAGACCATATATGTGGTCAAAGTCACCAATGATGAAAAATAATAAGTGCATAAAAATCATGATTCAAGAAAGACCTATAATGCTTCTGATCATATTAAATAAAAATTGGGAAATGGAGTTACAAATGAAAACATGAAGGTCGATGGTCAGCATAATTCAATTAATACGGCTGTTGAGAAGCGTGTTCACAAATCTGGTCAGTATAGAAGTTTCAGAGGCAAATATTTTTTCTATGGTTACATCTAGTATTGTGGTGGATTCGTAAACATGGGAAATATGTTTTCGTTCAACCAACAAAATTACTACTATTCCACAAGTTTTGAAAGACAATTATTGAGGGGGAGTCAATCCTTTCAAAATCAGAAATGTCTTCAAATAAATTTCCGAAGGTATCTGAGAAGACTTGTGTGAATGTTGAGAATTGGTTCCAACCATTGGAAAATATTTGTTAAAGATGTGATAGACCTAGACATCTTTCCAAGGGCTACCTCAGTGTGTTACCAGAGTAACAAATAATCTTAATAAATCTCAAAATCTAGAGCATTAAAAAGCTAAAAGGGATAGGTCTGATAAGTCTGAAAATAAATAGTGCACGGTTGTCTGGCCAGAACACATTGACCTGGCTAGGAAATTAGAGGAAGCACAACAAGAAGTGATGGAAATGGAGCGAAAAAATGATCTTGTTATCGAAACTAATTTGAAAGCTACAAAATGAGAACATCCATGGATTCATGATAGTAGATTTTCCTCTCATATGATAGGAGACGTAAATCTAGTGAAGAATGTGATAGACTTCAAAGAAGGAATAATAACCTTTGGAAATGATGAATGTCTAAGGATCAAAGGTGTCAGATCGGCCATCACTGGAAAAGAAAAGATGAAATCTTGGAAAACACTATATTTTGATGGGATGAAAAGTATCCTACTTAGTGTGTCCCAACTCTGTGATGATGGTAACAAATTTATCTTCATAAAAGAAAGATCTGCTGTGAAAAGTGAAAATTATGGAAATATAGTTACAAGGGGCCAACGTACAAGAGGGAATTTGTTCCTAGTTGGTGAAGTGTAGAACTCTTGTGACATGGGTGTAGTGGATGAAAATCAGTTATGGCATAAAAGGCTAGGACATATGGGTCATAGAAATATGTGCATATTATCAATATGACATAGTGTCCGAGATATGCCTGATTTATCTAGAAGAAGAGATTGGTGCTGCACTATTTGTGAAAAAGGGGAAGATTACAAACTCTTTTCATAAGAGAGTTGAAATTCATTCAAAGCATCCCTTGGAACATATACATTCAGATATATGTGGACCAATGATCATGATATCAACAAATAGATATAAGTACTTCATTACTTTCATTGTTGACATTACTTGCATTACTTGTGTTATGTACATGAGACATAAGTCAGATGCTCTAAAATTTTTTAAGAGTTTCAGGAGGAAGGAAGAAAAGGAATGTGAGTATTTTGTGAAGAAGTCGAGAACTAATAATGGTGGTGAGTATAATAATGAATATTTTGAATGTTATCTTGATAAGCATGTAATTTTTCATGAGTTTAGTTCACCATACACACCTCAACATAATGGGGTTGCTGAAAGAAAGAATCAATGTTTGGTAGAAATGGGGAGAACTATGTTGCTTGAGTATAGTCTTTCTCATTGTTATTGGAGGCAATCCATGATCACTGATATGTATATTCAGAACCGATGTTTCTTTATACCAAACTCAAATATGACTCCCTATGAAATGTTCTATGGAGAAACTCCAAGTCTGAAACACTTAATAGTTTTTGGGAGTCCATGCATTATAATAAAGAAAGGTGGAAACCTTGGAAAGATTGAATAAAGAGGAGACGATGGAATTTTTCTTGGATATGCTCTAGAAAGAAGAGGATATACATGTCTCAACAATGAAACATGAATAATTATTGATTCTTTAGATGTAAAAGTAGTAGAAAATATTGAGAATTAAAAGCAATCATATGTTGATGTGGAAGTTGAGCAGGATAGAAAAGATTTTGTAAACAATTCTGATAATCTTGCAGACTGTGTTAATCTTACTCAAGAAGATGAATCCAACTCAAAAATCTCAAGAGATGAAGATGGAGTTCAAACAACTCATCCTAGGTTGAGGAACCATGTGGAGGATCAGAATATTTTTGGAGATAAACCACAGAGGGTTCAAAAAAGAATAACAACTAATGCTATATCACATACTTATTTTTATTATAATGTTGAACTGAATGATTTAAATAAAGCATTTGAGCATTCAGAATGGGTTCATTCCATGAATGAAGATCTTGATCAGATAGAGAAGAATAATACTTGGAAACTTGTACCCATTCCAGACAACAAGAACATTATTGGTACAAAGTGGGTTTTCTGAAACAAGCATAATTAATAAGGTAATGTAATAAGAAACAAAGAAAGATTGGTATGTAAAGGGTATTCACAAATTGAAGGAATTAATTTTAATGAAACCTTTACTCTGGTGGCAAGATTATAAATAATCAGAATCATTCTTTCTATTGCTTCAAAATGAGGTTACAAAATCTTTTAAATAGATGTAAAATCCTCATTTTTGAATGGTGACTTTGATGAGGAAGTCTATATTGATCAAACTGGTGGATTAGTTATTGGAAAGGATGAAAGTTATGTGTGCTGGTTGAGAAAGGCTTTTTATGGGCTAAAACAGGCTATGAGAGCATGGTATTCTAAATTAGATACATTTTTAAGGAAGATGAAATTTAAGAAAGGGAGAGTTGACATCAATCTCTACATCAAGGCATGTTAGGAGTTTTCAATGATCGTTATTGATTATGTCAATGATATTATATTTTCTGGAACTAATGAAACATTGTGTGAAAAATTTGATGAGGAGATGAAGAAGTTATTTGAGATGTCCATACTGGGAGAAATAAAGTACTTTCTTAGTCTAAAAATTTCACAGAATAGGAATCATGTTTTTCTGTCACGAGAAATGTATGCTAAGGAACATATGAAGAAGTTTGGCATGGAAAATTCGAAACCAGTTTCCACACCAAATTTCAGTGGAAACCAGGTTGTATGAAGATGGATAAGGCAAGGAAGTTGATTAGAAAGAGTTTCGAAAGATGATTGGAAGTTTGTTGTATCTGACTACCTCAAGACCCAACATTGTTTATGTTGTCACTTTATGTGCAACATTTCATAGTTCTCCTAAATAATCACATATGATTTCTTGAAAAATAATTCTTAATTATATCAAAGGAATAACAAATTTTGAAATAATGTATGATGGCTTAGGAAATATTGATCTATTCGGGTATTCTGATACTGATTGGGCATGAAATGTTGATGATCGAAGATCAACATAATGTGGAGTTTTCTTTCTGGGGAAAAGTTATTTTATTTGGCGTACAATGAAATAGAATTTAGTAAATCTTAGAACAGCTGAAGCTGAGTATGTTGCTTCTACTCAGGCTACAACTCAACTATTGTGGATGAAGACTCGGCTGAAAGATATACATGTTGAAGTAAAGCAACCATTGCTCTTGTATTGTGATAATCAGTGTGCAATAAATCTTACAAGAAATACGGTACAAAATTATCCTTAAAAACACATTGATATAAAGTACCACTTCATACAATAGCAAGTGGAGAAGAATGAATTAAGTCTGGAGTATGTTCCTACATCTGAACAAGTTTTTGATATATTCACAAAACCATTACTGAAGGAACCATTTGTAAAATTGAGGTTGAACATGGGTTTCCAACATCCTCTCATCAAGGTTAAGGTATGTGTTTCTGTCCCCTCTCTCGTCTTACCATTGGATAGTGTTGTCAAGGGGGATAATTGTTTCATAAATCTATCCTTATGAAAGTATGCATAAAGGGGGAGTTGTGGGTAATCTGTGAATCCAGCATGTATGTGTGTGAACTATTCTAACTGTTTGTTGAATTGGTTGTTGGAAAAAACGTTGTTTTCCAGGAATGATGACGAAGTGAATAATACTGAGGTAGAAGCTTGAATGATGATCTAAAGAAGGCTGAGGGGGTACGCTCATGAGATTTCATAGTCACTGCTTTTGGAAAACATGGTTTCTGTTGTTAATAATTCTTGTTTCCTACAATGAGTTATCTCACGTAGGATTAGAATTATTGATAATTAATCCATTGATTAAAGTTACAAAGTTCAGTGATTTATGAATCTTGGTTGACAACAAAATCCAATGGGGGAGATTGTTGGGACCATGTTGGATGGATAAGGAAGTACAGAAAGAATGTTGTTTCAGAGTGTTGTATTTTGTTGTAAGAAAAAGATATATCAATTAAATTTGTAAAGGACTTGTAAACTACGATGATGCTTTTCTGATTTGTATTTCAAAAATATCATAAGTTTGGAGAACATGTGAGGCCAGCCTTATTAAGAGTAGATAGAGTAAAGAAGTGATTTTGGTGAAGGAATGAAAGTGGCGTGCAAGTCAAGAGCGGTGTGCTAGTATTGGCACACAAGTATTGGCGTGTAATTGTGGCTCACAAGTATAAGTGCCGCGCGAGTGTATGTTGTGCGCAAGTCATATTCCAACATCATCATATCAAAATCTTAAAAAGGAAAGATATTTTCATGAAAGTGATGGACAGTCGTGCAATTGATGGAAGGGCACACAAGTGATCTAAGGGTGTGCAAGTGATAGGGCAGCGCGCAAGTGATAGAACGACGCGCAAGTGATGGAGCGGCGCGCAAGTGTATATGGCGCACAAGTCACAAAAATTCCAATAAATAGAAGAATCAGCTCCTCATTTTGATATTCTCAACACTTAATATAAAATTTGATCTCTGATCGTGCATGTAGTAGAGGGTTCTCTGATCGTGCAAGTAGCAGAGGGCGGATCTCATGCTGAAGTGGTGTGCAAGTTGAGCATTATAGATAAGGCGTGCAAGTAGGGCTCTGCGCAAGTTTTTCCGCAAAAGTTCCCAGAGGTGTGCAAGTAGGGAGCCGCCCAAGCAGGTGGCGCAAAAGCATGGAGGCGCTCAAGTAGGGAGGCGTGCAAGATGGGAGTGGCATGGAAGTTGTCTGCACTAGGAGGCTCTTACAAGCTTCTGGGTAAGAAAGTAAAGATTTTTTTTGAAATAGTTGATTTTTGAAAGTTAATTAAGAAAAACAGAATCATTACATTACCCTATTTGTGCTAAAAGGGTGCACACGCACTATTGGATTTTTTTCAAAGTGCTGCACGAGTTGAAGGTTATATCCTACTCATTTTATTCCACATCAAATAATTGTTTTCTAGTGGATTGTGTGGTACTAAATTGTTTCCGTACCATACCAAGGACGTAGCTACTCTTGTTGAGTAGTGAACCTTGTAATTCCTGTGTTCATATGGTTGTTTGTGTTCAGCAGGGAAGGATCTCTTTAATAGGAGGCAAAGTTTGTTTCAAAAATAGGAAACATAAAGAGAAAAATATATCACTATTTCACCCCCTCCCCCTCTCAGTGATACATGGATCCTGACTGTGAACATCACCATCTATAGTGACCTAACCCAATAAATCTAGGATTCAGTGTCTACTATCATTACATTGGCATGATTACAATGAATCAAATCCAAAATACTGAAGACTTTAGTGGCCTTGGTAAACTAGATACACACACCAGTTTTGTATTACAAATAAATACACTAAATAAAACATATTTTTTTTACTTTATTAGATAATATCATTATTTCATCTAGAGTATAATTGAATATATTTTTTCATAGAACTCATGTATTTCTCAGGAAAAGAAACAAAATAGGGGTGAGAAAAAATGCTCAGTAATGGTTAAGCATAAGAAAAATAATAATGAATCAATGAGAATAGTAAAAATTGAAAGACAAATAATTGAAAACACATTACATTAAAAATATCAGTATGGAAGGTAAATTTATAGTAGTAATTAATTTATGTGAATAAATAGAAATTATAAGTTAAATAACTGAAAAACATTCCATTCAAAAAACCTGATAAGGATTAATTAATATCGAAAGATAAGAAATATAAACAGATTCCATTTAATTAATGAAACTAGAATGAAATGAATCCATAGATATGTTGATTATTAATATCATGGTTAAATAATAACTAATTCTGGATGAGGTAATATTTTATTTATTGGATCTCATGTTTACTATGAACACAATTCATTTACAATCAAGTCCTTATACAAGATCGATTTAATATATTGATAAAAACCCATCGATTTTTCTTGGAAACAAACTCATCGGTTTTTTCGCCAACAAATTTTTTCTCATGAGACTACTGATGCTTCATGGGGAATACATTAAATGGTAACCAACCGCTTGGTCTTACATGATCAAGACATAATCTCATATGTATTAAATTAATTGGTCCCCAACCTATATAGTACATGTCCAAAACATTCCACATTTATTGAATAATCGATTAAATTAAACAAATACCCTTATCAAATAACCATATTGACTAAAATGTATAAATTTATCAATGTTTCCATGGTCAATGAAATAATAATCAAAGAAAAATAATATGTAAATAAGAAATACTATTTAGGAAATAGACATATCCATGATAAATTAAATGTATAATTAGGTTAAATTCAATGTTCAATGAATATAGAAATTTTTTAATTTCAATGGACTAAATACTATCAAGGTAGTGAATTTCAATATTGTACTATTTAAAAGAAATAATAAACCATACAATAAAAGAAATAGGTTGATATCAATACAAAATATTCCAAGTTGAGTAAAAGTGATGGGTTGTTGTTATTGATGAATGTAAATATTATAAAAATATATTTTGAGAACATTCTTGAGGAAAATATACATTTTATTTGGAAAAACATTTTATAAATCATTTACTCGTAAAAAATTTAATAAATTATTTCCTAAAAATATAATATTTTAATCATGAAAATGAAATGTCAAAGAAATTATGGAAGGTAAATCCAAACATTTCATACAAGGTAAAAAAGAACATTCTAATTTCAATGTAAAAACATTAGGAAATGACATGTTTGGAAAGAGAAAACAAGATTCCATTTACAAATTTTGAAAAATAAAAAATGTCAAATGTATTTAATAACTTATTTTATAATTATTAAAAAATGAAAAACCATGTTATAAAATAGAGTTTTAAGAAGAAAAAAGGTTCCCTTACTAAAGATAGAAATGATGGAGGATTTTCATGAAAACATTTTCCAAAACATTTTGAGAATCAATTAATTGAAAATTTAGACTATTACATAAAAATGACATAAAAATTTTTAGGATAAGAAAATGAAATATTTTTCTAAATATTGATCCAATATTTTTCTCTGACTAATGTTCGTGTATACACAATTCTGAAAAAATGAAATTTTAAAGCAAACCACTACAAAGACCACAAAGTTGGCATGAGTATCAATCAATTAATATGTAATTTGTATAAAATATAAATACAGATAAAAAAATTAAAATAAAATAATAGATATATTAAATTTCTTACACACATTATCTTTTAATATTTATGACAATAAAGAAATATTATAAACCAAAGACATGAAATTTGATTATGAAATTATTTATCTCTTTGTAACATTTAACTCAAATCCATATTGAACAAATAATCAAAATTGAAACTAAAAATACCATGAATATAAAAAAAATTCATGTTATAATAATTCCAAATGGGTGGTATATACACTACAGAAAATAATTAAGTGGTCAATATGAAATTTATCTCAACGATAAAAAAGGTTAGATGAACATTTGCTACCATATGTTTTCTTCCGAGTGAACATCCTTTAACACCATATATACAAATTTTAAAAGTGTTTCTAACTTATTAAAGAAACATAATATAATTTATGATATCATATATGATCTTATTATAATGTCTTATTACTTGTTTTTTGTAATATTATATTATTATTACAAATTCGAGAGTTAATTTAAGAGTTTATCAGGTATGTTTTTATTTTTTGTTCACATTTCTTATATAGTTATTATATCATATAAACAATTTTAACCATGATGAAAATATAATATATATCCGTTATATATTTTTTTATAATAATGAATAATAATTTTATATTGGATATGAAAATGATCATTCATGGAGACAGTAGGTTGTACGTATGCATGAACGCTACTTCCATTTCTTTATTGTATTTTAGTGGTTTAGAATTAAATAGTATATATTTATATGTATACTATTATCATGTCTCTATAAAATGTATTTCAAATATGTTAAACAGGTTTATTAAAACCATAATTTAAACAATCTATGTATAGCATTAACTAATCACATCCGCCTGAGAAAGTGGTATTCCACACTCACACAATCGAGGTTATCATATTTACACAAAGAGAACAGCTTAAGTGTATGTGTGATATTAAAATTAAATTAGAATAATGAAATTAAAAGTATCATATATATTTTATATAAACATTTTTTATCTTAATTACCATCCATGAGATATGGTAATGTAAAAAAATCATTTAGCATTGTGGTAGTTCTCTAAACATGTAAACATCAAGTTCATAACCAATTAGTTTGAATTGTGTGTATGATTAGATATAAAAAACATAATAGAAACACATAAGTATATTTAGGATCATATTTTTATTTTAGAGTAAATAAATAAGTAGTGTTTTGGGCGGGATAATAAAAATAATGAAAAAGATCTTTAGAATGGATGTTACCTCGTATTCAAGTAACTCCTTTTAGACTGTACCTAAGAGAATCCTTGGTTTTAGTTATACCCGTGGTGTGTATTCCAGTTTTAGGTAAGGTATTATTATGAGATAATTTATCAGATACTATTTCATCCAACATTGTTTGAGAGGTTTGAGTTTGGGGATGGTGAGTGCCTTTTTATAGTGTATGTGTAGTGGTATTCCTGTTAATTTTTAAAAGTAAATTCCGAAAATATTTTTACTATGAAAAGTGGAATCAATAATCAAAAATATTATATCCAATAATGTAAAGGTTAAAAATATGGTCCTAAAATTATTATTTTTTAATTATCAAGGTTATTTTTATGAAAAAATTAATATTTAGTCCCATGTCAATCTAATTTTTCCATTAATAACTTTAATTAATTTTAGGTAATTTCACTAAATAATTTTGTTGAAAAAAATAGAACATAGTTTAAATTATATATTATTATGATTCAAAATATTTAATCTATTTCTTTAAATTCCAAACACATATGTGGAAGAAATTGATTTAAATTTAATCCAACATACAGGTCTATAAAGTGGGTTTTTAAAGTAAAATGTTAAAAAAATTTCTATGTAAATATATGTAATTTAAAAGTGAAATTGATTCCAATAAAAAAATATTATATTAATTTATATAAAATATATCTAATTATACATCAAAACTAGTCAAAAATATATTTTACCTTATAAATAAATTAGAGTAAAAATAAGTTTTGAACTAAAATTCAATATTTTTCAATATTCATCATAAAATTGATCCTCGCATAAAAACACAACCAATTCACACTAAGATAATTTTTTTTATTTAAAAATATATATTTATTTTTCCATACGAAATATATAAAATTTGAAAACAAAATTATTTTAAATAGATTCTCCATTAAAACGGAGTAATATTATCTATTTAATGAAAAACCATTTTTAATCGTAAAACCTGATTAATTCATATATTATGACTATAAAATTTACTTGTTAATATAAAAGGTATTTTGTATTGATATATTACAACTATATTTAATTAATAACATTCACTACCTTTAGTTAATTAAATTTATGGGGATAAAATACCTTTGTGAGAATAAAAACATTTACATTATATTCAATTTGTTTTTACATTCATTTCTAATTTATTAGTAAACTTTAAATTAATTTCATACTTTTATAAAAAAATATTATCGAAATTTAGTTAATGCTATTCATGAACACTAATTAAATGACTATGTAATATATTATTATATTATATAATAATGTTTTATTAATATATTTTTGTTCGAGAAAACATGGTCTGATGTGTAACACAAGTCATCAAAGAATCTCGTCATTGTGTGTGGTACACACTATCTCTATATCATGTGAACTGAGACCTATATAATGGGTAACTTTTATTAAATTAGTAAATAAATTATAATTTATCCGGATATTATATTCACATACATGCATGGTTTTACTATCATATATGCTATTGAATACAATTTACATACTTTAGAATTTCGAGGTGTTACACCCCCATTTCCTTCAATGAAAGTTATATACTTTATACAAAAAAACATTACATATGTTGTGAGTCTCATTCCAGTAGGTATGTAGTGATGACTAAATATCCTATTTCAAGGCTAGTCATAATTATGAAATAACATAATCATTGTCTTGACACCTAAAACGACTATATTATATCTCGTTAACCTTATATGAATCATGGTAGTGACACCCCTAGATAGCAGTGGTTTTTGATTTATGACCCTAAACACCAGTTTCACTTTGTTTCATGAATTCTAATCTTGTAATGTGTGTTCTTACCCACTGAGGTAGTATATATTATTACTAGGACTTCCAATTCACGTCATTATTATTCCATCCAATCCATATATGTACCCTTCCATTTTGATTGAATTTCATGACCACAAACTAGGAACTACCTCCTGGTCTATGTTATAAGACCTTAATCCCAATCCCGTAATAGTTAAACATGTAGGACAATAAATTTAAACTAGAAATAGGTGAAAATTATCATTAGGTTTAAAACTCATAAATGGTCACCAGATAAAAAATAAATCTTATGGTCACTAGTTCATCCCCTTTTTTATATTTCAAAATAGTCTGAGCAAGATCAAAAATTCACAATCCCAATCAGTATTCCCATTAAGATAGTTTACTTTTCTGGGTATGCTCAATGGACTCACTAATTATGGATGAAGTTACCATGAATATTATTCCATGTTTCTCTCACCAATCCTTGATAGATAAATTTAAAATACATATCATATCATTATCTCTATACAATATAAAACTAAATTATCCTGGTCTTCTTTTCTCAACCATAAAATGAAATCCCTTATGGTCTTATTTCAATGAACATAAATTATATTCCCACAACAAAAGGTTTTTCGAAAATAGTTTTAAGCACTCATATTTACATTATTTTTTATTCTTCCCAAGCCACATATACATTCCCGCCTACACTCAAAGCATCTCGACCTTCTTCATAATGAACCCCCTAGAAAGTGTTTATGTCAAAAAAATGTATTTCCAATTCATGTTGGTTCTATTTTTATCCATCTTAGAAAACATATTTCGCTTTTGGGTAAAATCACCATGACCTTAAACTATGTTAAATTCCCATCGAGATCATGCTTATTGAAAATGTAGCCCTTAATTCCTATTAAGTTTTTCAGTTACCATTAATATACAAAACAACTCCCCTTTGATATAATCTACATGAATCTATACTAGTTGTTCCCCTTGGTTTGATCTTGATGAACATAAAATAAATATTATCAATGACTAAACTGTCCCTCTCCAATTTTTGGTCAAACCATTTCCTATGTTGTTTTTAGGTATCGAACTCAAAAATTCATGGTGCATGCCATTGATATTCCCAATGAATGACAACGTAGACAAAGATTTCATAGTCCCTTATTTGAAATTCTTATTTCATCAATACATATTAAATCCCTAAAGTGTTAATTTATTCTTCAACCATTCATTTATGAACCAAAACCATTTGGGTGACAGTACAACACTCCAAACGAAAACTTAGCTTCTCGATCACATGTCTTTAGGGGTTCATGGAAGTAACATGACAAATCATGTATTTTGAAGATATTGATAGTGGTTGATCCTCATTTAATTTCCTAGATTTTTGATGATATGGAATTTGGATTTTTATTCAAACGAATTCAACTATTATTATTATCCTATCTGTTCCACTATTTCATTTCCAATTTTTAAGGAATATTTTACATTTACCGCATTCCCTCTTCTCAAGAAGGGAATTAAAACCATCCATGTTATCCAATCATGCCATTTGAAATGAAAGTAGGTTATGTTGGACCTACAGAATCCTACAAAACCGATCTCCCAATTTTCAAGAGATCCATTAGTGGATGGTGTAATATTTCAACCTCAACCCATCATTTATTATTTTCTACTGTCTTATTTCACAACATTCCCTCTATTAAACCTTTTTCCTGACACCATTAACGACTCCCATGATCTTTGGGACTTTTGGATCAGTTTTATCATAATACGATTGAGATACCATCATTTTTTCCTTACTAATCAATTTTTAAGTTTGTTTTCATGCCTATCACATGATGTTAAACCTCATGGTATGTTCCCGATCACATTAATCAAACCTATATGATTTTTTCATCATTTCTAGATATGTAAAAAACATTTTGAATTGGTCTCTAACCACATCATATATTCATTTCTCTATTATAAAATGTATCCTATATAGATCTTTGTGTGCCTTGATTCCAATATTCTAGGATACATAGCAATGTATAAGATCATTTCCCCGATCCAATATAAAAACATAAACATAATTCAATATTTATTCATTTATTTCCTAATATATTCAATTTTATTTCCATTACATTCATTAATAAATGATAGAGTCCCTTTTCTCCATGCATAAGAAAGATTAAAGTTGGATATTTTCTAGGTTTTTCTATGGTAATGAAATTTCTATTTAATTAACGTTCAGATTACATTACATTACTTTCAAGGAAACCAATCATTTAATATCACATCTCTTGTGGAAGAATTTATATTTTTAAATTGATTTGATTTTCCAAGCATTATGACTATAACCACAAGCACACATCGTTAGGGTTATCTATCATGGAATATTATCTTTTAATTAACATTGGATTTTTTCTCCACCCTATTTCTAAATAGAGTTCCTCAATCCCTCTTTTTTCCTCACAAAATGATGTTTAAATTTCATAACCTTGATCCAAATTAAATGAAACTTGATGGAATTAAATATCTATATCCACAAGATTATTATATAATTATCCTCCATGTGACAAATTTGTATGACCTTAAACTTTTGTACTGTCCCGGTTCGAGAATTATGGACATAAATTATGGGTACTCCCTACCGAGGTTTTCTATAAAGAATGAGTAATAAAATATAAATGGGTTGTTCCTTTTTATCCTCCCACCACAAAGACCTCCTCATTCTTTGATCGTATTAGTATGAAATTAAATATAATTTCACTCATGGTCATGGTTGTCTGACCATAAAATAAACCACCCCTTGGTCTTAGTTGAACAACCTTAAAATGAATCCTAAATGTTTCTATATATGTAACCCTAAACCATTATCAATTTTTTATTAGAGATATGTGACTATAAAATATGCCTCATTGGGGTCACTATTTATCCAACCATAGAGAATTATTGAATCACATTCTCAAATCTCACACCAAGTTGGCATTCAAATTTCTCTCACTATCCAACATACCTTTAATATGTTTGGTATGCCTCATTGATACTATTTATAAAATAGGTGTGTCACTATGAATTCTTATTCTCTTCACATTCAACTCATTTTATTATAGGCACAATTTTTGTCCCATTATTTCGATTGACATACACATTTATGTCCACTATGACTATACAACACTTTAAATTCTCACCACCCATCTAGTGTACATGACCTAATGGAACCATTCTCATCGTCTTAGAATAGACTCCCCTATAGTTGTTTTGTAACACACCAATTGAAAACCTCTTTTATAGGGGACATATCCTAGAGGATACATCATTCATAGTATGGTAGTGGAACACATTTTTTAATGTGTTCCATAGTAATGCTAAACCTATATGCTAGATTCACCCGTCGGTTCAAATTCTCAAATGTTTAATTTTCCAATATCTATTTTCACATAACATTAGTTAAATTATAATACAAATATTGGTACATTCTCATTTAAAATAACAATTCATAAGAAATTGAATACTTCAGATGACACGAATACGGTTCCCCATCCTCATGGGCTTCATTTGTGATTCACATGACATTGCAACCCTAATCTATCTTCACATTTTTGAAAATCTCATGAAAATTAGTGATAATCTATTTATATCTTATTTATTACATAAATCATAACATACAGGGGCTTAATGTTTTTTTGTTAGTTGTCTCATTGATAAAACTGAATTAAAATCATCAACATAGGGTTTACGAATGTGATATTTTAATTTTTCTAAAAAATAGTAGGTTCAACCAGCTACTAATGTCTCTATCTTATTTCAAAATCATTCCTCTTTGGATTTTCATATATGATTTATTTTAAGATCATATAAATACCTTTTCATAATAATTGGGCCTATTTTTTAAATATTTAATGCCTCAATATCTCTTCATCCTCTTAAGGATGAACCTTAAGAATCCAATCATAAATCATTACCTACTCAAATTCACATTACACTACCTAGGACGCTTCATGAGCCGAATCATACCTGGTCATCACCAATTGAGCCACTATTCCATTGTAGACTATCTACTCCATTGTATAATATTTATCCTTTTATTAACATGTGTACTCAACTTACTAAGAGAAATCGTATTTGGAAAATTGTATATATATATATATATATGTATTCATATGTTGACTTCTTCATAGTGATGTTGAACAATCACCATTGTAGTTGATCCCTCTCAACCAAATAGTCTTGAACAAGGTTACATAGTGGGAGATAATTGATATCTATAGTTCATAGGTTCTCCAACTAGTGGTGGAGATAGCCCATAAAAATATTAATCCATTTTTGTGGAACGCTGTTGATAAAATCATTGATGTTCCAATGTGCGACATGTTTATCCATCAGATTCACCAAGGAAACATCTTATTAGAAGTCATCCATATTATTTAGACCTGTATCATATATTTGGGAGTCCCCTGGAAATTTGGTAGCTATAATGAACCTTAGGAAATGGATGATAGATATATAAAACAAGGTGGCCACATAAATATTTAATTTCCCCTCTAAAGTGGGATCCCCCTTTTCCTCTGTCCATGCCGGTCGATCCTCTAGAATCATAATGGTGGGATCATGCATTGATGATTCCACTGAAAGGTTCCTCACTCTTTATGGACTATGGAATTCACCATTCTTATAATCTACCACCTCATGTATTACAACTGCTATCAATATAATTATACCTTCATTACCAGCAATGGGTTTAACGAGAATTAAATCTTCCCCTCCGTGTAATCTAAAGCCTCTGGGCCTTTAGTAATTCCTAGTTGTCATTTAACCCAAAATAATACCTAATGATAAAATACCAAAAATGATGAAATGTAATTTCAATGAAGGTAAATAGAAAATTTTGACAAGGGAAGCAGAAGTAACAAAAATCGAATGTTGTGAAGAGTATAGTCATTTCCCATCTCCTCAGAGAAACCATCCATTCAAATATCTTTCCTGGATAACTGGAATGTCATATTGAAGGCAAATATTTGATGTTCCAAATGTTAAATCCACCACTTTGGCCCACCTCTTCTAGTGTAAAATATAAAATCTATCATAATGATCTTGATAATTGAGTACATTGACCCCATTCTATGAAATGAAAACAAAAAATAAAATAACAATTAGAGATATTTAAAAACAAAAAATCAATATTAAAAAATGTTATCTCAAAAATGAGATATTGACATTTTTCTCAATTAATATGTGGTATTTTTAATATTAATAACCCCAATCAATATTTACTAGAAGTGCACATTACCACCTTTGTGACCACAAGGTGAGGCCCCTGTAGATGACCAAAAGGGATAGTGAATAAGAAAATTTTCTCCTCGCTTTCACTACGACATATCCTATGGTTTTTCCCTATGTTATTTTGTGGAATTATTATCTACACATAATGAGGTCACAACTCCTAACATGAAGATTCCAATATAGACTAGATATTTTATGATAGAATATATTGTATCTTGTATATTATTTTAAACTATTAATTATAATATTTAACTCATTTAGAATGAGTTCAATTGGTCTATGTATTATGTTTGATATCTCTACTTTTAGCGGGATAATTTTCCTTTCATCATATCATTTTCCTAAGCATCCTCATTTCTAAACAACTTTAGCTTTGCATCCTTGTATTGTCATAATAGTGTTGAACCCTCCCTAGATGGTGATACCATGGGTTTTCCTCTGATCATGATACACAAAAGATTCCTATATGTGTTCCATTATTCCTTTATATATATCAAGGAATCATTCTTGGAGGTTTTCTCAATTATATCCATACATTCATCTCATGTTATGATTTTTTGAAATCCCAACACCTAGAATCTTCACTCGGTCACCCCACGGGAGTCCACCATAGTTGATCTAATTTGAGTGTCAATTAAAACTAAAATAACTCTACCATATGATCATGATAATTAATATAAAAATGTAAATAGATGAAGTAACATAGATCCTTAACCAAAGCTGTTTTATATCAATCTTCAGTGTCCCTAGTCCTTTATTTTTTCCCATGAACTTTCTTCCATATAATCACTCCACCTTCATGTTATTATGAATTAAAATATTTTCAAAAATGAAATCTAAGAGAAATCCCCCAAATATACATTTTTACCCCCACACATATACTCATATATTCAAGGTAATATTCTCTATTTTATGCCCACCTTTTTTATTGATACCCCCTCAACTTTCCCCAATAGGACCACCTGGGCCACAAACCTCAAAAACATTACACAACGATACAATACCACATGATATTTCATATAATCCTAGAGCATATTGACCATAATTATGAATAATTTAAGAATTTTTATCATCCCAAACCTATCATGGGATAACAAAATATATAATTGTTTTTTTAATATATGGTTAATCTCTATATTCACCCTAAAATACACCTGTGGAGTGAGGTGATGAACTTAGTATAATTGGAGTGGAAAATGTGAAGTAGTCTATTGATTGAAATATATTTTTTCATTAAATCGTGGTACCAACACCCCACCTTATATGGATAGTGTGTGTGAACTATAGTCACCAATTATCTGATGGTCACAAATGAACTCACTAGTTGATGTTGGGAATAGATAGAAGTTGAATTTTTCAGGGAGCTAATCATAGGGATCAGTATCATTATATTTACATACCAAGGAAAAACACTAACAATATTGTCAACGTATTCCTTCTAGGTATTATATGGTAGGGTGATTAAGTTATATAACTCATGCCTCCCAAAACCCATGTTGACCCATCTCTATAAGAAAAATAAGGGACCTCACATGTGCATTGGCTTGTCTCCATTGATGGTATTCCCCAAAAGATCATAAAATATATCTAGTACAAAAAAATATAAAGTTAATTTTGTCCAAACCGCCCAAGATCAATACCCTAGAAATAGTTCCCATCCATTATCCCATGTGTGTTTCTCCAGATGGTAAATTCCATATACTGACTTACACCTCAAAAAATAAGATCCTAGACTGTGTGGGGTAGTTTTTCTCACTATATCCCCAATTCTCATAGTAGAATGTATTGAATAGGTGTGGGTATGTACTTTAATTTACTTCTTTCTAAACATAAGGACACTTATTAGGCCTCACAAATATATTATATTGGGAATATTGATAAATATAATGATCCACATATTGAATTTCATGTTCTATTATAGATTAGTTTTATATTACAAAATCTATGTCATGTCATCTAGAAATACCATTGAATGTATCTCTATTTTCTCTATATCTTCTATGAATTATTGAGGGGAAGGAACTCATCATATAAAATTTAAATAATAGTTATCTCACTAATGTGGTATAGATCAAATATGATGATTTATATATCCATAAGGTAGAGGTTGAAGATATTGATGTTGGGTGACCACCTACTTAGTAGTTCCAACATCAGATCCAAGTGTCTATATGTGTGGAAAAAGGATGTCTAAACTTCATCATAAATCTCCACTACGAGAATATCTTCCCAAAATTACTCACATGTATAGAGGACCCAGTATACATATTCCCACTCATTGAAGAAGTTTATTCTTGAGGGAAGGTCCCAGTCACTTGACCACAAATAGTGGTTGTTTGTAATGTTCTCATATAATATTCTTTAGAATTTTTTATAGAAAATCTCATTAGTTGGATGTTCTCCTGGTGAATAGACCATTATGTTTCTTAATGATGAATAGCTGAAATAATTAATGGTATTTATGTAGGTATTATTGGTATAAATTATCCACCAAAATATTTTCCTTAATCTTTTGAACCTATACCCTATGCTTACAATGTCCAAATATTGTATGGAACCATAATTATTCAATACAACTCCATAGAGTGGAAATAAGTCTCTAAAGAGGTATTCCTTCACCATTTTTATTATATTCACCATAATTTTGATCCCATTATGAAATTTAAAATATTGAGGAATCTCATGGATCTCAGTTATTTACACTATCATTGCTCAAGAATATTTATCCACATACTTGGCCATTAGTTGAGAATTTGATTGTTTGATAAGTCTTGTTTGTAAAACATATAATTTCAAATGAAAAATAACATGTTTTTAAAAATGTTATAAATAAATATTATTAGGAAACATGGGAATGATATCAACAAAATTTTTTGGTTTGAAAATGAATTTTTGTGTAATTGATATAGAATATTCACCAAGGATTTAAATCTCATAGAGTTTTCACTGGTCATAATTTCATAAAAATATAAAATTATGAAAATGATTATAACAAATAAATATCCAAAAAATTTCCCATTACATATTGATAGGAAATGGGAGTTATCAGCTTCTCTGATCTAGAGGTATATGTTGTGTCATCATAACCAAAGTTACATGAATTACTATAAAAAATATAGAAATTTTTTTCATCATAATTTTATTTCAAACTTTCAAATAAAATTATATTAAACATGGGGAGTTATTTTTCATGGGAAATGTGAATTTGGGATATTAGATTACATGTTTACGAGATACAGATAAAAAAAACCATCTAATACAATTATATAGAAAAGGAAACCGATTCTTATAGATCATAGCTGTGAGAATAGGTTAGAAAAGGCACCATGAATGTCAAGTTTTTATCTTATTCATGGTCCCTCCTATATTAAGGATAGGAAAATATGATCATAAATAACACATTTTTTTTAATAAACATTGAAATTTCACACAAACCCTATGTTATGAAATCCTGAAAATGTTCAATTAGTCATTTATCTTCCTTGGTCATAATAGATTGTAAATACTACACCACCTTCCATTTTCTGGAAGGACCACAAGAATTAGAAGGGTTTCTCACGAATCTAATGAAACTCATAATTTCTAGAATCCACACAACCAAAGACCCCCTAGATTCTATTAGTTTTAAAAATTTTGTGAACCACCTCATATATCTCATTCAAATTCATTGACATACATTTGCAATTATATCACACAATTTTCTTCAATGAAGACCATAGTTCAAAAAAAAGTAGAATTCTTCACATAAATCCAGTTTTTTCACAAAATCCATAAAGAATGAAACCCTTTACCTTATAATACATATAGTATACTTGTTAAAGTTAATTTATTTTCTTATATATATTTAATATAACTATAAATTTTCGAATACCTAATTCTAAGGACTCCCATTTGACACCTCTCACTAGACATAGTTTCATCAAACATCAGTGCTCAATGGCCTCACATCCACTCAATTTGGGATTATTAATTATAATTACATATGAATGACTAAAATGATTTATTTTCATGTATAATCCCCTAACATCATATAAGTGATTGGAAATAACCATTGTAATTCCACTTTAGTACTCGATGGGTAAATTCTGTGACTCTTACTCTCTTGGTAGCAGTTGTGTAAGAATCAATAAAGCTCTCCAAACTCCAATGTTTTCAATGTTCCTCCAATTAGTATTATTTTCTATTCATAACTATATTAACGAAATTATCTATTAGCCACTGAATGAGATATATTCACAATGGGATAAATAATTATCTAGATCTATAAAACCCAAAATTTCTACCACATTCATTGTATGAGTGTCTTAAATATATTTCATTAATTCACAACATACACTATGTGAAAAATTATGATTCCGTGTGTTATGTTCCCAGGATTCTAAATTTCATGAGTGAATTATGGCTCTTGTTGTTAGAATAATATTTATGACAAATCTTGGGAAACC
This sequence comes from Viscum album, assembly GCA_963277665.1. Taxonomy (NCBI): domain Eukaryota; kingdom Viridiplantae; phylum Streptophyta; class Magnoliopsida; order Santalales; family Viscaceae; genus Viscum; species Viscum album. The sequence continues at coordinate 314,368,682 of OY728151.1, forward strand.
CATAGCATTATACTTACCCCATACCTTATTGTCAATCTTGTTGTTCCCCTTGGTCAGTCAAGGTTTTTTATGTGTTTCCAAAAGCATTTAGAATGGTTATTTTAGTTAGCATTCAATTTTTTTAAATCTATAAAAATGAGTCTGGTGGTTTTCATGATATCACATAATTTTTATAATGGTCCAAAATGTTTGAAGTTAATCGAAGGGATCTCTATGTTATCAATGAGATGATATTCTACTATCTAATTAATAGATGAATATTAGTTTGGAAAATGACCTAAATTCATTTATGTTGTGGTTTTACTAGAATTTAAGAGGTATAAGAGGAGTATATCATGAGTTTATTAAATGGGGAAGTTGCATCCTCTAGTTCAAATGTAGTTTTGGTTTAGCGGTTTATATCTGACGGGTTCATAGAGCCAAATTAGATTTATTGAATGATACAAGTGGGTTAGATGATCTGAAAAAATACATAACTAGACGTATATTTTGGGATGTAATTTAACTATTAGAATCTATGTGACTGCACATAAACATTGAGAAGTTATATCCACTATGATAAGTCTAAGATCGATGATCAATATTTATATACAAAAAAAATTATTCATGCAGATATCTATGAAGGAAATGATGATCATTGATTGAAATCCATTTTGACGTTTTGATAAATTCAAAACTCCAATATAATAATATTTATGTGACTTATGTTGATTGAATACAAAAAGTGAGTGGGATTTTGAAATTAGAGATCGTTTATTCTATAAATTTATTAAAAATACTTTTCATATAATGTTGGTAAATATATGATGAGTTTTTTTACTAGTATTATTAACACTAATTATATTGAGACTATTTTAATGAAGAATATTATAACAAGTCTAACCTTAATTAAATATATGATAATTTTAGTTCAATATGGGGCTCACATAGTTATGTATGAATTTGAAGTAGAAAAGGATAATGTTTTATATGATGAAATTATGAAAATTTAAATTTGTGAGAAAATACAAATTTTCTATTTGAGACGATTAGGGGATATTCCAAATATTTTAATTTATTGGAACTATTATAATCATTTATTTGGGATAATTTTGTGTTGGATGAGGTATTGTGTTAATGAAGATCCCTTCCCATACTACTGAAATTGTTTAGTTATAATAGTGGAATATTCATGACTTGGATGTCTTTAGTAAAATAATTAAGTATATTCCCTTATTATTTATATACCTTGTAGAAAAATTTTCCTTACACTCTTGTAAACCATACTAGATGTAGTGAGAGTGAGAACTATTAATTCAGTTAATCAAAAACATAAAAAATTATAGAGGCTAACATGAAGTTAGAAAAATTTGTAAAAAAATATAGAGCTTATTTAACCCCCACATATTTTCAGTATTTCAACTCATTACTAGGTTTCATAAGTGGTACTATATCTAGGTTATCCTTTCTAGATCTCTTTATTGAAAATCATGAACTATCATAGAGTAAATAGATGAGTTATCCCTACCTTTGATGGTAGAAACATTCACTGATGAAAAAGTAGGATGATACCCTATATCTTATATTTTGGTTTTGTAGAGGTTTTTATTACTATAGTATATTTTATATTGAGGGAGATTTATAAAAATATAGATTTTATAGAAAAAATAACATGGAAAACTAGGGAAAGGACAAAAAAGGTGTCCTCATGTCTCTATAAAATATGGATTACCACAAGGTAATGGTTCATAATTCAATTAAGTAAACATTATATAAGATGGAAATTATCTTTATTGGTGATTTAAAGGTAACTGATCTAAGGATTCAATTATTTATAAGTCAATTTGAGTTCCCAATAATGGATACTGAAGAAACCATAGATGATTATTTCACAAAATTTAATTAAAAATTAGTAATATCGATGGATTTTGGGAATCTATATCTATCTAAACTATTAAAATGATATTATTGAGAAATTTTGAAAATATATTAAACCATAAAACCTCATAATTGATGGATATAAATGATTTATCTTTATATTAAATAAAAATTATTCAGATATAATATGAAATTAAGAAGGATCTAGTATATAATATTTTTTATAATTATGCAATGTATTTTGTATCCAAGAGGTAATACAAATTTAATTTATTGGAACATGGATATAATAATGAAATAGAACATGAATTTCGGATGATAAAGAGCATATTAGAAAAAAAGGTCTTATCTCTAGAAATTTTAGAAAGGTTAAAGGGAAGAATAAAGGGAGAATTACACTATAATTATTTAATTTTGGGGTTGTTTGGATCTTTGATATAAATTCCCCAATGAATATATGTATTGAAATTGGAAAATATGATACTACATAATAACATCAAATTAATAAGTGGATTAATAATACAAATAATATAAAGAAATCACTAGAAGGAAAAAAATTTAAGTTTCCCCATTATAATAAATGTATTTTCCATTATAAGTAATAAGTAAGGGAATGATAAAATGTAGTATCTTATGATGGTGAAATTCTAAAGAAATTTGTAAAATTCATGGATTAGGTAAAATCTAAGGAAAATAAAGTTTATAAGAATATAAATAAAAAGTAACTTATGTGGAAGATATGAAAAAATTGATACTAGATTACTATTTGGATAAAAATACTAAAATTAAGAAGGAAATTTTTTTGTTTAAACACAAATAATATAGAAACATAAAAATGGGAGAGTATTCCATCATTAAAGAGAGTACATGCTTTGTGAAAATCAGTAACCTCAAGATAATGGTGTCCAAAATGGAAAAAATATTGGGGGACTACAATTATATATTTTATACAATGGGAGATTAATTGGTAAAGAAGTAATCAATATGTCATAATGTTGAAGGGTCACTAAATAAATTTAATGATGGTTTCAATATACAATTGAATGTAAATGTAAAATCCTTCCAATATATTCTAAAAAATAACTTAAAATTGTTTCCATAAAAAAAGACATAAATATATTTATACTAGTAATTAAATTTCATCAACAAAAATTATAATGTATGGATAAATAAGAAAACTGATAGGAATTCTATTAAACCATTGTAATTTATAAAAAATATTAAAAAAATAAGACCACCTTTTTCAAAATAAGATGTAAGTTATATCTATTGATGAACTAATATGATAGTTGTACAAATTAAACACATCAATCATAAAGTAGGTGTTCTGAACGATACTTCTATTTCTATTGAAACCATGGGACCAAATCATTTAACTCCTGAGACAAAATTTCACTTCCAATAATAATGTATTGTTTGGTGGGAAAATATTCAAAATGAAATGAAAATAATAATTACAATATGTGTTTTGATATCTAAAGGAAGATGAAATCATATGTCGAGAACTATTAAATAAGAAATCATTGTGACTGCATAGAAGAAAACAATATATTATTTTATAATTTTTTCACTATACAATTAATTATTGAAAACACTTATTAGGAAGTCTCAATTAAATTAAATTGAAAAGGATAATAGAAAATAAAAGGAAATAATATTCTTAAATTTTTGAAGTAAGATTTTAATATATTAGAAAAGATAATATATGTATTAATTATCATGGATCATCCTTATATATGATTGGTGATTATAATATCATAGGAAATTTAAAAAATTACAATAGAGGATATATATAAACATAGGGAAAGATAGTTCCTTTAAAGTCAAAGGAAGTGAAACAACTGTCATATATTATCAGAAGTCAATATAAAAGGAATTCATTTTTATTGATGTGTATAAACATTACATATTAATTTTATGTCAATAGTATGAAAATGTAAATGTAGTAATATTTTTCAGAAATTGTAGAATCATCTCTTGTTTTATGTATGAAAGAATAATTTTAGAATCTACAAGAACTGAAGGAAATGATTCTCAGATTGGTGATCAGGAAACTCATGTTACCTTAAATAAAAATATGAAAATTAATTGTGTAAAATAATTCATGGTCATTTGGCATAAAATAACATGATAAAATTATAAAACAATATGAAATGATATATTAAACTATTATTAAGAGAGAAAATCTATTGTTTTTTAATCTTGTTAAAATGGAATATTAACTAATGGAATTAAAAAAGAGTATAAATTCATTCCATCTAACCTCTTATGAATATAAATCCTGATTTATATAGAGTGATGAGAAATAAATATATAAAGGGTCTCTATAATTTATCACCATTATTGATGATTTAACCCGAATGACCAATGTTATGTTTTTGAACAAAAAATACGATGATATGTAAATTATTAAAATATATAAAATGGAAGAGAACAAATAACTTTGTTTTCATATCCTTTAGATAGAAATTTATAATTGAAAACAGTTTACAAGTAATTATTTCAATGACTATTTGTAAAAAAAATGATGCATCAGAATAGTTCTCCCTACCCTACATGAAAAAACGTGTTTACCAAGAGGGAAAATTGTTGTTTGGTTTAAATTGGGAGGACTACGGTTATTGATTATGAACTCATTATGTTCTATTAGAGGTAAATTACATGTATAATTGTACATGTTCATAATATATATATACATACACTCGAAGAAGGTATTACTCATTATGATAAGTGGTACAAAAATAATCCATTAGTGAAATAATTTAAAGTGTTTTCATGTATATTCCTAATGAAAATAAAAATGTAAACATAGTAAAATTTTATAAAAAACCCAGAATAAATAATATTACTAGGATACACAACCAAATGAAGGAGTTGTAGTTTTTTGAAGAATCAATTATAAAAAAATTATGGAAATATGTTACATTTGTGTGATTGAAAATATTTCAAACCCAAAAAAATAGAAAAAAATTATGTAGATGAAAAAAAAATATGTAATAGAATATTGTAGAATAATGGGTGAAGAAGAGGGAAGTCATCGGTCCAAAAATGAATTGACATATTTTTATGAATATAGTGAAAAATAAGGTTTTATTTGAAATAGATTCTTAATGTTGTGAAAATTATAGAATAAGGTTTAACCATATAATATCATAATTTTATGTGAAGGTATATTTAATAAAAATAGAAAGAAAAAAAATGAAAATTCACAGAAAAATATCTCTCATGTTGAAACTCAATCAGTATTAAATATAGTTGAGTGCAATAAATTATATAAATACATGAATAAGGAATTAGAGAAAATTTAGAATAATGAAACCTGGAAACTGTTATCAAGGATGAATGGAGAAAATATATTTAAATATAAATGTGTACTCAAAAATAGGCTCTATGTATAGGGTTAATTTTTTGAAATAAATAATGGATATTTTAAAAGAGTTACTCATCATTGGAAGGTGTTTATTTTTCATAAACATTTTCCCCTTTTACAATACCCAAGACCATCCAAATGTTTTTAAAAGATACTTATCATTTGTAGAACATGGATTATAAGATGAATATAATGTTATAATTCTTGAATTATAGTTTTGAATAAGAAGTTTACATTGATTAACAAGTGGTGTTAATAATTAATGATGATAATTGTATGGTTTGTAAACTCATGAAATATTTATATTGGTTGAATTTTGACCATGGTGCATAGTATTCTAAATATGATAGTTTATTAATGATATTTATATTTTCTAATGGAAATGTTCATTGAAACATTTATGTGAAGGAAAAATTTTGAGAAACATTGACAATCCATGTTTATATTGATAAAATAATATTTATTAGAGACAATTATCATGAATTTAATGTGTCTCAGAGAAAATTAAAGATATTATTAAAATTTTAATGCTTGGAAAGATAAATTTATTTCTCTTGATATAGGTTGTAAAAAAAATTATATTCATATTATAATAAATTAAATCCTATTTTTTATTGAGGATGTTTTACATGGAATATTCTAATGTAGTTTGTACTACTTTATCTGGTGGAGTAAAGTTGAGGAAAGATAAATTTTATGATGTTAGTAATAAAAAACTTTTCTTTGTTAATAAAAATATTACTCTACATAATTATATCAGAGCCACACATTGTGTATGATTTAATTTTGTGTGCTCTATATCAAATATATCTTATGTATTAGCACCCTAAACAATTAAAATACTTTTGAGTTAAGTCTATGGACTATTATACTTTTTCATGATGTATCAGAGAAGTAATGAGTTGAAGTTACAAAGGAATGAAGCTGAAGAGTTGGCTAGTTATTCTCGTGACTATAAATCAATATCCAATGGAATATTCTCTCTATGAGAAAGTTGACATTAGTTGTGTAGATAGAATAAAAACTCAATGACATTTAGTATAGATGAATCAAGATTTATTGTTTACAAAAATGACTTCTCCCAAACGATGTGAATGAAACTTCAGTATGAATATTTCAATAGGGATGTTGAAAATCTTTTAAAAACATCATTGATAATGAATGATTAATTTATATTTAAAAACATCTATTTCGACACTAAATATATAAATATATTGATATCAGGTTCCATTTCATCAAGTATATATTTGACTTCATTGAAGTTATCTTCAATCTTATTTATACAAAGGATTAAATTATTGGTATTTTTAATAAATCAATGACTAGGAATGGTTTAGGGGACTAAGGATGAATCTACATAGTTCATTATTCTCCTTTAATAGAAGAGAATCTATTGGAGACCTTACTCACAATTCCCAGGATTTTTTTTCAAATGGGGATACATTTAAGACTCTCTATAAAAAAGAGATGTAAAAAAGGGCAGTGAGAAGATTAAAAATGTGAATTGAGAGGTATATAAAAATCACTTGGACATAAATGTATTTGTTTTAAGAGATAAAATTCTCTAAAAATTTACATTTTCTAGTTGTTATTTATCTGTATTTTTCTCCATGATAAACATTTTATAATAGACTGAAATAAAACATTTCAATAATTTAAAAATCATTTTCTTGAATCAAAAAAATAACGAGGGAGATTGGAATTCTTATTTTCCATTGAAGGTGTTTTATTTTTTTCAATTTTTATTGATATAGTTTTTTAAAATTTGGTAATATTGTTTTTAAATATATTGAAATGAGTCTGGATATGTTCATTTTCTCCTTTTAAGTAAATGGACGCATAAAGATCTATAAGTATATTAGAGGGAGATCCATATAATCATACAGATGGTGTTTTATTGTTTGACCATTTTAAGAACAAAACATCAGATAAAAAACACTAATGATTAATGTTATTATTTCTATATATTTTGGTGAATCTCATGTCTAGGGAAAAGTTTGATGAAAATATGATTTTACAGTCTAATGATTTAATAAATTATTTGTATGAATGTTCAAGACTACAAGATAAAAAACTCCTAGAAAATTTGTTCAATGTAATGAATACTATTGGAGGGTGAGTTTATATAAAGAGGAGTCAAATCTGGAGATGAATTTATTATATGTTCTCACCTGATATTTGTTTATTGACATAACATGAACATTATGAAGACACAAACAATGTCAATATTCTCTTCTAAATAAAAAATATACTCATAGGAAATATTGTGAATTGGTCCAATATATATGGATGAGTTGATTACTATTGATTATATTTCTCTTCAAAGTATTGATTAATAAAAAAAATTAAATCTTAAGAATTATTTCAGGGATTTTGATCACATACCTGAAGTGTTAGGGATTTTTAAATCCATTATAATGTTACCCCAACTATTATGAGAGTAAATAATGTTATAAAAAAGGATAACTGAATTTGATAATTAAATTTTAGTTTTTTTATATATAATTATAGTTAACCAATTTTATTGAAGATTATTATCAATATTTTAACCCATATTCACAAAAATATACTTTGACGGAAGAAAGTGCTCATAGAGTTATGTTTATTGCAGTCTAATGTGTTATAAAATAAAATTTTGGTGCTTCATGTTTGTGATTATAGGATAATTTTCAATTGAGGATGATTAATTTATAGTCCAAATTTTATAAATAACACCCCACGATTCCATGGTACACCTCTTCTTAAGAACTCAATATCTTGTGCCACACACAACACCGAGTTCAAGTGCACCACAACCTATCGAACTTGAAATTTTAAAAAGTGGTTATAAATAGTATGATTTTTTTTTAATTTTAGGTGTCCTGTATAATTGTAAAATTCATATTATGTTTTAATTAGACATAATATAAAGACAAATTCAATTTTTTAGATAAAAGAAGTATTTTTCAAAAAATACAGTTTTTTGTCTTTTAAGGGACAACCCTTTTTAAATCCAATATTTGACACTTTTATATATTAAATTTAATGAAATTAAATTATTATTTATATTTGAGACATATAAATTTACTTTGGATATGGTTTTTGTGTTTTCTTGATAACTTTCATACTTTAATGAATAGTAAAACATGTTGTATTTTAATTAAACCTGCTTTTTTATCGAAATTATTTTTATAGTTAGATTATATTTTTAATTGGTTTTTAATTATAATTGGATTATAGTTCAATAATTGGATATAATTATTTTCATTTGATGTAATTTCACATTGAAAATGGACATACACACATGATAATCATTTGATAATTTTTACTTCCTAAAAACCTGTTTTGTGGTTTTGACAACAGGACTTAATTTTAAATTATTTCCTTCCAATTATCAGTATTGAATTTGATTTTTTTCCATATTTGGAATAATAATTTAATTGTTTTTAAATAATTAACTTTTTTTTGACAGTATGAATATTAACTTCCATAATTTTTTATATTTACCATGGTTAAAGGGTAAATCAGGTAAATAATGGTAAACAAATATTATTATAATATAAAAATATACAACAACATGTCATAATCCAATTTTATGAAACATTTACAACCATGATTATCCATAGGTTGTTTTTAGGACACGATGGAGCCACTTGTCTATGAAAATGACTTGTTATAATATTTAATTTAAATTAAAGGGAAATATAACATAAACATGAATCTTATTACTAAAACAATTATAATTCATTTTATATAAATTATGACTTCACCTATAAATATAAATTATAAATATAATTCAATTTCCTAAACCATGATAATTAATTTTTATTTTTTAGATATTAAATAATTAAATTTATTTATGACACAATATTGATGCAATATTTTCCTTATTAACGAAATAATCAAATAAATGATATTATAATTATTAAAATAAACTTTATTTGAATGATTTTATGCCATAAATTAGTTTTTTGTATTTCTATGACATTTTATATTTTATTGAATTCATTTTTTATAAGGAAAGACGTTCTTATTAAATTTACAAAATTCAATTACTAAATATATTAAAAAGTAACATAAATGTGTTATTAAAATGAATACTATTTTATTAAATGATATAATATTAATGAAAATATAATATCCCAAAAACTAACTTATATAGTGTTAAAAATTTCATTAATGAACCACTTGAGGTTATCTTTCTATTTTATAATAACTATTTTAACAATATATTATACAAATACATCAAGATGTGGTAAGATTTAACTTATCTAACTAAGGGATAAATCCAAAATATAAGATTCAATTCGTGCACTAAACTTTTCTAAAACCTATGGGTTGAGAAAATATAGAGAAATAATTAGCTTATCCTTATAATAAATTAATTTTTAGCTATTATAAACTGAGTATAAATTTATAATAAATTAATATTTTGAGACTTCTCTAAAGTGTACCTCACCAATCCTATAAAAGGTCACTTCCCATTTTCATTTATTTACACCTCCAAATGCCTTTGGCTATTCCAATACCTAACCAATAATTCAACCATATTTCCTCAATTCATCCTAGAGGCCACCCTTGAGGTATAAAACCAACTTAAGGGGTCCTTTTGTGAAAATAAAAAGGAGACACTCGAAGAAGAGGTATTCAATTTATCCCTTATTTTAATGTTCTTTCCTTCTTGTACTTCCTCTTGCTAAGTTGTTAACATACTAAAACAATTCCCATTATATAATATATTCTGAGTTGTTTTTATGATTATGGGACAACCATATTCCTCCATTTACCCATCCTATATAAATAATATCACCATGCGTGTGTATGTACGTCTTACGGTCTCCACACCATGTTGTATAATATTTTTCATTTATACATTATTTAGATAGGTATAATGATGAATATAAATGAATTATATAATAAATATAACGTGATATTATTTTTTTTAATTCATATTCCATCCAATTTAGTTCCATTTCACTATTAATGAAATGTTACTGTCACTCGTGCATACAAACAACTTATCGTCTCCACAACGTGATGAGACTCATCTTCCACGTCCACCATCCATGAATGGTCAAAGAGAAATATATATTATGCGTAATTCTAAAATATATAACATAATAATTCTACGGGAATAATATATATATATATATATGTATGTATGTATGTATGCACATATATTTCATTTACTTACTTCCATTTAGTACGATAAAAAATGGAATCAATGTTCATGCATGCATACGACCTACAATCTCCAGGAATGGTGTATTCCATTTCATATATTTGTTTGTTTTATATATTTATATTATTAATATATATGATATATAAATCATTTTTACATTATGTAAATAATTAAATCATGATATATGTAATATGATCAAGAAAAAAAAGTCAAAACACATACGTTAATCAAAGTGACTATTACCTAAAATGTTGCATTAACATGGAATTCTTAGTAACTAGGTAATATAAAGTCATAATGGAATAATATATGATATCATAAATATTATTATGATTCTTATATAAGTTAATAAAATTTTCATAACATTATATTGTACTTTTGATCATGTATGGAGAGTATCATACATAAGGTAAGGGTTAATTTCTTAATCTCATTATTATTCATGATTATTTATGCATAAGTATTTACTGAGAAATATTAATCATCCGTGTCCATGTTTCATAAATATTTCTTCAAAATGAAAATTTTAAGGTTTTATAGAAGCTAATATTTAACTATAACATCATTTTAAAATGATTAAATGATTTATTTCTCCAAATATTTTTAATAAATGTCCATGTTTTCAAAATGATTTAGTTGATTTATTTATATAAACATGATTGATTTAAAATGATAATTCCTTTCAAATGTTTAAAAGTGGTATGAAACACATTGATTCAAAAATATATTTTAAATGAAATATTTATAAATTGTGTTACTTTAAATTATTCCTAGTCAAAAGGGGTATTTCTCTCAAAGTGTTTTACTAATTATTTTCATCTATGTCAATATCCTTTATTAGATTTTATTCTTGATTGAGGTTGATTTATCACAATACAATCTTCTATATTGTATTTACGGAATTATGATATTCTTGAATGTGGATGTGCTATTTTTATATCATTAATAGTTTTTGGTAAATGTATTAAAATTTTATATGCTAGTTTTAATTCAAATGTTTATGTTATGTTTTAACCTTTTCACAAGAGGAATGAATTAGAAATAGTAACTGATGGGTGGGTCTTTCTATAGCTCCTCGATTCATCGGTAGGTCTCATGAGACAAACTAGATTTGGACTTGGCTGAGGATTTCTAATTTATTTTTAGATGCCTTGGGTGAGGCCTCAATGGAATGTTTCAAGTGTATGACATTATGCATTCCATCAATATGATATTTGTTATTGATTTTACATGTGATTATTTGACTATTAGAATATCCCAGTGAATGCTTAATTGTAATTATTTGATTCATTTTTTTCCATATTTTGGTGAAAATAATGTTTTAAATGGCTTATGTTTTAGGTTTTTTCCATTCCATAAAAGTTTATGCTCATTGCTTCCTTTATATTTTTTATCCTTACTGAGCATCTGAGCTGACCTCTCTGTTATGTTTTATTTTCTAGGATACCGTGAACTGTTTTATGATTGATATGCAGGGTTATTCTAGGAGAATAATGTAATTCTCACAAAATTATTTGTGTTGTGTTTTGTATCATAAATTGTAATTTAATGTACATGTATGTATGCTATTTCCCAATAATGCTAAAGGGATTGATCCTTTGGGACATTATTCCATGTAATCATTCTATTTCAATAAAATAAGGCATTACTACTAGGCTTCTGGGGGCTGGTTGTAACATTATAAATGGTGAAAAACTACAAAATCATTTATTTAGGAGACATCTTTTAAGGATTCACTATTGTGTAATAGATGATCTCATCTTATACCTTTTTAATAATTTTTTGATGATAATGGAAAACATGTTACTCTAAAATTATAATAAAAAAATTATGTTTCCTTATTGTGCATGAACAATATAAAAATTATAGTTCGTTATATTGATGTATAGTTTAATTCATATGTTGAGAGTGATCCATATTACATGAGTGGATCGAATAAAAAACAATTTGTAGATGATAAATTCATGTTAATGTGTGTTCTTAAAAAATTAATCATAGATTAACACATAGTTTTATAACCCATTCTAGGGTATCACAACTCAATTCAAGAAACAATCGTTCTATTTAAATGAAGCTAAAGTAGATGGTATGGGCGTGTCACATTATATTAAGAAATCTACAGAAAATAATTGGATTTTTATTCCTTTTCCCACATAGATATGCAGGACTCATCATTAAGGATGAATACCAATATTATCATCATTCCATCTTCCCCTCAAGAGGTGGTATCTCTGAAGCCTGGTCACCTATTTGGATAATACAAAACAACTCACCATACCATTCTAAAGTCTGCATATGACATTAAACTGTGAGCATCCCTATGGGAATTTAAATCATAAACTATCATCCCCACTATACATTAATCTATGATAAGAAAATATTTGAAATCCATAAGTGGAAGAATCCCCACTATATTTTAAACCATGTACTTTTCTTATGTGGTGATCCCAAGAGGTATTATTTTAATAGTATAAGAAAAATGCACCAAATTTATTAGAATCCTAGGCCTGGTTTGTGAGACTAGGGTGACTTAGGGGACTTTTATATGATTCCTTATCTAATAAGAATAAAAATCCAATGTGAGGACTATAATATATCTTAACCCTATACATTTTTTCACCTTTGTATCTAAAATATATCATTATCACAAATATAATTTCACATTTCTAACACTTTTATTCTAGTCAATTTTAGTCTTATCTTTTTGAATTCTTGTCATGTCATATGTGGAATTGATAAATATATTCAAGTCTATTCAATGGCACCATGATAATATATTTTAATGGCTAAAAATTCAGTTATCATGTTTTGAGATCTTGGAATGAAGTTGGAGGATCAACTGTAAAATCTGCCGATATGGGACTCTCTCATGTGGCTAAATATGGTTGGTAACCATACTTAAAGTGCACCTCCGCATACTCAAGAAGCTACCAACTAGAAATAGGGTTTTAAATAATATATTTTGGAGACTATACCCCTTGATATATAGTTATAATACAATAGAAATAAAAAATATCATATTAATAGAAATTTCCAAACCAGTACATCATATAACATGAGGGTAAAGGACAAACCAATTAAATAAAATAATTAGAAACATAATGTTAGGATGGTTTTTACATTAATGTAAAACTGATGGTAATAAAGATAAAATATCAATCAAATATAAATAAACAAAAAATACTATGATCCTTCACTCTATGTCATTCCTATATATATGTTCTAACCCATCTAGAAAAAAAATTAACAAAAATTTATTTTTCCATGTCTAAATATACATAAATTTAATCTAATTAGGTACCAAATAGTAGCCCAAATAAGGTGTAAGTAAAACATAATAGGTCAATAACACTATTTCTAAACATTACAAGCATAAATTTATGTGTATTCAATAAAGGGATCATTATGAATAGTGATTATTCAATTAATATGACACAACAATAAATGTGATTCAAAACCATTTTGAAATATCTCTATTTTTATAACACAACCATTCAAACCAAAACCACATGTCGATTTCATTGTCACATAATTGAGTCAATCTCTATAAGTATAACAAAATGAATAGAAAAAGACCTTTATATAATTATTTAAACATAACATGGAAATTACCTTTATATATTAATTTTAGAATCTTAGAAAATATCTTTATATAATATTTCTATATCACTAGTTATATCACATTGTAAAATAATTTTAGCATCATCTGGAAAATTACATTCTATCAACATTTCAACAATTAGTAAAATTGATTTGTTTAAACATTTCAGCATCACTGTGCATATCCCTTTAAACAAGAATTTTAGCATATATCACAACACAATTCACAACATTAAGAATAATACAACATGGTATCATAATCCATAATGGTATATTCATTTAGATACTATTTATATTTTATTTAACCAATCATTAATTAAATATTAACATAAGTTGTTATCTTTACCTTAAATACACTCATCTCATATCAATTATCACTGGTCATTTCAATAATCAATTAAGACATATCCAAGGTGAATCTATTAAAATAAATCACATGATATTTCATATCTTTTTAAATAATATTTTAATCCATTAGGATGTTAATTGTTATTCATGGGGAGGCTCACCCTATGGATAGCCACAATCTGGGTCATATACCATTGAATCCAAAACAATCCATAGAGTACTCTAAACATATTATTATCAACACCATTATTATATTTTCTAACACATAAGTTGAGTTTGTGAAATCATATAATATTACACATACAATGAATAATTATAAACCTCACATTGGGATTTTTTATAAATGACATATTTTTCTAAAGATAATCAGACAACACTACACACTTGAAACTCCAATGATTAATAATGGAAAATGGATATCATGAGAAGAAATTTACCTCAACCATGAAAAAAATCAGGTTCAACAGCTATCAAGATACTACACCATGGTAATATAGAACAAACAGAAGTTATGGGAAACTCGAAGTGAAACAACTCAATAGATATTAAATTCCTGATTGAGATATCTTAATGGGAATAAATGGATCCTAAATCATTTGTATTTTTCTTAGGGTTCAACAGATAGTGGTGAAATGTGAATAAAATAAAATCATATGGGATTTGTGGGTTAAAACTTATGTTGAGGAGAAATTCATAGTAAGAAACCCTTTCATGATGTGAAATTATCTGTTAATGACATATGTCGAAAAAATAATCAGATCTGGTTAGAATAAGTCTGATTGACCATTTTATTAAATGAATCAATTACATAGAGTATATCTATTTCACAATTTAAACTAGTTTATAATTTATTCCTAGAATAATTTTCTCATCATGAAACATCTTCAGGATGTTTAGATGTCTTGTAGATAGATCGCATCCCGGCTTCTATAGGAAATCCCGAACCACCTCTTAAGCCTTCAAAACCACATGTAATAACTTGTAATCTCATTCACACATTTATAATGAAAATCATTTAATTAAAATAATCATTCATCCCTAAAAAGAAGGAAATTTGACAAGAAAATAGTCTTTATACCAAAAACGTGACTCGACCACTGAGACTTAAAAAATAAGAAAACCCAAATAAAAGAGATTAAAAAAAATTACATAGATGAATGTACCTAAAAAAATATAGTCATTCAAAACATCCCCACTGTATTACATTTATACTTGTCTAACCACCAATATGGTGTCTCATAGAACGAGTTAGACAATGTGCTCAAATTTAAATTCCCTCTCTCTGGTCTCGACTAGAACATGCACATGTTCTATCGACAATTGAACAAGAGGTATAGTCTACCCCCATAGATATTTATCACTAAATAATACAATATGGGTAGGATTATCCTCAATGGATTCCTTTATTCCATGATTTACATCATCAGCATCTATCACATGGGAAGGGTTGGGAGAATATCTATAGAGTTTCAATGCATAAAACACATTGTTCAAAGAAGTGTGGAGCTATGTAAGGGATAAATGGTATTCCAATGGATTGAAACATTCCAATATCTCAGTAGGCCTGAAAAGCATAGGCACTAGCTTTACTTGTTACCTAATATAGTGTTTCTATAACCTAGGTGACGCCCAAATGAAAACACAATTAACAAACTCACACTTCATTGTTCATCTCTAATGATCGGCATAAGATTTATACACTCCATATATAGTCCCCAACCACCTTATGGTCAGCTAAAACCTAATTATACATATCCTGCAAGTGATTATGTCGAGAAACAATTTACCCACCTTCCCCCAAAAAAACAAAGAGTTGAATATTTTAGTCTTCGAAAAAAATAATTAAAAGGTTCTATCTAAATTGATTCCAAACATTATTTTATTATATTTTAACTCCATGAGATCTAAATAATACTCCGATATACCATTGAAATATAAAAAACATGCTTATAATATATCCTCTAGAGTCTAAATAGACTGTTCAGAGTGTACATCGGTTTTAGGATGATAGTCTATGCTCAAAACATCCTGTGATCATAGAACCTTTTTAATATCCAACTAGAACCCATATATCAAATGAGGATCACTATTAGAAAATATATTCATATGAACTCCATGTAGCTGAACTATCTCATATACACAGAGACTACATACATCATCAATATTGAAGGTCTCCCAAATAATAAATAATGGCGCTACCTTCTTATTTTAATATGATCACCCAATATCAATTTTTATTTAGGGGACTTGTTGATTATCCTATCATAAAATATATAGTGAATTCAAACCATTTCTACCCCATTAAGAGAAGATTCTACTATAACCTATCCATCCTCTATGCTGGGACTTCACCTATTGATATTTGAAACATCTCACCAAAAATCCTAATACCACCTTCTTAATTCCTATATACTAGTACTATATATGGATCCCATGATACATCACTGTTATAACAGTGTGTGCCAAAAATCTATAAACAATAAGATCACTCATTATATACATTATTAAGCATGTAAAAACCCATACTCATTCCTGTAAAATAAGATAATTTTAGCTTCTAAGAAACCATCAAAATTGTATCTCCCCCCCATATAAGTTGTATCTCAGAACTATGCCCTCTAGAGCAGATAATATTCACTTCTTCATCTAGTCAAAAATTACATGTATGAATATAATCAATGGGGGATCCACTCATCCCTTGGACTACAGTAATCCTATATGCATGTCTCCAAATATTCCCACTATCCAACACACATTTAAAGACTCCCAAAATGGATTTTTCTATTTATTCCATCTCAATGAATTTGAAAAATTGTTTACCCTTTCTTAGTGTATAACCAAACTCAATTTTAAATGAATGCATATACATGACCTAGATCTTCTATCAGTGGATCAAAACCCATTGAAAAAATATGTTCATGTGGATCATGTATTCTAGGTACATTAAAAAACAACTCCCCTTGAATATAGTGTCTCTATAATCTTAGGTCATGTACCACCATATATGACTACAAATCATGAGAAGGTTATTTTCTATTGTATATATGAAGTTGTATAGAACCATAATAAACCACTTGGTCCTCCAAAATCATAACAGCTCTGAATACAATTCTAGATGCATCAAAATACATAGTATATTACTTTCAAGGAACAAGAAAATAGTGGATCAGTGATATGGGCATCCTTCTAATTAGCTAATAAAAATATCCTGTACTAGAATCTGACTGAAAAACATCATCCCTTTCTGTTTTATCCCAAAATTTTGTGCATCTTTATGGGAGAAGTCATACCTAAAATTATGACAATAAACTTGTAAACCTATAGAAATATGAATCAATAAGGAATTCTTGGGAATAACCCAAGAGTCTAAGGATGAAAAATTCCCTATGCCCACTGACACTTTATCCTATGAGATGATATGGATGGATTAGTTCACATTATCAATCTAGAAACTACATTTAGTTTTCATGGTGTATGTATAAATGTATCTCAATTTACTCAGGTTGATGTCAAGATTTTGGGAATGATCATGTACTAACTTGTCTTACACTATGATATCATTGATACAAAATCCCCACAAACTGATCCAGAAAAGGAAAAATGATATATTTCATCAAGGCCATGAATACCACCGGTGCATTTATCATACCGAATGGATTCACTATAATTTCACACATTCCAAACCTATTCTTAAAAGTAGTGAGAGGTATGTAAATTTTATTCACACCAAAATGGTCGTATCATGTTCTAAAATTTCTTTGGGAGAAGATCTAATCACCTCTCAACTGGTTGAAGAGATTTTTGATGCATGGAATGAGATAATTATTCATGATGATCATTATAGTTCAATCTTTTATACTCTCAACATAAGAATAATACCTATTAGCCTTCTTTGTTAAAAGGATTATAGAGTCCCATGGTAATGTACTTGGTCATATGAAACCTTTAGGTTCTATATCATCCAACTAAACTATCAACCCCTACAAAACGTAATGTTACTTCCTATAAGGTGAGATAAAAATATTTTCTACTCACATTACCAACTCGATTGCAATATTAATCTCTTACATAGGTGGTAAGTCATACAACACATCTTGAAAAACATCCATAAAATGATATACCTTGTTATTAACATTATAATTTATCATTCCACCACCATCTATGGAAATACCTCTTATCTAACAATTCAGATAATACAATATTCACTAAATTGGTCCTGAATGAACAACCTAATGATCCCACTAATCCTGGGGAAATTAGATTCATCCTTAAATAGATATAAAGAAAATATCCTATAGTAAAACATTATATTACCATGGTTTACCACAAAATATCAATACAAAAATAAAATTGAAACCATTAATTTCTAGAATAAATTATTTACAAATTGAATGTTATCCCTCACATTCTAGAGAACACACCTTTCAATATTTGATATTCTCAAACTACTCAACCAATGGGTTTTTATGGTAAAGAACCAAATAAACATTCAAAAAAACAAACTATTTTAAAATAAATATAATATATATAAATGAATGAAATTATCTAGTTCTATAGAATCATGACTACTACCTCAACTCCAACAAACAGTGGAAGTTCGTCTACTAGTCTATTGAGGGGCAGTTGGGTCTGTCCTAGAATCTGTAACCTATCTTTATCCCCTACAATTTTCTGCTACTTCATTCCCCTATAAAACCACTAGATGTGACCTAGCATAAAATATTAATGAATCACTAATATAGGGTATAGAAATAGAGTCCTCTTGTGACAAAAACTTCCACACTGATAACACTACAATGGATCATGTTTCTGATATGGATACTCACTTCCCTGACTTCTCTTACCATTGTTTCTATGGTTATAACTATTGAAACAGTCCATCTCTCCACCAGAAGGAGAGATCCTTATTCGCTCTACTGAGCCACTACATGGGTACTCTCTGATTTTCCCTTCCATGATGATATCCAGACTCATCCCATCAAAAAATCAACTCATGATTAACAATTACCCTTTTAAATTATCTCATAAAGAATCCCATCCTAGAAATGTCACAGCCTTAAAATCTCAAAATCTACTAAAGATGGTTGAAGTTGCTAAAATTCTATGAAACATCCAGTGTATTCCATCACTAACAATCCCAACTATTTTATTTTTATTAACTCTTAATCCTTCTGATTTAACAAAATTTCCACATAGAAGTGACTAGAATCTTTTTCTTGAATTCATTCATGGTAATCACTTCTTGGTACCCATATTTCTCTACGGTTTCCCTCCAATGCTTTCGGATTCCATGAAGCATGCATATATAAATATTCACTCTACTATAGAGTAGTGTGTCAATGTGATTGAATATCATTTGGACTCGCTCTATCTAGAACTCGACTACCTGGGGTTTTCTCACTTGAGGAAATGTATGTGGGTTATACAATAGAAACCCTCTCATCAGCCCAAATATCAATGGTATGGTGAAAAAAAATCCCTTTCAAATAATCGTACGACCCTTAAAAATCATTCATGAAATTGAACATCCTTTGGATCTTCAAGAGCTATAACAATCTCTAGTTTATCTATGTTATCGGTGTGATGAATTCCACTCTCTTGATGTTCAATTTGATGACAATGAAGAAATATTTTATCTATAAAAATGCACTACTTAGAAAACTGGATGACAACAAGTCCATTTTCAGTATGTGATAAAATAGTGAAACACTGGCTCATGGTCTCTCTAAACACATATTAACATTTTAATTTTTTGGACATAATAGTTCTTCCCTTTACATTTAACAAATACAGTAGGTATATCATATCATAGTTCGTATAAAACATATTTCACGTGAAATAAATATATCCCTATCATGGAAAATGCATGTCAATATATATACATATTTTCTTATAATGATTCATGCATTCACATTATGTTCCAAACTAGTCCCTGAGTATAAATCTAATAAACCAATAACATTACATAACATGTGAATCATCCAAGGTGAAATATAGCTAACCATTCTAACTTAACAGTAGGACTTGGGATCCCATCCCCAGGTACTCGGATTTCCCCTCATACATGGCTAAACTACTCCAATGTACATGTTCATTACCATGTCCCGACACATCCTACCCTCCTTTCTACCATTGGGAGATAGTAACTCAATATAAAAGAACAACTTGCACCTTTGATACCAATTTTATCATACCTTGATCTGGAAAACTCTCGCATGGCCAAATCAAATTGGTAATTGAACCTCATACATGCCTCCCCATAATCCATAGGTTTTCACCTAGTTTAAAGGGTGTAGAAAATATAGTGGGAATGCTATATCCCATGGTATAGATTTATAATACAACAAAAATAAAAAATATTCAAGTAATGGAAATATTGGAAAGGTTATATCATAAAACTAGAAGGTAAAGGTAGAACCATGTAAATAAAATAATGAATCATATAGTATTAGGATAGAATGTATCTAAATGTAAAACTGAATGAAATATAGAAAAATATGAAAATTATAAAACAAATTATCTCAAAAGACTACAAAATTTAAACATATATCAATCATGTCTCTAAGTTCGTACCCATCCAGTAAGATACAATCTCTAACATGATTCATTCCCTTATCCAGAAAATCAACAAAGTAATCTTCTGGGGTACCCAATGTTGGCCCAAATAGAATTTGAGTAAAACTTATTTTTTTCAACACCATCATAACTAAAAAATTCATCTTGGTAATAAGTTCCTAAAACAAAGTTATAATAAGGAGTATTAATTAATTAATTAATTAATATGATACCACGATCAACCTCCTTCATCATCATGCCGTAATATCTAGGAGAATGTTTCAAAACCATGACAACCATAACCACAAGTCTACCACATAATCACATTACTACATCGAGACCTATAAGAATAATATCATGATCAGTATAATCCCTTTATATTATCATTTCAGCATCCCTAGGAAAATTATATTATATAAGTATTTCAGAATCCAATAAAATCCATTAATTTAATAATTTCAGCGTCACTAGACATATCATATTTTATAATCATTTCATTATCTTTTAGAAAATACCTTTATAAAATCACTTCAATTTAAATAAAAATAAATTTATATATGTATTTCCACAACATCGATCATAAAACATTATATAATAATTTTATCAAAAGTCACAAAACATGTCATAATGAAACGAATAAAAAAACATGATATCATAATCCACATTAGTTTATTTAGATAATTTTCATTTATCATTTAATTATCCATTCATTCAAAAAATATTATCATAATCCATTATCTTTCCACTGTACACACCAATCTCATATCAATTATTATATGTCATTTAAATAATAAAATAATTCGTTTCTGTGGTGAATCACTCACAGGAAATCACCTGATTTTTCATTTCATGTAAAATCATATTTTAATCCATTAGAGATTTCTATTTTTTAATAGGAGGGCTCACCCGATGGTTAGCTGCAATAATGTCTCAATGTATTAGATCCAAATTAGTACAAATATCATTTTGAACACATTATTTTCATCATCCATTATTCTTTTTGTTAACACATGTGTTGAATTTTGTTATCACATAATTTTTTACAAACATAATGTTTTTGAAATAGTCCATAGGGGTTTTTTCAAGACCACCAACCATTATCTAGAAATTTAAAAAATACACATGACTAGAAATTCCACTGAGGGAAAAAGGTGAAGGGGATTGTAAGAAGAAAGGGAAATCCCAAAATATTAGAACTTGGTTCAAAAGATGGGAAGATATTCCCCTATAATAAGAGAGAAAAAATAAAATAGAGAGAAAAACCAAAGAAAAACAACTCACCCGAGATTAAATTCTTTATGTTTTCATTTGAATGGGAATAAGTTCCTCCAAAATTTCTTATAGTTATCTTAGGTTTTAAATGTGATAGATGTACCAAGAATGAAATAAAATCACATAGCCTGCATGGTTTTCCAATTCCTTCCCTGATAAATTCATGGCATGAAGCCCTTTCATGAAATGAAATTATATGTTTATTAGATAATCAAAGAAAATGTTTCTTTAGGTTAGAATAACCCTAATAAAATATTTTAGAACATGATATAATTTCACACTGTATAACCATTTCATTCAATTAACAAGTTCCAAAAGTCTACATAGTAACATTTTCACATCATGTAACATTTTCATGGTGTAAAAATGCATAGCAGATAACTCTAAGTCCATGTTTTAGATGAAAATCCTGAACTAGTTCCAAAGTGTTAAAACCCACAGATAATCCCATATAATACAATGGACATGTTTATAACTTGAATACATTATTTGAAATAATTATACATCTATGAAATTTAGTTCATTTCACCTGTAAATTCAATACATACTTAAAAAGGGACTGCAGCACCTTGTTTTAAAGTAGAAAAACCCAACTAAATGAGGATAGAAAAAAATTAATTGTGGGATGCACCTTAAAATGTGGGATATGATGTAAACTGAAGGCCATAAAAGGAGTCATAAGATCAAAATGTTGAATGAGAAGGATGACATGATACACTAACCATCCGATTCCATTTATTTATAAGGGGAAAATTATATAAATTTCTCCGTTAATAGGGTGGATAGAAACTATCCATATATTGGAAATGTGATAACATCTCTACCCTATAGTAACACCACTAGGTAGTCATTGCATTCTATCATCCCAACAATCGCATCTAGGAATAATTATGAAGATCCAAAAAACACTAGGTTTATTGTGAAGGAAATGTGATGTTGGTATCATTGATAGAGTGTATTATATGATACATTTATTATGGTAAAAGATGTCATAATTCAATCTTAGTTATCTTCAATTAATTGATTTGATCTCATGAAGACTCCTAGAGAAAGTAGATCCTATAAATCGGTCTACTTTATGTATTTCATGATATAATTATTAGACTATGATTATAATTAAACAAAAAATATCAATTTCTAGTATAATCCTTGATAAAATTTTGGTCACCAATAGAGATACATTGTTGTATTTTATCCAATATAAATTTTTTCTAAAGATAAAACATCAATTTTTATTAAAAAATATTCATCCTTTTCTCTAATCTAAAAATATTTCTTCTCAATTGTATTAATCCTTACATGAGATAAGAGCGTAGAAATATAATGAGTTTTAACCAAAAAAATCTCTCCTCCACGATCACCTTCTACAATGGGTTCTCACTACTATTAAAGTGAGGGATAGTTTCCTTGGCTACAGATGAAGTTCAAGATGCTATTCAAAAGCATAATTGTTAGGGAAGAGTTTCTTGATAACCACCATGGTAAAGGGAGTAATAACACAAATATCACCACCAGAGGGGAGGATACGTAGGTTCTCAAATAAATATATTTCCAAAATCTATTATTAATATATATTTTTTATTATTTATTTTCTTCATAGATTATAAATTTCTCTGAACACATCGAACTCAATATATTAAATTTCATAAATTCAATACATCCATTTCTATTGTGTATACACTCCCAATTAATATTGATATTAACAATTTAATATTTTCTATTATTAAGTAGTTATCATATCAATATCATTTACATTTTAATTTCCCTTTTTAATTATCAGTAATAACTAAAATGGGCAATTCATCTTATAAAGATCGGGTTTACTAGTGAGGCATAGGTCATTGGTGATTTTTTTTGAGTTTTGTGGATGATATTACTTTATAACCATGGATTTGATCAATAATATAATAGTTTAAACATAAATTATGGATGTCTTGGGATGTCCTTTGTGGAATTATAGGCTACTTGGGTTCTCAAATAATTCCCGTGTTTTTACAGTTTAAATCACTAGTTTAGAAAAAAACCAAGGGTACAATGTCAGAACTTGACTAGTGTGAAAAATGAACCCCAATAATATATATTACTGAGTATGGGGTCACATTTTAAACAAACCATTTGTGTAAAATCAATAAATCATCAAAACTCTTCAAAAACATTAGTGGAATTTCACAAAATTTGGGAATTATTTTTAAATCCACGTTCACTAAACATGTGAAATAGTATGTACTGATCACTATGTTCTACAACATTGGAAAATGGTATGGAAATATATATGTATGAATAATTAACCTATTTAAAACTGGGAAAATTTCTATTTTTTTATCACTTTGTTGGTTTTAACCCCCCCTATTTAGAAACCCTCAATGTAGAACCATCCTTTCCCTCTTCCTAACCACAATGTTATATCACTATTTTTAATTTAAAATCAAGCATCAATTCATGTAGTATGGACCTATCGGTTATTTTCACTTTTATATTCCTTCTATTTTTAGGTTTATTCCCCTATCGAAATGGTTTTCCATTATTTTTTGAAAATATATCCTATTTGGAGGGAATTGGTCTTATATCACATTTTCTCCCACTTTTTGTTCATATGTATACTGAAACTCAATAAGTGAGAATTTCTATGAATATGGTAGGAGGAATAATGATTTAATCCCTAGTATTACTTCATCTTTCAATTGGTGCATTGTGCAGTATTCTTGGCCTCACATCATATTAATATAATTTAAACTAAATGTTTTAAATTATGTAATGCCTTGATATCTACCATTGATTAAAATTTCATATTAAAAAATTATTGGTGTTTGAAAGTGTACGATTTTTATGTAATTTTTTATAAGGAACTGGCCTTAAACATTTAGTAATCTCGAATAAAGTTAATAATTCACATTGAGGATCTTTTCAAGTTTATAGTTTTAGAGAATCGGGCCATAACTATTACCTTACATCGCAATTGTTACAAAGTATAAATTCCTTCTATGTATCCCTTTTTTTCATAAAATAAAAACACTTAAAGTAAAATAAGAGTTTTTTCCTTCATAAAAACATTCTTGAATTATTCCGTTCTCTTAACCTTCTTTATATCCTATGAAAAACATTTCAAAAAACATCGAATAAGAAAAAAAAGCTCAGGAAATGTTATCAAATAATGAATGAAATCATTAGTCTATCAATACATACAAAAAATATGCTCTTTTAAGTGCCTCATGAAATCATAATATTTATGAATAAAACATAGAAATCATAAATCATAAAGGTAACCTGTGGCATCCAAATAAAAATTACATTGTATCTTTCACAACTAAATAGGGAGTTACATTTGGAATACCTTGTAACAACCCATACCTGAACAGCCACCCAAATAGTGCTAAATGGTTCAGCTATTACTACCATAGGCGCACCTCCAAAAACGCCAAAGGCTGCCGAATAGCAGCAAGGGTCTTATTAGTTATAGTGGGGAGGCTATACCCTCTCACAGGATAATAATGGTACTGGTACGAGTATAATAATAAAGATGTAGTAGAATAAACAACTCAGCAGACTCAAACCAGACACATAAAGCGGAAGCACAATCAATATTGATAAATAGAGGAAGCAATTAATATAAAAAATAGCAGATGGAAGAAAAAACAGTAGTATGCTGATCACTTGTAACTACCACTGAACAACCAACATGCATCCAAAGTAGGTCGTACATATCCATATGTAATGGAGCCAAGGGTTATCCAACTGTAGCTACAAAACAATTAATAATTCTGATACAGGAATGTAATCAAAAGAATGTAAACACCAGCAAGACAAGACCTAAAGATCCATACCATCATTATGAAACAACAAATATCGCCAAATTCCTGAATTTGGCCTCTTTTCTACACGTAAATCCATAAGATCTGCACGCGTCCTGAAGGGCACATAAAGAGTCTGAGATGAATCTTAGTAGGACACCATCCTACAATGTGTACCTAATATAATTGTTTAATCTAGAATTCATTTACAAGGAAAATAGCAAACAGTACGATGCACAAATAAACAAAAACTCCACTGGTGCTCATCATTCACCATGGAGTTTCACCAACTTCATCCAATGCCAGAATCCTTGTCATGTATCCCAGTAACATGTGCCCCCTAACACTACTTGACTCAAGTACCGACATCCTGAAGGCATGCCCGAGAAATAGTAACTTGGAGGAACAATGATGCCTTTCCTCATTTAAGTAAACTAAGGGACAATGATGTATGCCCTCAATAGTGTAACCATAGGGACAATAATGTATGCCCTCAAATAAAGTAATTGGAGGGATAGATATGTATGCCCTCAAATAACTGCGAGCCACTACCCCCAACCGATAGCCTCAATTATATCCACTGAAGGCTCGTCACCTTCCACGTGGCTTCCTACAAAAGCACCCCCAAACTAAAAGTACCTAAATCGCAACTAACGGGGGGGATCTACCAACATGAGTGGTCAAAACCACATCCTCGTGGAGTCTCTCTATGTGGACACTACTCATAAATCCGGGTGAGAGATAATCACCAAATAATACCCAAGCCACAACATCTGTGAAAAATCATGCCTCTACGACCATGTCTCTCAATTATGATGGCCCTACCATCGACGTAACCCAGGTCATGCCCAACCTCACAGTCACACTTCCTTAAGCTAACTTCCATGATTCCCAATTTTGTGGTCAGAACCACCCAATATAAACAAGGCCAAACCCAACCTATGATCAGCATCAGTCAAGAATATCTGGGTCATGTCTAACACCACCAAAAGGTTCTAGAATATGCAATTCAGTAATTAAAAAATATAACACATTTAAACAAAACTCGTAAATAGGAATAACAATCTAAATAGTTTACTTTTACTATCCCAAAGGTTATCAAACAATAGTACTGAGGTCTTGAATGCCTTTAACAGTTCATATCAAGGTTTAATAAACTAAACATGATAGTTTAATCAAACAAAAACAATTATAACCATTTTGGAGTTCCTCGACCAAAATTCCCCAATGAGCAATGACCGCTCACCTGGCCTTGCTTGAGAAAAAACTGGTAACATGACATACCCAATGGTATCCCATAGGTAAAATAATAGTTAAATTGGAAATAACAGGTAAAATAGGGTCACACTCAAAATACCCAAAAAAGCACCAAAGGTCGTGCCACCCAAATGTCTATGAAAACACCAAAGAATGTATGCACCACCTACCTGAGGCTCGTATAATTAGGCATGTCTAATATCAACATCCAATTACAAGACGATCTTCCTAGATCAATGTTTCCATCAAATCCTGAAAATTCCACACAGATGGAAAGTACGGTGCGTGAGGGAAGGAAATTGGAACGAAATAAGGTGTGCAAGTTTATTCTTGCTGCTGTAATCCCACAGAGGCAAACAAATTGAAGAACGGAAGTCGGATGATGATTATAGAGTAGGAAATATATTTCAAAACTTTGTAATGGACCTATTCCAATGTTGGAGAACAAGACGCTATTTTTTAAAATCAGACGTGATTCCCTTTCTTTTAAGAAAATAATAAAAGTATATTTCATGTATTTAACAACTACAGGCCATGTAGTGGCCCTTTCCATACAACAGCTTAAGTGGTGATAGCCATATATCTTGGGTGCTACACATGAGTAGGCACATAGCTTGAACCCAACTAGTACGTAGAATGGAGGATACACTGCTTGTCGAATAACACTACATGCCATGTAGTAGGAAATTCCTACACGGTCATCTCACAACATGTACTCGGTGAGAACACAAGTGGAACTTGCCTAACCAATACACGGCGTGTACTATAGAGTACATGGAAGGTAGTCTGGAAATTTACAGAACATCCCAAATTTTCCCAGTTTTCTCAGGAACAAGTCCAAAATTCAAACTGGTTTGGGATTTTGAAATGTTCTAAAAAAATCGGGTTCTTACAATCTCCCCAAATTAATATAGCTCATTCCGAAGATATGAAACTAAACTTGTAGATGGAACCGAACATACCACCTCTAAAAAAATAACCCGGACTTCCTTGGTCTTAATGGTTATGGGTAAATTCATCAACGAGATCCCCATCGTAAGAATCGCCTAACTCTGTCTCAATCCAACAAAACTCAAAATAAGAAAAGGTTCACTAAAGTGTTTTCTGGATGCATGCTCCCATCATGATGAATCATCACCCCTGTGCCTCATTTTGCTCCTGTGTCGTTTGTGACATCCAAATGTATACCGCACAGCATCGGTGTCTGCCGCCATGAGGTCCTGCATCCCATAGACGCTCAAAATAAATCCTGATTCCATGCACCTCAAGAAACCCACATCCTCGATGCTCTGATTCCCAAAGCACATCAAGTATCCTGCATCCTCGATTCCCTGATGCCCATGAAACCTCAAGTAACTGGTATCCCTGATGCCCCTGATGCTACACATCTCATACATATATATAAATATATCACGCACCCGATATAGCGCCAATCCCACTGACAAGAATCTAGTCAGTCCACTTAGATCATGTGCATCACATGTACTCAAAATGGGCATTCCTCTATAGGTCATGCAATAATGAAAACATGGAAATCATAGTCACACTTTTGGTGTACCTCTAACCATTGTCGGCTCACTAGCATGCTCAGCCTCTGGAAGCTCCACAGCATGCACGTGGACTGCAGTATGGCTGCTTGATGCTTGAACTCCCTACGGTGCTGCTCTAGCCACCAATCACGGACCACTCAGCATCATCCCACTATCTCTATCATGTCCTCCATGTGCAGATGAAACTTGGATACCCACTCCTAGTACCGAACATGAACTAACTCCAGACGCCACCGTCTGTCCAGGTCCCTTCTTGCGGGCTGTCTGAGAAGGATGCATGAAAATCCTTTCAATATTCCTACCTTTTCACATTCCCAACACTCCATTGGTGGCCTATCACATTGAGTGAGAATTTTTCCTGGCATTCCACACTGAAAGAAAACCATTTAAGAACTACTACGAGGTGGTCTAGTTGAGTCTTTGGCCTTACTACCCTACTGTAACTCATCATTTCCCTGCTTTTTGCTATCCAAACCATCACTTGGAACCATTTCCTTACTAATGTGGGGTGTATCCCTCCCGTTTCCCACATCTATGAGCGCCTGATTCCATGCCATGGAAAAAGAACCCAGACTGAAGATATTCAACTGGATCTGAATGGTGTGTCGTAATCTATCCTCAAAGCACCTCACACCAGCCATGTCATCGCTTACCAAACTAGGTGAAAAGTGGGAAGTTATTTGAAAGTAGTTGCATAGTCCATAACGGAAATGTATCCCTGCTGAAGGCTCAAGAACTCACGAGATCTCTCTACCCTCAATGTGTAGGTAAAATTACTAAAAGAACCTATCCACAAAGGCCTTCCATGCAAGCCATTTTTTGCCTAAGATCCTGAACCTGAAAATCCCACCAACACTTTTCCGATTCCAACAGCATGTACGTCGCCAGCTTCACACTCCACCCTAGAGGCGTCTTGAGCTACTCGGAGATCATCTACATGCTCTCTATCAAGTTAACAACCTCTTGAGGACCACCCTCACCCTAAAAAAGTTGTGGGTGTTCCGACTGTAACTCTCACGTCAGATATGTCATTGATGTATCTATACCCTACGCACCTCTATCGATCCCCTACAAGACACATACCAGACGTGCTCATATATGATCATCGTGCCATGGTCTGAAAGCTGTCAAACCCAGTTGTTGTCCTGCCTAAACTGGACCTTGTACTTGATTCATTCCCTGAGACTATACCTGTGGCTCACCCTCTACCTGCAACGGATCCTGGACCTGATCCTGCTCCGGTGGAACTGTACCATCTCCTGCCTGACGCTCCATCTGAGTCAGATAAAAGGAAACTGTGGAAGACCATAAATGGTCATACATCCCATATATATATATATAACAATATATATTCAACAAAAATAAGGAAATCCTTAAAGAGGTAGCATTATACAACTACCCTTACTCTCCCCTATCACAACCAATGCCCATGGAATCCCGATGTCATGACCTCTTTACCCACCCTCAATAGAGCCAAGTATAAAAAGTTCATCAGGCCATACCTGTCCTGACAACCAACATTATCTCAAACCAATGACCAAGTCTCCCTATACTAGTGATCAAAATCACCTGAACCAATTGTACCTACCTGCTCATACAAGAGCAAGACCCAAATACCTTGTCACACACAATTCTACAAATATAAAAAGCTTGGCATAACACTTGGCAATCAATAAATAATTCCAACTAGAATTTCACATATTCACATTCCAAATAATACAAGCATGAAAATTTGATATTATTCACATGGCATTATCAATTCACAAAGCATACATGCATTTATGAAATTGAAATACCCTAAAAATCTGCCTATCAAAATCCAAACAAACAGCCATACTATACCAGGGGAAGGCCAATATTTTTACTGTACCCGGACAAGGTTAACATATCACAATCAATAAAATCCCACACCAAGTGAGCCATCATGGTGGATATCATATAAACTATAATCTGAGCCAAAAGAAAGAAGCAATTCCCACTAATGGAAACTAGGTCCATCCCTCGTACATGGGGCTACATAACCAATGCCCAAGCTAGAAAACCATTTCTAGTTACAACCTATCTCCATTCAACCATATCCCAAATAGTTAATTAACAGAAATAAAAAGAGAATTCTAAACCTCATTAGTATCCAGAAAAACACTGATAATAAATTCCTATCAAGAACAGCTATGATGCCACTTTGTAACGAAAATGACCCGAACAGCCACCCGAACAGTACTAAAGATGTCATTTGTTACAACATTAGGCACTCCTCCCTGAATACCAAAGGCTTACGACTATAAGGGAGGGTCTTATTAGGTATAGTGGGGAGGCTATACCATCTCATAGGATAATAATGGTACAAGTCTGAGTATAATAATAAAGAGGTAGTAGAATAAACAACTTAGCATATTCGAACCAGACCCGAAGAGTAGAAGCACAATCAATATCGATAAACAGCGGAAGCAATGAATATAAACAACAATAGCGAGAAGTAAACAAACATAATTTTGATCACTTGTAACTACCATTGAACAACCAATATGCATTCAAAGAAGGTCATATATATCCATATGTAAATGCACCAATGGGTAACCAACTATAGCTACAAAAAAAGTAAGCATGCTTCTACTGGAAAGTAAGAAAAACAATGTAAAATCCAGCTAGGCTAGACCGCATGGTCCATACCATATTCATGAAACAGAAAATGATGCCTAGCTCTAGAAGATGGCCTTTTTTCCATTATTTAAATCCATAAAGTCTTCACGCATCCCGAAGGGCCCGTTTAGGGTGTTGGACAAATCTTAGTAGGACACCACCCAATGATGTGTATATAACATATGTGTTTAATCAGGCATGCATTTACAATTAAAACAGTAAAACATACGATGCGAGAATAAAAACAAACTCCACTGGTGCTGAGAATCCACCGTGGAGTGTCACCTACTTTGTCCAATGTTAGAATCTCTGTCATGTAACCCGGTACCATGTGCCACATGACACCTCAAGTCTCACGTATTGGCATCCCAAAGGCATGCCTGATAAATAGTAACACAAAAGAACAGTGATTCCTCTCCTAAAATAAGTAACTAAAGGGATAGTGATGTCTACCGTCAGTAAAATAACCATAGGGAAAATGATGTCTACACTCATATAAAGTAACTGGAGGTACAACGATGTCTGCCCTCAAATAACGGTGAGCCTCTGCCCCAAACCTGATATCCTCAATGCAATCCCCGGAAGGCTCTTCACCTTCCACGTGGCTTCCTACGGTAAGCAACCCCAAACCAAATTAACGTAAACCGTAACTAATGGGGCCTCTACCAACACGAGTGGTAAAAACTACATCAACACAGAGTCTCTCTGTGTGTGCACTACTCATAGTTCCGGGTAAGAAGTAATTTCCAAATAGTATCCAAGCCACAACATCTCTAAAATATCATGCCCTTGTGACCATGTCGCTCAAAAAATGATGGTATTTTTCGAACGAAGAAAAAATGAACCAATAAAGTATAAAAATAATTATTCATGGATAAAACTATTGAAATTAATTCACCCGTGAGTTTAAAATTTAAATTAATATTCTAAAAATATGGTAGGCTAGTCAAAACCTGATTTATGGACACATTATTGAGATTCAGTGATATATTACTAGACTCAGCCTAAATTCTAGATCATTTTTTTATGTTCATTTTTAATCTATCCAAATGAATCTCAAACCAAATATGATAATAGTGTCTTTTATTTATAAGGAACTAATAATATAATTTTTTGTGTAAATGAATCATATTTTGAAATAAATAGATTTTCTTGCACTAATTCTAGTTAATGTACAGAGTATGTGAAAACTATAATTGGGGATTTCCAACTATATTGAATATCCATTAACTATTGAAGTAGTTATAAGTAAAACATTAATTACATTTATATAGAAAAATAAAAATAAATATCCACCAGGTGTTTTTGGGCCCAACTAATCTCGAGTAACACACTCTCTTAGTATTTGATCACATATATGACCACATAGGTATTAAAAGCTATAATATTTGTTCAATTAAAATTTATAAAATACAAACACATCACTCCCTCACTAAACACATTAAAATTTTATTTATTTATTACTAGATCACTTTTAAATGGGTGATATATTTATAGAATTCTTATGGATAGAATTTATACTATAATATATTTTCAATAAAATTGTCATATTTGATAATTTTTATTTATTTAAATGGGATTTAGTAATTTTAAACCTGTGATGTTTTTTATTTCACCATCTCTAACTACAGGATTTATATTCAAAAAAAAATTTCCTTATTTCAGAAATCATTATATAATCGATTCTATTTTTTATTTATTTATATTATTTCCATATTTGATATGTTCTATAAATCTCATAACATCATTAATTTTAATTATTTCATTATCTATTATTTAAAATAATTTCCTTAGATGAGACTTTTTTTCTACTGAATTTTAAAATAGAAATGTTTTTCCACACCTAAAGTTCATTCATTAATAAAATGAACTACTTAATATAATTTTATCACTATATTCGTTAAAAAATTAATTTATACATTGAATAAAACTAATATTCAATTCTTTTTATTTAAATTTATTTTCTGTTTCTTTTAAAGATATATATGAGAAATTATATATAAATGAAAATTATTATATAAATTTTTTACCTGCCTTCAAGGATGATTAATGAGGAGATAAAATAATATATATACCAGTCTCCCTAATAATATTTTCCAGTAGTGTATGACGAAATTAAAATTTTCCGAGGACTATTAGGGTATATTTTCTTATTCAATGGAACTTCTGGATAATTTTTAAATTAAGGAATCAGTTAATAGAGGTAAAACCATTCATTGAAGGAATTTTTGTTTAGGAAAAAGAATGTATTTTTTTCTCTTTCAATTTCATTTACACTTTCATTATTTTCTCATTCCCTTTTCCATATTTTCCCCATTATAAATCTATTTTAGAAAATAATTTTAAAAAATTTTCTCTATCCATAATAGTTTTATTAAAGTGGAGTTTGTATGAAAATATATTTTTCAATTTTTTGGTGTTTTTTGAAATCTATTTTTCAACTCTTGAACTCAATTTTTAGTCACTATTTTTAGTTTTAGAAATCTATTTTAAATATTTGTTGAAACGTATTAGTTCCGAGAGCCACCCAGAGGTGCACCGAACCTTGTGGGTCACATGGCCTCAAGCACATTTTCCCAAATGTCAGAGGCTGCTGACTATCAGTGAGGGCCATCAGTGTTATTGTGGGGAAACCATGCACCCATTGGCAGAGTAATGTAGTGGAAATAAATAGATAACAATAAAGTAAGTAATAATAATAACATGAAATAATTAACAGCAGAAGACTGCAAGAACATAAAAAACTGGAGCACATATATAAATGATTCGTGTAACATTTGTCTATGAAAGCTTCCAAACAATTCACAATTCATAAATACAGTACTAAACCGAAGTATAAAGTAAAACTAGTAAACAAATGTTGTAGAATCACAGGGCCCATATTGGTCCCATGCTCTCCAGCTTCAGAGAAATCAAGTACCTAACGTAGAAGACAGCTAACCCATATCTATACCTAAAAAAATATATTCTGTTTGGACCCAAAAGCATGACCCAAATAGGTTGTAAGATGAATCCTAGTACGCAACCACCCAAAGATCATTACCTAATAATATGTTAATATATATTGAAGGAAATAAGGAAATGGACCATTAAATAGGGAATTACTCAAAAGTAAACAAACCTAGAGTTTCAATTCCATTCATTTTTATATATCAAGTAGAAAAAGCTAATATAATACAAGTCACCCTCTTTGAAGTACTCATAGACTAACCCCTCTGGTTCAACCAACCAAACAAAAGAAACCCTCTGGGAGGTACTCACAGTCTAACCACTCTAGTTCAGCTTTAGCAAAGACGCTTTGAGGAAGCACCCA
The DNA here is from genome assembly GCA_963277665.1 of Viscum album. Taxonomy (NCBI): domain Eukaryota; kingdom Viridiplantae; phylum Streptophyta; class Magnoliopsida; order Santalales; family Viscaceae; genus Viscum; species Viscum album. Next base: position 314,403,393 of record OY728151.1, read on the forward strand.
CTGTCAATTCCCCCTGGGTTCTTTTATCAGTAAACTACAGTCACTCTAGGGAAGCACTCAATGCCTAATTCCCCATATGGTCCTACAACCGTTATCTATAGAAACTCTGAGGGAGAACTCATGTACATCCCCCCCTATGGTCTTGTAATGTGAAAAGTAAACAGACATGTTAGGGAAGCCCCCAATGTCTATTTCCCCTATGTTATACTACACCAGGTTCCCACAGCCCTGTGTAAGTCAATCATGCACAATGATGTTCAAAAGCCAAATTACACCTTATAAAATACTTGGATAACGACTTTCAAGAACAACTTGGATAAAGAGCTATAAGAATATAACAACATTAGATAATATCAATCCATCCGAACAACACTAGGAATGGAAAACAAACATCATAATAGTCAAGGTTAGAAAAAAATTTCAATATCAAAAAAAACATGGGAAACACATCCATAGCATGGAAAATAACCCTATTCACAAACAAACAACCTCTACTCATGCACACAGGGCATAAACACCATTTACTGGTCTAAAATATCAAAAGATGCAATAACCCGTTCTGGTGTATTGGGAACTTTTGCACATAATATTCAATGACTAACTGAATAAAGGCCCAAACCACCTACCTTGACGTTTTATGATCGATATAGTTGAATTACAATATTTTATTTGACCTATAATGTTGTATATATATAAAAATATCTAAAAATCTCAACTAATCATATATCACGAGAGAGGAGAAATCAAGATATGAGGCACTAGAAGATGGAAGAACTCACTATAGTGATTCCAACACAATCGACAGTGGTCTATTTAGAGAACAGACCTCAGTTCGGTGTCTTCGGGAAGATTCGTTGGATTCAGTCTCCCCTAGATGTGACATGCTGAGAAGAAGGGTTTTTTATGAACGAGACGTAACCTTGATCTAATAAACAACTAAAAAGAAAAGTAGAAAACATGTTCTTTGAATGTACACAACATGTACTTTCTTTAACTGGCCCCCACTTTAGATGGTCTCCAGATCACCCCACACATCCATGTACTCCGATGTTTCACGGCTAGTACATGGTCTCCCTCGACAACTGGGTACATGACGTGTCCTCAAAAGTACATGGTGTCTACTTTTTAAATTCCCATATTCTTCTCTTTTTTCCATAAAAACTCTAAAAGAAAACACATACCTAAAAAGAATGTCCATGTTCTTACAAACTTCCCCCCTTCGAGAAATTTGTCCCTAAATTTCCTTAGCAAGGAGGCGTAGAAGTATAATCCTCAAATAGATTAGGAAACTATGATTGTACATTGGCCTACCTCTCCCAAGTCATGTCATGTACTCGCTGGTGCTTCCCTATCACTCATACCAATGGAACATGATGGCCACATAGAACCTTCTCACTATGATCAACAATCTGGATAGGATTCTCCTTGAATGATGCGTTTGACCCTATCTCAACCTCCATGAGTTGAAAAACATGAGATGGTTCTGAGAAGTAATGTAGTAGCTGAGAAATGAGGAAGACGTCATGCATAGCCTGATACCCCTGAGGTAACCGCAGCCAATAGAAAACCAGCCTGATTCTATCCAAAAACTCAATCGATCCAAAAAATATCGGTGAATGATTACCCTATCTCCTAATCCTTTTATGTCCCAACATCAGTGAGACATGTAGAAAAACCTGATCTCAGACCTCATACTCCAGAGGTCATCTCTGTATATCAGCATAAGATTTCTATCGTGACTGTGTAGTATCCATCCTCTTTTGAATCAAATCTATCTACTCTATAGTCTCCTGAACAAGATGAGGTCTCTACATAGCTACCTCTCCTGCCTCCAGCAAACATAAGGGAGATCAACATGGCCTACTGTACGAATCCTCGTAAGGTTCCATCTGAAAAGTTTCTTGAAAACTATTATTGTAGGAAAACTCTATAAGTGGAATTTTCTTCTATAATGATCCACATAAATCTAGGACACATTCTCGCAGCATGTCCTTCATCACATGAATCGTACACAATGACTAGCCATCTGTTTAGGGGAGGTATGCTATACTCAGAAGTAGCTAAGTACCCAAAGCCCTTTGTAATACCTGTCAGACCCGAGAAGTAAAATGGGTGTTCCTATCTGAAACAATTGAGTGTGGAACTCTTGGTAAACGTATATTCTATTGAATGTATAGCCTTCCCAACTCATCAATACTGAACATCTACTTGATCTGCACGAAGTGAGAAAACATCATGATTCTATCAATGAAAACCGAAACTGTGTCATTCCCTTGAGGCTTTCTATATAAACATGTCCCGATTTCCATCGTGACATCATTCCACTTCCACTCAAGAATGGGTAACTACTTCAAAATCCTCGCTGGTCACTGATTCTCCGCATTCACCTGCAGACAGGTGGAACACCTCATGATAAAACCGGTAGAATCTATCTTCATAACTGGCCACCAATACTGATTGTATAGATCTAGAAACATCATTGTGATTCCTGGATGAACTGATCAAATTGAGGAATGAATATCCCACATTATCTTCTCACATACAACTTCTAACACCAATATGGGTCCTTAAAAACGCAATATCTCATCCTCGCCTATTGTCCATCCAGGAATAGGGTCCCCTCCTAACACACCCTCCCATAGGACTAGGCCTTCTGAATATGATAGCTTCTTTATTCACACTCGATCAAGAAGAATACAGGTAACAGCTACATAAGAAGGAAACATCTTCCCCTTCCTGTCGTGAACCTCAAAATGCATCTTTTAAAATAGAGCCATAAGATGCCACTCAATGCTAGACTCATGAACAGCTTGTATCTGAGTCGCCCTTCTCAACACATCATCTACTGTGTTTCCTTTCCTAGGCATGTAGGCAAGATCAAAATCAATGGATAGAAGATATTCAACCCACCTTCGCTGTCTCAAATTCTGATCATGAAGAGTAAAGATATACTTGAGACATTTGTGATCAGTGAAAACCACAAAATTCTCTCCCATAAGTTAATGTCTCCAACAACGTAAATCATGAATGAATGTAGCCACCTCATGATAGTGTGTTGTGTAATTCCTCTCATGTGGCCTCAACTGATGAGACTCATATGCAACAACTCCTCCCCCCTGAATAATCATTGCTCCCAGCCTAATACTAGAAGCTTCATAGTAAGTAGTATAACCCTTTCCCAAATCTATAATAACTAGTATCAGTTATGAAGTCATCCTTCCTTTTAGCTCCTGAAAGTCTGACTCACAAGAATCGGTCCAAATGTACTTCACAACCTTCTTACTCAGGCCCATCAGTGGCACTGTGATGTGTTAAAATTCCTGTAAAAAACGTCTATAGTATCCAGTTATCCCTAGAAAACTTTTTACCTCAAAGAAATTATTCATCTACTCCCAGAAAACTACTTCTCTGACTTTCCTTATGTCTACTGGTACTCCTGTCTCTAAGATAACATGACCCAAGAAGAAAATTTGGTCCATCCAAAAGATGCATTTTGAGAGAATAGAATATAAATGATGGTCTCTCGGTGTACTCTAAATGATCTCAAGGTGGTTTTCATGGTTGTGTCGAGTGTGAGAGTACACCAAGATATATTCCACAAAGACTACTGCAAAAGCAACGAAGTATGGATGGAACACTTGGTTCATCAGGTCCATGAATACTCTTGGAGCGTCCGTGAGACCGAATGAAATAACCATGAACTTTTATAGACCATACCTGCTCCAAAAGTCTGTAAGAGTTATATCAGATGGTCTAACATGAAACTTGTGATAACTGGATCTCAATTAAATATTCAAGAACACCTAGTCTCCTTGAAGCTAATCAAAGAGATCATTAATCCTCGAAAAGGGATATTTCTTCTTAACTTTCAACTCGTTCAACATCCAATAATACACAAACATATGGAGGTTACCGTCCACCTTCTTCGAAAATAGAATAGGAGAACCACATGGGGGAGTACTGATTCAGATGAAACCCATAACCTGCAACTCCTCTAACTTCTTCGTGAGCTCCTGTAACTCTAGTGCAGCCATCTTGTAACGAGTAATGGACACCTGTTCCACTCCTGGGACAAGATCAATAGAAATTTCATCCTCTCTCCCTTGAGGAAATCCTGAAAATTCTTTTGGAAATACATACTTGAAATGATCCACCACTAGTCTAAAGTCCAATATTAAATTCCCTTGGTCAACCAGATATAGACTAGAAATATGTTCGGTAACTCATCCCAACCCATGATGCTTGGGTTTGGCTCTACATTCCTTGAAATCCCATTCACCCTTATGTAGAAACAAGCCTCCCTCTGGAGATTTGAAACTCACCCTATAGTTATAATAATCAACCACATCCTGGAAGGGAACCAATCATCCATCTCGTGAATGACATCATAGCCTATCATATCTAGGACATAGAGTTACAATAAGAAGTGACACCCACCAAACTCAACATGTATCTCCTTTCACTAACGTGCACTATTCATTCTAGTACCCAACAGTGTGTCCAACATCAAGACATCAGTAAAAGAAAAGATGTAGATCCCGAGGATCTTCACAACAACAACAGATATGAAACTATAGGATGTACTTGTGTAGAAAAGTGCAGAAGTTATGATTGAGGTAACTAGAATCTTAACTCAAAATGTAGAGTGTTTGGGATCCTGCACCAAATGGGTCTTCTCCACTTCAAATTTCTGGCCTGTACTGCTGCCCTATGACCCTGCCTGACCTCCTTGAGCTGATCCACCCTGCTGTCCCTGAAAGCTTGGTGACTAGATACCCCGGCCAAAACCTCCACCTAAACCTGAATGGTCAAAAGAAATATAGTTCCCAAACTGATTTGAAACTGGTAGTCCTGGTTCGGTACAAGGAGTCGAATGATAACCTCTATCACCCACTCCTAGTGAGAAAAACATACAGAAACACTGAATATAAACCATCTTGTAGCAATATCGGCACTCCACTGGGTCCCTCAGGAAATGTGGCATCATATACCTTCTATTCCCACACTACTATCACACTACCTAGACACCATATGAAGTATTACGCCTACTCAGATATCTATGCGTTGACTTTATAAGACACTTCCTACTATTAGTCATAGGGGTACCAACTCGGGATACTGAGCTACCCTAGCTCAATGCTCCAGAATCTCTCATATTTCACTCTGTTACAAGTGCCTCGTTGACTATAGAGGTTATGGAAGTCAACATGAAGATGTCGACATGATATTGGAGGTCCTTCTTAAACATCCTCACCAGGAATAAATCATCCCCCTATAAAAAGGGTGCCACGCACTGCAGCACTGGGATGCGAGAAGAATACTCCATTACTGAAAGAGTACCCTATTCTATACTCATGAACTCTAAGGCTCGACCGGCCCTCAATACTTCTAGGAAGAAGTAATCATAGATGGAACACTAAAACTCATCCCAAGTCATAAACTTCAATAAACCCACCTGTGATATCACATCCCAACATCTATTGGCGGAATCATGAAGAATATATGTTTGGAGCTTCACCCTCCTCTATGGAGGCTTCTTCAGATGCTCAAAGATCCAAAGCATGACCTTTAACCTCATTTCTATAGCCTGAGTTCTTACATCCCCTCAGTAAGTAGGGGGATTGTGCTACTGAAAGACCCATGTCAAAATAGCCATAGATGGGGTAGGATGCCGTAATCCTTGTAAGGTTTGCATAATCCTCATGAAGTCATCTCAGAACTGTGCATTATTACCTATCTTTGGAATGAGACCTAGTGCCAAGACTGACACGACAGGAGGATTTGTAGGATGTTCTTAATCTTCCATGTCTGGTGTCTGGTCACTACCTTGTAACAGGCGTACAACTGGAGGAAATCTTAGTGGCACGACTCTGCAATGTCAAATTCACACCTTATATCAATATTACCAAGGACTGAAACAAAGAAGTGCAAGAATGGAACATGAGAAAGAATGAATTCCTGTTTTTTGAAACATGGATACACGACATATATGACCCATACACGGTATATTCCTTTATACATTCACATGGGAATGTACTTTGTCCATCCTAGGTAATGTAACACCACATACACACAATGTGTTATCCTAACACACTCCATGTACTAACTACCCACAATCCACCTGTGTATTTGTTTACATGACTAGACAAATGGTCTATACACACATCGTGTACGGCCGGTACACAAAATGTGCCACCAAGTGTTTCCCAAACCTGTGTCTCTACCCACATAGCCGGTGACATAGTTAGAGACCTCACAAATGGTAATTATAAAACATGGTGTGTACTTATGAAAAACAGTTCCTTCCCAAGCAGAAGGATACATAGAGTTTATTAATCAATACAGGTTGTGTATTCTGGTTTTTTTCGAAAAATTAAGCCTCAAAAACAACTATGGAACCCAAAAAAACATTGAAACTAACATCAAAGTTCCAAATTCTGATCCGTGGGGGCCCATACTCCCCATGAATAAAACCTTTTCATCTTAAACATTTTGTAAAAAAGAAATACAGTGTAATGATCCATAAAATTCTGATCCAAGAGGGCCCATAACACCTCAAGAACCAAATTTTTTTATCATTCAAATGAAAACTTATACAATCAAATACCCTATAAAATATTAGTTATTATATCAAGGAATCTATCACAACAACATGTATATCTAGCATAACATCTATCATAACAACATGAAATCAGTAAAGCACCCTCAATTGTATGGCAAGAATGCATGACATGGGACCCCTAGAAAGTTTCTATATGATGAATGAGTTGGGATGACATATTCTCATTGGGTTGCAACATAAATTGAACCTCAATAATATCAATAATTACACCCCAAAACAAGTGAATCACCCAATGGTGAAATACAATCAACTGTAAAAATTAAAAAATCATGTAAATCACAATATATGAGGTAAATTGGATTTTGCCTGTACATGGGTTTGCTACTCCTAGGAACCTGTTATTATTAACTACATTTTTCTTACTATCTTGGGCTATAGGCCCCAAATTGTATGTTAAGAATAAAATAATTCCTCTGATACCACTTTGTAATGACCCAGTTCCAGGAGCCCCTAGAGGTACCTCATACTCGGTTCGTCACATAGCCTCAAGCGCATTTCCCTAAACACCAGAGGCTGCTGACTAGCAGGGAGGGACTTAGGTGTGATAGTGGAGGAACTATTCCCTTAATGGACAAGTTATTTAACATAAAAAAACAAATAAAAATAGTGAAAGTAGTAATAATAACATACAACAGTAAACAACGGAAGACTACAGGTACATAAACAATTAAAGCACATATATAAATGATGCATGTCACATATGTCAAGGAAAGCATACAATCAAGTCACAATAATTAAATACAGTACTAAACCAAAGTAAAAAAAGAAAACAGGTAAATAACTTCAGAAACATCGCAAGGCTCAGCTTCGTCCAACTCTCTCCAGCTCCACAGCAATCAAGTCCTAGCATAGAAGGGTGATTTTCCTTATCTATACCTGCAGTAATATAACATGTTTGGGCCAAAAAGATTAAAACAGATATGGTGTAAGATGAATCCAAGTAGGAAACCACCCAAATTTTTTTTCCTAACAATCAGTGAATATATATCACAGTCAATAAGATAATAAAGTAGTAAACTAGGATGTACTCAAAAGTAAACAAACCTACTATTTCTATTGCATTCATTTTAATATATCAATTAAGTAGATAATCAAATACAAGTAACCCTATAGGAATTACTCACATCCTAACCCCTCTGATTCAACCAACAATACACAAGAATCCCTCTGGGAAGTACTCACATTCAAACACCTCTGGATCCACTTTAGCAAATACTCTCTGAGAAAGCACTCACCGTCAATTCCCCCTATGGGGTTTTCATTAAAATACTAACACTCTAGGGAATCAATGAACATAAAATTCTTCTTGTGGTCTCACAATGTGAATCTACAGACACTCTGAGGGAGAATTCACATCAATCCCTCCTATGATCTCGCAACATGAAACATAAATAGACACTCTTGGGAATCCCTCAGCATCCATTCCCTATATGGTCTAATACACCAGGTTCCCACATCCCTGTGTAAGTAAATTGTGCACAAGGATGTTCAAGAGCCAAAGTAACCCTTATGAACTACTTGGATAACAGATTTCAAGAACTACTTGGATAAATAGCTACAAGTATATAATAACTTCATATAATATCCCTCCATTCTAAAAACATTAGGCATGGAAAACAAGCAGCCTAAATGGTAAGGCTAGACCAAATGGTCAATATCAAAACTAACATGGAAAACACATCCATAGATTGGAAAAAAACCATATTCAGAGAATGAAAATATATACATAGGAACACAAGGTATATCAGGCATTAACAAGGCTAAAATCCCTAAACACACAATACCCCGTTCTTGGGTATTGGGAACTTTTTCACATAATATTCAAAGAAAAACTATGATAAGTCACAAATCACATAACTCGACGTTGTACGATCGATATAGTTGAATACCAACCTTTGATACTAACAAGAACATTGTAGATATAAAAAAAGTTCTTAAACACATAGAAGATAATATCTCACGAGGGAATAGAAATAAAGATATGAGGCTCTAGAAGAAGGAATAATTCATTTTAGATATTCCAACAAAATCGAAGGAGGTTGATTCAGAGAATGGATGGTGGGACAGTGGATCGGAGAAGATTCATCATCTTCTATCACTCATGGATGAGACAGGCCGAGAAGAAGGGTTTTCTGTGAAAGATATGTGACCTTGGTCAGATGAAATAATTAAAAATAAATGTACATGGAGTCTTCTTAAAAAGTACATGTCATGTACATTCCTTAAGTTGCACCCACATTAGGCAGTTTCCAAATCACCCCACACGACCATGTACTTTTCCGTTACACATCCAGTACATGGTCACCCACAACAATTGGGTACATTGCATGTACTCAAAATTACTCGGTGAGTACTCTGATTTCTAGATTCTCTATTTTTTGTAAAAAAGATGAAAAGAAAACCCATCATTAAAATGGACTTGGTTATTACATTTTTGGCATTTTTCTTAAAAAATATCCTTTTACATTTTTTAATTCCACTCCATTTTGTTTTTTTACAATCATAAAGGTGTAAAATTCTATAGATCATTGAAATGGGGAGAAATTTTTTAAATGGGGATTTATGGATATTTATTGTTAATTGTTAAATTTCTTCACTACTTATTTAGTGGGTGTGGGGGTGGGGTAAATGTTTTTACCTATTAAAAAATATAAATTTATTAGTCTTGTTGGAAATATGGGATGTTTAATTTATTTTCAATTATATAAAAATATATTTAATATTTAATATATAGTTTATTTTGGTGTCTTCAATACATTTCTATATCTTTCACTCTTGATTTACACTTATTATATCTTTTTATTCTATATTTTTGTGATCATTATATAAGGGGATATACATATACCTATAAATCACTCATAATATTTTTAGGATCAAAAACATTGTTATGTGTTTATAATTGATTATATTGAGGGAATTTTAGTTTCAAATTATGGAATTTTAGTCATATCTTTTATAGACATCACGATGATATTAAAGACTAATCAAATGAATCATGGTCATCTGGTTAATGGCTTAGAATGGTAATTAATCATGTTTAAAGATCTTGTAATGAATTTTTTGGATAAACCATAGGCTATGGAAGGAATATCATGAAACCATAATTGAAAGGGAAGGATTAAAATATTCCCTAGCAAGTCAGTGTAGGGAAATGGATAGTAAGTGGATATCCACTTCCTAGATGGAGGAATGTAGAAAATATATAATTCTTAAAAAACAAAATTAATTAGTTGGTTATTCTCACTAAAAATATGGAGGAATATTGGACGATGGATCAGGATCAAGAAGAACTACCAATGAGCAGATGGAGGCAACATGGTTGCTGGTTGTGTCGAGATAGAAAATTTTTGGAAACATAAATTATAGTAAAAAATTCCATTATTTCATCATATTCATCTTCAATGAACCGAGGAGATTTTTAGAAAATTCATATAGACATTGAACATAATAAATAGGTCAAGTTTGTATCGTAAAGAATGTACCTCTTCATCTATGAATCTCTTTTTTTAATCCTCAATTTTGAAACTATTCATTGATCAAATCATGATCACCAATGCGAAACCTCGAGTGTATTCTCTTTGATCTCATAGTTATCACAAAATAAAATCTAAATTAGTATTAAATATCAATGTATCTCTTCTATATAATATAACTATATCTCTTATCAATTATAATAATCCTTAACTGTGACAAGGGAGTGTCTTTGTAAGGGGGTTCGATCAAGAAGAATTCTATTTATCAATATCCTTCTATAATGGGTTCTCAAAATTCTAAAATTTATGGATGGGGTCATTGGATACTGATGAATATTATAAGGTTTATCAGATCCATTATTATATGCTATATGTTTCTTAATCACCTCCCTAATATCGGGAGTAATAAAATAAACCTCTCAACCCAATCACAGTATATATAGGGGATCACATTGAGATAATTTATAATGCCTTCATAAATACGTGTCTTATTCTTCTTTTATTTTCTACATAGGTTATTTATTACGGACTATGAATCAAACATGATGTTCATATTCACATAAATTTTATATTTCCATTACCATTAATCATAATCACTAAATGAATATTGAAATTAACATTATATAATGTACTAAAATTATTTCATTATTATATCAATTTCATTCAGTTTTGAAACTTGTTTATCATTTCCTATTTTTTAAAAGGAAAACTCACCCCCTCATTCCACATTACTCCAATAAACGTACTTAAGTGATGATGGTATATTATTTCTTCATTTGATGACCATGATATAACTTATAAGGTGAGAATAATAAGAATATTTCATTTTTAAAAGATATCTTAAACCATTACATTGGTAATAATTATTTATTCATTACTCATATGATCATCATGATATTCCTTATCTGAAGAGAATAGGAAAACTATATGATAATCATGGTATTTTTTAATTATCCCCTTAGGAGACAAAATTAATATTACTAACTTGTGTAATAAAAACATAATTCCTCTTGTGGCAATCCAAGTTAGACCTTGATGAAAAGCCTAAGATACCTTATGTAACAAGAATATATTTATCATGTGATAATAATTAATTAGATCTGGTTAAGAGTCATGGTTTCCCTAATAAATGAGCTAAAGATTACTTATGTGAGAAGCTTAATCTTCTTTCTGTTAAATTCCTAAGATGAATTGGGTTTTAATCCTAATATTCCATATTTTATGTGAATTTTATTCCATAATATATAATTATTGGGATTATATTTATATATTACCAATGTATATAATGATGTCTAAAAAATTCAAAATAACATTGTTATCTAACAGATGGTTTTCACCTTACTAGGGTAGCTCGTGATGTAATTGAACCACATCCACATGAAGATAACATAGGGAACATTATTTACAATAAGTTCTTAAATCAAGGATGTATACTTAGAGAAAAGTTAATGATATCCACATAACAATCCATAGATGGAATGTTTGACTAATTATAATCCAATCATTACCAGGGAGTTGACATCATCATCTTGGTTCGTTAAATGTAAACACTATTGGTATGTAATAGTGTGATGCATATGGATTGAAACTATCCAAGATATCAATCCACCAATAGTGGTATTCATATAATCACTAGAAATTAGTTTTTTATATTATCTCTAACAAAAATAAAATGGAATGATAAAAAATTCATCCATATTATTCATTTTCCATCCCATTATATAAAAAATAAAAATATATAAAAATGTATACAAAAACTAGTTGTATAATATTTCCAAGAATTTTACATATGACAACCTATCGTATTTTCTTAATATGGGTAATTGAGTTGGTTGATTGTCATTTTTATTCTCTGAGCGGGGAACCTATCTTGGTTTGAATGGTTTTTCATGAATTGTATCCTAAGAGAAATCATACTATTTATATTTTTATTTTTTAAAAACCTACACCCTTACCATATGCCTCAAGGAACACAATTAAAAATCATCATGATTTGAACATGTTTATTTTTTTCTCTTCTGTAGATAGATTATATTTCATCAATACTTTATTGTGTTTTTCACTATAATTATAAGAGAATAGATTTATATATATTTCACACTTTAGATATGATTATAATAAATTTATAATGAGGTTTCATCAAACATGTTTCATTAGTGAATGAATGAATTTAAAAAAAATTGAATGTCTGAAAAGAAAAATATAAAGGAAGTTATCTTTTATTTAGGGAACACAATGGATTTAACACTAAATATAATAATTGAAAATTTATCAACTTTTGATATATATAGGGATTTTTATTTAAATATATTTTTTATTTGAGTGGTAAAATTAGGTTTTTGACATTAGAACATGAAATTTAGTAAAAAATTTTACCATATATCTTTTCACGTTTTTTAATAGAATGAATAAAATTTGATGTTTATGAGTTTTTCCTCATAAATCATAAAATTGGATATTTTCACATAATGGCTTGATTTTAATGTAGATTTCTTCTTATATCATATCAATCAAAACACTAATCAAAACATTGTAATTCCTTCATTTAGGTTTATATGGTCATGGAGATTCAATTTATCCAACCTAACCAAATTCATGATCCAATTATATAAGGATCAAGGGAGGTCTATAGAGTAATGAAACATATGTCAGATAGATTGGTCCCACCAAGAGTGTCTGTGTCATAAAATGGGATTAAAGGATTCAATTGGGATGATTCCAAGAGGGGTAAAATGAAAATATGAACACCAAAATCTATATAAACATAAAATGTAAAATTACCACATATAATTATATAGTTTATTATAATCCATGAGACGGTAGAATAGTTTAGTAAATTCTCACCTAAAACAATAGAATTCATAATTCTCATGGACAAAATATGAAAAATTTCACATTAAAAGAACAACAAGACCCAATTTTATGTCTTTCATATATGTGAATATGTTTTTTTAGATTTTAAGAGTTTCTTTTGTGAATTTTCCTCATCTACGACCTACTATACATCTAAAAATATTAGTGTTAATTCAATAAATCTCCATTATTTCTTACATAGCATGGATCATGTGTTGATTTTGGTGTGGTTTCTTCTTCTATCCCACTTTCACTCACTTGAGTACTATTGTCGGTTGTGTAGATTGATAAAATATTATATCCAGAACTCATGAAAGTGAATGTTAATTTAATTATAAAATCATAAAAATATACCTTAATCTATCCACCACATGACTATATTGATGTTCCTTATCGATAGAGTTTAAATGTTACATTCAACATGATTATATTTATTTTCAGTGTTCACCATTAATCAAAATCATTTGATCAATAAAATCTTATATTTCAGCCTAGTATTAAATTATATAACTTACTAGATTCAATGGTTATTAACAAATAAATCATTTATAATTCCTAAATCCATATAGAGAGATAACATTTGACCATGAATGGAAATTTTCCCATTGATGTTCATTATTTATCATGTATGTTTCGATTAGGTATTAATACTGTTAAATTTTTTATAAAAAATCATAAACTCCAACATTATTCATTATTTTATTAATTTTGGAAGTAAAAACTTCTACTATTATTAAATAAGAAATTTATTCCTTGGAAAATGTCTTCAGTAACACTATACTAAAAAAACAATTAAAACCTAAATTCAAATTTAATTGACTCAATTATGCAATTAAAATCATATGAATTGAACCAAGGTATATATTATCATTATCATAGGTCAATATTAGAGAAAAATCATGTTCCCCTAAATAAATAACACTCTTTATCAATCTCTGTCGATAGATACCCATGTTTCACAAATCCATTGTCCAAGTATAGTAATGCTTGAAAAATATAAGGCTACCACTCACCTTCATAGTGAATAATATGGGTGGACTCCAAGGACAGTTACATAAATTGATAATTCCCTTTTCCTCATGGTCTAAAAGAAAAACCATAAACACTCAAAACTCATTATATTTTATTTGATAAAATGGTATTGATATATTATTCACACTAGGTATAAGAATAATCAAGAAATTTAACTCCATATAAAATTGTTAATCCTGTGAAATTATGCAAAAATCTATAAAACATTCAATTAATAGAGTAAAATTTTATATAACATTCACCAAAAACACTATATGAACCATACCTACCACCAGTGTTTTTATGGATCCTATATGATTTAATTAAGGTATCCTACCACATACATCAACATACTAACCTCCAATAAGAATATTCGCAACCCCCATAGGGTAGGTAAAAGACACCCACATCATATAAAAATAAATGTTATCATATTATTGTATCAAATGATCTATCCTAAAGACTGTTTCAAAGATATGGGTATCCAAATTAATGAAATGCCACAAATATTTTTTCCCCTAGTCCCCAAGTAATGTGGTAGAAACCTATGAATATAATGTTCCCTCTTCCAATGAGGTGTGAAATGTTCTAACATATTAAGGGAGAACTCCATAGCTTTTCCAAAAACATACATGAACCCGGATGTGATAAAAGAATGGGATTCCCCTGTATTGAAAACATTAATTGAAATAATTGAGGAATCTAGAACCATAGTTTGAATTGTTGAAAACACCCTTTATTTGACTATTGTAACCTAGTAAAAGACAATAAAATACATATGTAGGATCTATATCTTGGAATATTAAAATCTAGCTCACTTGAGGAACTAATCTATGAAGTATCTATGACTATTGATTCCCTTGAGGCCCTTGATTAACTCCACTTCCCGACATCCCAAATGAATCCATATTATCAATATGAGGTCCACCTATCCAATATTTTGAAGACTAAATCCTTCATTATGGTCTTATTATACCAAATTGATGCATCATTATACAAAATAACTATTGGTTTCCCATCCTTCCACATACAAGGATCACTTTCAGCAGAATCATACACATTATATTAAAAGTTTTTTCTATCAACACTGGTAGAATATAAGGGGAAATACTCATTTAGGATGTAGAAACTAAACCCTACTATACCAAATCAATCTCTCACCACCCAATTTCAATTACTCTTACCTATAATTTTAACCACAATAAGATTCACTGACAAATCCACTAGAGAGGTCTCTATATGACTAACTTAAATTTGGAAGAGATCCCACTATGTCATCCTTAATAAGGATTTTATCAACGGTGAGGGACTTGGAATGTATATATGAGTATGAAATCATGTTAAATATGATAACATGGTTCCATAATACTATTAGAAGTCAAATATCAAATCCATTAGCAATCTATGCATCATACCCAACTAGAAATGGAGAAAAAAATGAACAACACAATGAAGTATGTAACATACTTCATCACAAATATCATACCATACTAAGGGACTACAAATTATCACACATGGTATAACAATTGGTAATTTAGGAAGAACTCATGGAAAAAAAGTTCCTTAGAGGCCTCCAATAACAATCACTCATGCCTCTTGGCCTATATAATGGCACCCCACTATCTCCTAGAGGGTTCCCATAGTATATAATTTTCCAAATTCACTCACTGATCATTGGGTTCTTCTAGTATATTGAAGATACCCGTTATAAATTCAATCAAGTCCTCATATTACTAAGGGATACGAGAACCTATAAATATAAAGGTTTATTCATATATAATTTGCATGTAAAATCCACTATGGTAGGTCAAACCTGGTGTGAATCTCTTTCTCGCAATAGTAATATATGAAACAGCCATGGCTAAAGAGGATTTTCAAAATGAATTACTGGTACATCTTTAGGATCAAACATACCCCCTCCCTATTGAACATATAGAGGCATAATGGAATAATTACCTACCTTGGAGATATCTGTAATCTAGTCCCCAGGTAAAACCATATTTTTTTCAATATGGAGAAATTTTCACTAATTAAAAAAGACATACAAATGCATATAAGAGATTAAATATTGATAAAAAATAAAAAATAAAAAATTTCATGAAAAAAATAAACAATTAATAGACACCCTAAGGGTCTTTCCATAACCACTAGGAATAATAACCAACTAATAACCTAAGGCCTAAGCATGTAACACGTGTACCTAGATGTTATCCACAACCATATGTAACCTTGTTATTATATGATCTGGTACAAGTAATTAGATGAAAACAATAATATATTAGGAAAATAAAAAATATATTTTTATTTTCAATCCTATATCAATCCTGGGAAATAAATTTCATTATGTGTCAACCGACATGTTGAATAATAATCAATGAATCCACACATTCACACCATCATAATAAGAGTAAAAACCCATGATCAATCAATTCACGGTATACTTTAAAAAATAATAATAAAATATAATTGTATAGACAATGAAATCATTCTCATTACATTAAAAACATCAGCATCCACTATACATTTTCTTTATATACACAAGCATATCTTACCACATTTTCCTAGCCATCCAATCTCCATTATAAAAATGTCCAAATAATAAACAAAAGAAAATTGGTTCTTGAGGATTTTTTTAAATTCACATTATTCAATGATTAGATAAAATTAGTGTGTAACATTTCCTCATACATTCCTCCCCATATCCAATATATTTTTTACTGGAGGAAGGGTCCTAGAAAATTTAATAGTGTGAATATTCCCTTGTTATCACCTAACATTCAATCATAAATATAGATGAAGAATTAGTAAATAAATAAAAAAAAGTGAGGGAAACATAGTAAAAGATAATGTTAATAACATCACATGTTATATAAATATGATATCTAACCATTATTATAATTAGAAGTTGAAATTTTTAATAAATGTGGGGGAGAAAACCCAAACATTAATGTCCTTAAATAACATAAATAAAATTTCACATGAAATTTAATTAAATGAATTACTTTATATTATGGATATAGAAAACACATGAAATTATTTGGATTCATTATATCCTTTTGGATTTGAAATAATTTTAGTCATCATTAACACTAATAATATAATCATTTAAATGTGATCATTTTATTAGTATAAATATTTGGTTTTGATATATCTATCTGACACAAAAAACGAAAGTGATGGACTCAACTTCTATGATATTACCTTATGAATCCAATTTATCAGAGATTCAATGTATATAGAGTCACTGGGATTTTACCATGACACACCCCAATCTGAGATCCAACAACTTAAGCACAAGACAAAAAAATTATAGATATGTTCAAGCTCATTGAGATCATGACCTAAACTCGGTTCACTGAACCTCCCCATGAAACCTCCCTCTCACCCACACTACACATAGGGGATTTTATAGTATATTAAAGGGATGGGTATCAAGACTATAATAAAAATAATATTTATATTTTATAGTATAATTTGTATAATTTCATTTTTTATTTCAAATTAATAAATATTTTTTATATAGTAAAACAAAAATTATAATTTTCAGAAATGTTAAAATTCAATTAAGGAATTTACGAATTAATGTATTTTTATAATATATAATATTTTATGAATATATTATTATTAAATGATTATTATTAAATATAAATGAACATATAATTTCAATGAATACAAATATAATTTTTATAAGGGTTTGAAAACTATTATTTTCAAAAAAAACCAATCATGTCTTAATAAATGTTAATTATTATTTTAATGTCAGAATTTAATTATTTATAAATTTTTTGGAGATAATAAACTTTATTTTGGAAATCATAATATCAAATTTATTCAATGGTGATTTTTTAATAATTTCCTGATCCAATAAAATTTTTGGGTAAAAATTAAATACAGTATAAATATACAATATGTATTATGACATCATAATGGCCAAAAAATTATGTAATAAAAACTCTAAATGATAAAAAAATATATATGTTTTATATTTAAAATAATATAATATTTAGTTTATTTAATTATTTTATAAAGCCTTTATGAGTCCTCCAAAACCTATAATATATTTAAAGGTTTTAAAATCATTTCTTTTTAAACATGATTCACTTACGTATAAGAAAGTGTATTGTATTAATAATTTCAGCCATTTTCCAAATAAAATAATAAAAACCGACACATTTTTAAATAAATTACCGGAAAACCATGGTATGGTTTATGTTTTTTGTTATATTATCTAATAGATTCCAATCACTATGATTGAGATATGATAAATAATTACCCAATCATTTCCTATATAAAACAACCCTTATCCCATTTATCATCACTTTGAGAACATTGATCACATCCTAACTCTTTACACCTCTATCTAGAGTCCTACCAAGGTTATCTAAATTTCCCAAGAAGCTCCTCCAAATCATTTGTAACCACCCTATAATGGTAAGGCATCCTCAACTTCTCCACTTTATTAAATATTATTCATTATATTATTTATTATTTTTCTAATTCACAATGTTGGGATATGTTCTTAAATGTCCCTATTACTCTATATGTAATTTATTAATAATGAGAGACCCATTTTTCTCTCATCCTGTCATATTATAAATATTTATTTAATGTCATTCTACTGCTAAAATTTCTCCCCCATTTTCCTTTCCCAAAAATTGTCTAGTGAATACCCACAACCATTTTGTGACATCCTATTAATTTTTTAGGTATTAATAAACCACTATATTTGCTGATATTCGGTTGAGTCTCTTTTGGGGTTCCTTTAAGTTAAAATTTTAAGAGTTTTGAGAATTTTTTCCTAGTGCATTGTTGGCACCCAGTTTTCCCAAACCATTTTCCCTATCAGAGAAAACTATAAAACACAAGGCAGCGGGCTTTCACATAGTTGGTACATAGTTACTCAAGACATTAAACCTATTAGGATAACATTGAGAACCATTTATAATATGTTAAATTTTCTTATAAACAGTATTCCTCTACTCTGAAAACCATGCACATGGTTTTTTAATTGATCTGAATATTAATTAAAAACTCTTAGAACCCTATTTTAGTCTTCACATGGACCCAGATGACTTAATATCACATACTTGGAGCTCCCAAGAATAGTTTTTGGACCCCTATATCCCTCTCAGAAGTGATATGAAATTCTAAGAATGCCCATTAATCTTCTATTGGTTAATTTCCACACATCGATCTCTATCACCCACAATCTCGCATATTCTCTGTATGGTTACATGGATCCTTGTGTTGATTTATTGGTCAAATACACACTTTTTAGGATCTAATACTATGTTTTGTCCATATTTGTTCATAACTCTCCATTTGAGTTTTCCTTCTAATGATTTTTGATTTAATATACATTGATACTAATGTAGGTGGTTTCATTATGATTCCCAATTAATATTAAACCTAAATTATTGTGATTAATTCTTATTTTTGAATTTAAATAAAATCGATTTGTTTTGATGAAATTTATTTCAATAATTTTTTTTGAAAAGGCAATTTCCATTTAAATGGGGTTTAAATGAATATGGTTTTTGGAATAAAATAGGAAATCCCCCAATTACATTGAATTGGGGTGTGTTTGTGGAAATTGGTTAGATTTAAATTTATTTAATTAAAATCAAAATATTGGTTCGATTAAATTTTTTTAATTAAATTGTAGAAAAATAATTTCATGGAAAACATGAAAAACTCCAACTCTATTGAATTGGGGGGTTTATTAAATGGATGGATTTTATTTTAAAATAAAATTGTTTAATATAATTTTATTAAATTTCATTATGAAATAATTTGGTGAATTGATTTACAGTCCCTATTTGATAAAATGTATTAATATTGTTTTTATAAAACCCATAGGGTTTTATCTTCGGGAAAATTTTTGTTTTTGGATAAAAAACTATTATTGTTTTTAAATGTAAAATTGTCATATATTAAATAGTGAATAGGGTGAATTTTATTTTAAGAATTATCTAAATAAATATCTATCATTTTTTTGTACATAATCACATGAAATAATTATGTGTTTAGTGAGTTATTTGGATGGTACTTTATGATTTAAAATGTTCAAAAACATCATATCAGCACATAAAATTCCTTAGACGATTTTGATGAGTACTCTTTAGCCTTTGTTTAAAAGGGTTTATGTTCATATTTTTTGTCTCACCTTGAGTGTCTGCCCCAATATCCTAGAACTATCATACCTTCTTGGGAATATGACCATATTTCCTACTTGTTTGTATTTCAAATTTATATATTCCAATGTTGTAAACCATTTTACATGACTTCTGATTATATAAACAATTTTATCTAAAAGTGTTTATTTATAAATTTTGTGCAATGTTCCATTTGTATGAATCAAAATTTTCCCAGTGGAAATATCATCATTTGAAATTTATGTCCATAATTTGAATTGTAGAGAATGAATTTTCAATTTATTTACTTCTTTTGAAATGTAAATATTGATTTGTTTTACTATTCATGTGGATTGATAACCCAACTTGTTTTAAATTGAAGTCACTTTATTTGGATAATTTAATATTGAGATTTATTGTGGAATTCTTTGTGAGACCCTCCAAGTATTTTTTTGATCACACCCTACCTATTTATTTGGGATTTTTTATATTATCTCCTTCCAGGTTCAAGTAAGGGGAAATGATCACTTGGAGGTAGTTCTAGTTGTTGATTTGTGGACATAGTGAGTTGTGTCCTAGGGGACTTGGGATTTTTGTAATCTATTCTAGTACTTCATTGTAGTACATTGGTTTTTTATTCCTATTTTAATTCTTATACATTTCTCCAAGTATAGTTTATTTCTTATTCATTAATGAGTTTTCTCTTTTACTTCACATTATAAATGAAAAAATTGTTACCATTTTCATTATGTATGATACTAGGTACTCATCACTCACCCAAGGGGATAATGAATTACCTTCATGCAATGACGGGGCCCACACTGTTATCAGGTTACTCGGGTACTTGGTTTAGTTCATGAAAACATGTTGTTAGAGGGTGGTTTTACTTCCTTCTTGGAAGTTAGTATGCATTATGAAATATTATTGGGACTTAAGATATAGTTGTAATTGAGATACTTGTCATCTCTCACCATAGTTAACTTTATGTTTCCATGGGTGTTTAGTAATGGAATATTGTCGATTATTTATAGTCTTTTACCTGTTTTTATTTTCCTATAGTGAAATCCAAAAATTGTTTGTTCTATCTATGAAGATTAATTTTCATTATTTCTCTATTTGAGTGTTAAATTGATGTCTTCTTTTTCATCTACCAATATTGTGCAGAATCATTCATCCAAAAATATGAGAGAATAATATATAGGAGGAAGATATTTCTAAAACTCAGTGAGTGAATCCCTATTTAGATATAAATCCAGTAGAGGTGATTGTGCACATTTTCTAAGCTATGGGATAAACACCACCCATAGTACCAATTCAGGGACCAGCTTTGGAAACATAGAGGCATGTTCTTATTATTTGTTCTCACGATTTTATTCTCCAAAATTTATCACCAGTCAATGAATAATATATTTATCAAGAGTCTAAGGAATGGTTGAGCACAATGGAGCATTTTTTGGGTTCTTAGACAGACCAGATGAAATCAAAGTGATGTGTTCCACCATCATGATGGGAAGACAAAGAAGGAGATGGTGGGACACTATAGTAATGATAAAAAAGAATGATTTATTATAGTTTATATAATTTAATGTTATTTTCATTGACAATTTATATTTATATTTGATTCAACTGGCCATGACTATGGTACTTTTGAAACTTGAGTTTGCTGATAGGACCAAGCCATAGTATGAAAATCATTTTTCTTGAGCTCCCTCATTTCACACATGAGATTGTAAAATTAAAAGATGAAGGAAATATGATTCAAAATAGAGATTATTTGGTATATTTTAACTTAGGTTTTATTGATGAAGCTACATTCTTATACTAATGTGTTGTATAGAGTGATAATGGTTGAAATGGAACTGGATGGAATTTCATGGGTAAAGGGAGTTTCATTCTCTCCAATTGGAAGTGTCAGTTCCATAAATATAAAACATAAACATTATGATTCTAATAGATTTTATTTATAGTAGGGTCATTCTAGACATCATGCAGTACATTTCATATGTCTTTTAATTTTTTTCCATTGTAGAAAGAAGAGA
The DNA here is from genome assembly GCA_963277665.1 of Viscum album. NCBI lineage: Eukaryota > Viridiplantae > Streptophyta > Magnoliopsida > Santalales > Viscaceae > Viscum > Viscum album. The sequence continues at coordinate 314,425,525 of OY728151.1, forward strand.
CATTCAAAGAGGGTTTTCACTGAGGCACCCAATTCAAGGGGTTATTGTTGATGTTCAAGTCACGTACATATATATAGTCACATTTATTCTACACAACATAGTTACATTGAATCATTGGATCCTCTTAAAACCATGGTAAGTTGCATCATGTTCAAAAGGGTTCAAGCCATGGGTATCCATAATGAAGCTTCTTAACATAGTGTAAGAGTCACCAAAAAAATCAGATATGGGTACATCGACCACGAGTGGTACCATTACTATAGAATCATCATTATTCACCTCCCTATTTTAAAATGGTGGTTCTCATTTTTTAATTGAACCTATATTTTTAATATATTTACTCATCATATGTATATTTTATCTTCTTCAATGGATATTACAACACCCCCTGGTATGAATAGATAGGAGGTTCACCATTGTCTTGCATGTGTTTTCTCTCTATCTAATTTCCAACATACTTATAGTTTTCTCATTCCCAACATTAAACACCATGATGTAATATTGTTGATCGATTAAATCATTTCTAATATATCCCATATTTTTTGTTACCTTCGATGAGTTTACATTACTACCCCCAGAGGTGTGTGCAGTGTCTTTAAAGGATAATGGGAACCATGGTCTAAAAGATCCAGAACTTCTTATCCAATGTTCGGTTAAGTGATATCAGTGTTCTCCTTAGATATAGAGAAGGAATCTTTGAGTTGTGATATCTCTCCTATTATTGCTGTGTTTCCTGAAATGTTTCCTTTTGGCTTCTATGGTGTGTTGTCGGTAATTGAGGTAGAGTTTTTTATTTACTTAGTTCCTATTACTCAACTAGTATATATTCCCAAATACAACATGGTACTAGTAGACATGAATGATTTTATGTCATAGTTTGATGATCTCTCAGAGAAATCCTTCATATGCATGATCATATATTCTTGGGAAGTTTCGATCCTATTTGATAATAAATAAAATTGATTAAATTTTTTATGGGTTGATTACTAAAAGTTCAATTGAGTGGTGGTAAAGAAAAATTATTTGTTCCCTCAGATTGAGGATCTATTTTTTCAGCTAAAAGAGGATAAGTGGTTCTCTAATATTGATCTTCACTCTGGTTACCATCAGTTGAGGATAAATGAATCTAACATTCCAAAAATCACCTTTTGGAATAGGTTCATCCATTATGACTGTCTTTTATGAACATTATTTAAACCAATTCTCATAAAGTATTAATTTAATTAATGAACTATTAGTTTCATGGGTATCTTGATACCTTCGTGGTATTATTTCTAGATGACATACTTTTTTACTATATGTCCTAGGATAATACTGTTTATCATTTGAGAATAGTATTATGTTTGCTTAAAAATCCCTAAATTTTTGACAGACTTTTAAAGTATGACTTTTGGATTAGGGAAGTAAAATTCATGGAAAATGTGGTATCATACCATTATATTTCAGTGTATCTAGAGATGGTAATATTGATTATTATTTGAAAACAACCGTGGATTTTTTTTAGATTCAGATCATCTTGGTTATAGATAGGTATTAATACTAGTTTTTAAGGATTTCTCAAAGTTGGATTCTCTGATTACTGATCAAACTAAGAAGGGAGTAAATATTTTTTGGAATGATAAATGTCATATTACTTTTTTTGAGCTAATATTTCTTTTGACTACAGAATTAGTGTTGAATATTCTTGAGTTTGGGAAAGGCTATGAGTTATTCTATAGTGCATCATGTTCAGGTTTGGGATGTGTTCTTATAAAATATTCTCATGTTGTTTACTATGGATCTTGTTAGCTTAGTACACACAAGGAAAATAATCTGACCGAGTACCTTAATCTAGAAGTTGTGATGCACATGCTTAAGAGTTTGTGAAACCACATTTATAGAGAGGTTTTTACATTATCTCCATACCACAAAATAATGAGTTATATCTTCTCCCCAAAAGATTTCAATATTCACCAGAGGATTTGGGTGGAATATATGTATTCCTTCGATGTTAACATTGATTATACCCCGGGGAAAGCGAACATCATTGCAGATTATTTAAGAAACAGAATTCTTACCCAAGTAGTAAATTAAACTATGTTATAGTGGAAATTGATGGATCTATTTTCATTGTTTCATATAGGAGTCCAAGAATTGGGATTTGAGGATTCTTTTTACACTGTTCAGTCGAAACCTTCTCTCCTTTGATTTATTCTTTAGTAGAAGCATAAGGATTATGTGTTTGGTAATATTATAGACTCTCTTTATATTAGGGACAACACTCCACCTTGGTCATTCTCAACTGGGGGAATTCTTGGATTTTATAATTGTTTAGTGGTACTATCTTTGGCATGGAAAGCTATGATGGGAGACTTGCATAACTCCAAGTGGTCACTGAACCTAGGGACCATGAGTTTGTTCAATGAAATGTGGTGGAAGTTTTGTTGTCCAGGAATGTGATGAGACATTTTTTAGTTTGTTTATCATTGTAATATATCTCATCAGGTAAAGGTTGAGCACCAGCTATCTTCTGGTTTTCATCAGACACTTCCAGTCCCTACTAGGAAGTAGCTTGAGATCTCTATGTACATTGTGGTTAGGTTTCAAAATATCTAAATTAATAAGAATGTGAATTGGGTTATGATCGATAGGTTGACCATGTCGACTCACTTTATATGCATTAGTGATTCATACATAGTTTGGGAGTTGGGAAATCATTATTTTAATGAGATTTTTAATTTTCACATAGTTCTATCTCTTGTAGTATCTTATGGGGATTCTCATTTTAATTCTTATTTTTTGGGGGGACTTAATGAAGAAATGAGACTTCAAATCCATTTGATTATGAAATTACATTCATAATCAGATGGCCTTACTTAACGATATATAAAAATTATTGAAGAAATGAATTTTCCTTATGTTCTTGACTTTGGTAGGGATGGGTATGATCACTTTGTGTATGTTGAGATTTATTTTAATAATATTTACCAGTCCATAGAATAGATCATTTTTCATCCTTGTGTGGTCAGTCTTTTATATCTCCATGGTTTCGGTAGGATGTTTTTTATAGTTCCTTGGTTGGACCATGTTTGGTTCAAGAGATGACAACAATGATTCAATTGATTAATCAGATAATTTTAATGGAATTGAGTCTAAATATGTATTATAATGATCATCATCATAGGATTTTGGAATTCTCAGTTGATGACCAAGTGTTCTTGAAATATTAAACATGGTGTGGTCATTAATGACTCAGTAGAAATGGGAAGGTTTCTAATGATTTTGTGGCACCTTTTGAGGTTGTTGAGAATATGGGAAATGTTGATAATCTTTTAGAACTTCCTTAATAGATGTAATCGATGAATAATGAGTTCCTTGTAAATTGGCTACAAATGTATCCATATGATCCATCTCATGTTCTGAGTTTTTATAATCATGATGTTGATCCAGATTTATCCATGACTGAGAGGTCTATATTGATAGTTGATTCAGAAACCAAAGTAAATTTTGGAAGGATGATACCATTGGTTTTAGTTATATGGAATAATGATTCAGATAATCATTTCATGTGGAAGAGGGAGGCACTAGTGAGTGAACAATGGACTCATCATTTTGGCATGGAATCTTCTGAGTAGGCTTTATAAGGATATGATGTTTCTATGGTTGGGAGGTTGTAACATCATGTTTCAGTTTTCATGTATTCAAAAACAGATATTTTAATCGATCTATGTTTGGGTCTTATTTGGTGTTATTTCGGGTTAAAATTTTAAAAATAATGGGCTAGTGCACAGTTGGCACATGGTTCTCTTAAACTATGGACCCTTTCAAAGAAAAATACACAACCCCATGTAGTTTTATTTTTCATGGTTGGCACATGGTTAGCCAATAATTTCATGACCTTACGAGAAACATGTTTCCCATTTATAATGTTAGCATGGTCAGTGCACAATTTGTCCAAAACCAGTTTACTCAACTTAGGAAGCCATGTGGGCAGGATTTTTATTAATCATAATTTTAATAAAAATTCATTAACCCCTATTTAAGGCTTATAGTATTCTAGTATGACCCAATATCGGTTTATCCCACCATTAGATTTCTCGATTAGAGTTTTGAGCCCCTCAAATCCCTCCCAAAAGTGATTTGAAGCTCAGGGAATGCCTTTCGATCAAGTCTAGGTAAGATTCCTCACCATGGTCTCTATCATTTTCTATATCTATTATCCTCTCTAGGATTCCTTATATTCATGTGTTATTTTATGTATCTAATAAAAAAATTTAGATAAAAACCGAGTTTTGATTCATATAACCTTGTTTCCATCATTCTCTGTTGGAGTTTTCTATTTACGACGTTGTGATTTGCGATCTAATGATCCAGATTTATGATCTTCCATTACAACACCTAATTTAATTCTATTTATTTAATTTCAATTATATGAATTAAATGAAATTACATTGGTTTTTATTAAATCTATTTCCATTGTTTTCTTGGAAAACCATAATTTCATTGAATTAGGATATTTATGAAATAGGGTTTCTCTCACATCATATTTGAAACCCCCCAATTCCATTAAATTGGGGTGTGTTAATGGAAATTTTTGAGATTTAAATATTTTAAATTTTAAATTTTATATTATTTAAACAACATTTTTGAAATAAATTATGTAAACTGGATTTGGTGGAAAATTGTGAAAACCATAACTCCATTGAATCAGGGTTTGTTATTTAATTGATGCATTTTGTTTCAATATCAAATTATGTCATTAAATTGTGAAATTTGATTGGGAAATTAAATGGTTAATTTATTTTAAATACATTTTTTCAAAATAAAAACTAAAAATGGTTTTTATAGAAACCGTAGGGTTTTATCTTACTGAAAATGTATGTTTTTATTAAAGATATATAGTTGTTTTTAAATGGAAAATTGGAATCTTTGAAATGGAAAATGGGATGATTTGAATTATAATAAATATTATAATATATATCCCATCATTGTTTTGAACTTGAAAAAGATGCAAACATTAGGTACATAGTGAGTTATTTGGATGGAACTTTATGACATACAATGTTCTAAAACATCACATGAGTACATCAAACCCCTTAGATAATGGTGATGTGTCTTATTTGGCCTTGTTTCAAAGGTGAATATGTATATATTTTTTATATCACCCTGAGTTTGGATTCTATATATCCATGAACAATCGGAACATTTTAATAATATGACCATGTTTATTACTAGTTTGTATTTCAAATTAATATATGTAAATTCTATGAACTATTTTACATGCCATCTGATTTATATAAATTGTTTTATATGAAAGTGTATATTTTATTCATTTGTGAAAAGTTCCATTTATATAACGCGATTTTTTCAAGGTAAATTCTATAATTATTTAATTATTTCCAAAATTTAAATGGTAAATAATTTATTTCTAATTTATTTCTATTTTTGAAATTCAAAATATGATTTGTTTAAATATGCTTGTGGAATTCCAATTCAGTTTTTTTAATTGCAAAAATATTTTTTTAATTTAATATTGGAATCTATTATGTAATCCTTGGAGTGACCCTACAAGGATTTTTAGATCTCCCACTACCAATGACATTGGGGTTTCACATATTATCTTTTTCTAGGTTCGATCATTAAAAATGGGTCACTTTGACGTGGTTTTAACTGTTGATATGTGCACTTAGTTAGTTGTGTCCTCGAGTACATGGGTAGTTTCTATATTTTTATAGTTCTTCTTTGTAGTAATTTGGGCTATTATGATGATAAGTGTTGGTTGCTGACTAGTGATATCGGGACTTCCCTTTGGGTTTTTTCAGGGTTGGCTCAGTTATGAGGAAACTAGGGTACCTAGGATGGTTCGTGACAATTTAATATCAAGGGAGTTCTCTATTATGCACTTATAATTATTTGATTATGGACATACATAAATTTATTCCACATTACATGATCATGGAATAAAATTTAATGAAAATGGTTCCATGTTATATTGTCTATATAGAACACTTATGTTTGATAATGAAATGGATGTGATGGGTGATTGCGAAGTTATTCATTGGGTAATGTTTTACCTTTTTGATACACTATTCTAAGTTTTAGGGAGAGAACCTATTCCATCATTTGGATTTTTCAAACATGATGTCTTGTTTTTTATTATTGACCTATGTTTATGACATAGTGTTTTATGTTTTTACACATTTCCTGTGTGGCCTATATTATTATCATATTATATCATGCCTCATTGTTCATTTTTATGATTATCACCACTTGTGTGTCCCATTTATATTCTAATTTTCTCTCAGGTGTTTACTTATTCATACTATTTCGTGTTTATTCCCTTACTCTCCCTTATATATCATCCCTTTTTTATGTATATCCTCTGGTTATCCCATGCATTTTTATGTATAATATATTAATATTATCATTTCATTGAATTTTTTAATAATTTTGTTGTATCCCATGTTATAAGTTGTTATGAAATTTACCTCATTAAATAATACACTATACATCGTTATATTCATGGTTTTATTATGTAATATTATTTAATAAATTATTTATTAGTTATTTATAAAGATAAGGGTAATCGTAGATTGAATTAGAGGAAAAGTATATTTATTTTTTGTATTAAGATTAGAAAACTCTAGAGAAATCCTTAAAGATAAAATTATGTATAATAATATTATATAAATTATTATAATGTTTAGATTAAGGGGTTAAAGAATAAAATACAACCATATAAAGATATTATAATTTTATGTGGCTCTGTCGTGGATTTACAAAAGTGTAAAACCTGAAAACACCAAAATGAGCTAGACACAACCAGGAACTGGTGCATGACAATGAACTTTATTGTAAAACTGGTTTGAAACACCCAAGAGATAAACATTGGTAAATTTAAAATCCCTTTTAAAAACCATTATTAAGAGAATAAAAATTCTAATAAGAGTATATGTTAGGAAATATATCATAGATAACAAATTTTGAATACTTGATATTTATAAGTTATGAAATAAATGTCATTTACAAGTTATTCAGTTAATGTAATTAGATTCCCATTTATGTGTTTACTAGTTTAAAAATAATCCCTCAAATTGTCCCTTTATTATAGTTTATGGCATGAAATATGAGGAATTGGGTAAACAACCAATGGGAAGGGAAATTTGATGACTACCCAAATGAGGTGCCATACCCGATGGGAGTAAGAATATAAAACTTTATAATGAGACACTCCCATCTGGATCAAATAATGTATTTAAACCAAGATCTGGTGCAGATACCAAATCCCCTAATAAGGAACAATATCCAATGGACACCTTTATGCATCAAAACCCTCTGACATTCAATAGATCATCTGATCCCTTAATCACATAAAAATGGTTCAACTCTATTAAGAATATCTTCTCTGTCTTTTAATGTTTTGAGATAGGGGACTGTTCTACTTGTTATTTATGATATAGAGGGTAAAGATATTAACTGGTGGACATTGGTAAAGAATACAAAGCCTAAGTAATAGATTGATGTTTTGGGGTGGATGGATTTCTGAAAAATGCTTTTTGGTAAATATTTTCCTCACACTCTAACATAAAATTGAAATGGATTTCCTTTCCCTTAAGAAAAGAATATGATGAATCTATTGGGGAGTATGAGGAAAGTGACAAAAGACGGTCATGATATTCCATTGGCTTTTTCATGACCACTGAATTCATGGTTTCCCAATTCTTTGGTGGAATAAAAATTTTCCTATGGAAGACCTAGTGATCCAAGACATTGATATCTTGGATGAATTTTTCCAATGTTCCCTCAAAGTTGACATGGTGATCATTAAATCTAAAGGGTATCATGAGGACAAGAATTGGAAGGTGTTTTTTAATTATGGTGGTCTGATAAAGAATATAATAGTGCTAAGAAATTTTAACATCACACTTTTCTAAAGTTTAGAAAGAATCCCCCTTAAAATTTATTAAGTAGAATTAGGAAATTATTTAGGTGTGGTAAGTAAGGACACCTAACTAGTTATTTCTAATGGGAGCACCTCACTAATTCGATGGTGGAAAGGAATTATCTAGTAAACCCTTAAAGAAATGTTTATTTTTTTAACAACATGGAATTAGTACATTTTTTATACTAATTAACTATGCCATGGGGTTTTGGAAACAACCTACAACCTCCAAGGAATAAAGGATGAGATTTTTATATCACTATAGTTGAGGTGGATCACAAAAATTAAGTGGTGATACGTACACTAGTTATTCATTCAATAATAGAAAAAATATATTAGAATTATGCCTCAACACATTCCTTTGTATCTAAAAATTTTAATAGAACTATTAAAACACAACTACATAGAATAGAAATAGAATTGTTTGTGAAGTCAAAAATGGGAAACTATTTCATCCCATGTATATAACTCATCCCATATCAAAATATGTTGGATAAACTTCTTAGTGAACATTGAGATATTATCTTTAGAGTAATTTTTTCTATTTATGAAAATGTATTGGATATGCAAGTATAAATACGTCATAAATTCCCACGATAATGAAATCACTCTCTGTATCATGAATCATCCACAAATGTATTAAAAGTGTAAGGTGGAAGGTGAATCTTATTTATCATCAACATCTCAAGCATGGATATTATTTCATTATGATCACGCTTATCTAGGTAAAATGAGTAAATCTAAGTAAACGGTCATGCTTGAAGACATGATAATTATGAGGGAATACACTGATACATTTCACCAATAATTTTTTTGTAATCCTCAAAGTTGAGAGGTTTAATTTTCAATCAATTTTATTCATAGGGAATTACCATTATCCAAAATTCCACATAGGATGGTAATTATGGAACATGAGTTTCTGAAGAAACAACCATAATAAAATATAGATAAAGGCTTCATATACACAAATGATTCACCTTAGCAGTGCATAAGTCCACTTCATTAAGGGGAGTGATTTTCAGTTCACATTTTCATTGATTTTTATAATATAAACTAGATCATGATAATGTAAAAGTATCCTCTACCAAGTATTGATGAATTTTTTGATCAGTTATATGGAGTATAATAATTTTACACTGTTTATCTTTGATCATGATATTTTCAAGTATGTATGAATAAGGAGGATGTCCCCAAGAACAATTTTGGTATAATATATGATAACTATGAGTTCACAGTAATTCCATTCAGACACAATAATTCCCTTGTATTATTAATTAAATTGACGAAAATAGTCGTTAGATATTATCTAGATAAACATTTGGTAGTCATTTTAGATTATATTTTAATATAATTTAGATGAAACGATGAGGATAAGAGGCATCTAAACAATATGTAAAAAACATTTCAAACGGATAATTTTTATGAAATGTATCGAAAATGTGAATTATTGTTAAAGGAAGTGTAATTCTATGTGTATATTATCACAAGGAGTAGGATATATATATATATATTTACCCTTGAAACACATATACAATATAAAAATGGATAATGACAATATCTATGAAATAAATCCATAGTTTCTATGGATCAGATAGGTTCTGTCATTGATTTTTATAAAATTTCTATCAATTTTCAAACTCTCTAACCAAGATCACTCAAAAGGGAGTCAAGTTTGTTTTGAATTTTTAATGTGTAGAGATAGTCTGGGAGTTCTAGAAGTGGATTATCACAACACTTGTACCCACAATACCCACAAGTATATTAATTTTCATGGTATTTATTGATTCTTTGAAGAAGGTGTTGGGATATGTTTTAGTGAATAATTACATAGTGATAGATGATTTTTCCATGAAATTGTACCATCACAAATAGAACTAACAAAGGAATGAAATTGAGTTATAATCAGTGATCATTTAAACAAAAATAAAGATGAATTACCATATTGGGGTGAAGTGTGAAATATATAAGGATCACAAGAGCCTCAAGAATATATTTACACACACAAAATATGAATATGTGACAATAAAGACGGCAAGATATCTTAAGGGAATATGAATTCCCAATCCACAATCATCCTAGGAGAGTAAGTAAAGTTCTATACACTCTAAGTAAAAAAGATCTAGTAATTTTATCATTTATAGGAATTAATAATGATCTGGCCTTCTTATATTTGAAAAGTATGTACCTGATAATAATAAAGTATGGAACATCCTAAATCATTTCAAAAATTATTTCTCTACCATCCCTTCAGAAAAACATAATGGATACTCAATGTGATGATGTGTGAATTCATAAGAATGTGTAATCTATAAGAAAATATAAATCCATAGAGTTCAATTTTAATGATTAAGGAGTTGTAAGATATGTGTCAATACTATTTTACCATCAATTCATGAAGTAAATAAACTATTTTTAGATCATACACATAGCCCTACTTTATTTATCCATCTGGGAGTCACATAGATGTATCAACCTCACAGATAGAAATATTACTGAGACAATAAGAAAAATGAGATCCCAGAATATATATCAATATTTCTATTATATTAGCAGTTGAATTAGAAAATTAAAAAAATCCAAGGTTATTTGAATCTATTACCCATACCTATATGGAAATGGGAAAACATATCTATGGAATTTGTCATCAATCTTGTGAAGGAATTAAGAAGAAAAATACTATATGGGTTGTGGTTGATCATCTTACCGATTCTTATCACTTCATTTCAATTCTTATATGACTTCTCAATTGATCAACTTGGAAGGATATACATTAGAGAAGTAGTGATACAACATGGAATACAACATTTGAATATATCTGATCATGATCCAAGATTTTCATCAATGTTCTATAAGACTATCCAAAATGCTCTAAATAATGATCTAAACATTATAATGACTTATCACCCTAAAATTAATGGTAAATATTAGTTCAATATAAAGACACCTGAGGATATGTATAGAGAATAATAAATATACAACAATTGTGGATGGGATCAACATGTACCTCTGTTCGAGTGCTCATACAATAATATTTTCCACTCAAGCATCCAAATGGATCCCAATGAATCCTTTATTGGAGATATATGAATAAAACGTGAATTATCGGATGATTTTGGGGAAAAAACTTCATGTCCCTAAAATAGTTGAGGAAACAGAGAAAAAGGTCCAGATCATTCATCTGCACACAAAGGACACTGATAATCTACAAATGATATATGTTGAAAATCATTACCGAGACACGGTGTTCATGGTTGGGGATAACGTATTCCTCAATATATATATATATATATGTGTAATAAATTAATGACAGTTGGGATGATGGTAATTCTTAGTATAATAAACATCGATCCATTTGAGATCCTTGATCACACTAGAGTGGTGGCCTATTGAACCAAACTCTCATTTAGACTATCTCAAGTCCCAGATGTATTGCATGTATAACTCTTCAGAAAATATATACTAAACCCCCCACATATACTCTCTCTAGAGGTGGTACCGTTGGAGAATGGTCTCTCTTGTGGGGAGAAACTGATGAAGATCTTAGATCGTAGAGACAATGTTCCATTGAATTAGATAAGCAAACTTATAAAATTTATATGGAGAAAGTAAAGGTTTAAAGAAGTGTCATTAGAACCAGAGGAAGTGTTGAAATATAATTACCCCCAATTTTTTAGTGTCTAAAATGAATATACGGCTAGGACCAAGCTGATAATGAAGAGTATATTTTTCAATAATTGTCTTATGTTGCCAAGGAAGTTTTAGAAGAATGGAAAACACTTCACTTTATATAAGTGGATAAGGGAATAATGGGAATTTAAAATACTTTCCATTGTTAATGAGATGATAATTTTCTGATTTTTATTTTTCGAATATAATTTTTTTGGAGACATATGATGAATGACTTATGAAGGAAAGGGTGAGAAAAAGTTATTCCAATCATATTTAGTTTTGATTTGAATGAATAATGGTGGTGAAAGAAATGGATGTTTAAGTTCTTTTCAATGAAAATATGATGATGCTAAATGGGTTCGATCAAAGACAATATATCACGGTTGATAGGATTCATAATGGAAGTAGTTGTTTGATAACATGCGATAAATATTGGTTTTTATGTACAAGAATAAAGGGAGTTCAGAATGTTGTGCATAATGTATGATTCAAGGTCAGAACATCGAAAAATGGAAAAGGAATGAAGTGTGAAAAAGATTAAAGAAGTTCAAGAAAGATGAATTTGGTGAGAAAGAGACCTATGCACCCAATGTGACATCAATTGGGGGTTTGAACGACGTTTTTTGATATTGCACAACATATCATGTTTTTTGTGGGCATGGGTTGTTGACGCCTAAATATAAGAGCTGACCCCCTTTAATTTGATAATATTGACTCATAGAGAAATCTAGATCTGTGAAACATGGAAGAAATTTATGTAAATGGAGTCGTGAAAAATAAATATTGGAGAGCATAATAAGGGTATGTTTCTTGGAAGAATAATTTTACCCATAATATCCATGTTTTATGAAATATGTTTTCCATGAAAAATGTTAAATCTTGAACATGAGGCATGAATGTTCCACGCAAGAAACATAAATGGGAATGTGAAAGATCTGAGTTCAGTATAAGAAATAAGGTTTGTGTAGGGTAGTGCTTACGATATTTGGGTTAGGGAAGATAATTATTTTTTGAAAGATCAATCAGTGAAACAAGATTAAGAAGAACTAAAACATTGTTTTTTCCATATTTGTGTTTTTAGGGTTCAAATGCTCTTTCAGATTGTGTTCCTAGAACTACACGAGTGTTAGGGTATACCTTACTCCTAAAATTAGACGTAATTGAATTTTTTTTCTACTGTATTTTGTGGTACTGGAATGTTTTTGTACCATACTAAGGGAATAGCTACTCATGTGGCATAGTGAACATTGTAAATTGTCTATTCTTGAGGATGTGTTTTATGATTGTGTTTAAAAGGGAAATAACACTTTAATAGGGGGATAATGTTATTTAAAATATTAAGAAATATAAAAGAAAAATATTTCATGGATTCACCCCTCCCCCTATCGGTAATACTTAGATCCTCAGTGAGAAACATTAAATGCTAAGAGGGAAATTTTTGGTGGGGGCGATTTTAACAACCCGGAATTTTAGAAATTAAATTCTCATTTCATTTTAGTTAAATTAATTATTATATGTAATTTATATTGAAAAAACATGATATTATTTGGTTTCATTATAACTTATCAGTTTTAAAATACTATTAACCATCATTGAAATTGATAATATAGCCATCAAACAGTTATCCTATAATTAGAATAAATATTGGGCCTTGATAAATATAAATGACACAAACAAAGTAAACGATGTCCTTAACTAGTAGGATGTTACCCTAGAAATCCAATTTAAGATAAAATATAATGTAAATAGAACTATGGGATTTTCACTTCCCCAATACATTGCTTATATCCAACAAATTAAGAATGAGTGAAACCATTTAATGGAGATGTTTGTGATTTTCAAGATCACCGCTAAAACCGTGTACACTGAACCACACCATAAAAGTCTCATCATCCCATCCCAAACTCATAGGTTTTTTTCTACTGTATTAAATGTTTTCATATCACAAACCAAATAATATGAATATGAGAATTGTATATAATAATTAATATATTTTCATTTTAATATTATTATATTATAAATTATTTTTTATTTATATTCAATAAACACTATTATATTTATGGGTAATATTTATATTCAATTTTGGTATTTATAAATTAATTGATTTATAAAATATATAATATTTTAATAAAATAGTATTATTAAATAATTCTTATTAAATATATATGATCATATTATTTTTTTAATACAAATGTAACATTTATAAGAGTTTAAAAATTATTCTTGTCAAGAAAAATAGAATTTCTCAATAAATATCAATTATTATTTTGAAAGTGAAATTTTAAATATTTAAAAAATAATTAAATTATTGAAAATAAATATTTTTTTCAGAATCATAATTTTGAAATTATTCCACAGTGATGTTTTCATAATTTTTTGAGATTGTCATATTTTTGGGTAAAAAATAAATATGGTATAAATATATGGTGTGTATTATGATGTCATGATGACTAATTTTTTTTTCAATAAATACTAAAAATAGTATCAAAAACGAAATAAATATTTTCCATTTAAAATAATGTAATATTAATTTTATTTGGTAAATTTTATGAAGCCTTAATGACTCCTCCAAAACCTATAATATATTTTGTTGTTTGAAAAACATATAATTTTAAATGAGACTCACTTCAACATCTGAAAGGGTATTATTTTAAAAAGATAGGAACATGGGATAATAAAATAATAAAAACCATCCCTCTTTGGAAGAAATTATTTTCAAAAACAATTGTACGGTTTTTGTTTTGGGTTATTTTATTATATAGAGTCCAAAACCTATGTTTTTAGAAATGAGAAGAAATTACCCAATAATTTCTTATATAAATCCACCCATATCCGATTTATCTTCACAAGAAAATCCTTCAAGAGCATCCTTACTCTACCCTCTGCTCTCTATATCCCTCCCAAGGAGCCTATAATCTCTCAATAAGCTCATGCCTATAATTTGGAATCGCCCTCTCAGGGTAAGGGATCCACACTTTATCCTCTTTATTGATGCTTATTCAATATCAATTTCCATTTATTTCAAATTACTAATGTTTGGGTATGTTTCTACATATACCTATTACTTTCCATTCTATGTCCAAATGATGATATACCCCTTTATTTCTCATTCTTAATATTTTTAATCACTAAGTAATGCTATTATGCTATGGAAATTTCACTATAATATTTCATGCCAAACAATAGTGTAGTGAATATCGACACCCATGTTCTATAAAGGGTGTTCACCTTTTTCACTTATACTTCTTTTATTGTAAAATTACATGTATTTATTATATAATCCATTATTGTGGAATAATATGTGATGTTAAATGATTCCATGTTTTATGATCTATGTAGAACGCATAATCATGAGAAAGAAATGAATGTGACGTCTAGGACCAAAATTATATAGTACCATAATGAACTCAGAAATGTTCTAGTATCATGATATGTTATACAAGGGATTTATGAGTGAAATTAATCCATCATGGGAGTTTTTCCATCCCTATATATTGGAATTAATCCTTGACCTATGATTATGATGAAATTTTTTATGTTTATTCCACATTTCCCATATTTCATTTATGACTATCATGTTATATCATGCCTAATTGTTCATTTTTATGATCCTCACTCATTTTATTCCTCATTGATAATCATATTTTCTAACATGTATTAATTTTTTCATGTTAATAAATGATTATTCCCTTACTTTGATTTATATCTCACCCTTTTCTTATGTATAACCCCAGGTTATCCCATTTAGTTTTAAGTACGATGGAATAATATGAGAATGTCAAGCATTTTGTCAATAATTTTGTTTTATCCCATGTTATATGTTTTTATTTAATTTAACTAGTGAAGAAAGTAAAATTTTATTCTTCAACATATAGGTCTTATTATGTGTAATCTTATGTAATAAATAATGAATTAATGTTTAATAAATAGTAGGATTGTCAAACCCAAGGGGGTACATATGTTGGAATATATTGTTGCATGCCCAGAAAATCATCAGCCACAATGATATTACATTTATAGGGGAGGGGTCATAAATTGTGGTATAATAATTATTCTTCCATATTAACTTTTCAAATAATGTAATATATTTTCACAGTTGGGTCCCTAATCCATTTTAATTCTCTTATGATGTATACCATACTCTAATGGGTTTAAAATAGACCTAACATAAAGGATACTAAGAGCATAGAGTTTTTTTCAACAAGAAAAGTGGTATACTCAGGTATTTACAAAGGGTTAAGACACTATGTAAATCATTAAACTCTACTATAATAGATGTAACATTTCCTTAGAAAAAACTAAATCCAAGAAAAAATTTACCCTTATTGTCATGGACAATAACAACTTTTATAATATCTTAATGTATATAATAACAATATTTATTTACTTTTCATTCTATTATTGTGGTTCTTTAAGAAACCTTTATACCATTACTAATTTTTTATTCCTGGTTAAGGATAAGGAATGAATATTGGGATTATCTGGTGAATGAGATTTCACCCATATCCCCTTAATAGCTGAACAATCACATTATTAGCATTTAGGAGAACAAATATTATAATTCCATTAAAAAATTAATAATATATATTTATTATTCTTGTAAGCCTATTATTTTAGCAACCAACCATAATGTTGAATCAATAAATTCATCTATTACACCAAATTGATTCCATACCATAGAATTAACCATATAAAAAAATCAAAATCATTCTTCCAGGATAAAATCAAAAGTAATCACCTAGGATAAACTACTTATAGAAATACTGATTCCCCTTCTATGATCATATACACCTTTTTTTCATCAATGAATTCATAAATCAAAGAAAATTTCATTCCTATTGGATACTAATAAATCAGATGACAATATTGGTTTGAATAACACCTCGATAGGATCACTTTGAGAAGATGTTATTCAATGAAGTAAGATCAGTATCCCATAATATTTTATCAAAATGTATTGAAACCTAATTTAATCGAATGATATTAATTATTTCCTTCATATTAAAATGTAAAAATCATTATACAGTTAAAAAACAGTGTTCAAATTTATAAATGAGAGAAATTATATGGAAATCCAATTATAAAACCATATTAAAATATTGTTAGTAAATATGGGAAACATCATATATAAATTGAATATTATGTTTGTAGTAGGTAAACTAAAAAAATAAATTTATAAAACTACGAAATTAGTGTTCTAAAAATAGACCACCCTACTACCAATAATCATACAATATTGATTTAAGAAAAAATTAAGGCAACACAAGAGACAACATCAGAGGGGTAAAGAAGCTTCCTTACCTTCGTAAATGGCCTCATCCACATTCTAAAAAAAATTAATAAAATTTTCCAATAGACAGAGGTTATAGAAGACATAAAAAATTAATTTTGATTTTATTCCTTTCATGGAAACATAATGGTTCTTAAAGTTGACACCATCCTCTTCACGAGATTTGGAAAATGATTCCAACTTAGCTAGTAACAATATACCGGATCTTAATAATCCCTTAAGAAACCATCAAAAACCATCTCAATTCATTATTGAATAATTTTAGGTACTCTAATTAAAGATAATACATCCATGTGTATTGAGAAAAAATCATGGTTTATGAGAGTTATTCCACCACAAAATGATATAATACAATTTTTTTCAATTTCATATTAATCAAAAAATTATTAATGGGGGCATAAAAATAATTATGTAGATAACTATTGTCAATAGTCGTTTACCCAGATACTGTATTGAAAAATCTCACTTTAAAAATCCAATCCAAATCATAATGCCTTTGATATGGATTAGTAAAAATTTATAAGAAAATTATATATAACATTTACTCATTTTAAACATTTATCCATTATAATAATCATATTACTGTTGTAGTGATTTTAAATTATTATAACATTCTTTAATAGCATTGGGGAAGAATAAAATATCATCATTAAAAAATAAATTGATGATATCGATAAGACAACACCTTTTGTGAAATGGTGTGATCCTTCCAATAGATATAGTGTTATTCATATTTATGTTCAACACATCTTAGGTCATGATAAATAAACTATGAGTAACAATATCAGATTTTCTAAGAACTAATGTTGAAAGGATCTACATGTGTGTTTTATCATAATGTTTATTAAATAAATAATTATAAAAAACAACAATAGAGGCATAATATAAAAACATTCCATGTAATGTCCTAGCATCCTCTCAAAACCGCAAAAAGATCCAAATGCTCAACATCCCTATATTAAAACATTACCAATAGTTGGATTCTTAAAAAGAAGGATAACATGCACATCAATTTTCTTTTGAATGTTTTAGTAAAAATCCAATAAGTCACAACTCATATGTTATTGAAATATTTAATGTAGATATAAGAGAGTTTATGTATTAAAGAAAATAAAAAAAATAAACATTAATATGATCATCAAGCACTAACCAGGATTAAATAAGACTTGGTCAGAAAAACATATGATCTATTACAGTATGAATAATATACCAAAGCCACAAACAAACCATGATAGTGAATTATTTTTCATGATCCTGGTATTGTACCACACCATGTTCTGTTTGGTATCATTCATAGAAAACCAAATAAATCCATATAACTCTAGGGTTCTTAAAAACCATTTTTGAATCCATCCCCTCTCCCTCATTTGATGCCATCCATTATGTCTCAAATAATATGTTTTCACTCATGATAGTTTTCAAACCATGTAGCAAACCATCCAGTCTCACTCAGGGGAGGCCCCACATTATGTGTTAAGTGATACCTTATTACTTATAATTGGTTCTACATCATCTTCCATGCATTAAATTTCTTACCAGGTTAGCCTCTGTAATATATTGAATATAAGAAAGCTACATCCATTTGTTATATTACATTATTGGGAAATAATAAAAGGTTTTACAATGAATCCATGGGATTAATTTTATTGGAAAACTATATACATACATATATAATATTTGAAATCATATGATATAATATAAACACATTAAGAGAACATAATTTTACCTTACATCATATCATTGAAAATTACACATAGGTCCCTACTAAGTTTCTTTTGAAAATAAAACTAATATTTTTAATTTTTAATTATCAGTAATTAGTATCACCCGTAGAATCCATAAATACATAAACCTGGAATAAGTTATATGAAAGAATAAATGAAAAACCTGAAACTAGAATCATAGAAAATTGAGGTACTATTATAAACATTTTAATAAATGGAAAAATGATTAATAGTAATCAATGATCTCATTTTTATGGAATTCATAATTTCAAAAATCAAAACATGAGGCGCAGGTTTTATTCGAAGACATTTTTCTATTATAGGAAGAGGTTTACACCAAAAACCGATAAGTTTTGTCCCATTATACCAATTAGTCCATAGAAGGGATATATATTTCCACTCCCCAACCATCACCAGGTTATATACAATGTAATAATCATAAGATTAGACATGAGTTTTTATATCATTACTTATATAACACCTTACTGAATAAATACATGGCTACCAATATGATAAGAAATTTATAAATTAAATAATTCCCATTAAATATAACAATATGAATGTATATGATTCCATACTTAAATCAACGTAGGATCCATAGATATCATAAAAGTAACATGAAGTATACTTATAATAGATATATAAGGGAGAGGGTACATAAAATGTATTGAGTTATCCATTGAAGACTACAATAGGTAAATAAAATATCAGTGGTAGGAGATCAATGAAATGGTAGGCAAAATAATTCATTATGGTTCATAAATAGAATTTGAATATCCATAAACATATCCCCTGGGAGTCAATATGTAGTTGAGTTGTCTTATGTGAAATCATCAAGTGTTAGGGTAATGATTGGTTCAGTGCTCAAAAAAACCTTTCTTGGTGTGATTAATACTAGTTTATTTTTTTTCAAAACATAATCCACATTCTAGTATCTATAAAATGATATATTTTCTAGGAACTACAAACACGTTTTTACCAAAATATCGGATGGTTTGTATATTATAGAAAAGACTGAGTTATAAAATGGGTGTGGAAACTATTGAATCAGAATAATATTAAAGGGTAATAATATAGATTTTTCAATCCTCTAAATTAAATTACTAATATGATAAAATTATTTCATGATAAGTGATACACCAAAAAATAGGTGGTGAATATAACATGACTCCAAAAAAATGAAAAACAAGATGGTAAACCCTAAATTGTGTCTTGGGAAATAATTCAATCCAATAATCTTGAAATAGTGGGATTAAAACTGAGATCAAAATAAAATGAATAAACTAATTTAGTTATATTATATCTCAATTAGGTAACATATACACCCAATAAAATAAAACAAGTTCACAATACAAAAAATGTCTCGAAAAGAGAAATTTGAGAAGGAAAACTCTTACCTATTATCTTGGATTCCATGAAAACAATTTAACCGCATATATGACAAAAAAATATTAATAATAATATAATTAAAAACCTCACGCATATTTATTTTCATTCATAATCTACATAAATATTCATTCTCCATATGAATTATATATATTTTTCACATTGGGTTTTCTTGTATTAAATGTTTCTACTAGTATCATAGTTTTAGTGTCCATATTTTTTATTCGTACAAAAATTATCATTTGTAGATAATTAAATTTAATATTAGGGATATTATTTTATAATTTATGATGCTTTGAATTCCCTTCGTTATTGTTTTAATCTTTATTCATCAAGACTAAATCGATAAATATAATTTTTCATTGATTCTTAGTGATTGAGGGTTTTTTTAATTAATGAATAAAATATTGATAAAAAATATATACAATAAAAAAATATTTAAAAATTTATATCATATTATACAATTAATTACATTCTCATAGTCCTCTATGATATAAATTCATTATATTGTTCATGTAGGTGGTCAAACCAACTCAAACATGAACATAGCCTAATGGGTGAAAATGTAGTGAATTTATTTTAGTATATTAATAAATTAATATAAATAATATTATATAGTGTTTATTATTATTATATCCCATGATTATAATGGAAATACCTTAAGAGGTAATGGATCTAAAAATATAACATAATTTTGATAAAATATTTTTTTCATAGTATACTTATTTTAAATCATTTAATTAATAATGATGATTTATATGTCACATCCTTAATATTTTCTATAATTTTTTATAAATTTATAATTATTTCATAGAAATATTATTTTCTCATAAAATCTATTTTAAGAACCATCATTAATTGGAGGTGTTAAAAATGAACATTCTTGTTGTGGTGGCAATAGCCCACATGTTAGCATGAAAGAATATTTAATTTTTATTAATTATTAGGAATGATTAAAAGAAAATGTACATAAAATTAATAAAGATATATTTAAATATATTATTAATAATAATATAATTATATTAGTCCGGTTGGTATAAATTTAACAGAAGAAAATTGTTGTAGTTAAAAATACTCATGTTAGGGGATTCAATTTTCTCGGAATGTATCCTTAAAAAAAGTCATTGAGATTAATAAATATTACTAGATTATTTTGAACATGTTATAGAGTTATATGAGGAGATATTTGATCATGTTTCAAGAGTATATTCAATATATATGTGATTCTTGATGTGGTGCATATGTTACACTTTGGTAAGTGAGGATAAGGGTTGTTTTTTGAGCAATCCTTATATTTCCAACAATATAAGGTTAATATTCAAGGTTGAATTGAAAAAATGGATAAAATAGCAGTGAATGTTTATTTACGATTAAAACCCACCTCAATTAATTCATTTTGAAAAAAATAGTGCATTATTTTTTTTAACATTTTAACACATTTATTAAATTTATATTTACTATAGAAATTAATTTACAACCACAGTAATTATTTTTAGTGGAAAATATTAAGATTTAAAATTTTAAAAAATTTATAAATCTAATTTAATATTCGAAAATATTTTTATTATAATAGTTTTAAAAAGATAATTTTAAAATAAACAGAAATA
Organism: Viscum album; assembly: GCA_963277665.1. Lineage (NCBI taxonomy): Eukaryota > Viridiplantae > Streptophyta > Magnoliopsida > Santalales > Viscaceae > Viscum > Viscum album. Next base: position 314,447,122 of record OY728151.1, read on the forward strand.
GTCTTGTGAAAACAATTTCTATAAAAAAAATGTTGTTTTCTATTTGTATATAAGATTAAATTATCTTGGATACTAAATTTAATGACATAAAATAGTTTATTATTATATAAATAAAATAAATTAGGATTCAAAGTTATTTTTAAACTACATCTGTCTTTGAAATACTTGATTCCATGAACCAACAAAATTTGTTTTTAATTAAAGCAAAATTTTAATTAGTTCTAAAAATGATGGAAATAGGATTTATAAATTTAATTAATATTTTAAAATTAATATTTTTATTAATTGAATTTAAATTTGAATAATTTAAATGTATTTTTAACATATAGGTCATTCTTAAATATGGATAAAGTGAAAAAAAATTCCATGTTATAGGAACACCATATTTTTTACAAAATACGATCATATTCTGATAAATATAATAAAATTAAAATATTAATTATGATATAAAGAATTAAGAATTAATGTTAATCTAGTAAATTTCACTTTTCTTAATTTTTTTAAATAATATTTTTAATAAAGGTTATTTATAGTGTGATAGTCTCAGATATGGTGTTTACCTGCTACTGTAGGCTCTCATGAATTAATCCCCCTTAAAAAATTTCAACAAAGAAATCAGGTCATATAACTTCAATTCAAAATATTTGAATGTTACATCATCATATATTCATTGGGATCCAAGGGTGCCACTTTTGTATTTTGATTAATCCAAATGAATATAAAAATAGAGATTTTTTATTCTATTATAATATCTCTCTGGTGTCATATATAATGACATGCTTTTCATTATAAGACAACTCAGGATCCAACTATATTCCCTTATTTGTAAGAACATGCATTAGATCTAGCATTTATTTCCTCATTAATTAAACATGGAAGACATAATTTACTACCAAAAGTGTATGATTCATAGATAATGAGTAATTTAATATTAAATTCTTTATAGTATTTAAAAAGGGACAGGGTACCTTGGGTATAACTTCCCATTTTTACAAAATATCACAAATCCCTTCCATTGTCAATAATTCAAAAAAACATGATCATTAAATTAAAATTAAAATTAAATATTTATTATTATCACCATATATAATTTTTATATAGTAGGATATAGTAATATGATCCTAAATAGTCTATACTCTTCTTCACAAGATCTATTCTTACTGGACTTCTCTCTCCAACTTTTTCTAATTTGATTGAAGTACAAAACCTATTTCCATACAATGATTCTTATGGTTCCACATTGATGCTAAAAAAATAATATTATATAATATTAAAGTTCTACTAATGGTAGATATAGATCCCACATAACATTGATATCCTCATAATATGGTATCATCATGTATTCCAAAGTGTGGATGGGCCTTTCAAACTATCCATCGTCTTGAGGATGATATGAGGTGGTTAAAATTATATTAGTTTTAATAGGCTGAAAAAGACTCTTCCCAAAATTGTATCTGAACTGATGGTCAGGATATGATATATTTGATAGCGGTTGCACACGAATCCTTCCAATTTCATTGATATAAAGCTGGTAAAATCACTCCAAATGTATATCTTCTATTATCTCTATGAAATGGTATAATTAGTATGATGATTAGTAATTATATATATTTCATTATTTTTCCTTAAGGATTTAATAAGTTTATTAAATAATTCCATTATAACATTATACCCCCTCTATATATGTAAATTTATATGTTTTACAACACCATATGTAATACCCCTTTAAATTTATATCAGGTGTGTTTTAACCTTTTATTCCCTTTGTTGTTAGTTGAGTAATTCTAAGAAGAAATTTGAGAGGATACATGTATTGTTGAATTTGGGCTTTGTTGGATTTTTCATGACAAGAAACTATTGTTTTAATGTTTGGTGGGGGTTTACTATAACATCCCTGGTAAATGAAGAATAATATATTTTAATATTTATTAATATTTGTGAATTAAATATTAATTTTACTTTAAAAGGGTTTTTATGTCCAATAGCGTACCTAATACGCAACAACGGGTTTCTTTAAAATCTTACGTTGCACACTAATAATATAATATTATTATTTTGTATAGTTATCTCCTAGTTGTTATATTGGTGGGAATGAAAAAAACTAACTACAATATGAATATACACGTTTGTTAAAGGAATTTACATTTATCCGATAAAAGTTAGAGACTAAAAATGTGAATGAATCTAATTTTAAGCATAATCTACATTAAAAGGTCGATTTACAACCTTTTAATAGAGAACCCTAGTTAAATATAGTTTGTGTCACTTTAATACATTCTATTTGACCCTATAAAATCCTTCTTTAGAATGGGGATATCAAAATTTACTTTGTGTAATTTTTTTGGAATTTTTCCGATAAAGTTCATTTTTTTAATGAATAGTGAAAATATTCTATTTTAATTCCAAACATCATTTTAATCTATATTATTTATATTGTTATATTATCTGTATAGTTTGTGTTAAAGTGTAATTAGAATATATTTTTACCATTTAATTCAATTTTTATCATTGGAATTAATTTCACTTTGAAATTGGACATAAACCAGTGTCAATCTTTTGATTGTTATTGTTTCTTAAAAACACGCTATTTTTTTAACGGTGGGATTTAATTTTATAATTAATTAATACCAATTTTATGTTTTTATTTTGGAAAAATAAACATCATTTTTTAATTTGGAATATCAAATATAGCTTAGGTTTATTTTTTTTATTTTTCTAAAAAACATCAATTTTTGATGAATAGTGAAACCACTTAGTAGTAGTTTAAAAAACTGACTTTTTCGTTTAAATGAAATTTTACCACTTCTGTGAAATGAGTTTCAAAAATATGAAATACATGGTTGTTATTATTATGTAAAATCTGGTTTAATAATATTAAATTAATTTTTGGTGAATTGTAACTTTTGACTTTTATTTACTACGGTTAAAGGTAAATAGGGTAATTCAAAGTAAAAGAAATATTATAATAATTCTAAATTACCTTAACACTTGTATTAACCCTATTTTATTAGTAATTTCAGACCATGGGAATCCTTGGGTCTATTTTGGGACCCTATGGAGCCACTTATGATTGATAATGACACTTTAGATTAAATAATTTAAAGTAAAGGCAAAAATGACATAAAAAAGGATTTCAGTACATTAATTTATATATGGTGTTATATAAGTCATATTTTTGACTATAAATATTAAATAGAAATATAAAAATGTTTTCTACATGATAGTATTTATTTTATAATTTTTATACATCGAATAAATGAAATTATTTATGACACAATAATGATGTAGTATTTACATCATTAATAAATTATTTAAATATATAAGATTATAATGATTAAAATATTATCCAAAACCTGTCCAGTTCAAATTGGATGATTTTATTTAGAGAATTATTCATCCTATATTCCACTGTAATTATTTTTTTACATTTATAAACCGATTATCTTTATATAATAAAATAATATTTTCACACTTTCCTAACGAGCACCTCCTCTCCCTTATAAAAGGAGACCACTTCTAACCAATTCCTCACACCTCTCAAGCCTTTAGGATCGCCCAAACACAACCCAATTAATCATCCAAAATCCCTCTCCTCATCCTAGAATCCTTACCTTAGGTAGAAGGCACTTAAATAAGTCCTTTTTGTTCAAACCAAAGGAAGTTACCCAAATTAAAGGTAACTGTTTCTCTTATCTTCTTTTCTATTATTTTACTCCTCCAACCCCTAAACTCTTTTTATTCAATTATTTTCAAGAAAAACCAGTATCCTCAATATAATAGGATTTTTATGGGGTGTATTCCAACTACACCTACACACACCTCCATCTAATCGGTGAATAACATAATGATTCGGTGGATGGAAAACTAACGCCTCACGAAACGATAATTGTTCAATTACCTCCTACGGACTCTCATGGTGGCCATTATGATGGAACTGTATTTATATATGATAAATATTATGTTTTTATATTTTTTATTCTTCTGTATTTTCCATTTATATCATACCTTTATGGTTTCCATTATGGGTAAACGCGATAATTTCATTTGAGGATGTGCGGACTACCGCCCCCTCAAAGTGATATGACTCGTTAATGCCATATGTGGGACATATAAAGGATGTAGTTGATGATATTATATATGATATTATACTGGAATTATAATATACCTATGTATAATTATGTTTTAATTTCACTAAAGTACAAAATAGAAATGAAAGTAGCGTTCATGCGTACGTACGACTTACCGTCTCCATTAACGGTGCATTTCATTTCATACCACCAAATGTTATGTAAAATTATAAATACATTTGCATACTGGATATATATGATATATATGATATCTAAATAATGAATATAATTCTGGATATAATGGAATATTGACCACATGGACAACTAGTAAATATAAGGTGTTCATTTTTGACTCAAGTACCAAATATCAACAAAACAAACGTTATTAACATAAATGATTAAATAATGTTTATAACATGGTAATAAGAGATATAAAAGGAATAATAAAATTGAAAAAGTTTCTTAAAAAGTATAAATTAAATTTAGTATATTATTCAGGAGATTAAAGAACTATTGAGTCATGTCGAGCACAAGGTAAGGGACTTCGTCTCAATCTCCTTTCATTGAGGCATATTTTTTTTAATACATGACTTTATTTTATACGTTGTATAAACACCCTTGAATTTTCAAAGGGAATATTTTTCTAAAAAGTGTTTTACTAAATGACAAAAAGGATTGTTTCTTTTAACTTAAGCGGTGACAACAACCTTTCCACAGCCGTTAGTATTATTTGTTCTTTGGCTTCCTTAATAAGCCGTATTGTTTTTTTCAATGAAAATAAATATCATATACTCTTTTATGTATTTTAATATCGAACATGGTTTTTATAATGGAATTTTTATGTCAATATATTTATGTGATATATTTTTATTGAAATGTGTAAATATTTTCTTTCCTTTATCTTTGTTTTATGTGTAATGATTTTATAATGGTACTTGGACATTTGACGGGTGGTTACGTGATAAACCAAATGACGGGTGGTGCTATGATAAACTACAATGGGTGGTTACGTTATAACCTCCAATGCATTGGGTATCGAATTCTGCTGTATGGATATTCCATTTATTGATATGTGTGGAAGATGATCGTATGGTTTTTCCATTTAAGCATGTTTAGGTCCCAAGATACCTTTATATGTTATGTGCTCTTTACATTTGTTCCATTTTAATATTTTGGTTACAAAAGGGTAATTAGTGATCTTTTATTTAGTAAAGAGTATTTACAACATCATAAAGGTGAAAAGAATTATTTTTGTTAATGTGTTCATGGTTTACATGTTGTTTTGAAAAACTAATAGTTTTCCTTCTCTGTGCATCCCTTACTGAGCTTTTTATGCTCATCCCATGTTTTTGAAATGTTTTTCAGAGGAATTAATGAATATTAGATTCAAGTTTGGGATTAAGGAAAAGTCATGCTATCTTAAATATGGAACTAGACATGAATATTTTTTCAAGAGTTTTTGTTTTTTGAAAAAATCGAAACTGAGTAGAAGTTTCTACATTGTTATCTATTGGGATGTAATAGTTATGGCCTAATTATCTAAAACTCTAAACCTAAAAAGATCCTCAATGCAAATTATTAATGTAAATCAAAATTATGTATGTTTTAAGGCTAGGTCCTTATAGTTGGTATCAGAGTTCAGTTTAGAAAACTTTAGGAGTTAGGGTATTGTTAAATCAATGCCCCTAAATTAATTTATGATAATACTGAAATGATATAGCATTACAGATTACCATGTTTCATCACCTATGATATTTTTGTGTTTAGAATGTTTTTTCATAGAGGAAACATGGATATTGTGATGGGGATTCATATCGAGGGAAATGATCTTCCAAATCAGCAACCAGAGATGGTCAGAATAAGAATTGAATAGTTTACTACAGTGATGGCTCAGTTGATTCAGGTGATAAATGGTGGTTGTGTTTATTGGTGATATTTTGGTTTGTTCTAAAATTTAAGAGGAGCATGAAATTCATTTATGGGTTGTCTTTCAAACATTAAAAAATTGATTGGGAAATTCAGCAAGTGTGTGTTTGGTTACAGCAAATTTCTTTCCTTCGTCACATTGTTTCCAAAAATTTCATAACTATTCATCCTGCTAAAACAAAAGTTTTTGAATAATGGAAAACCCCACAAATTTCACCGAGATCCATAGTCTTCTTAGTTTGGCAGGTTATTACCAGAGGTTTGTTGAGGATTTTTCATGGTTATTTATTCCAATGACTAAGATAACTCGAAAAGGTGTTATGTTCATCTGGACAAAAGAATGTGATGATTGTTTTTAGGAATTGAAAAAAAAATTGGTGAATGATCTTGTTTGGGAACTGCCTTCCAGAAATGGTGAGTTTTTTATTTACAGTGACGCTTCACTGAAAGGACTTGGAGGTGTCCTTATGCAGAATGATCAGGTTATTGCTTATGCTTCACATCATATGAAACATCAAGAGTTAAATTTCCCTACACATGATTGGGAATTATCTACTGTTGTTTTTTGCTCTAAAAATTTGGAGGCATCATTTTAATGGAGTAAAACAAGCAATATATACTAACCACAAAAGTTTAAAGAATATATTCACTAAAAATGAATTGAACATGAGACAGAGGAGATGGTCGTAATTATTCAAGGATTTTGATTGCACGATCCATTAACATCCAGGAAAAGAAAATAAAGTGGATGATGATTTGAGACAAAAATGTAATGCTTCATTAACCATGCTACATTTGGAATGAGATCCTTTGATTTTTGATTTGATGAAATTTGGCATAGAAGTTGTTGGTAGAAGAAATTCATCTATTTTGTTTCAGGTGTCTGTAAAATCATATCTATTAGTCAGAATAAAGCGAGTGCAGAAGGAAGACATTGAGATGCAGAAAAAGATAGAGTTGGTTTAGAAGGGTAAGTTACCTAATTTTAACATTGATAATGATTGTGTTTTGAGGTTTGGGAATAGATTATGTGTTTCTTGTGATTCATAGTTGAATAATGAGTTGTTATATGAAGCTCATAGTTCTCCGTTTTCAGTTCATCTGGGTAGTACTAATATGTACATAGATCTTTGGGAGTATTACTGGTGGGATGGAATGAAAAGAGATATTGTTGATTTTGTTGTGAAGTGTTTCGCTTGTCAGTAGGTTAAAGTAGATCAGCAGTTTGAAAAAGGGATTATTCAGTCTTTACCGGTGCTAGAGTGGAAATGGGAAAATATATCCATGGACTTTTTTGTTGAATTACCGAAGACATCTAGAGTTAATAATATAATCTGCGTTATATTTGTTCGATTGACTAAATCTACTCTTTTTCTTCCTATTAGAGATACTTTGTCTCTAGATCAACTTTCTCAGTTGTATGTTAAAGAGATAGTCAAGTTTGATAGTGTTCCCCTCTCCATTGTATCTTATCGTGATCCCAGGTTTACTTTACTTATAACTTTTGGAAAGGCCTTTAGAAGTCGTTGGGTAGTGAATTAAATTTTAGTATAGCTTTTCATCCTCAATCAGATGGGTAGTCAGAAAGAAAAAATCATATCACAGTTGATATGCTATGTTCTTGTTCACTAGATAACCTGGGATGTGAGGACAAACAAATTTTATTGGTTTAATTTTCATATAATAACAGTTTCCATTATAGTATACAGATGGCTCCATTTGAGGCATTATATGGAATGCATTTTCAAACTCTAGCATTTTGGGATGAAGTAGGAGAAAGGAATCTGATGGGACCATAATTGGTAGAAAAAAATAGCAGAAAAAGTTCAGTTGATTCAGAAGCACATGAGAATATCTCAGAGCAGACAGAAAAGTAATGTGGATAACCGGATGAAGGATATTTTTTTGAGGTATGTGATCATGTGTTTCTCAAAGATTCTCCATGGAAAAGTGTCATGTGTTTTGATATAAAGGGAAAGTTGAGTTAGGGGATCATTAGACCTTATGAAATCCTATAGAATGATAGACCAGGTGCGTATAGAGTGGATTTACCTCCAAGTTTATCTCAGGTACACATTGTTTTTCATGTTTTGATGTTGATAAAGTATATGCCAGATCCATCTCATCTCTTGAGCCCAGAGGATGTTCAGTTGGAAGAGAATCTCTCTTATGAAAAACAACCAGTCTAGATTCTTGACCAAAGAGATAAAGAGTTTTGAAATAATGTAATTAATCAGGTAACAGCTCTGTGGAAAACCCATATGGTTGAAGATGCAACATGGGAATCTGAAAATTCTATGAGGGGTAAATACCCCCACTTATTTTGATAAGTGAATAAAAATTGAGAGGGATAAAATTAAAAAGGGGGGAAGGAAGTAACATCCCAGGTAAATGAAGAACAATACATTTTCATTTTTATAAATTTTTGTGAATTAAATATTAATTTTACTTTAGAAGGGTTTCTATATTCGATAGTCTACCTGATATGCAACAACAGGTTTCTTTGAAATCTTACGTTGCACACTAATAATATATTATTATTATTATAAGTTGTAGTTAACTCCTAGATGTTTTATTGGAGGGAGTAAACAAAACTATCTACAATATGATTATACATGTTTTTTAAAGGTATTTACATTTATCCAAAAAAAGTTTGAGGCTTAAAATGTGAATGAAAAAAAATTTAAGCATAATCTATATTAAAAAGTTAATTTACCATCTTTTAATAGAGGACCCTCATTAAATATATTTTTTGTCACTTTAATACATTTTATTTTACCAAATAAAATCATTCTTTATAATGGGGACATCAAAATTTACTTTGTGTAAAATTTTGGAATTTTTCCGATAAAGTTCATTTTTTAATGAATAGTGAAAATATAGTCTTTTAATTCAAAACTGAATTTTAATCTAATCTATTTTTACGGTTATATTATCTTTTTAATTGGTTTTAAAGTGTAATTAGAATATATTTTTACCATTTAATCCAATTTTGGTCATTGAAATTAATTTCACTTTGAAATAGCACATAAACAAGTGTCAATCTTTTGATAGTTATTGTTTCTTAAAAACACGCTATTTTTTTAACAATGGGAATTAATTTTAAAATTTATTAATTCCACTTTTATTTTTTGAATTTGGAATAATAAAAATAATTTTTAATTAGGAATATAAAATATATCATAGGATGAATTTTTGGTATTTTTCTGAAAAACATCAATTTTTGATTACTAGTGAAACCACTTAGTAGTAGGTAAAAAACCGACTTTTTCATTTAAAAGAAATTTTACCACTTTTTTGAATTTAATTTCGAAAATCAGACATACGTGGTTATTATTAATAAGTAAAATATTTTTCAATAAGTTGAAAATAATTTTTGGTTAATAGAAACTTTTGACTTTTATTTACAGCGTTTAAAGTTAAATAAGGTAATTCAAGGTAAAAAGTATATTATAGTAATTTAAAATTACATTAACACTTGTCCTAACCTTATTGGATTATTAATGGCCGACCACGGGCTTCCTTGGGTCGATTTTGGGACCCCATTGAGCCACTTATGAATGATAATGACACTTTAGATTAATTAATTTAAAGTAAAGGCAAAAATGACATAAACAAAACGATTTTAGTAAATTAATTTTTATATGGTGTAATATAAGTCATATTTTCAACAATAAATATTCTATATAAATATAAAAATATTTACTACATTATAGTATTTATTTTATAATTTTTATACATCGAATAAATGAAATTATTTGTGACACAATAATGATGCAGTATTCACATCATTAATAAATGATTTAAATATATAAGATTAAAATGATTAAAATATTATCCATAACCTATCCAGTTCCAATTGGATGATTTTATTTTGACCATGAGTCATCCTATCGTTGACTCTAATGATTTTTTGACCTTTGAAAACCGAATATATTTATATAATAAAATAATATTTTCACACTTTCATAAAGAGCACCTCCTCTCGCTTATTAAAGAAGACCACTTCTAACCAATTCCTGACACCTCTCAATCCTTTAGGCTCGCCCAAACTCTACCCAATTAACTTCCCAACATCCTTATTCTCATCCTAGAAGCCTTACCTTAGGAATAAAACACTTAAATTAGTCATTTTTGTTCAAACCAAAGGAAGTTACACAAATTAAAGGTAACAGTTTCTCTTAACTTATTTTCTTTTAGTTTACTCCTCCAACACCTAAACTCTTTTTATTCCTTTATTTTATAGCATCAAAAGTATCCTCAATATACTAGTATGTTTTTATGAGAAGTATTCAAACTACACTTACACAGACCTCCATCTAATGGGTGAAGAACATAATGTTTCGGTGGATGGAAAACTAACGCTTCACAAAACGATGATTATTCAATTACCTCCAACGGCCTCTCATTGTTGCCATTTTGATGGAACTGTATTTATAAATGATAAATATTATGTTTTTATATTCTTTATTATTTTGTATTTTCCATTTATATCATACTTTTATGGTTTCCATTATGGTTAAACGGGATAATTTCATTTGAGTATGTGCGGACTACCGCCCCTTCAAAGTGATATGACTCGTTAATGCCATATGTGGGACATATAAGGGATAGAGTTGATGATATTATATATTATATTATACTGGAAGTATAATATAACTATGTATAATTATGTTTTAATTTCATTAAATTATTAAATAGAAGTGAAAGTTGCGTTCATGCGTACGTACGGCTTACCATCTCCATGAACGGTGCATTTCATTTCTTACCACCAAATGTTATATACTATTATAAATACATGTATATACGGGATATATATGATATATATGATATCTAAATCATGAATATCATTCTGGATATAATGGACTATTGTCCACAAGGACAACATGAAAATATAAGATGTTTATTTTTTACTCAAATACCAAATATCGACAAAACGAATGTTATTAACTTAAATGATTACATAATGTTTATAAAATGGAAATAAGTTATATAAAAGGAATAATAAACTTGAAAAAGGTTCATAAGAAATTATAAATTAACGTATTTTTTTCAGGAGATTAAAGAATGATAGAGTGAAGTCAGACATGAGGTAAGGGGCTTCGTCTCAATCACCTTTCATTTAGGAATATTTTGTTTTAATACACGACATTATTTTATACACTGTATAAACACCCTTGACTTTTCAAAGGGAATATTTTTCTATGAATCGTTTTAATAAATGACAAAAAGGAATGTTTCTTTTAACATATGCGGTGACAATGACTTTTCCACCGCCGTAAGTATTATTTGTTCTTTGGCTTCTGTAGACGCCGAAAAAGCCTGTAACTAATAGATAAAGTTTTGAAATGGAAAAGCGAAGTCACATTCAGAATTAGAGGCCCAGTCCGGAGGCCCAGTAAGTGGTGCGCGAAATAAAGGATGACTTGTGAGAAATAAAATTGTTCATGCAAAGTATCCCCGGGTTGTGCGCAATCGAGACAGTGAGGCACAAAATTTTTGCGCGCCCCGGTTCCTCGCGGCGAGGTTTTGCGTGCCGACGGCTCCTGGCGCGGAAGATTTTGCGCGCCTCCTGGATTCTGCACCATCTGATGCCTATAAATAGAGGGCGGCCCCAAACGATTTGGGGGTTGCGGAAATCGTATCGGCTCTAGTGCGCACAATTAGACTCCCCCCGCGTGCAATATGCCTTCCAAGTAATTCCCCTTTTCGTGCAACCTTGCCCTGGGGTTCCCCTTTGCGCGCAACTCCACTGGTTTAAGTGAATTTCCCCCCTCCTCTGGGTTCCTTCCTTTTGCGCAATCTGTGTCCCGTGCGAGCAATCCCCTTCCGTGTGTGCAATACCTTGCTCATAATTCCCTATCTGCGCGCAATCCCTCGACTCCAATTGCGCGCCATCACGGTGTTTTGCGTGCAAACATTCTCTTTGCGCACAAAACCGAGGACCCTTCACCTTGACGCCCCTTGGCTGCCTCTCTGCGCCTGCACCTGATGTCTCCCCTGCTGGGCATGCGCGCCATGCGTTGGATTCCCATATGGCCTTCCAGGCTCGTACGAAGTAACCTCAAGGTTCCATGGGCGGTGTTTCCTGTTGTGTTGCTTTGCCTTATGCTTCTCCGCATAGGCACGCTAACAACTATTGCTTCTTCGCATAGCCATGCTAACATGGACCCCTTGATGGTTCGCCCTCCGTCCCCCCTTCACTACGGCTTTGCTGATGCCTTCCCTCCCACAAGGGTTAGAGGGAATTGGGCATGTAAGCCCTAGGGTTGTGGAGCAAACCCACCTCGTCCAAGCTGCATGACGTTAAACTGCTAAGCACCTCGTCTTTAACACATGACGTTAAACTATGGTCCGACCCCGTGTTTCGCATGCAGGTTCCCCCCCCCCCTCTGGCATTCTTTACACCCACTCGTCTCCATGGGAATGCACTATTCCTCTCATGGAATGAGATCCTCCTTGTTGGAGTGGAATTTGTCCATGGGAGAGGGCTGCCTCAGAGCGTAAGCCCCTATCCTCTCTTATAGAAGGTTGCACCCATGCATCTCCGTACATCCCCCTGCCAAGGCCAGTGGAGTCCCTTTCCCACTGCGCTTTGTCAAACCATGGGCCTCCACCCTGGAGTAAGCCCCGTCACCAAGGGCTGCTAACCACGTGTAAGCCCCTGTTTCCTCTTTGGGCTGCTCAACACGTAAGCCCCTTTCCAATTCTCATGGACACACCCTTTGCGACGTGATCGTCTGGTCCCTGCTACCTATTGTTTCTCACACCGAGCATGACTCACGTGGGCTTAGAGCGCGCATCGACCACGACATCCTCTATTGGCCGCCTCGGAGCATAAGCCTCATCCCAGCAAACTACGTGGCTTTTGATCCGTGCTAACACATGGTACGTAGGAAGCCTCCACGAGGTTCAAACCCACCACTCGGTCGTTCCGACCTCTCTACATCTTTTCCCCGACCACCATGGGCCGTCTCAGAGCGTAAGACCCATACCTACTCTGGGCCACCTTAGAGCGTAAGCCCCAAATCCCTCGTCCCACATGATGTTAAACTGTATGCCCTCGTCCCGCATGACGTTAAACTGTATGCCCTCGTCCCACATGACGTTAAACTGTATCTCGCCCTGCATGACGTTAAAATGTATTCCCCCTCTTGGGCCGTCTCAGAGCGTAAGCCCCATATCTCACACCCACGTCTCATCCTAACTTCCCCCCTGAGCCCATGTGCCTTAGGAAGCTCATGCCCTAGCACGGAGATCTTACTTCCTCTAGGCTCCAATCCATGCGTTCATTCTCACAGGTCGCCTCTCCAGGTGTCCCACCGTACAACTAAACTACGCGAACATTGATTCCCTGCCATGGGGATATGTAGGAATCTTCCACACGGTTCAATCCCGTCACTCCACCATCCATCCTGATCCTTACCCGAGCCGCCACATCCCGGTGAGATCAAGCCACCCCATCCCACTCCATGACATCTGGGAAGCCGCCCACGTGTTGGCCCCAACATCGGTGGTCCCCCTAGGGGGTCCTTTATCCCGATCCGTCTCCGCAAGACATTAAACTTGCAGCATACCTCATGTTAAACATGGGAAGCTGAGGAAAACCTCTGATGGTACACAATCCCCGCATTCGATGTGGGATGCCTCGGGCTTCCACGCCCTCGAGAGGCCATGTGATAAGGGACAGAAGACAGACATGCCAACGACACCCCATCGTGACCATTATCCTCACTGAAGGTTGCTGCCCCGTCAAGACCCCTTGGAGCATCTCGACGGAAGCAGCGTAATTATCTGGCGTCCATGTAGATATGGTGCTGGGAAAGAGCTTCACGAACCTGTCTTAAATCTTTGAGGGAGACCCAGACTAGGTGACGAGTTCCGAGAAGGAATCCATGGAAGGAAGACTCGACATCCCTTCATCCCGGTTTTGATCAAGGAGCAGACATCCCTGAATAAGGAATGGATGCCGCCCACCTTTGGAATGCAGGAATGCGGGGCAACAAGCTGCGCGTCCTCCCCTGCGTGACGGACATTGCGCACGCGCGCCCCGGCGAAAGCATCAGAAACATAAAATGGTGAACTCGACGTGAAGATCTTCTCCTTAATATGGAGAATGGTAGAGTTCTGGGTTTCGTAATATTATCATGTCACCAGGTCCGGGTACCTATCACCTGGACGTGAAACCCACCAGGGGTCGAGGCCATCAGGACGTTGACCAATCCGTTCTGCGGCATCGTCAGTGTGGATCCCTCTCGTCGGCCATGGAAGATGGAATGAAACTGGGCTACTGGTTATTTATTCCTTTTCCTGTTAGAACTAATGGGTTCATCTCCCTGCTTCCAGGAATCGAATCACTACATTTGGAGCTCGATCGCCACCTGTCCACTGGTGCAGAGGCAGGGGCAGTACCGACGCGGCCACCCCGTGCGGTCCCTCCTTTTCCACAGTCGCTCTGACTTCGACCACCGTAGCTTTCGGGCGCTCACGCCCCCTCTCCCCATCAGAAATCATCCAGCGAAGGGTGATCAACGACTTGGTTCGTAGGTATGACGAGGACGGGATCATCCCCACCAGGGGCATTATAAGGCCCCAGCCTTAAACCTTACTTAATCTTGAGTTAATACAAGATTACACATTGAGGATCATTTCAGGTTTAGAGTTTTAGAGAATTAGATCATAAACTTTCATTACATTCCACATTTAAAAAAAGTGGTTACATAAAAGATAGTATTCATTTTTTCCCATCAACGGAAACATATTTAAAATAAAACATGGATTCTCTCTTGACACTTCCTTGACACTATCATCATATCATATACCATTCCCTCGACCTGTGAAAAACATTTCAAAAACACGGGATGAGCATAAAAAGCTCAGTAAGGGATATAAAAATATATGGAAAGGAATCATGAGTACATTTACACAAAAGAATCAACGAAATCATACTTTACTCATAAAACATAAGCACTTTAACATACCTCATCAAATAATGAATAAATCATAGAAATCATAAGACATAAAGGTAACTTGAGGCATTCATAACATTCTTACATAGGGAGTAACCCTCTTGGATACATTTGGAATACCCACCATAGTATATTTCCTAAATCTCTTCGGAAAAAACCTTAATGTTTCACTCCTTCGCGTTACCCAATGCATTGGAGAGCTATATCGGGCTCACCCGCCCTTAGTTTATCACGGAACCACCCGTCTTCATAACAATGCCCAAGAACCATAACATAATAATAGCACATAACGTAAGCATAAAGGAAAGATAACATTCCCACATTGCAAAAATATATATAACATTTTAAGATATTGAAATAATGAATCCATTCTAAAAACCATTTTCAAAACCATTTAAAACATTTAATAAAGAGATTTTTGAATCAAAGTGTCCCATACCACCTTGAAGCTTTTAATATTTTAAACCATTAATATCCATATAAATAAATTCTTAAAAACATTTTGAAAACATGGATATTAATAAGAACAAATCATTAAAACATTTAAAGCGATATTTTCGTTAAATGGTTTTTACCAAAATTAGAGACACTTGAATACAATAATTGAGGAATAACATTGAATCATAACTTTATAATACCATGAGAATAAATGGATTCATGATATAATATTCCAAAGGATAGTATATACACCATATAAGAGTGAATTGGTGCATAACAACAATGAAGTCTCAATGGAAATGTAAAATGCGATGAAATCCCTTATAAAGAAGGTATCCTTAAATTAAGGATAAATCAATCTCAAAATTAAGTGTGACAAATATAAATACACACAATATAAGTGGATATTAAGTCTAAAACAATAAAAGGTCATTCAGACATATTCAAAGAATGACCTATTCAATAACTACATGTTGAACCCAAAGAAATTGAAATTGGGTTAAAAAGTTCCCTTGGTAAAATTCGACAGCCTAACGGCGTCACTTCAAAATTCAGAAAATGAGTTGATGAGAGATAAAAAGGGTATCTCATCACTTGGACATAAAATTTAAATCAATAAGGATATATAATAACATATCCCAACATAATAGTATGTGAATTAAATGACATAACAAATGAAGTCTTTTAAAAGAGGAGGGTGAAAGGTTCCCTTACCGCCATGGGTATCTTTCGAAATATACACCCCGTGAAAGGAGGACAATACAACATTGATGTAAATACCCATAAATGAAATTATATTACACAATGAGTAAAATAATGGGCAGTACATACACCACTCAAAGGAAATTGTGGCAAATGTAGCATAAATCTCACAGGAATAAAAGTGAGATGAAAAATCCCTTACGAAAACTCAGCAGCCTAACAGCGCCACTTAAAACTTAAAAAATGGATTGATGAGAGAAAATAGGTTCTCTCATCATATAAACATAAAAATTACAGTATGTTTAAAATAAAATAACATCCCAATAACAAGAAATATGAGCTTTAAAAGGAATGACATAAAAGAGTGTACTTAAAAAGAAATAGAGGAGTAGGATGCCTTACCTCGTGTCCGACATGACTCGATCATTCTTTAATCTCCTGAATAATAAAATTTGGTCAATTTATAATTGATTAAGGTCCTCCTTTAAATATTATTATTCAGTTCATATCCCATATTATAATTTTATAATAATTGTTTAATAAAGTGAGTTCATATCAGACGTTTTTGTCGATGTTCAGTACATGAGCAAAAATTGAACTTGTTGGAAAATAATTTTCCATGTAGTTATAGGTACATCATCTCCATGATAGTATTTATGTTTTAAATATCATATATATCCATTATATATTCATTTTATACTATTCCATAACATTTGGAGTAAAAAAAATTAAAAGCACCGTTCATGGAGACGGTAGGCCGTACGTACGGATGAACGCTACTTTCAATTTTTGACATATTAATGGAATTAAAAATAAATGATATATATATATATATATTATAATTCCAGTATAATATATATTTTATATAGGTCACATATATTTATTAATTTCATTCTTTATACATTCCATGTATTGCATGTACGAGTCACATCACTTGAGGCGGCGGTAGTCCACACTTCCTCATATGAAATTATCGCATTTACACAACATGAAAAGAATAAAGGTATGGTTTAAATATAAAATAAAGAAGCATATAGTTTACATAAATACCATATATATCATATATAAAATACAGTGACATCATAATGGCCACCTTTAATGTTGTTAAAAGAATATTTAACAATCATCGTTTCGTGAGGCAGAAAATCGCCAACCACAGAAACAGTATGTTCTTTAACCATTAGACAAAGTATTGTGTAAGTGTAGCTTTAATACTTCTTGTAAGAACATCCTAGTATATCTAAGATAATGTATTTGTTAGAAAAAAATGAATAAAAAGAGTTTATGGGGTTGGATAAGAAAAATAAAACAAAAGGACACAAGTGAAGACATTACCTTAAAATCGCGTAACTCCCTTTGGTTTGAGCTCAAAGGCTTCCTTGGGAAGACTTCTGCCCAATGTGGGGATTCAAGGAGTTATAGAGGGATGTGTAGAGACAAAATGGGCAGGGTTTTCCGAGAAAAATGCTTTGAAAGTGTGGGTAAGGAGGTAGAGGTGGGGTCCATTTATAAGAGGAGAGGAGGGGCACTCTTGCAAAGTAAAGAAATGTTACTTTATTTTAGAATGAGTTTCGGATTTTAATGGTCCCACATTGACGTGTTTCGATTAAAAGGTGATAAGGGTTCGAAATCCACCCATACAATAGGGTTTTTTCATGTTTAGGACTTAGATTTTACATTATCGTTCCATTTTATTTAAATCGTTAAATAATGAGGTCATCGCTGCATCATCATGATGTCATAAATAATTTAATTTATTTAATGTATAAAAATTATAAAAAAATACTATGATATAGAAAATATTTTTATCTTTCCAATTACTATTTATAGTAAAAAATCTGACTTGTATAACCCCACGTAAAAATTATTTTAGTAAAACCTCTCATGTTTGTGTCATTTTTACTTTAACATTAAATAAAAAGGTATTTATGTCATTTCCCAACCAATGTGGCTCCATGGGGTCCCCAAGATGACACATGGATTGTATTGGTCGGACATGACACATCAAATGAGGGTAGGAAATGTTTCTAGGTCATTTCTTTTTATTATAACATTAATCTTACCTAAAACTACACTAATTACCTCTAATCGCGATTAAAAACGTAATAAGTTACTATTCACCAAAAAATTATTCTAATCCCATTGAACCACATTTTAATACTTAATTAAAACCATGTATGTCAGATTTTTGAAATTAAAAACACAAAGATAGAAAATTTTCATTTAAACGGAAAATTAGTTTTTATAAGTACCACTTAGTGGTTTCACTATTCATCAAAAATTGAAGTTTTTCAGAAAATTACCAAAAATTCACCCTAAGAAATATTTGATATTCCGAATTCAAAAATGATTTCTATTTTAAAAAATTCAAAACATATAAGTTTCATTAATTAATTTAATAATTAATTCCCGTTGTCAAAACAAATAGTGTGTTTTTATGAAACAATATGTATCAAAAGATTGACACTAGTTTATGTCCGATTTCAAAGTGATATTAATTAAACGACCACTATTGGATTAAAGGGTAAAAATATATCATAATTTCACTTTAAAACCAATTAAAAATATAATCTAATCATATAAATAAATTATATTAAAAAGAGTTTTTGAATTAAAATACAACATTTTTCACTATTCATTAAAAATTGAACTTTTTCGGAAAAATACCAAAAATTTACGCAAAGAAAATTTTGATGTCCCAATTCTAATGGAGAATTTTATTTTTTCAGATATAACACATAAAATTGTCAAAAAGTGGATTTAAAATAAGTTCGCCATCAAAAGGTGGTTAATCGACCTTTTAAAGAATATTAGAATGTTTACGCTTAAAATTGGATTCATTCGCATTTTTAATCCTCTAACATTTATTGTAAAGAGTAAAAATATTTTGACAAACATATATAATCATTTTTTAGTTAGTTCTGTTCATTCCCTCCATTACAACAGCTAGGCGTTAACTACCATTTAAAATAATATTATTTTATTATTAGAGTGCAACGTAAGATTCCCAAGAAACTCGTTGTTGCGTGTTGGGTACGCCATCGAGCATAGCGTCCCCTTTAAAGTTATATTAATATTTTATTCACAAATATGGATAAATCTAAAAATGTCATATTCTTTATTTACCTGGGGTGTTACATTCTTCCCCCCTTTTGGGAATTGCGTCCTCGCAATTTTAAAATTGGGCTTGGAAACATCTTTGAAAGTCCCACACCGGAACAAGAGTCAGTAAAACAATCACATCAAAATAATGAAAGATAAGTACAAAGGTCACCCGAGTTAACCCATTCTAGGATTCCAAGTATGAAAATATGGACATGGAGGAATAAACAAAGGGTCATGTTCTGATGGGGAGTGATAGAAACCATGCTTAGGAGAAAGTTAACCACAAGAAAATCACAAACTTGTGATTGGTTTAACGGTATTCAATTCCCCAGTAGGAATTGTTAATAGACAAAATTTTTGTTTTAAGTTACTTTTTATTGATGAATTTATTCATAAGGAAACATAATCACTTATCATGTTGACTTTCAACTTTTATTATATTCCTTACACAAACTCATATTTTCTCCAAAAGATGAGTATTTAGGAAGACTTGTTCACATTAAGAGTACTATAATCAACTTCTATAGAATCACCTAATCCACAAAAGAGAACTATATACTTCCCATATCTTTAGACTTTAACGAAAACCAAAACCAAAAAGGCTAGTACAAGATCAGATAATCCAGAAAAGGATAACCCTTTATAAAAAAAAATCTATTCTTAATCTCCAAAATTTGTCCAACAAAACCCAAAGTTCAACGAGGACCATTCAATAAACAATTTGTCCATAAAATTCTTCAAAGTAAACCAAACTAAGATTGAAACCCAAATATTTTAAGGATTTAGTCACATAGTCTTACAAGTTAAATCGTAACATATATCTCCAAACAACATCAGTTTCTCTTAATATCTCGTATTGAAAAGTAATTAACCTAATCACATATCCTCCATGATAGGTTAATAAATTTTCATAGATAACCCAAAATCAACTTACTCTTAATTCATAAAATCATCTAACTAAAAAGAATTAGTCAAACTAACCAGGGACTTCACGTAGTCCAGTGGTAGGCGATAAATATCAGTCGCACTTTGGTTGTGGGTTCGATTCGAGAAGCTTTGTCCGACGCGACGGGTTGTCACACAGTCTTCATGTTGTCCTTTTTCCAAAACTATATAATTCTTAAAACATTCCCCAAAACGAGATAAAATCATCAAAAATAATCATAACATATTTTTAACTCAAGTTTATCTCATGAATTTCATTTTCCATCATAACATATAATAACCCTTAATTACCTCAAAAGCAAGGATCATATAAACTCTAATGGTTACCATAATAATTATTACCTGAACTTCCACATCGATTGGTCATCTCGTACATGATGCATTACTGAACATACCAAGGTTCAAGTGGTTGGTCATGACTCCTTTATAGTTGTTTAAGAACAACCACGAGTTTCCTCATTGAATCCCCCATTTTATGGAGTATCCTAATCAGAGAACCACCACAGTTTCCTCCAAACCTGTTGTCTCTTTGGTGCCTGCTAGATCCATCCATTCACTAAAAACAGAAATGTCAGTGTGAGTATATCAACAAACCCATCATGTACTAATGAGGAAGATAAACACTAAGATATACTTACTCATTCACTTTATCTAAAACTAGGACTCTTTATAAACTCCTAATCATTATGGTAATTTCACTTATGCTTAGAGAATACCCTAACTTCTAATGTTTTCTTAAACCGACATATGATACCAACTATAAGGCCCCATCCTTAAACATTAATTAATCTTGAGTTAATACAAGATTACACATTGAGGATCTTTTTAGGTTTAGAGTTTTAGAGAATTGGATCATAAACTTGCATTACATTCCACATTTAAACAAAGTGGTTACATAAAATATAGTATTCATTTTTTCCCAAAAATGGAAACATATTTAAAATAAAACATGGATTCATTCTTGACACTTCCTTGACACTATCATCATATCATGTACCTTTCCCTTGACCTGTGAAAAACATTTCAAAAACATGGTATGAGCATAAAAATCTCTGTAAGGGATATAAAAATATATGGAAGGGAAATATGAGTACATGTACACATAAGAATCAATGAAATCATACTTTACTCATAAAACAGTATCACTTTAACAAACCTCATCAAATCATGAATAAATCATAGAAATAATAAGACATAAAGGAAACTCGAGGCATTCATCACATTCTTACGTAGGGAGTAACTCTCTTGGTTACGTTTGGAATACCCACTACAATATATTCCCTAAATCTCTTCAAAAAACCTTAACGTTTCACTACTTCATGTTACCCAATGCATTGAAGAGCTATATCGGGCTCACCTGCCCTTAGTTTATCACGGAACCAACCTTCTTCATAACAATTCCCAAGAACCATAACATAATCATAGCACATAACTTAAGAATAAAGGAAGGATAACATTACCACATTTCAAAAAAATATAACATTTTAAGATATTGAAATAATGAATCCATTCTAAAAACCATTTTCAAAACCATTTAAAACATTTAATAAAGAGATTTTTGAATCAAAGTGTCCCATACCACCTTGAAGATTTTAACATTTTAAACAATTAATATTCGTATAATTAAATTCTTAAAACCATTTTGAAAACATGGATATTAATAAGAACAAATAATTAAAACATTTAAAGTGATATTTTGGTTAAAGGGTTTTTACCAAAATTAGAGATGCTTGAATACAATAATTGAGGAATAACATTTAATCAGAACATTATAATATCATGAGAATAAATGGATCATGATATAATATTCTAAAGGACAGTATATAAACCATATAAGAGTGAATTGGTGCATAACAACAATGAACTCTCAATAGAAATACAAAATGCGATGAAATCCCTCATAAAGAAGGTATCCTTAAATTAAGGATAAATCAATCTCAAAATTATGAGTGACAAATATAAATACACCCAATATAAGTGGATATTAAGTGTGAAACAATAAAAGGTCATTCACACATATTAAAAGGATGACATATCCAATAACTACATGTTGAACCCAAGTAAATCGAAATTGGGTTAAAAAGTTCCCTTGGTAAAATTCGACAGCCTAACGAGGTCACTTCAAAATTCAGAAAATGAGTTTATGAGAGATAAAAAGAGTATATCGTCAATTGGACATAAAATTTACATCAATAAAGATATAGAAGAACATATCCCAACATAATAGTATGTGAATTAAAAGACATAACAAAATAAGTCTTTTAAAAGAGGAGGGTGAAAGGTTCCCTTACCGACATGGGTATCTTTCGAAACATACACCTCGTGAAAGGAGGAAAATACAAAATTGATGTAAATACTCATAAATTAAAGTATATTACACAATGACTAAAATAATTAGATGTACATACACCACTCAAATGAAATTGTGGCAAATGTAGCATAAATCTCACGAGAATAAAAGTGAGATGAAAAATCCCTTACGAAAACTCAACAGCCTAACGGTGCCACTTAAAACATCCAAAATGGATTGATGAGAAAAAATAGGGTCTCTCGTCATATGAAAATAAAAATTACAGTATGATTATTATAAAAGAACATCCCAATAACACGAAAGATGATCTTTAAAAGGAATGACATAAAAGAGTGTACTTACAAAGAAAGAGAGGATTAGGATCCCTTACCTCGTGTCCGGCATGACTCGATCGTTCTTTAATCTCCTGAATAATAAAATTTGGTCAAGTTATAATTGCTTAAGGTCCTAATTTAAAGATTATTATTCAGTTCATATCACATATTATAATATTATAACAATTGTTTAATAAAGTGAGTTCATATCAGATGTTTTTGTCGATGTTCAGTACATGAGTAAAAATTGAACTTCTTGGAAAAGCATTTTCCATGTATTTATAGGTACATCATCTCCAGAATAGTATTTATGTTTTAAATATCATATATATCTATTATATATTCATTTTATACTATTCCATAGCATTTGGAGATAAAAAAATTAAAAGCACCGTTCATGGAGACGGTAGGTCGTACGTACGCATGAATGCTACTTTCATTTTTTGTCATATTAATGGAATTAAAAAAATAAATGATATATATATATATTATAATTCTAGTATAATATATATTTTATATAGGTCACATATTTTCAATAATTTAATTCTTTATACATTCCATGTATTGCATGTATGAGTCACATCACTTGAGGGGGCGGTAGTCCACACTTCCTCATATGAAATTTTCGCATTTACACAACATGAAAAGAATAAAGTTATGGTTTAAATATAAAATAATGAAGCATATAGTAAACATAAATATCATAAATATCATATTTAAAATACACTGACATCATAATGGCCATCTTTAAAGGTGTTAAATGAATATTGAACAATCATCGTTTTGTGAGGCAGAAAATCACCAACCAAAGAAACAGTACGTTCTTTAACCATTAGACGAAGGTGTGTGTAAGTTTGGCTCGAATCCTTCTTATAAAAACATACTATTATATTGAAGATACTTGATTTGTTACAAAAGAAATGAATAAAATGAGTTTAGGGGGTTGGAGAAGCAAAATAAAACAAAAGGACACAAGTGAAGACATTACCTTAAAATCGAGTAACTCCCTTTGGTTTGAGCTCAAAGGCTTCCTTGGGAAGTCTTCTGCCCAAATTGAGGCTTCAAGGAGTTATAGAGGGATGTGGAGAGTCAAAATGGGCAGGGGTTGGCCGAGACAAAGGCTTTGGAAGTGTGGGTAAGGAGGTAGAGGTGGGGGCCTTTTATAAGAGGAGAGGAGGGGCACTCTTGGAATGTAAAGAAATGATACTTTCTTTTAGAATGAGTTTCAGATTTTAATGGTCCCACATTTATGTGTTTCGAGAAAAAGGTTATAAAGGTTATAAATCCATCCATCTAATAGGTTTTTGAGATGTTTAGGTCTTAGATTTTACATTATCTTTCCATTTTATTTAAATCGTTAAATAATGAGGTCATCGCTGCATCATCATGATGTCATAAATAATTTAATTTATTTAATGTTTAAAAATTATAAAAAAATACTATGATTTAGGAAATCGTTTTATCCATCCAATTAATATTTATAGTAAAAAATATGACTTGTATAACCCCGTGTAAAAATTGTTTTAGTAAAACCTCTCATGTTTGTGTCATTTTTACTTTAACATTAAATAAAAATATATTTATGTCATTTTCCAACCAATGTGGCTCCATGGGGTCCCCAAGTTGACCCATGGATTTTTGTGGTCGGCCATGACACATCCAATGCGGGTAGGACATGTGTCTAGGTCATTTCATTTTATTAAAACATTATTATTACCTTAAACTACACTAATTACCTCTAATCGCGATTAAAAACATAATAAGATACTATTCATCAAAAAATTATTCTAATCCCATTGAACCACATTTTACTTATTAATGACAACCATGTATGTCGGATTTTTGAAATTCAAAACACAAAGATGGAAAATTTTCATTTAAAAGGAAAATCAGTTTTTATAAGTACCACTTAGTGGTTTCACTATTCATCAAAAATTGAAGTTTTTCAGAAAATTACAAAAAATTCACCCTAAGCTATATTTGATATTCTGAATTCAAAAATGATTTCTATTTTTAAAAATTCAAAACATATAAGTTGCATTACTTAATTTAATAATTAATTCCCGCTGTCAAAACAAATAGCGTGTTTTTATGAAACCAAATGTATCAAAAGATTGACACTAGTTTAAGTCCGATTTCAAAGTGAAATTAATTCCACCGACCACTATTTGATTAAATAGTAAATATATATTCTAATTTCACTTTAAAAAAATTCAAAAGATAATATAATCATATAAATAAATTAGATTAAAAAGAGGTTTTGGATTAAAATACAACATTTTTCACTATTTATTAAAAATTGAACATTTTCGGAAAAATACCAAAAATTTACACAAAGTAAATTTTGATGTCCCAATTCTAATGAAGAATTTTGTTTTGTCAAATATAAAACATAAAATTTTCAAAAAGTGGATTTAAAAGAGGTTCTCCATCAAAAGGCGGTTAATCGACCTTTTAAAGAATATTAGAATGTTTACGCTTAAAATTGGATTCATTCGCATTTTTAATCCTCTAACATTTATTGTAAAGAGTAAAAATATTTTGACAAAAATATATAATCATTTTGTAGTTAGTTCTGTTCATTCTTGCCATTACAACGGCTGGGCATTAACTACCATTTAAAATAATATTATTTTATTATTAGAGTGCAACGTAAGATTCCCAAGAAACTCATTGTTGCGTGTTGGGTAGGCCATCGAGCATAGAATCCCCTTTAAAGTTATATTAATATTTTATTCACAAATATGGATAAATATAAAAATGTCATATTATTTATTTACCTGGGGTGTTATAGGCATGGCCCGTTTGGATCTAGAGGCGGCTGCGCCTCACCACCATCGTCGCCCCCGAGGGCAGCGCAGGGAGTCGTCGCTCCCCAATCCGACGTTCAACCGCTTCGAGAGTCTATCCCCAGAGCGCCTTGACACATCCCTCCCCTATGCCAATGATGTGGGGGATGTCTGGGTCCTCCCTATTGGAGACTCGTCCTAGGGGTTAACGGAAAGAACCCCCGCCAGGCTGCGTCGACGCCGCCGCCCGACTCCCCGGGCCGAGGAGCAGGCAATCTTCATGCCCGCACCATCGGCTCTGACCCATCTGACCCGACGCTAGCGTTGGGTGCGAGCGGAAGAGAATGCATGTCCTAGGGAACCAACATCAACAACCATTGTGGCCTGAGCCACTACTGACTCCTATTACCAGACCCCTGCACACGTTGAGGAGGGGCAGCCACATGCCCGACTGGGATTGAAACCCCGACCGCCCTACAGGCAAGTTCAGTCAAATCTCCCAGTCGCGGGCACTGGCAATGGCCACCACGGACTAATCCGTGGTAGTGCCACCCACCATGAAGGCTCATTCCATGCCGACGGCTACGCTCTGAGTATGACTCTTTCTAGTGCCCACTGCACTAGGTATGAGGTCACTCCCCCTACTGCTGGCCGCGAATATGGAGCCATTGCGTATCCAGTCGCTCACTCACATGGAGGTCCTCCCCATGTCCCTTTCAACATTTGTCTCGGTGCTTCTCGCACCCTGGCCTTCATTCCCCTCTTCCTCAACTCTATTACGACCAGGGGACTCCTTGATGGAAATCATCCTTACACTGAGGAGCAACCGAGTGGTAGGAAGGCAGGGCATCGTCGCCGTAAGAGGAATGTTAGGGGAGTCCAGACAAAAATTAGACCACTCTGTTTCTCGGATTCTGAGGTGGAGTACGACTCGACGATGGAACCTTCCCCCCAACCCTTCGAGTTGAGGGCAGGGATGGGGACGCGGCGCATCAGTCTCTTACTCCCCGAATTCAGGATCCGTATGATTACATCCTCCCTCTGAGGTTATATCCTGGAGGACGAGGACTTGGCGTACCCTCAGGGGTCAAACCCGCAGTTGCCACTGGCTTCCCCGGAAGCACCTTCCGCCTCTGTCAGGGAGGGTGGGGAACTTTTATGGTGACTGACGGAAGAGTCGCAAGGTGACGCACCCTCAGAAAGCACCGACATTTTGACAGGAGGCCCATTCGCTGGCCCATCCTATCGCGACATGGCAGCTAGGGCACTGCAACCCTTGGAAGATGACTCAGGGATCAGCGGCCAATCACCATGTTCACTGTATTCCCCACTGGCCAGCCCACCGGCCTGGCGTCCTGCCTCAGCGCCATTGCTAGTTCCCCGACTATTCTCGGTTGATGAGCAAGGGGAGCAAGGTCCGGACACTGAACCAGAGAGTCATGGAGCTTCTGGAACGTCCTCGCAGCGGGCCACTTCCCCGAGAAGTTTTGGCTGGTTGCAGGATTGGATTTTGATGTGCCAGAGTCACTCACCCCGGGAGTGTTCAAATGTTTCCGCCAGACTCTTTGAGTGACTCACTCCCGTCTTCGCCATCATCTAGCACCTTATCCCGGATTCCAAGCACATCTCGAGGATATCGGTGAGCAGTGTCATCGGGTCGACCTGGAATTGCTCCCTGTGGTTCGGCACCCCGAGTCACTAGGCCACCACAGGGCCCTCCAGCAACAATGCATCCAGAGTTCTCAAGTACTCCGCAAAGTTATTGAGGAAGCCACCCCCACGCGCACGTCCGCGGATGGGGGCAGTACGCTGCCTTTCTTTTCTCTGTGATCCACCGACAGCCCGATTCACTGGGCGGCCCTGAGGGAACGTCTCCAAGGTCAGTGGCAGTCAAAATAGCTGACCTTTCAGATGAGGGAAACAGTGTGGAGCCCCTCGATGGGGAATCACCCCCTGAGGACAAGCCGCTACTGGACCCATCTGGGAGGATTACTCGCTAACAGAGGAGACTCATAGGTCTCCCTGTACCCACGGAGGCACAAACACTGAGCCAAAACATCGACAAGGTTAAAGAGCCCGTTGGGTCTGTCAAACTCGCCGACCCATCTACCTCGGTGCAAAAGGGAGAGGAAGATCCTGAGAAGGCCACGCTATGCCAACAGCTTGCTGAGAAAAAGAGGCTGGTTGATGAGCTCTTGGCCGAACGCATTGTAGAGCGGCGGCCTGACTACGATAACCCTAGACCAGGACAGTAGGGGCAGGAGCACCCACCACTTACCAAGATTCCCCCGGGCAACCGTGACCATGTTGCGTTCACCGACAGGGGAGAGGCTGGAACCCATGGCAAGAGGGAGCGATATGTTTCACTGAACCCTCCTAAGCGGCGGGACCACCTGGGGGACCCTGCTCGGTTTCCTCCCACTGCCCCAAGAGTCGCTCCGCCAGCCACCCCGTGAGCATCTGAGCATGACTACCGGATTGAAGAGCATGGCAATGAGCTTGTGGTTAGAGATCCCTGTCAGGACATGAATCCGCTTCCGGATGATCTGATGGAAGTACTCATCACCCACTTAGAGACCCTGGAATCCTGGTAGGTGCAAATCCCACCGGACAGCAAGCCATACCCAGCATGGGTGGATGATATGTCGGCCCCGCCGGGATTTGGGAACCCTGCTTTCTCCCCCTTTAACGGGACCGGAGACCCACCAAAACATCTGGCCCACTTCAACTCGAGGTGCGGTCCTATGTTAGGGACTCCGGTGCAGCAGGAGGCTACCAAGCTCTGTTGCTTCGTTAAGACACTGGAAGGACCATCATTCGTCTGGTACATCCAGCTCCCTGTTGGATCTGTGACTAGCTGGGAGGACCTTCGCCAGAAATTCCTCTACCAGTTCAGTTCCACAACTCGGAAGATGAACATCTCATACCTCTTCAGGTGCAAACAAAGGCCCGATGGGCGAGTCGCGGACTTCGTTTCCCGGTGGAAGGGGCTCTCATACTCCCTCAACATGCCACTAACTCATGAAAAATTACTGAAAATGTGTGTACGGAACGTCAAGGCAGAGCTGGTTCCTTCTCTGATCACTCATAATTACCCTGGAGGATTCCGGGATGTCTCAGGCAAGGCTCAGTGCCTCGGAGAAGCCCCGCAACAGGCCAATCAGGCACGCCCGCTGCCTCCTGTAATCTCTGCAAGGAGAGCAGCCAGAGCCGAGCCCGTTGTTGTATCCTAGGTAGAGTCCCCCATATATCTAGAGTTGCTACCAGTAAGGCCATCTCAGTAGCCTCATAGGGTTCCACCCCCATGGGCACAGCCTCCGGCCCAGCAGCGACCGCCTCAAAATCGGCAGGCGCCTCCGCGTAACGCACCGCCACCACCTAGGCGAGATAATCCGACTCCGCCTCCTCGGCCTACTCCTCCGGCCCCTAGTCATGGTCAGCCTCCAAGAGCCCCCTTTCCAGATAGATGGAATCAGACTTACTCGTTTGGTGAGGCCCAAGTCCCTGATTATTTCCGTAGCGCCCTAGAGTAGAGAATCGTGCGGCTGCCTGAGTGTCAGAATCCAAAAGAGGTGTGTCTCACTAATCACCCTAACTACTTCCCTTATCACCGGATCCTGGAACACACCATCCAGCGATGCTATGTGTTCAAGTACTAGCTCCAAGACCAGATTGACAACAACATAGTCAGGTTGGGCCCAGCCCCGATACAGGTGGCAGGTTTCTTCGTGAGATCATATGGATGCAGTGACGACAATGGGGATGAGTGGGAACAGGTTTCTGACCGTGGGTCCCAGAAGTATAATGACTGGATGGCCCGCAAGACGGTCGCCCATGCCCATGGCATCATCCGTGCCCACTTGAGTCAGCCAGAGCCCTCAGAGTTTTCGAGCGCCGCTTTGGCATCGTCGTCCCAGCCTACCTCTTCCTAGAAGACCAAGTGGCAACGTCAGAAGAAAGAATGCGCCCTTCCAGTGCCATCATCTTCTCGCACGCTTGGAGATTTTATTCCCCCAGAGATGGGGATCCCTTCGAGACTCTGTCCAGTAGTGGATGACTCCTCGAGCAAAATCCTGGGGTACGCTTCGGTTAACACCGTAGAGTTGGTAAATCCCTTTTTGACTCCCGACGATGAAGAACTCCATGTGGACCTCCCCAATTTCCCCAGCCATCGCCCACGTTTGATGATCCATGGCTACATGAATCACTGGGGCACGACAGTCATCACCTCCAGTCAGGCTTTTCATGCTACTGAGACCAGGCAGCAGGCCCGGTATAGAGAGCAGCACACGCGACTCCCTCACCCGGTGTCAACAGGTTCGCCTCCACCACCGTTTGTGTTGTTGGATCAGGCAGAACCACCTCGTCCGTGTCACAACCAGACCTGGCCTTCCACTGGCCGACTACAGCCTTTCTGTCCTAGCATGGAAGCCACCTCTCGGGCTTCGTCTAGTGAACAACGAGATGTGCCTAGTACAACCAGTCATCGGTCTTGCCGACAGGGCCCGTCAAGCCTCCAATCGCAAAGCAACCTCCTTTAAGTAGAAGCTCGCGTTTGGCTCGAATGTATGATGTTCTGAAGCACCTGGTCGGCATTCCGACAAGGCTTTATATCCTTGAGGCCCTTCTCCAGTAGTCTGAAATGCGTGAGGTGCTCGCCGAGGCTTTAAAGAGCCCCCTCCAGTTTGAAACGGAGGTATCAGCCGCAGAAGCCTTCCACACCGAGGTGGTTGAGGACGCTGAATGTCAGGCGGTTATCTCATATTCCAGTGAAGATGAAGACCTTACCATACATGGGCACATCCGCCCACTGTACATCACCAGCCAGTTCAATGGCGTGGAAGTCCACTGCTGTCTTATCGACACGAGTTTTGGGATTAACATAATCCCAACTTGGACACTGCGGAAACTGGTGTTGTCTGAGGATGATTTAACTCCCTCCGACCTCAGGATCCAGGGGTATGACAGGATCGAGAAAACTCCACTCAACACGATTCGTCTGAAGACCTAGTTCGGCGGCCTAATTACCAATACCGAATTCATGGTTGTCTCTCAGGACACCGCCTACAACGTGTTGATGGGATGGTTGTGGCTCCACCTTCACGCAACGGTCCCCTCATCCTATCACCAGTGCCTCAAATACTCCCTTAAGGGTCAAGTGGGCATGCTACAAGGAGATGTGTCTCTGTTTGTCTCTTATGAAGCTCGTTACCCGGACGTTGACTATTACAAGAGCAAGGACAAGCAGATCCTGAAAGGTGAGGTCGAGCCTGCCACTGTCACGAGTGATCCTGTGCAGGTTTGGACGACACATATGTCGTCCCAATCCATCGGTTGGAGGCCACGACCCCCGATATGGGGCAATGATTTTTTGTCTCGGATACTAGAGGAAGGAATATTTCCGGGTCTAAGCGACGGTGGGAAATCACCTCGTACTCTTACACCAACTAGGCTCAGGTGATCCCCAAGCCTCCTACCCCTGTACGATATTAGGACGTTGTGCTCATGGCAATGGCAGTACATCGTACGTGTAGGTTTCGCTGGGCCGGAATCGACCGGCTCAAGCCAACGCGCCACTACTGCTTTGATGTCATAAAGCATGGCCCCATGGCCTGAAGTCCAGATGGGATTGGATCAACCGCCTTTGTCGCCATGGTCTCCGCAGTGCCTAAGTCTCCTAACGTGATGACCTCCGCCGCCCAAGCCGGCACCAGCTTCCCATCAGGGTCAGGCAGCCCTGAAAAGGCTCCCCCCGTGGACGATCCTTCCCCAAGCGGAGAGGAAGAAATGGAAAATTCTCCTCCTGACTTTGAGGAGGGAGACTCCACCATGGTCAACGAGTTAGTGAAGGTGAACCTCGGTAGCGAGGCGGACCCAAGACCCACATTGGTCAGCGCCGCTATGCCCCCTGAGGAACGGAAACAGCACAAAGACTTCCTTAGACAACATCATGATGTGTTTTCCTGGAGTTATGATGAGATGTCGGGACTAGATCCCCAGGTAGTAGTCCACCGCCTTGGCCTCCCAGCAAACCATCGCGCATTCAAGCAACCTCCCAGAAAGACGCACCCCTCTCATTGTGCCATGGTTGAGGCCGAAGTTGATAATCTCATCAAGGAAAACTTCATCAAGGAATTCCAGCAACCCAGGTGGCTAGCCAACATTGTTCTAGTCATGAAGAAGAACGGGAAGATCAGGGTCTGCATCGACTCCCGCAATCTCAATCGCCACTGTCCGAAGGATGATTTTCCCCATACCAAGATAGAGTTATTGATCGATGCCACGGTCGGGTTCCAAGCCCTCTCCTTCATGGATGGGTACTCCGGTTACAACCAGATCTGGATGGCCCCCGAGGATGAAGAGTTCACTGCCTTTAGGGCCCCCCAGGGTACTTTCTGCTACCGGGTTATGCCCTTCGGCTTGAAGAATATGGGTGCCACCTATCAACAGGCTATGCACCGCATATTCAAGTCGATCCTCAGGATGCTGGTGGAGTGTTACGTAGACGACCTGGTGGTTAAATCTCTTTAGCGACAGGACCATATCAAATACCTTGAGAAAGTGTTCAGCTTCCTCCATTCTCGCCACTTGAAGATGAACCCGTTGAAGTGCGCCTTCGGGGTCACCTCCGGAATGTTTCTTGGCTTCATTCTTAGGTATCGAGGCATCAAGATCGACCCAGAAAAGATCAAGGACATCAGTCAGATGCCTACCCTGAGTAATATTCGGGAGCTTCGAGGCCTCCACGGCCACTTAGCCTATATACGCCGATTCAACGCGAATATGGCCGGCAAGTGTAAGCCCTTTTCTCGGCTCATGAAGAAAGGTGCCGCCTATGAATGTGACAAAGTGTGTCAGATCGCTTTTGAGGAAATCAAGCAGTATCTGCTTCAACCTCCGGTCCTGATGCAACCCATTCCCGGAAAGCCGCTGGTCCTTTACATGACTTCCCTGGAGCAATCCCTCGGCGCGGTTCTCACCCATAAGAACAATGAGGGAACAAAGAAGAGCCTCTACTACCTCAGCTGCATGCTCCTCGATGCAGAAATTAAATATTCTCCCATCGAGAAGAGCAGCCTGGCGCTCGTATTTTCCATACAGAAACTGCAGCAATACTTGCAGCACCACGAGGTACAGCTGGTCTCTCGGGTAAACCTGTTGAAATACATCCTGAACCAACCTATGTTGACTGGCCGATTGGCGTGCTGGGCGGTGATCCTCTAGCAGTTCGACATCAGGTTCGTACCTCAGAAGTTCGTCAAAGGACAGGTGGTGGCAGACTTCTTAGCTGCCCATCCAACCTCTATGGACCAACCATTGGATCTAGGCTTTCCAGATGAGGCAATCCTCTCAGTTGATCATGCCATCCCATGCTGTCAGATGCACTTTGACGGTGCCTCCCGTAGCCCCACTGGTAGAAGGCTCAACGATTCTAGGCTTAACAGAGTGGGCCTGGGTATCATCTTCATCACCCTAGAGCAAGCCGTTATGCTATATTCATTTATGTTGTCAGAAGTCTGCACCAACAATGAGGCAGATTATCATGCCCTTATCACTGGCCTCGAGTTGGCTCTCGAGGTTGATGTACTCCATCTGTATGTAAAAGGGGACTCTGAGCTAGTCATCAAGCAGGTCAATGGTGATTATGCTGTTAGAAGGCCAGAACTCATGCCGTTGCTGGTGTGCACCATCCGTCTAATGGCTAAGTTCCCCTCCCAGCCAGATGTCGTTCACGTTCCCCAATCGCAGAACAGTCGAGCAGATGCTTTGGCCAGCCTGGCCGCATCACTTACGGAGCCCGAACAGGATGACCTAATCATCCACGTGGCGCACCGGAGAGTCATTGATCATTTTATTTCAGATGGCGATCGTGGCCTGCGAGTGAACCATCTCACCCTTGGCGCCCCTACGTCAGGATCCTTGGGGGATTCATGCATGGTGATAGAGACAGTTCCTGACTGGAGGACTCCCTTGGTTGAATATCTCCAGCATGAAAATCTTCCACTGGACCGAGCCGAGTGAGAACGAATCCGACGCCGTGCACCACAGTTCACCCTTCAAAGCGGTCCCAGCCTTGAGTAGCTCCTTTAAAGGCGTGGGTTTGATGGTGTTCTCTTCCGTTATCATCAAGGAGTCGAGATTCCATTGGTCATTCAAGAAGTGAACGCTGGTTCCTGTGATGCCCACCAGGCCGGGTCGCAGTTGTCTCACCAAATTCAAAGGCCGGATACTTTTGGCACTCCATGATCTACGACTACATCAAGTATGCCAAAAGGTGTCACGCGTTCCAAGTTCCTGCTAACATTGTGCATCGGCCACCAGAGCCTCTCCATACTACCATGTATTATTGTCCCTTTGCAGTCTAGGGGTTGGATGTCATAGGGTCTTACCCGCCGGCGACGGCCCGCCAGTGCCGGTTCATCTTAACTGCTACGGATTTCTTCTCAAAGTGGGAAGAGGCAATCCTGCTCATGGTAGTCATGTCCTATTCTATTGCTGACTTCACGGGCTCCAATATCATCTATCGGTTTAGAGTACCTCACGCTATCCTCACGGATAACAGAACCAACTTCCGAGTAGCCGAGCTAATGAAATTGTATGCTAAGTACAACATTCTCTCTAACCACACCTCCTGCTACCATGCGTAGGCAAATGGACATATTTAGGCGTTTAACAAAACCCTCTCTATCATTCTGGAAAAGATGGTTGGTTAGAACAAGAAAAGTTGTCCAGAAAAACTCCCCAACACCCTCTGGGCTTATAGGACGACGACCCGTAACTCCACCCAGGTGACTCTGTATTCCCTGGTATACGGAGATGAGGCCATCCTTCCCATCGAGATCCAGTTTCCCTCATTCCGCACGGTGGTCTACGACCAGCAAGTGCCGGATAGAGTTGTCGAGATCCGCCTAGCCGAATTGGAAGCGATGGATGGAAGTAGGATTTGCGCTTTACATAACATGGAAAGGAATCCGAGCAGGATGGATCAAGCTTTCAATAAGAAGGTTCACCTCCGCTCCTTCCTACTAGGTGACCCGGTGCTGGCTCTCAGAGCGCCAATGATTCCTGGCAGGAAACCACCCAATTTGGAGCCCAAATGGGAGGGGCCTTTTATTTTCCATAAATTCTATCCCAATGGCGTGTATTCCCTGGTAACTATGGATGATGAGCGTATAACTCCTCCCACCAACGCCAGGTTCTTCATGCAGTACTTGGCTAAGCCTGCTGTTGGTCCTGCATGACCTTAAACTGCACTTGGTCCTGCATGACCTTAAACTGCACTTGGTCCTGCATGACCTTAAACTACAGTTGGTCCAGCATGACCTTAAACTGCACTTGGGCCTGCATGACCTTAAACTGCACTTGGTCCTGCATGACCTTAAACTGCACTTGGTCCTGGATGACCATAATCTTCACTTGGTCCTGCATGACCTTAAACTATAATTAGTCCTTCATAACCTTAAACTGCACTTGGTCCTGCATGACATTATACTGTATGGTCCCACACGACCCTAAACTGCACCTTCGTCCGAGTTCTAAGACGTAAAACTAAGATCTGTATTTTGTCCTACATGACATTAAATTCTGTTTCTATAACAACGTCTAGCTTGATTCACATCTTAATGGGATACGTAGGAACTCCCAGATATTTAGTCTTTGGGTCCAGCTTGAGGTTGGTATGTCCGCCTAATGCGCCTTCGCCACGATGGCGCAATTTCGGGGGTGTTGGACTCTGTTTGAACAAACCAGCACTCCACCTTCCATGCTTTGCATGCCCCTTTATTCGGATCCTCATTTCCATTCATGTTTGACTGGACCCCCTAACAGTATGGATGATAGACTTTGGTCCACCTGCTACCACAATATGGATGATAGACCTTTGGTCCGCCTATTGTAGCGATATGGATGATAGACCTATGGTCTGCCTACTATCCTGGGCCAATGTTCCGGAGGACTGGTCATGTTTGACAGCACCCCCTAACGGTATGGATGATAGACTTTGTTCTGCCTACTACCACAATATGGATGATGGACCTTTGGTCTGGCTATTGTAGCAATATGGCTGGTAGACCTATGGTCCGCCTACTGTCCTGGGCCAACGTTCCAGAAAACTGGCCGACGATATTTGAGTTAGGCCCTATGTTGTGAACATGGCCAGCGGTCAGCCCTCATTTATTGTCCCCATTTCAGGCCAACACGATATGGATGCTATGTTTTCGCCACGATTGACAGTTATACTCAATCGTTTTTCCCCATAGTGTTCTAAATTTGGGCAGCGTGATTCACCTTTCCTCTCCATCTCCCTATGTTTGGATGGATTTCAATGCCCCCGGAATTTCCCTGCTTGTGTGTCAGAGCACATTGAGAAGGTGATATATCAATCGGTCTGAGGTCTCCTCAGAAATCCCGACCCAATTTTGGATGCCTGAAGCTTGGTCAATGCCCCACAGTTGGAAGAAATGATAGCACGAGCATCCTTTGCTTCTCCCGTTGGGCACGACCCACATGAGCTTAGGTATGAGTTGTTATTCGTTTCTGAATTATGGTTGAGCATATTAAACCAAGGGAAAAAATTGATGAATTTGGCCATGTATTTGATTGAGAAGATGATAAGTACAAGAAATATGTTCATGAGATGGCCAAAACAAATCCCTTAGGGATCAGCGTGCTAAATCGATCTTTACAATGCTGTTACCCTTTGGATGGTAGCCTCCAGGACTGCTTCTTTTTCCTTGAATACTCTCTCCTCATCAACCACTGTAGAGCGCAACTCTCCAACCCTAGCTTGTGCCTACTCTCGGTCGGTTCGAAGTACGGTCATCTGGTGATTCGCCTCCATCAGTTGTTCCTGCGCATCAGCCTGTTGGGCCATCAGTTGCTCCACAAGCTCGGAGCATGTTGCAATGAAGGCCTCCTTATCTGTCACCTATCCTTCGAGGTGTCGGACTTCCCGCTCTGCCCTCAGCAACGATTTGGTGCTCACTGATCTTTCCCAGCACTGGGCGACGTCGGTGTGCCGGCTACTCTCGCGTATCTTCTCGGCCATGTAATCACGGACCGTCAGATGAAGGCACTGAGCGTCAGCCCCTCTGGTGCACAAGAGGCACAGCAAGGTCCGGAGTGATCCTATCCGCCTCAGCCAATCCGACTAGGGCTATCTGAGAAAGCACTGGATACACTTCCTCCCTTTCCTCTATGTCATCCAGCTCTCCTCGGTTGTCTCTGAGTCTTAGCCATCTATCTCCTCTGGGTCAGCGGGTCAGTACATAGGGAAGTCAGCCAGCAGATCGGCAGCAGGATCCGACCTAGTGATGCCTTCATGAGGAATAGGATCCTCGACGTCTGGGAAACCTTCCTCTCTTTCCCCAGCAATGACGATGCCTCCATCAGCTTCCAACCTCGCCTCAAGAACAACGCTAATGATGTCCAATGCCCCCTGCTCACCAATTGTCGGGGCCGACTCAGTGTGGGGAGCATGTTCTGAATGAGGTGGTATATCTGCCACTGGTCCACTCACGGACGGCCCGAGCTTCGCAGCCTGACGAGCCTCCAATGTTGAGATCACTGTGTAAGGCGTACACTGATTAGTTGGGATCTTTTGATACCAAGCACTAGTAGTGAAACATGAGACTTACAAGAGTCCAAAGCATCAGTCTCCCATGTTTCGGCCACTGCAGGAGCTACTGTAATGGGAGACCCCTCTGCACTTGTTAATTCAATGATGGGTGTCAGATCCCCATCATGTCCCACCGGTTCCTCTCCTTCCTCCTCTAGTGGGGATGCCCGTCCGACACTCAGTCGCTCCTGAGTGAGGCAAAGATATGGTTGGGAAATTGGAAAGGAGAATGGATGAAGAAGGAACATGAATGAAGATAGAGACAGACCTTGAGTATCTCGGTTATGTCGAGATCAGAGCCGACAATCTCACCGCTCCCTTGGAGACTACCCTGGTAGGTCGCCCCTTGCGACCCCTCACCTTTGGGTTCTCCTTATTCCTCATCTTCTCCTTCACCTTCGTCTTCTCTGGTCTCATCCTCCCCCTCCGACTCCTCATCACTATCGCCTTCTCCCGGTGGCATCACTTCCAGATCATGCTCCTGACCGAGCATCACTTTCACTAGGAAAGGTGGTACCGCACGCCGATTCCTTTGGTGTGCGTATGTGTCCATGGCCATTAGATAAGCATGTCACCGATGGAAGTTCACCCGGTTGGTAACTCGAACGATCCCGACCTCTGGAATTTGGATCTCATTTTACATGTTCTTCTTCCAGATGGCTTCAACGCTCAGTGATGGTCGTAGGGTCATCCAGGCTGACCACAGTGCTGGTAGAATTGCATCTTGGGAAGGTTCAAGAAGGTATCTTATCTACTTCCCGGGCAGTTCCTTGGCTTCATCATGTAACCCCCCCACGAGAAACGAGGTCCCAGCGGTGCTATGTGATGTCCCCACTGTTGAAGTCCCGGCCTGCACAGGCCTCGCTGCCTGACGCACCCTTGGTTCCCCCCTTCCGGCAGCACCTCGCCTTATTTCCCATCGCCCGGCCTCCGTGCGAGAAACCTCAAGTTTCCATACTTGCTTGCAAAAAATCCCCTCAGGGTACGCAATGGTACAATGTTTGGCATACTTGGTTGCTAGTCCAGCATCAACCCCCAGTGGGAGGAAGAGTAACGACATCGCCAGAGTCAAAGGTGGTAAACATCAACCACTTCTGGCACAGAACGCATGGGTTCTTCTCCTGCCAGACAGCCGTGAATTAATTCTTCGGAATTCGTTGGAGGCACCCGAACTGCCTGGTGAATCGGGATGGCATGTAAGGCTCGGAGATCACCTCTCGTTGATCTGAGCCACGAGCACCCCACCCCGAATGCTCTGGAAATACTCTTGTTATTCCAGAGAGCCTCGCCCGTTGTCCACCATATGGCCAACCGGGGTGGGGAACGGGCTGATGTGGAAGTTGTTTTGGTTTCCAATGCGGATTCTCATGCCCTCCTCATTGAGCTTCATCGGCGCCACCCCTGCGATGTTCAGTAAGGACGGTCGCAGGCCATTTCTCGGAGGACGGATGGTGTTTGGGAAAGTGTACTCGCCGAGGTGAGCCTCCACCCAGCTGTGGAAGATCTAGAAGGGACAACATATTCTCCAAGGCGACCCCCCTCGTGAGATGCGTCGCAGGATGGTGTAAAGCTTGTCCAGTATGGGGATTCCCAAGTTGAACTGTTTGTTGGTATCCATGGTACCCGCCATCACCAATGTTGCTGGACGAACGCCCATCCTCGCGTCTTGCACCGGCAGGAGCCACCCGCTCAGGAAGGTGGCAAAGAACCCGGCAAACTAGACGTTCGGGTCTCGGGTCTCGATGACGTGATAGCCCCATGATTGGTATTTCCCCGCCTCCAGGGTCCTCCAGTATGACCCATACCTGCTCCTCTAAGCTGCGGTTGGGCACCGTTTACCCCGTCCTGGCATCTTGACGGACGAATACTTCTCAAGGAACAGGTTGAACCGGCCCTTGTAGGCAATCTCTTTCAGGAAGTCCTTGACCCCTAGCCTCTCTTTGGCCAGCTCCAGCAGGTTCCACGTCATCATAGGCGTCTGTTACCTATCTTCCCAGGTGTTCTTTGGAGAAACGAACTCGTCATATTGGTAACCCTCCGGTGGGATACCTCCGATGTAGTGAACATCCCAAAGACTGATGCCGACTTCCCCATGATGAAGGTGGAATGTATTGGTGTCCGGAGACCACCGCGTGAATAACTCCGGCATGAGCTCAGGTTGACGGTGGAAGTGGAATTGTGATGTCTATACCACCTCGAACAGGCCGATATACCGCAGTTCATCCCCGAACTGGTCGTAGGTATGGTGAACCCAGAATGCCTAGGCCCACACGCTGGTGAAGTTGCCCCCAGACTGCAGGTCCCAATCCTTCATCCAGCCCTTCGTGTCATCCGTGATGCTCTGATAGAATGTTCTCGTGTAGAGGGCTGGAGAATTCTTTACAATAGGCTCGTCCCTATTAATGGTCCTGGTCCTTAGGTTCAGGACATGTATGTCCATATGTCTTGTTTCCCTGGCAGGATGGCCGTTGTTGGTGATGTTTTAGCGAGGAATCTCGTCCTCCCGGGTCACACATGACCATGTCGTGTCCACCTCGACGCCCGGCAGAGGCACCTCCTCCAGGATACCAATGTTCCAGAGCGGGAGGTTTTCAGACAGGGGATACGTCTTCTAGGCTGGAGTGAGCAGATTGAACAAGGTCAGGTTGTTGGAGACGATCACCTTGGTGCCATAAACCCCCTTGTTCAGTTTGCGGCCATCTCGAATATCTTGGGAGTTGCACGAAATCAGGATGCAGTGCGCGGAATCCGAGAATGTCGCGCAAAATCCGAAGTGACGACGCTAAATCCAGGAGATGGGTGTGCAATTGGCACGCTAAGCAAGGAAGATCCCGAGAAGGCGTGAAAATACAGCCAAATTTCCGAAGGAATTCGGCGCTGTCAGAGAGTTTTACACGCAGCCGTGGAAGCAATTTCGCGCACGAGAGTGATAAGCTTATCACGCAGAAAAATCTGAAGTACGGATTTTGGACCTTGCGCCCCTTTTTATAGGCGAGGCCAGGGTTCTGCGCCGTGTGGAAAGAGAATTCTGCACAAGTCCGTCATTTTGCACGCTCTGCTTGAATTTTGCATGCAAAGTGCCCAGTAGACCCAACACTTCTGCGTTTCAGCGTTTCCCTTGGAATCCGACCATTGCGACCCCTCGCCGATCCAATTTCGATGGGGGGAATTTGTAGACACCGAAAAAGTCCATAACTCCTAGAGGATGTTTTGAAATGGCAAAGAGAAGACATATTTGGAATCAGAGGCCCGGTCCGGAGGCCTGGGAAGTGGTGTGTGTAATAAAAGAGGACTTGCATGAAATAAAATCGTTCGCGTGAAGTATCCCCAGGTTGCGCGCAATCGAGCCAGTGAGGCGTACAATTTTTGCGTGCCCCGGTTCCTCGCGGTGAGGTTTTATGCACCGACGGCTCCTGGCGCGGAAGATTTCGCATGCCGCCTGGATTCCGCGCCAGCCGATGCCTATAAATAGAGGGCGGCCCCAAATGATTTGGGGGTTGTGGAATTCATATCGGCTCTCGTGCATGAAATTCGACTCACACCGCGCACAATATGACTTCTAGGTAATTCCTCTTTTGGCGCAACCTTGCCCATGTTCTTCCTTGCGCGCAACTCCACTGGTTTAAGTGAATTTTCCCCCTCCTCCGGGTTCCTTCCTTGCGCGCAATCTGTGTCTCGTGCGCGCAATCCCCTTCCATGCGCGCAATACCTTGTGCACAATTCCCTATACGCGCGCAATCCCTCGGCTCCAATTGCGTGCCATCCCGGTGTTTTGCGCACAAACCTTCTCTTTGCACGCAAAACCCAGGACCCTTCACCTTGATGCCCCTTGGCTGCCTCTCTGCATCGGCACTGGATGTCTCCCCTGTCGGGCATGCGCGCCAAGCGTTGTTTTCCCATACGGCCTTCAAGGATCGTACAAAGTAACCTCAAGGTTCCTTGGGTGGTGTTTCCTGATTCGTTGCTTTGCCTTATGCTTCTCCGCATAGGCACGCTAACGACTATTTCTTCTTCCCATAGCCATGCTAATGTGGACCCCCCAATGGTTCTCCCTGCGTCCCCCCTTCACTACAGCCTTGCCGATGTCTTCCCTCCCACAAGGGGTAGAGGCCATTGGGCATGTAAGCCCTAGGGGTGTTGAGTGAACCCACCTCTTCCAAGCTGTAGGACGTTAAACTGCTAAGCACCTCATCCTTAACACATGACGTTAAACTATGGTCCGACCCCGTGCTTCGCATGCAGGATCCCCCCAGCTTAGGCATTCTTTATGCCCACTCATCTCCACGGGAATGGACTCTTCCTCACATGTAATGAGATCCTCTTTGTCGGAGTGGTGTTTTTCCACGGGGGAGGGCTGCCTTAAAGCATATGCCCCTGGCCTCTCTTGCAGAAGGTTGCACCTGTGCGTCTCTGTACTTCCCCCTGCCAACGCCAGTGGAGTCCCTTTCCCACTGCACTTTGTCGCAACACCGTCCTCCACCCTGGAGTAATCCCCGGCACCATGGGCCGCTAACCACGCGTAAGTCCCTATTTCCTCATTGGGCCGCTCAGTGCGTAAGCCCCATTCCGCTTCGCACGGGCGCACCCTTTGCGACGTGATCATCTGGTCCCTACTGCCTCTTGTTTCTCACACCAAGCATGACTCACGTGGGCTCAGAGCGCGCACCAACCATGAAATCCTCTATGGTTCACCTCAGAGCGTAAGCCCCATCCCAGCGAACTACGTGGACTTTGATCCGTGCAAACACATTGTACGTAGGAAGCCTCCACGAGGTTCAAGCCCACCACCCGGTCGTTCCGACCTCTCCATGTCGGTTCCCCAACCACCATGGGCTGCCTCAAAGCGTAAGCCACATACCCACTCTAGGACACCTTAGAGCATAATCCCCAAATCCATCATCCTGCATGACGTTAAACTGTATTCCCTCGTCCCGCATGACGTTGAACTGTATGCCCTCATCCCATATGACGTTAAACTGTATCTCATCCTGCATGACGTTAAACTGTATTCTCCCTCTTGGGATGTCTCAGAGCGTAAGCCCCTTGTCTCTCACCCACATCTCATCCTGACATCCCCCCTGAGCCCACGTTCCTTGGGAAGCTCATGACCTATCCCGAAGATCATACTTCCTCCAGGCTCCAATCCATGCGTTAATTCTCACAGGTCGCCTCTCTAGGTGTCCCACCATACCACCGAACTACGCGGACATTGATTCCCTACCATGGGAATATATAGGAAGCCTCCATGAGGTTCAATCCCATCACTCCACCATCCATCCTGATCCTTACCCAGGCTGCCACTTCCCGGTGAGATTATGCCACTCCATCCCACTCCATGACATCTGGGAAGCCGCCAATGTGCTGGCCCCAACATCGGTGTTCCCCCAAGGGGGTCCTTCAGCCCAATCCATCTCCTCAAGATGTGAAACTCGCGGCATACCCCGTGTTAAACATGGGAAGCTGAGGAAAACCTCATATGGTACACAATCCCCGCGTTCGATGTGGGATGCCTTGGGCTTCCGCGCCATCAAGAAGCCCTGTGGTAAGGGACAGAAGACAGACATGCCAACGACACCCCAACATGACCATTCTCCTCACCGAAGGTTGCTGCCCCGACAAGACCCCTTGGAGCATCTCGACAGAAGCAGCATAATTAATTGGATTCCAGGTAGATATGGCACCGGGAATGAGCTTCACGAACCCGTCATAAATCTATGAGGGAGACCCGGACTAGGTGACGAGTTCCAAGGAGGAATCCACAGAAGGAAGAACTGACATCCCATCATCCCGGTTTCGATCAAGGAGCAGACATCCCTGAATAATGAATGGATGCTGCCGGCCTTTGGAAAGCGGGAATGTGGGGCAACAAACCGCGCGTCCTCCCATGCATGACGGAAATTTCGTGTGCGCGCCCCGACGAAAGCGTCAGAAATAGCTTCCTTAACAAGCCGTAATGTTTTTTTTTCAAGTAAAAAAATACCATATACTATTTTATGTATTTTGGAATTGAAAATGGATTTGATAATGGATTTGTTATGTAAATATATTTAAGTGATATATTTTGATTGAAATATGGAAATGTTTTCTTTCCTTTATATTTTTTTATGTGTTTTGATTTTTTAATGGTACTTAGACATTTGATGGATGGTTACGTGATAAACCAAATGACAGGTGGTGCCATGATAAACCAAGACGGGTGGTTACGTTATAACCTCTAATGCATTGCGTATGGAATTTGGCCATATGGGTATTCCAATTAGTGATATGTGTGGAAGTTAACCATATGGTTTTTCAATTTAAGTATATTTATGTCCCAAGATACCATTATATGTTTTGTGTTCTTTATATTGGTTTTGTGGTAATATTTTGGTTAGAGAAGGGTAGGTAGCGATCTTTTATTCAGTATAGAGTATTTACAAACTAATAAA
Organism: Viscum album; assembly: GCA_963277665.1. Classification (NCBI taxonomy): domain Eukaryota; kingdom Viridiplantae; phylum Streptophyta; class Magnoliopsida; order Santalales; family Viscaceae; genus Viscum; species Viscum album. Next base: position 314,490,733 of record OY728151.1, read on the forward strand.
TGTTAAAAGTATTAATTATGTTAAAGTGTACATGTTTTACATGTTGTTTTGAAAAACTATCAGTTTTCCTTCATTGTGTATCCCTTACTGAGCTTTTTATGATCATCCCAAGTTTTTGAAATTTTGTCCATAGGACTTAATAAAGATTAAGGTCAAGGATGGGATCAAGGAAAAGTCATGATATCTTAAAAATGGAACTAGACATGAATATTTTTTTCAAGAGTTTTTGTTTTGTGAAAAAATGGAAACTGAGTAGATGTTTCTACTTGGTAATCTTCTGGGATGTAATAGTTATGGATTAATTCTCAAAAACTCTAAAACTTAAAAGATCCTCAATGTGAATTATTAAATTAATTCAGGATTCTGTATGTTTTAAGGTCGGGTCCTTATATTTACACCCCATGTAAATAGATTACATGACATGTAATTATCACCTAGATGATCTCATGAAATGGGTATAAATACTGCAATATTAAACATCATGCATAGATTAACTTTTGTGTAAATATTAAAATTAATATTTTTGATAAAATTTGATTTGTTTTTGGGAATATAAGGGGCTCAACAATTATAAGACATGTAATTGGGTTACATACCATGTAAAATATTGAGTGTCAATTTTAATTATACATTTGGGATTATATTATTATATCACTCTAATATAATTCATTTATATCGACCAACGCGATATTCCTAGGTGGTTTTAGAGTTCACTAATCCCTATGGACCATTTTTTTGGTGACTGATATTCATTTTGGTTGAGGTGAATCTCCCTAGGTAGGAAACACACATGCCTCTTCCATGTCCCCCTCTTTTCTCATTATGGTATGATAGATCATCTTGGAATTGATGGATCTAAACACCACGTTGTGGAATCCTGATTCTAGGATGAGTTCCTAGACATATTATGACTTCTATTTCCATTATAATCTCTGGTTACAAGTGTTGGGATTCTGTGAAAAGGTAGATGGTTTCATTTAATATTGTCCAATTAAATGAACCTTGAGTATCTTATTGTTTGAAATTATATTAAATTTATTTTTGGAAACACCAATTTTATGTAAACTTTTACTAAAATTGACATCTTATATATTTTTGTACAAACGCACAATTAAAATGGAATTGGATATGTGGTCTCATTCTGAAATTTATAGAAATTTTTAAATGATATATGAATCAATTTTGAGGAAAATTTCTTAAATAGAAATGATACATACCTATGATTATATTTGGATTGAAAATTAATGAAATGTTGAAGAACCTATACTTATTATTTTACAATGAAATTGGCATATTGAAACCAGACATGGGGAAATTTTCTTTAAAACTGATTTGAAATGATTTCATGATTATTAATTGATTTATTTTGAACAAGAAAGTATGGGTTGTAAGTTAGTAATTTTTAGACAAGCATAGTCTGATGGTATATACCTTGAAATAGAGTGTTCAAAAAAACTCAATCAAAAAACTTGTTCATCATATCTCATCCATGATAGGATATTGATGGTTCCTATTCAGTATGATCCCGAGGGACGTGTGTACACATAATTTTCATTAGCACTAATATGATAGGTATGAGGATCCAATAACCAGATAGTATCATACTGTAGGAAAGATGACCATGTGTCTTATTGTGGTTATTTTGATGTATATTAAATAGATGTTGAAATATTTTACGCTCACGGTAAAATGTGCGAACTAAGACATGTGGAGACCACACCTTTAATCCAACCCGAACACATCAAAAAGCATCTCAAAAAGTCCGCACAAGGAATGGGGTCACGCTACCACCGACGGCACGTCAATCGGACATCCCAAGCAGGAGTTAGGTCCGATGCAACAATTAATTAATTAATTTAATAAATAATTAATTATTCATATTGTGTTTCTTGCTGCAGAGCAACAAAATAAACCCACAAAGGTTCTGAACCACTTTGGAAGGACTGTCTCAGCACCAGGGCCACAGCGCCTCTGACATCGCGTCAAACTGACGTCCGGCTCGTGAAGCCCGTTCGTTGCAAAATTTAATAGGAGTTTAATATTATTAAATTAATGTGTTTCGGGGCACATGTCTTTGGGCGTAGAACCCAAAAATCCTGGAACTCACTTGAAACAGTCCGCCCCGCCGATACAAACTTGCCGCCGCAGACGGCACGTCAAATGGACATGCCTTTTGGAAATTACGGCCCCCCGAATGCAAGGGGGCCCAAAGTGGGCCGGTCCAGACCGGTCGGCCCAGTCCAGACCGCCACGGCTCTCTCCAAACCGCCCGACCCAAGCGGGTCCAGTTTTTTTTCAACCGACCGTCCAGTTGGACGGTCCACGTTGACGCCCCAACAGGACCCGCAAACAGCGGGTCCTTGTTTCCTTATGCAACCCCGAGGTCACCGCCTCGGTACCGCCCCTCGCTGTCCGCAACAGGCTGGCCCAGCTCCCATGGATCCTTCACCTTCCGCAGCCACACCACCGCGCTACCCTGTGGCCGCCGTGCCCCAGTGCCTCCTCTGCTCTGGCTCTACCTCCGCAGGCTCATCCTCCGCCAGCTCCTCCTTCTACCGTCGTCCCGCCACACTACCCCGTCACTTGACCACGTGCACTATCGCTTGAATCCCAGCTCTCTGCCGCAACCCTCGGCTCACCGAACGCTGCCACCCAGCTCTGACGCTGCCTCTGGCTTGACCTCCACCCACTCAACACAATGAGGTCGTTGCGTGCAGTCCTCGGCCGCTCGGTCGCACCCGCCGTGGCCCGCAACTCCGGCTCCTCACGGCTCGCCGCCTCCGCCTCTTCTGAACCCTATCCATGCCTCCCCGAGCTCCGGCCAACGCCCTTGTCGGAGCCGGGTCATCTGACGGACACTGCCAGAGCTCCGATGGCCCATTTCCAAAACTGAACGTGGGTTCATGTTCCTCAGGATGAGGCCTTCGCAGCGCCTACCGCTGACCATCGATCTGACACGATTTGGCGCATCAGAAAATTTGGACGAAGAATGCCCAAGAACGATAAACAAAACGGGGCTCGGGCGTTGGTTGTGTTCATTCAGCCAATGCCAAAATTCTAAAAACTATAAAATTAAATGGTGAAAAAGATGAAGAAAATTAATAAATTGACGAGGGCACAAAATTTAACAAGAATCCTACCTCGTTGGATCCGTTCGTCGTTGGCGACACATCCGCTCGATCCAACTTCGATCTGCCGGAGTCCACTCTTCAATCCAGTGATGAACAGCGAAGAACGTGAGAGAACAGAAAATAAAGCTAGAGATAGGGAGAGATGGAGAGATAGAGGGGGAGGGAGGGAGGAAGAAATGGGTCTTCCGTCAAAAATTGATTAATTTATAAAAATTCACTAAAACTCTCCCAACAGGTGAGGATTCTGAAACCTACATGCCCACCTATTTTATATCACACCTAAGAAAAACACCCCATTTCAAACTCAACAGATGTCTCGATTTTCAATTCTGAGACTTCATTCGAATGTTATTCAAAAAGAATGACAGTGATAAAAATCACTAAGTGGTCATTTCGAAATGACCATTTTTCCCCTGGGTGACATTTCTCAAAGTAGGCCCGCACCCGCAACTTTTGCACCTCTTCTAGGGTAAACGGAATGCTCCAGACACAACCGTGCCCTTGGTTTCTCATCAGAGAAACTATTTGGGAGTTATTCAGGTTTGAGCTATTAAATGAATAATTTGATAATTTAATTATCCATTTAACACACCGCCAACGAGCAGGGGGTCCGAACGTCCTGTGCCAATTCATTTTATGTCGCGCCTAGGGTAAACACCATGTTCCGGACCCAACCGTGGTCTCGAATTTCCGATCCAATCAACCGTCTATGAGATATCACATTTTCTTTAGTTAATCACGCGTACGTAATATAAAAACACTTAACATTTTTACATAACTAATTCTGAGCACACCGGGCCTCAGAATTGCACGTCGTCTGAACGCCCTACTCTATAATGATATCAAGAAAATTTTCAAAGTCTCAGAGTCCCAAAACCAAGGTTCTTATATCATTCCCTCCATCAATCTTTTTTTCCCCGAAATTCCAAACTAGGAAAAGAAACTCGGGATACAGAGATTACAGCTAGCTCTCCCATGCCCAAGAAAACATGCACAATGCCAAGTTGGAAAAACACACGAACCACAGGGATGGTTCATACATATAAGGCCTGATACTCTTGTGGTTACATATAGGTATAACAATGCACCTCATCAGCTGTGACACGAGAAAGACATCGTGAACCCGCCACTACTATTAGGAGGATAGGTAAAGATGGTAGGAAACCTCACCATCTCTTGCATGATTCTAGAACGGCCCAAAGATACTCGGGGGACATCCCCAGTTGAACCTCTACTTCTCACGTCGCGACCGAAATCATGGTTTGTTCTTGGAACATGGTCTCATGATTACCTCCTTCAGAATACCCATCTGGTGAAACACCCACGGATACCTGGTCACACAAGTTTTCACAGTCGGTGGATCACGACCAAGACTCATTTACACACTCAACCAATGAAAGAGTAGGCTTTATCAACTACAGACAAGTTGTACCCTCCTGCAGAAACTCTAGCTAGCACCGTCATCTCCGATTCAAGTCTCTCTGGGTTGGGAAGCACCTGAGAAGCTAGTGGTCTGAGCAAACCACAATGCTCTCTCCATGAAGATAGTGTCTCCACATTCTTAGGGAAAAACTACCACTTCCAGCACCAACACAGTGGTACAATGACGCCCCGCTTCACCCTCGGTAACGCCTCGAGCAAGGAGTTAGATGAAAGAGTACCTCAAATAGTGTCTAACATGTTCTACTGAGAAAAGTAGAAAAAGAAACAGAGCATACCTCTTATCATATCTTGCGCTACAGCATTGTAAACAAACACATCACACATCCTCCTGTGGCCCATCTGTCAGCTCCCTGAGCCTGACATGGGATGCCTAGTGGTGGTGGAAGGACCTTGAAACGTCATCCGAAAACCACAGTTCTTCCTTCTTTCTGCCAAAATTGCATCCCTGGGGACCACCCTATCCTCACCTGGGAGTTCTCTTATCACAACACTGCCTCTGTCATGGCAGTGCATCTACCAGCTATCTGGAAGAATCATCACATTTGATCGAGTAGTCTCACGCCACATGATCTCTCACATCGCAAACATAGAACTATTTCTCCCTAGGCTATCTTGGTGCTCTAAGATGTCCCCGACCATGTGCCTGAGTCTCATCAAGGGGAAACCTCCGGCGTTGAGGCCCCGCCAATCGACATCCCTCTACCAGAAATTTCTATGTCACCAGTGCCTGCTCCAGTACCCTGATATTGGTGAGGATGCACAAGGGAACTACACAAGACTGAATCTCCTCTACAGAGATCTCGTTCAAACTTATATTCTCGGAAGTTGTCATCATGGACCATGTACAAAGAGTAATGAGTATGGTTTGAGAACCCTAGTCACGTACCCAGCCCCTGCCATCACTCCCCGCTGAAGCTCCAGCAGCTCCCAAAACTGCAAAGAGAATAAGTAGGAGGGGTAGTACTCCTCATGAAACAGCAGCTATAATTCATCCCATGATAGTACCAACCCATCGTGTATATAATTAACTCTGGATCTACTACGCCAAACTACGTGGTGGAAAAAGACTGGCTGTTAAATCCACCATCTAACTTATCATTGTCTAAACAAGCCTGAAGAGGCGGACCACCGACTCCAGCCAACCCTTCACTGTCTGAGGGTATGACTCACTATGGAACCTCACTGGTATCTGAGACTAGAACTCACGTAGCGCACCCAGCCTGCGCTCGTCATCGCCCTCACTACCGGTACTATCCGCTACTACACTGGTGGAGGTGCTACTGCATGTCCTCCTGGAGAAAGGGTAATCGTAAGATGGATCATGAATTGAGGCCTCTTCTCTCACGGAATCATCGTCACAAACCAGACCTAGTATCCAGGATGACTATCATCTCAGAGACATCCTAAACCTGATCAAGGGGCACTGCGGTCAAATGAGCATATATATATCAACAACGACGGGGAGCTGTCTCAAGAAGGATAGTCAGGGACTCAATCCTATACAATTCATGAATCAAATTCCTTGCAACAAGTGTCTCAGTGTTATGAGTCAACAAGTGGGTTATCAGGGTCCTCATGAATGGATACGTTGGCCGCCGCACCATCACTAGACTCCCTGTCCTGAGAGCCACTCTTGAGACACGTTGACACTATTGCCTCAAAATTCAATCAATTCCTTTTTAGGGACATCCGAACATCACCTCAAGGAACGAACCAGCTCGGATACCACTTTTTCAAGACCCTGGCCATACCAGGGCTCAAGCCCCAACTACCCCAAACCTGCCTCAATAGGCCAGGGGCTGGCGAATAGCAATGAAGGCACAACAAGCTAGGGGAGGCCTTTTCCTAAGAAACTGTACACACACGCAGCAACACAATTACAAAGTGCAGAGAAAAGAAATCAAGATAAAACACTACTACAGAAGTGCAACCAACATACATGCATTGACCACTAACAAGTACAAGAAAAGTGCTGAAAAGTAATCAAAATAGTAAAAGGGGAAAAACACATGCCCAACCAAAAATGTTCCACAACCCGGAAATAAGTAAAACAAAGGTAAACTGATGGTGAGTTTCACACACAAAATGTCCGGATATGACCACTGAACACATCCCAAGCTCATGTGTCCTCTACGATCCTCCGTAGTCTCGACCGACCTGTTTGTCGTCTGCAAGGGCACACCAAGTGCGGGAAAATCCCAAGCAAGGGTGAGTATAAAAATACTCACTATGATGCCCTGAAAGATCTAGAGAGAAACAAGGGAGGTACTAAAATGATGAGCTGTTGACAGAGCAATGAACAATGTCAGAGTGCAAAAGAGACAGAGTGCAGCTCAACCCGACAAGATAAAGGAAACAGACTCATCCAGACGCAAGGAGCTAGAGACGGTGAGAAGACAAAATTCTTGTCGAGTCTTCGATGCATATAGTAGGAGAGTAGACTCTTCCAACCAAGAGGATCTAGACACGGAAAGAACGTGGCATAACCCACGCATCTTCGCCCCTCCTAGAAGGAGAGTAACCGAACCCATGGAGTGGGAACAACAATAGGATGTGTATATATATGCTCTACAAGAAACCCAAATGAGTATGTAAGGGGATCTCTATCTCCAAGCTCAGACGAAGAAGAGATTCCAATAGTTCTAAGGATGTCCATCACTGAACCCTAATGCCCTGCACGTCAACCTAGGAGGTACAAGTTAAAGGGGCTAAATCACCGCACCTCGATACTATTCTCTTTGGGCGGCACTGACTCGCCCGTATGAATTTTAGGTCGTATCAGAAGGACGTGTCTCGGTGGGGAAATCACCCCTCGTCCTCGTATGTCATAAGGTCACGTAAAAGTTGTCACATCGTCGATCCGTACAACCAAGGATCTCGCTTCGGTAGTCATAGAGAAAAGTCACTGACTAGCCTCATAAAAAGGCCTGAGTCTGAAATGCCAACGTGTGACCCACTACCCCTCCCTACTGGAGGGTAAACCCTAATACATCATCAGGCGACCCACTACCCAACCCTGCTAGAGGGTAGACACGGAAGAAGTCGATAGGTGACCCACTACCCAGCCCCGCTAGACAGTAGACCGGGAACACATCGACAGGCGACCCACTACCCAGCCCTGCTGGAGGGTAGACCTGGAACCCATCGACAGGTGACCCACTACCCAGCCCCACTGGAGGGTAGACCCGGAACACGTCGACAGGGTACCCACGATCCAGCCCTGCTTGATGGTAGACCCGGAACACGTCGACATGCAACCCACTGCCTAGCCCTGCTAGAGGGTAGAGCCGGACCACATCGAAAGGCGTCCCACTACCCAGCCCTACAGGATGGTAGATTCGGAACATGTCGACAAGCGACCCACTGCCCAGCCCTGCTGGATGGTAGACCTAGAACACATCGACATGTGACCCACTGCCCAGTCCTGCTGGAGGGTAGACCTGAAACACGTCGACATGTGACCCACTGCCCAGCCCTGCTGGAGTGTAGACATAGAAATGGGTCTGATAACTTAGTACTACAACTGACATCACAGGTGTCACCAACATACCTATCGTGTGTTGGTTCAGAGTGCGACAAAGGGACCTCCATCCAACACCCTTTCATGTTTCCACATTTAATAATATCTCAAACGAGGCACCACATTCCAAATGAATCACACAGTGGCAATCCTCGTGAAAAAACACGCGAGACATACCATTTACTCACCCGAAACAGTCAACCGGTGAATATGGTACTATTCACTCTAGCCAGCCCATGTGGGCCCCCCACCAAGATCCCAAAACTGAACAAACAGATCACACAACTGTGATCCCCTCGAAAAAACACACGGTATTGACTACTCGATCGCCCAAAACGGAAACCCGGTGAAAGAGGCATTGTTCCCCATAGTCAGCTCGGGTGGGACGCACACCACGATCCTGAAGAAAAGTCGGGTGAACCATGCCATCATGATGCTCTCGAAAAAACATGTCAAATCGATTATTCATATGCCCGAAGTGGACGCCTAAAGAAAAAGTTGCAGTACGCTGCACACAGCTCAAAGGACGTCCCATGTGGCCCATGCTTCAACTCTGCCTTCATCACCAGAGACCACCCTAGTAAACCATGTCTCGATGCCAGGGTCATAAGGCCACTAACGGAACCTAAAATAGACTCTGGATGTAGAAGCTTCAATTCCCCGCGTTATACACAAACGGGGCCCCATGGGGCCCACACTTCAGGCCCGAAATTATGCGGGCGGATTACGCTGTTGCAATACCCTCGGAAAAACAGTCAGAAACGAGTACTCAAACACCCTAAACGGATGTTGGGTGAAAAAGTGACGTCTCACTGTAAAATGTGCAAACTAAGCCATGTGGGGCTTGCACCTTGCCTCCAACCCAAATTCTTTGGAAAGCATCTCAAAAAGTCCTCCCGAGGACTGGGGTCACGCTGCCGCTAACGACACGTCAATCAGACATCCCAAGCAGGAGTTTGGTCCGACGCAACAATTAATTAATTAATTTAATAATTAATTAATTATTGACATTCTGTTTCATGCCGTAGAGCAGAGAAATCAACCTGCAAAGGTTTCTAACCACATTGGATGGATTGTCTCAGCACCAGGGCCACAACGCCTCTGAAGGCGCATCAAACGGACATCCGGCTCACGAAGACCGTTCATTGCAAACTTTAATAATAATTTAATATTGTTAAATTATTGTGTTTTGGGGCACCCGTCTTCGGGAGCAGAACCCAAAAACCCTAGAACTCACTTCAAAATGTCCGCCCCACCGATACAAACTCGCCGCCGCAGACGGCACATCAAACGAACGTGCCGTTTGGAAATTACGGCCCCCCGAATGCAAGGGGCCCGAAGTGGGCCGGTCCAGACCGTCAGCCCGGTCTGGACCACCGGCCCAGTCCGGACCGCCGCGGCTCCGTCCAAACTACCGGAACTGAGCAGTTCTGGTTTTTTTTCAACCGACCGGCCAGTTGGCCAATCCTCGTTGACGCCCCATCAGGACCCGCAAACAACGGGTCCTTGTTTCCTTCTACAACCAGGAGGTCACCATCTCGGAACCGGCCCCGCTGACTGCGATAGGCCCGACCGAATCCCCTTTCTCCTCCGCCTTCCGTAGCCTCACCACTGCACTACCCTGAGGCCGCTGCACACCAGCGCCTCCTCCGTTCCGGCTCGACCTCCGCCGGCTCCTCCTTCGACCGTCGTCCCGCCGCGCTACCCCGTCGCTCGACCACGCCGGCTCCCACTTGAAGCCCGGCACTCTGCCGCTACCCTAGCTAACCGAACACCGTCGCTATGCTCTGCCACTTCCTCTGGCTTGACCTCCACTAGCTCGACAAAACACGGCCACCGCGTGTAGCCGCATGTCGCTCGACCGTACCTACGGGATCCCACAACTCCGGCACCTCCCGGCTCGCCTCCGCCGCCTTGTCCAAACCCCATTCGTGCCTCCCCGAGCTCTGGCCATAGCCCTTTCCGGAGCCGGGTCTCTCGACGGTCACCGCCACCACTCTGGTGGCCCATTTCCAAAACTGAACGCGGGTACGGGTTCCTCGGGTCGAGGCCTTCGCAGTGCCTGCCGCTGACCGTCGATCCGATACGATTTGGCGCATCCGAAAATTTGGACGAAGAATGCCCAAGAATGATAAACAAAACGGGGCTCGGGAATTGGCCATGTTCGTTCGGCCACGGCCCCAAATTATAAAAACTATAAAATTTAGAGGTGAAAAAGATGAAGAAAATTAAGAAATCGATGAAGGCTTGAAATTTAACAAGAATCCTACCTCGTTTGATCTGTTCGTCGTTGGTGACGCGTCCGCTCGATCCTGCTTTGATCCGCCGGTGTCCACTCCTCAATCCGGTGGTGAACAACAAAGAACGCCGAAGAACGTAATAGAACGCTACAGAGAGGGAGAGAGGGAGAGAGAGAGGGAGGAGGAAGAAATGGGTCTTCCCTTAACACTTTGTGAATTTATAAATAATCACTAAAACTCTCCCAACGGGCACGGATTCCGAAACCTCCGTGGCCACCTATTTTATGTCACGCCTAGGAAAACACCCCATTTCAAACTCCACGTAATTATCGGATTTCAATTCTGAGACTTCATTCGAAAGTTACTATAAAAGAATGCCAGTGATAAAAATCACTAAGTGGTCATTTCGAAATAACCATTTTTCCCCTGGGTGACATTTCTCACACCAGGCCCGCGCCCGCAACATTTACACCCCAGCTAGGGTAAACGGCATGCTCCGGACTCAACAGTGCCCTCGGTTTTCCCATAAAAGAAACTTTTTGGGAGTTATTCAGGTTTGAGCTATTAAATGAATAATTTGATAATTTAATTATCCATTTAACACACCGCCAACGAGTGAGGGGTCTGAACGTCCTGCGCCGACTCATTTTATGTCGCGCCTAGGGTAAACACCACGTTACGGACCCAACCATGGTCTTGGATTTTTGATCCAATCAACCATCTAAGATATTTCACATTTTCTTTAGTTAACCACGTGTGCTTAATATAAAAACAGTTAAAATTTTTACGTAATTAATTCCAGGCACACCGGGCCTCAGAATTGCACGTCGTCTGAACGCCCTTCTCTGGAATGATATCAAGAAACTTTTCAAAGCCTCAGAGCCCCAGAACCAGGGTTCTTACATTAAGAGGCTTATGATTATTGGAGGAAGTTTGAGCATCTCTTAGATATCTTAGAAGGTGCTAAAGTTATTAAGGTAATGTGTGCTATAATTTACCCCGGGGACATATAAGGATATGATGGTTCTCAATGGTGATGGAAAATAATAATTAGGGGTTATAGTGGAAAGAATTAAAGGTTCCCATCACTGAAAAATTAATTATTGATTCTATGCTACTGACAAAGGCTATAGAGCTTTTCAAACCCGAGCATGCTGACATGAACATGATAGAATATATTGGTTGATTATATGAATCTATAAAGTTTCCTGCTAATATTTTATGGATTGAAATGATTAAGAATCAATATATCCCGACCAAATATCTGTCAAATATTTCTTCTCAGGATTTATTGGTGAACATAACTTTTTATACTGATGTGATGTATATTGATTTGAGGGTAAAAATAGATCTAACGGGTATTTTCTGGTTGATGATACTTCCTTTTCCCCTAGTGGATGTCTTGGGGGTTCCCATAAAGATTAGAGAAATCACAATGAGTATCGTAGTTGATCCCAAAAGGAGGGGTCTTCTATAAATACTGTAGTTACTTGTAGGTTCCTTTAGACATTATTCTTGTGTTAAATGATTTGGATTTTGAAATTGTTATGCACTAAGGCGCCCAAGATATGTGGTTCATGTTTCCCTTTAAGTCACCTAAAAATAATATCTTTTATTAATAATCTTTTCCATCTTGTTTCATGACCTCTTCAACACCAAAAATTATTATAGTGAAATTAGATGCTTCAAAATTTATGGTGTTACATCCACTATTATCTAGAATGAAGCTCCTTCATGTAGTTGAAGATAATCCATAGGAAAAATATATGGTTTTATCGATTTTCATAGGTACCGTCACTATAGGTTTATATTGAGTGATAATTTAATTAGATATCATTTCATATTGATAATTTATATGAAATCATATTATCAATATCAAAAATATTTGTTTAGATATTTTGGGTTATGTGCTGGATATTACTATACCCCTATAATTAAAGAGAGAGTAGGGTACATGCTGTCCTTATTTTATATTCTCTCATTAGAAAATGGTTTTCATGGCATTTATTGATTTTTTACATGAAGAATATTGATTTCATTTTTAATAAGGATTTACTAATTTCTAATAAATCTACAACTAATTGTTACTTTTGATGAGTCTCCTTTACTACACCTTATTAGGTGTGATGTATTATTTACAGAGAATGGGAAGGCCTATTTGGTATTATATTATGCACGTGGTTCACGTTTGGGATATTTTATTATAAAGGGTGATAATGTCATTTCCTACATCTCTCGGTATCGTAGAACACTTGAAAAATAATTACATGACCCATGGAAATGAGTTTACTGTCGTGACACATGATCATAACAGTTAATGGCATTATCTTTTTGGAGAAAGTATTACCATGAATTATGAGAATATTATATTGAGTTATATCTTCTCTCTAAAACAATTAGATCCCCTCTTGAGGCGTTGGGTGGAGTACCTGAAATATATTGATTTTGATATTTCATTAACCCTAGGGAAATGGAATTTCATCATTAATAATTTGAATTAGAAACATCCAACACATTCTATGAAAGTATCATCAAAAGAGTGTAAATTAATGGATATTTTTTAATAGTTCCATATTAGAGTTTGGGAAACATGGTTCCAGTTTTTCTTAGATGGTGTTCCATTGACCTTATCCCTCCTAGATATCATTATTTAGAAATAGTATCTTGATAAGTAATTACATAGAATTAGAGACTCTATTTATGGTTAAGAGGCCATTATTTATTGGTTATTCTTCATGATAGGTATTATATTATTTTAGAATCAGTTTTTTGTTTTGTAATCCATGAGTAATTATGTGATTTGGGATTTTTATAATTCCCAATGGGAAGTGTTCGTAAGAACAAAAAATATTTTCTAGGTCATGTATGGATGATTCAAGTGGCTAGGTGTGGAACATGAATTTACTGATTTAGTCTCACATTGTTATTGAAGACAAAAATTCAAGGGAGAGCATTAGATACCATTATGTTTGACTTGTAACGCCCCGACCCCAGCTACCCAGAGTCGGTTCATTACTTCGTAACATTGGCATGATCACAAAAGATCAAGTCTCGAAAGACCGATTAGTTTAGTAGCCTTGGAAACACTAGATACATTCATAAATGTTACATTACATCACAAAGTGAAAAACTATAATAACATAGTCTCCATAGTCCACACTTCTATCCTCTTCGGACTATCCCTGCAGGTCATTCATAAAATACTTCTTCACATCTTGGAAAATATTAAAACATTGAAAGGGGTGAGCTCGGATGCTCAGTAGGGTTAACAATATAGCAGAAGCTTTCATAAATAAACATTAACATTTAAGGCAATGTATAACTAAAACAAAAGCCTTTTAAACTTGAACTTAAACATAATATGGCAAAAGTAAAATTAGATAATGCCATTCACTTCATCACATGGATATTCTACTGGTCGAATAATCACATGCAATATCAATAACCACTTTCATAATGATGGAATGCATAATGCCAGACTATCATAACCACGTAGCCAAGGCCTCGTGCCAAGACCACAAATAAGATTTTGTCAAGGCCTCGTTCCAAGACACTAGTTTGTCTCATGAGACCTGCCGATGCATCGAGGAGCTATAGCGGGCTCCACCCGTCACTTATTAAGTCCAATGCATTCCTCATATGAATAGGTTTAAACATATCATAAACCATAACATAATCGTATCACATAAAACATGCATAAAGAAAACATAATATTTCCACATTTCAATCACAAGATATCAATACAACACATTGATATAATAAAAACGCTCTCAAAACCATTTTCAAAACCAAAATAAAAGAATGTTAAAACTTTGTATTATTTTTCATTAAAAAAAAGTGATGGCTTGTAGAGGAAGCCGAAACTCAAATAATGGTCATAGCGGCGGAGAAGTCGTTGTCGCCACATAAGTACGGAAATAAAAACATTCCCCTTTTGTCGTTTAGTAAAACTCTTCGTATAAAAAAGATTCCTTTTGAATAAACGTAAAAGTCAAAGGGGTTTATACACTGTATAAAAGAAATTTGTGTAGAAAACAAAATATGCCTCAATGAATGTAGATTGAGACGAAGTCCATTAAAAAGATCATTTTTAAATAAAATATATCTATTATGTGTATTCACTATATGTAAACATAAAGAAAGTATAAATAAAATATACAACATAATAATATCATGACATAATTTCAAAGTAGGAGATTAACCCAAAGAATGGAAGTTGGGTTATGAAATTCCCTTACCTTGCGTCTTGTCCTGACTCGACCGTTCTTTAACCTCCTGAATAATAAACTAGTGTTAATTTATATTTACTTAAGAACCTTTTTAATGTTCATTATTCCTTTTATATCCCTTATTGCCATGTTATGAACATTATTTAATTATTTAAGTTAATAACGGTCGTTTTGTCGATCTTTGGTACTTGAGTCAAAAATAAACCTCCTATAATTTCAAGTTGTTCTTGTGGTGAAATATCCATTATATCCAGAATTATATTCATGATGTAGATATCATATATATGATATATATACATTATATACATTCATTCATAATGTCACGTAACATTTAGAGGTATGAAATGAAATGCCCCGTTCATGGAGACGGTAAGCCGTACGTAAGCATGAACGCTACTTTCATTTCTATTTCGTATTTAATGGAATGAAATCATAATGATATAAATTTATAATATAATTACAGTATAATATAGTGTATAATACCATTTAATCCATCCTTTATACATCCCACATATGGCATTAACAATTCAAATCACTTTGAGGGGGCGGTAGTCCGCACTTCCTAAAATGAAATTTTCGCGTTTTACCCATAATAGAAATAATAAAGTATGCCATAAATGAGAAATACAGAAGCATAAGTAAAACATAAACACATTATATATCATATATAAATATACTGACATCTTAATGGCCACCTTTGAAGGTGTTATATGAGTGTTGAACAATCATCGTTTCGTGAGGCAGAAATTCACCATCCACAGAAACCGTATGTTCTTTAACCATTAGATGTAGGTGTGTGTAAGTGTAGCTCGAATCATTCTTATAACAACATCCTAGTATATTGAGGATACTGTTTTTGTTACTAAAGAAATGAATAAAAAGAGTTTATGGGATTGGAGAAGAAAAATAAAACAAAACAACATTAGAGAAGACATTACCTCAAAATCGGGTAACTCTTTTTGATTTGAGCCAAATGCTTCCTTGGAAAGAGTTCTGCCCAAAGTGAGGCTTCTAGGAGTAATAGGGGGATGTTTGGAGAGTATTTGGGCAGAGGTTGGCCGAGCCAAATGGCTTGAATGTGTGAATAAGGTGGGAGAGGTGGGGGCCTTTTATAAGTGGAGAGGAGGGGCTCTTTTGGAAAGATTGTAATGTTACATTATTACACAATGATTTTCGGATTCTAAAGGTCCCACACTTATATAATTCGTGGCTAAGGTGATAAGGGTTCTAAATATACCAATACAATAGTCTTTGGACAAGTGTAAGCCTTGGAGTTTACATTATCTTTTCATTTTATTAAAATCGTTAAATAATGAGGTCATCGCTGCATCATAATGATGTCATAAATAATTTAATTTATTTAATGTCTAAAAATTATAAAAAAAATACTATGATGTAGTAAATAGTTTTAGATTTCTAATGAATATTTATAGTCAAAATTTGGACTTGTGTAAACCCACTTAAAAACTGTTTTAGTAAAATAACTCATGTTTGTGTCAATTTAATTTTAACATTAAATAAATATATATTAATGTCATTTTCCAACTAAAGTGGCTCCATGGGGTCCCCAAGTAGACCCATGGGTTTTCTTGGTCGGCCATGACTCATCCAATAGGAGTAGGACAAGTTTCATGCTCATCTCATATTATTAAAACATTATTTGTACCTTAAACTACACTAATTACCTCTAATCGCGATTAAGATCTTAAAAGTTACTATTCACCAAAAAATTATTTTAATCTCATTGAACCACATTTTACTTCTCAATGACAACCATGTATGTTGGATTTTTGAAAATCAAATCACAGAAGTGGTAATATTTCATTTAAATGAAAAATCAGTTATTTAGCTACCACTTAGTGGTTTCACTATTCATCAAAAATTGAAGTTTTTCAGAACAATGCCAAAATTTCACCCTAAGATATAATTGATATTCCGAATTCAAAAATGATGTATATTTTATGAAATTCCAAACATATAAGTTGAATTAATTAATTTTATAATTAATCTTCGTTGTTACGACAAATAGCGTGTTTTTAAGAAACAATTTATATCAAAAGATTGGCAATTGTTTATGTCCAATTTCAATGTTAAATTAATTCTAATGACCACCATTGGATAAAATGGTAAAAATATATTCTAATTATACCATAAAACCACTAAATAGTATAATTTATCACAATAAATTATTTTTATTTAAAAAGTTGTTTTAAGTATTTTTCACTATTCATAAAAAAATTGAAAGTTCTCAGAAAGTTACAAAAAATTCAACTTAGGATAATTTCGATATTACAAATTCAAAAATGAAGTCTATTTTGAAATATAAAATTTCTATAATTTTAAAAAGTGGTTATTACTATTCATAACGGCTACTTTGATTAGTCGTGGTGTTTTAGAACTCCAAGTTGCGTACAATGCAAGCTATTGCATTATTGAATGAGAAGCGTATCGTGGAAGCTCGGGGTGTTACATTCTCCCCTCCTTCAATAAATTGCGTCCTTGCAATTTGAAATTTTTCTTTGAAAATAAAAGGTTGAAAAGAGAAAATACCATTGAGGAAAACCCACATCGGAAATAAGGTTAATAAAATTTAGTCTTAATAAGAGGGAAATGGAAATAAGAAAGCCACCACCAAATTATGATCTCGATAAGGAGAACATTGGTGGAAATTAGAGACATATAATTGGAGGAAAAACGTAAATATTTGTAGGGAGTGATTGAGGTCATCAGTCACAATCAACTATCAAATTGAGGTCCTCAAAGCCTTTAATCTATGTTGATTTAAAATATCATCAGTTCAACAAGACATAAGGTATTAGGATAACACATTTTTTTGTTTTACTAACCCTTTACTAAAGTTTAAGAATTAATTTATTCATTGAATAAGAGATAGGTATATATATATTTATGCTTGACAATTAGAGTTTCAACCTTCAACTCATCTTTCACTCAAAAAGATAATAGAACATAAAAATATTATACTTATCCTAATTGTATAAGGTTCCAAATGTTAACACATACCATTTATATTAGTAAAATTATTTTGTAATAACCAGGGACTTCCTGTAGGCTAGTGGTAGGAAATAAAGGCCTATCTCACCATGATTATGGGTTCGATTCCTGCAGCTTTGACGCGACGGGTTATGCTTCACCCTACAAGTTGTCCTTTTCATAAAACTATAGTATTATAATATTCCAAAAATAATCTTCATAAAATTTTTAACCTTAAACAATACTATCCAAAGATCAACATAATCCACTCCGACCTTTATAGTTATCCAAAATACCTCTGTCCAACTCACAGTCCAAATTTTATAAGAAAGGTAAACATAATGAAGATCCTTTTTCCCATGTAACAACATGTGAACACCTTCATCATGTATTATTTTTAAACATACTGAATCACCATGATCCCTTATTCCTTATAGAATACTAGATATACTTCTTCTATCCAAAAATGTATACAAAACATCAATCAGTTTCAAGGAAGTTAAGTATATCCAATATAATTTATCCAAATCAATCACTTCTTATTCCAAAATCACAATCTCAGTATCAGAACCATATTATGGTTTATCTTTCTCTCAACCATATATTTTCCAAATATTTAACCTACTGTGGAGTCACTTTTCTTGGTTCCACACAATTTCAAGTCCTTGATGAAATAGTACTGCAGTACAATCCTTATATACTCCATAATTATTATAACCAGTACATCATTGATACAACACTCAAATTGGAAAATTGTTTAATAACAACATAAGAACTCTAATCATTACTCCTCATCTGTGGTAGTATCATAACTTGATTATTATCCAATAACATCATTTGGGGCATACTCTTATGATTTGGACATTGGTTTGCGTAGTGTCCCCAATCCTTGCAGAAGAAGCATTGTACATTTGAAACCATTTTCTTACCCTTGCAGTCACGCACTTTGTGTACTTTTTCTCTACACTTATAACAAACTCCCATTCCCTTTAGGCAAGTTCCATGATGTTTCTTCCCACAATTACCACATATTGGAAAATTCTTCTTTCCCCTCATCCCTTTATCCATCATTCTCTCTTCCATCCCTTTCGTCTCTTGCTTCGCTTCAAAGCCATAGGACTCAGAGAATTCTTTACTTATCTTATTAACACATGATACTATTTCTTCATATGTTGAGAACACATGGGAGACTATTTCCCTTCGAAATGTTGGCTTAATACTATGAAAGATACGATCCTTCTTACTCTTTGGATCATATGTACTACTAGAGTTCACATTCCTTCTACTGGGTGCCATTTCTATACAACGGCATAAACTATATTAGTTTATGAATCAAAATACATAATTACATACTTGTAAGATACTTAACATAAATTGAAATATTTATGGATATAATCTATAAAATGTTTTCTTTGAGGAAGTATATACTCATAACCCTTCATAGTGGTTTGTAATGAAAATGAGAATTATCCTAAGCATATCCCCCAGGAGTGTCGTAACCAAGAGTGCAGCAAGGCCCGTTGTCGTGCACCAGTTCTCGTTCGAGTCTTTCTCAAAGCGGTGTTTTCGGGTTTTACCCCTAGGTACATCTGTGCCAGAGCCGCCCCTACCTGCTCGTATCCAGAAAGGGATGTATTGTTCGGAAAACTCACAAAATCTCTATAATACCAAAATTCTAGGAAGTTCTTCTATACTAATCCTTAAATTCTATATTGGGGCTATGTGATCTAATCAGAGTTTATCTAAATCTAGCATCCAAGGTTAGTATTAAACTGCCTCTGATACCAACTGTAACGCCCCGACCACAGCTACCCAAAGTCGGTGCATTACTTCGTAACATTGGCATGATCACAAAAGATCAAGTCTCGAAAGACCGATTAGTTTAGTAGCCTTGGAAACACTAGACACATTCATAAATGTTACATTACATCACAAAGTGAAAAACTATAATAACATAGTCTCCATAGTCCACACTTCTATCCTCTTCGGACTATCCCTGCAGGTCATTCATAAAATACTTCTTCACATCCTGGAAAATATTAAAACACTGAAAAGGGTGAGCTCGGATGCTCAGTAAGGTTAATAAAATAGAGGAAGCTTTTATAAATAAACATTAACATTTAAGGCAATGTATAACTAAAACAAAAGCCTTTTAAACTTGAACTTCAACATAATATGGCAAAATTAAAATTAGATAATGCCATTCACTACATCACATGGATATTCTACTGGTCTAATAATCACATGCAATATCAATAACCACTTTCATAATGATGGAATGCATAATGCCAGACTATCATAACCACGTAGCCAAGGCCTCGTGCCAAGACCACAAATAAGATTTTGTCAAGGCGTCGTGCCAAGACACTAGTTTGTCTCATGAGACCTGCCGATGCATCGAGGAGCTATAGAGGGCTCCACCCGTCACATAGTAAGTCCAATGCATTCCTCATATGTATAGGTTTAAACATATCATAAACCATAACATAATCGTATCACATAAAACATGCATAAAGAAAACATAACATTTCCACATTTCAATCACAAGATATCAATACAACACATTGATATAATAAAAATGCTCTCAAAACCATTTTCAAAACCAAAATAAAAGAAAGTTAAAACTTTGTATTTATTTTTCATTAAAAAAAAGTGATGGCTTGTAGAGGATGCCGAAACTCAAATAATGGTCACGGCGGCAGAGAAGTCGTTGTCGCCGCATAAGTACGGAAATAAAAACATTCCCTTTTTGTCGTTTAGTAAAACGCTTCGTATAAAAAAGTTTCCTTTTGAATAAACATAAAAGTAAAAGGGGTTTATACACTGTATAAAAGAAATTTGTGTATAGAACAAAATATGCCTCAATGAATGGAGATTGAGACGAAGTCCCTTAAAAAGATAATTTTTTAAATAAAATATATCTATTATGTGTATTCACTCTATGTAGACATAAAGAAAGTATAAATACAATATACAACATAATAATATCATGACATAATTTGAAAGTAGGATATTAACCCAAAGAATGGACGTTGGGTTATGAAATTCCCTTACCTTGTGTCTTGTCCTGACTCGACCGTTCTTTAACCTCCTGAATAATAAACTAGAGTTAATTTCTATTTACTTAAGAACCTTTTTCATGTTCATTATTCCTTTTATATCCCTTATTACCATGTTATGAACATTATTTAATTATTTAAGATAATAACGGTCATTTTTTCGATCTTTGGTACTTGAGTCAAAAATAAACTTCCTATAATTTCAAGTTGTTCATGTGGTGAAATATTCATTATATCCAGAATTATATTCATGATGTAGATATCATATATATGATATATATCCCATATATACATTCATTCATAATGTCACGTAACATTTAGAGGTAAGAAATGAAATGCACCGTTCATGGAGACAGTAAGTCGTACGTACGCATGAACGCTACTTTCATTTCTATTTCATATTTAATGGAATGAAATCATAATGATATAAATTTATAATATAATTACAGTATAATATAGTGTATAATACCATTTAATCTATTCTTTATACATCCCACATATGGCATTAACGATTCAAATCACTTTGAGGGGGCGGTAGTCCGCACTTCCTAAAATGAAATTATCGCGTTTTACCCATAATGGAAATCATAAAGTATGACATAAATGAGAAATACAGAAGCATAAATAAAACATAAACACAATATATATCATATATAAATATAGTGACATCTTAATGGCCACCTTTGAAGGTGTTATATGAGTGTTGAACAATCATCGTTTCGTGAGGCATACATTTGCCATCCACAGAAACCGTATGTTCTTTAACCATTAGTTGTAGGTGTGTGTAAGTGTCGCTCGAATACTTCTTATAACAACATACTAGTATATTGAGGATACTGGTGTTTTTACAAAAGAAATTAATAAAAAGAGTTTAGGGGGTTGGAGAAGAAAAAAAACAAAACAACATTAGAGAAGGCATTACCTCAAAATCGGGTAACTCTTTTTTATTTGAGCCAAAGGCTTCCTTGGGAAGGGTTCTGCCCAAAGTGAGGCTTCTAGGAGTAAGAGGGGGAATTTGGGAGAGTATTTGGGCAGATTTTGGCCGAGCCAAATGGCTTTAAGGTGTGAATAAGGTGGGAGAGGTGGGGTCCTTTTATAAGTGAAGAGGAGGGGCTCTTTTGGAAAGATTGAAATGTTACATTATTACACAATGCTTTTCGGATTCTAAAGGTCCCAAACTTATATAATTCTTGGATAAGGTGATAAGGGTTCTAAATATACCCATCAAATAGTCTTTGGACAAGTGTAAGCCTTGGATTTTACATTATCTTTTCATTTTATTAAAATCGTTAAATAATGAGGTCATCGCTGCATCATAATGATGTCATAAATAATTTAATTTATCTAATGTCTAAAAATTATAAAAAAAATACTATGATGTAGGAAATATTTTTATCTTTCTAATGAATATTTATAGTCAAAATTTGGACTTGTGTAACTCCACATAAAAACTGTTTTAATAAAATAACTCATGTTTGTGTCAATTTAATTTTAACATTAAATAAATATATATTAATGTCATTTTCCAACTAAAGTGGCTCCATGGGGTCCCCAAGTTGACCCATGGGTTGTCTTGGTCGGCCATGACTCATCAAATAGGAGTAGGACAAGTGTCATGCTCATCTCATATTATTAAAACATTATTTGTACCTTAAACTACACTAATTACCTCTAATCACGATTAAGAACTTAAAAGTTACTATTCACCAAAAAATTATTTTAATCTCATTGAACCACATTTTACTTCTTAATGACAACCATGTATGTCGGATTTTTGAAAATCAAATCATAGAAGTGGTAATATTTCATTTAAATGAAAAATTAGTTATTTAACTACCACTTAGTGGTTTCACTATTCAACAAAAATTGATGTTTTTCAGAACAATGCCAAAATTTCACCCTAAGCTATAATTGATATTCTGAATTCAAAAATGATGTCTATTTTATGAAATTCCAAACATATAATTTGATTTAATTAATTTTATAGTTAATTCCCGCTGTTACGACAAATAGCGTGTTTTTAAGAAACAATTGTTATCAAAAGATTGGCAATTGTTTATGTCCAATTTCAATGTTAAATTAATTCTAATGACCACCATTGGATAAAATGGTAAAAATATATTCTAATTATACCCTAAAACCACTAAATAGTATAATTTATCGCAATAAATTATTTTGATTAAAGAAGTTGTTTTAAGTATTTTTCATTATTCATAAAAAAATTGAAAGTTCTCAGAAAGTTACAAAAAATTCAACTTAGGATAATTTCGATATTACGAATTCAAAAATGAAGTCCATTTTGAAATATAAAATTTCTATAAATTTAAAAAGTTGTTATTACTATTCATAACGGCTACTTTGATTAGTCGCGGTGTTTTAGAACTCGAATTTGCGTACAATGCAAGCTATTGCATTATTGAAAGAGAAGCGTATCGTGGAAGCTCGGGGTGTTACATGACTCATCCAATTCATGTTCTGACATAGAAGATTTATTCGATTTCTATGGACATTGTGGTTGGGATGTCTCATACCAAGATAAATATGAATTTGATATGGGTTATTATTGGTAGGTAGGGAAAATTGGATCACATTAGACACATTTGTGATATAACCATAGTTTAGGAGTTTTAAAGTCCTTATATTTGAGAGATTTTTCATTTTTACAGATTTCCATCTATTAAAGTGTATAACATATATCCTTATTTTACTTATCACTTTCAGACTGGTCTTTTAGAGGTGATGGGATATCAATTTAATTTTTGTATAGTCATTTTCCTATAAATGGGTGGCCAAATAAGGAGATCTAGACAGATTATTTAGGATATTATTTGTGCATGTGTTGTCAATTTTTGTGGATCTTGGGAAGACCATTTGGGTGTGGTTGATTTTTATTATATCAATAATTACAAGTCTATAATAAAAATAGATCATTTTGTGGCCTTGTAAGGCTTTCAATTAAAATATTTTTTGTGTTGGTCATATATTAGTGAAAATTAATTGCTAGGACTGATTTTTTTATGATGTGATAGAATAAATTCAATTTATTCATCAGACTATGTTTGTGGCACAAAGCCAATATAAATCAAATGTTGATTGTTAGAATAAACTATTGGAATTTTCAGTTAGTAATATGATATTCAAAAATGTTTGACCTAGTTTAGTCCATATATTGTTTAGGAGGTAAGGGTGGATTTCCCTTCATTTTGAAGGACCTTATGAGATTATACAATTGGTGGTGAAAGTGGATTACCCTGTACAGATATGATTCAAATGACGTGGATACATAAAATTTGCAATGTATCAATTCTATGGAAGTGTATTTATATACCATATCATGTTCTAATCACGAATGATCTTGATGTGGAACCTGATTTGACTATGACTGAGAATCTAGTCAGGATAGTTGATTCTGATACCAAGGTAATTTATGTTAGGATGATACATGTGGTCTGTATGATATGGAATCACTGTTATAATTCACATGATATGTGGGAGGATGAGGCACTGATTAAAGAGTAGTGTTCATGCCTTTTGGATATGGATGTTTCTTGATATGATTTTTGGGGAAAATGTTTTATGGATCAAGAGGTAGTAACACAACGTTTTCATTCTATCAGGTATGTTTTATCCAAATTTTGGATTTCTTTTTTTGTTTCTTGAGAAATTCCAAGATTTAATTTGCGAGGACATCTATAGTGGTGAATTCAGGGGTTTATTGAAATTTTTAGCATAAATACCTTTAGTTTTATAATATGTTTTGGATTTCGACATCATTTAATTGGATTAAGTGAAATTTATTTCACCTAGATTATTTCTAGATATTTTTACATAGCAGGAATGGTAAAACTCCATGCACATACAACGCACAATGTGAATATTAAAAATTTTATCATTAATAAAATTAGATGGGTTTTTGGGCATGTATGGGACTCAAATATTAGATGATGTTTAATTGGGTTACAAATAATTTTAAATCCTTGTTGTTAGTTATATGTATACATTTCATCTCAAATTATTATTTCCCCGATTCATACATCCTTGATCTCAACCTAGAGGCTATTTTTATTGAATTTTACATTTCTACCAATCATTTAGATCATCTATTTAGTGATTTATTGTCATTTATTTTTTGGTGATTCTCTCTAGGTAAGTGGCCTCTATGTCTCCTCTATATCTCTCTCATTTCTTCTTAGGGTATGATATTTCATCTTATGATTTATGGATCTAAAATCCACATCATTAAATTCTAATTCTAGGTTGACATCCAAGATCTTCTTCAAATTCTTTTTCTATTAGTGAGTCTCATTGTGGGCATTGTGATTCCGTGAAAAATGTAGGTGGTTCCAATAAATATTGACCCATTGAATTATCCTGGAATTGATATTGGTTTGAAATTTCATAAAATTTATATGTTCAAAAAATTATTTGGTGAAGATTGTAATTGATATGATATGTATTGTGGAAAAAACCACCTATTCCTTAAGAATTAGATATTTTTTTTTCATATTTTGAAAATAATGGAAATTGTAAAATGAATTGTGAATTGATTTTGGAAAAAATAAATTAAATTAAAATTGTAAAATAATATTATTTATTGGTTTTAAAAGGTTGATAATGATGAAAAACCTCTATTTTGTTTTTTAGAATGAAATTAGAATATTAAAACAAAAAATGGGTAAATTTTATTTTAAACAATTTTTATATGATTTCCCCATTATTGATTGATTTATTCAATATACATGTTATATTGGGTAGTTAGTGGGTTATTTTGGAAATTCAAAATAGGATAGTAATTCCTTGAAATGGATTGACTATTCAAACTCTATAAAAAACATATTTTGTTATATATTATCCTCGATGGGATGTTGATGGATCTTATTCGGTGTGATCCTAAGGGAAATGTGTACACATACATAACGTGATCACTGATGTGAGATGTGTGAGGATTGTATAACTAGAAACTATCATACCCTAGATATGATGACCATGTTTCTTGTTGGGATTATTTTAATATATATTCCATTAATTTAAAACTATTTTACTCATGATCATTTATTTATATAATCTATTTTTTTTATAAAAAAATTATTTAAGGTATATTTAATTGTTCTTCTATTAAATTTGATTGAAAAATATTTTTTCATATGAAAATGTACGACCATGAATATTTCAATTAAAATTAAAACCATGATAATGTTTATTATCGTGGAATATTATTCTAGAACACTTGTTGGTAACTTATAAGTATTTTTAAGATCACACAATACCTTTTCCATTAGGCGTCTGAAGATTTTATCTTAATAGGTCTATATAAATTCAATGTGCCTCTAAGATTAGGTGGTTTATCTTGCTCTCATGGGGATTGGAATGAGGTTTTATTTGGGATGCTGAGATTGTTTTCTAAATCTTTGAGTATATAGATGATATAATGTTTGGGTTTTTTATATACATATTGTGTTTTTGGTAGTAATTCCATTTTTAGTTTTTCAAAATACTAATATGTATTCGTTTTCATAAATTTTTTATGGCCAAATAATTTACATGTTCTTTTGGAATAATTCTTGGTGCTTCTAACAAGAACGTGGGTATTGAGAAAACTCTTCGTGATATTTCAGGATCAGCTCAGTTATCTGGGTACTAGGTTATCTTGGTGGTTTGTAACACCATCAGGATATGTTATTCCATCATTTAGCTACTTGGAATCTATGAATCTGGACACACAGTCTGCAACTTAAATATTCATACCATCTAGTGTAAATTTTCTTCTTAAGTACCAATATATTTTTTGTTACTAGTAAGTACAGAGAAATTTAAGCTATGTCATTCGTTTAGAAGTTACCACTTCAAATCTAGTGTGGATGGAACACATAACCTCTTCCCAACCATCAACTAAATATGTATGAAGTTGATGTATAAATAATTCTAATAATTTAATTCTTTAATTTTCTATTTAATTTTCTCATAAAGTAACTTAAACTTCTCTTTATTTTCCATTAAGGATATTTTATCAATTTATTGAAAAGGGAATGATGGATCCCTTCCCTAAAAATATCGATAACCATCTATACAAGATCTTTTTATATAGTATCCTTGTTAATACTCATCATTGTTGGAAATAAATCTTCCCACCCACTTAAATCATCAGTCACCTTATTTAGATTCAGGGGGTGGTAGTGTTTTGAGATATCATAGACCTTGAGTATTTACAACCATTTTATATACCTCATGTTGAGCTCCTTATAGGGTATATATGCTTTAATCTATTATGCTATATATATATATATATATATATATTTGTCACATATTCCACTATATGGGTAGTGTCTTTGCATATTCAAACCAAATATTATAACTGTCAGCTCCTGGTCAGGAGATGGACACTTCAATTCATGGATTCTCAAATTTCATGATGCATGGGAAATTATCCTTTTATTCCAAATAAGGTGAAAACCACAAAAATTATTTGATACATAACCATATACAATAATTCTTTCCTTAACTAATTATATAGTTAATAATTCTACATTAATCATTATCCTCTTTATATCTTTAATATTTTCCACAAATTCCCTTGAACACCATAAGTTAATCCCTGTATAAGATTACTTTGTTAATAGGTTGTCCAATCAAGTGATATCTTAGATGAACCACTAATATTAACTTTAAAAAATATAAAATTTTGAATTTGAAATATTATTTTTGGTGTAGTAAATTAATTTACTATCGTTGTCTATAAAGGATCAATATATGTTTCATTCAAAGAGAAAATATTACAAAGAAAAGAAAATTCATAGAGAAAAAATAACATACTAAGTTTCATAGGTAATTAATTTTTTCTAAGTGTATCTATAACTATGTTACGATTAATCTCACATTTTTTATATATCTTATATTATTTTCATAAATTCTTAATGAATACCAGAAAACAAATATCAAGATAATACTTGAATAATTTTTTCATCCCATCCATAACGAAAGAAGGTCAGTTAGCCCATCCAAAAAATTACTACAAAAAAATTATTTAAATACATCATTCATAATGTTTTCATATATATAACATATTTCATCATCCATATCCAATGATGAATAGTGTGAATATAAATATTTGAAAATTATTGGGCTCCAAGAAGTTTATTAAATAAGTCATCAATGCATGGAAATTGATATATATTATTTATTGTAATGACTGTTATCTCCCTATAATCGATGAAAAATCACATAGACCAATAATTTTATCATTAATAAAATCTTTCTCTTAGAAAGGTCCAAATATTTTATAAAATTTTTCAAATAAATTTAATTTATTTGATATTTTTTGTTACATGGAACACCGAGTTTTAACAAAACATGACAAACAAAAAAATTAGTACGATAGTTACCACATGAACAATGTAATGGATGGTATTTATAGGATTAAATAAATTTTGAAATTAAAATTTTTTATATAGGTATATATAATGAATTATTTTATGGAAAATTAATTTGAAATTTAAATAAAAACCATTTGAAAATAATCATAATCTTTTTCTAGACAAAATTGTTATACGAACAAACGAATTTTAACTCAAAAAATTAATCCAATCACATTTAGGTAAATTATTACAGTGAAATATCTATATTATATGATAAGTAAAATATTTAAAATTCATAATATGTGTTTTCATTACATGATAAAATAATAAATCCAATTTTATGCTTAAAATATATTTTTCTAAAAAAGTAGTTTTATTGAATTTTATGAACTTATTTTTAAAATTAATTTTTTACACTATTAGAAAATATATTTTGAAAAATTAAATTCATTTGAGAGATTATAATTTTAAAATTATCTTGGGTTTAATATTTGAAAAAATTTCAACAAATATAATGTTTTTAGTAAATAGTGAAAACACTTTTTTATTAATTTTTTTTATTTGAAACATTGAAAACCATCAAAATTATATTAAGATGGTTTTAAAAGGAAATTTTTTAATTATATATTAATTAATAATATTAAGGTAATTTGAATAAATTTCATATTTAATTTTTATAAAAAAAATTAGAATTCTTTAAATGTTTTCTCTTTGGAATATCTTATTTTCCTCAATTTTACAGATTTAATTTTAAATTAACTTCTTCTAGTTATGTGAAATGGATTCGAAATAATGGTCAAATTCCTATAAAAATAATAATTTATAATAAGGTTAAAATAATTTTTTTAACATCATTAATTGTAATTTTTTTTAAATTATTTATCACAGTTAAGGTAAAAATGGGTTTACCGACGTGTTAAACTAAAAGTTAAGGGTTATAAATAACATAAAACATGAACAAAACCCATTTTATGTCCATATTTATACCCTATAACCTATAAGTTTCCTGAATTAACTTTTTTTATCTTTTTGAGATGTGAAAATTGTGGGTACACTTTATTCTTTTCAAAAATACCAAGTGTCCCATCTCTCATAATTTTAAAATGCCACCCCTCTACACTCCTCTTCATATCACAAAAACAAATATATTAATAAAGGACCTATATAATAATTTAATTTATTACAAAAACTCAACTTATAGTCATTATTTTGGTTATAAATCCCTTTTAATAAGAATTATAGTAAACCTAAAGAGGATCTCTGAAGAAGATGTAAAATTCCTAAACTTGAATTTTTATTTATATTTATTCTTCCACCTCTTTAATATTATACAAGTATGATAAAATAAAAAAATATGTACCATATACATAGATTTTATTATATTAATGTAATAACCTAAATTCATTTCCTCTTCCATCTATTGGGATACGAAAACATCACTTGTGTCTATAGTGGACTACCACCTCACGAACTGGTATTATTCATTTTGAAACACCACCTATTATTTTTTGATAAAATAATTTATTAAATTTGATTATATTATATTTATGATATATTTATAACACTATAATGTCAAAACCACATTTACTTTCTTACCTCGAAACCCATTGGAAAACAATATAATTACTCATGTATACGGTGGACTACCACCTCACAAACAGATAAGATGTGTTTTTCCATTATTATTTTACATTTATGGTTATATTGATATATTTAAATAATATGTAACACCACAATAAAAGAAAATAATAATATAATGTTATATATCATATTCGAACCTCAATATTGATCCTAAAGAACCTATGAAATGTATAACAGTTATAACCAATCCATTAAATAAGTATAAATCATATTAATTACTTCATGATATATATATATATATATAATAATAAATATAATTTATTAATATGTTACTATTAAATAATTAATCAATTTTTAGAAATGTGGTTTTATTCAACAAAAATATTTTTTCATCAAAAATATTTTTTATTACTTTTTTGAGAAAATATTATTATTACAATTCAAAAAATTTTAAAAAATGAATTAAATAATTTTTTTTGAAATTTTTATATAAAAATTAACTTAGTTTTAGATCATTGTAATTTTTGGAAAATATTGATTTTTTATTCAATAGTGAAGAATAATTATTTCTGAAAAATTGTAATTTTCATTCAATAAATTAGTCAATTTAAAAGTCCCATTAGGGTTTAAATATTATTTAATGTAACATAATTATTACCATTTTTTATTTAATACAATTAATTACCTTTTTCCATTTTTATATTTTATTTTAGTATAAGTTTATTTTTTGATTTTAAAACATGAATTTTCAATAAACAATTATTGTGAATAACTTTTCTTCATTTTAATTAATTTAAATAATATTTTATGAGGGATGTTTTAAGTGAACTTTATGTGTTATAAATAAAATAATATTAATTTATATTCATATAGTAATTATTATTAGTTATATAGTTAATATCAAATCAATGTTTACTCGAAAAATAAACATCATCAAATGCCGCTTTTCTTTCCCATCTATGCCTTTTTTTAAATTAACATTTGAAACATTTCTGAATATAATTTGGTAAAATGTATTCAAAATTTTTAATCACAAAAAATTATTATCAAATAAAGTGAAATCAAATTTCACCCATAATGATTAGTTAAAACGTCAAAAATTAATTATTGTGCTTAATGTTAAAACAGATTTATCGGGGGTTAACGAAAAAATATATTTGTTAAATTACATAAATACATTTATAAAATATACATTAACAAAAAAATCACACATATAATTTATGAGTCTCAATAATAATTTAGTTTGGATCTTTCTGTAATGTTAAAAACACTGGTACACCTTTCTCTTTTAAAACATTACTAGTGTGCCACTCACCTCACTTATAAAAGGACACCTCTTCCCTCATATTTAACCATAAAATCAATTTTTATAATCCAATACCTACACAAATATCATCATAACATCCTTACCCATTACCTAAATCCCTTATTATTACCATAAATCCATCCTATGAATGATTATGGTGATTACCTAAGGAGTTTGCTAGATGAAGTTGTATCATGCTTTATTGAGCCTCTTTATTTTATTTATTTACCTATATCATTAAAATATTATTCAGTATTTACAATAATATAACATAATTATATAACGTATTTTATATATTATTATTTTAATATAATTACTTAAATACACCACCTCTTCCATCAAATATAATATGAAATCATTATTTGTGTGAAATGCAGACTACCGCATCGTGAATTGATGTCGTTCGTTTTCCATTATTGCCTCTTACCACCTTTTAATTTGATGAATTTATATAATATATATAATATTTGTGAATTGTTTTTTTGTATTTATTTATTATTTCATATACACCTTCTTACTATACATTTTATGAGGGATAAGATAATGTCACTCGTGTGTATGGTGGACTGACACCTCACAAAGAAATGTGATTCATTTTTCACTAACGCATTACATGGAAGATAATAAGGATAATTTTATAAAATATCTATGACGCAAAATAAATAGATATTATATTAATTACATATTTTTAATTAGATATAGAAAATATATCATTTTATTTATTACACTAAAAAATGATAAGGTCGTATATATACGTGTTAACTATAACTTCTACAAAGTGATGTGATTATTTTTTCATAACTATGTAAAAATAAAGAAATTAATATGTATATTTAATGAAAAAATATGGTATTAATAATACTATTATAATTATTTAAGTATAAAATAATATATACCTTCTCTCTATAGTGATCATTGAAAAGTGAAAATGTTACTCATCTGTACGTTTGAACTTCAGTGTCTATGATCCTAATGTAGTTCATTTTACATAACCATTGTTCATTATTTGTTTTATTATTATAATTTATGAATAAATATGATAATTATTTAATGTTAATTATTTTAAATTTGTTTAAATAATTTCCCCTTTAACCATGGTCAACATACCAAATCCATTTTTAATTAATTAACAGAACTTCCTAAAAACACATGATGAGGACTAAACTGATTAACTATTTGTATATTTCATGCAAAATATAAAATTAAAGATTTAGGTATAAGTTTTTAAACTTGTAAAACTGTCTTAAGAAATATGATATTTTAATTATCCTTATTATACGGGAGTAAAAGGACATAAAAACGAAAATTTTAAGGTAGGGATTTCTTTTCTCAGTTTTATTTCATTGAGACATATTCCATATTCACCACATATTTATTTTCTGTGGTGTATAAACTTATTACAAATTTAATTTATTTTTGTTTTAATGAATATTATTTGGATTTATAAATCTATATGAGGTTCTCTATTTCATGGTTTTTTGTCCTAAATATTACGTAATTCATTAGGTATTTCGCCTCAATTTCCCTTCATTGAGGCATATCATAATGTTATGAACCTAATTTATTTTATAAAGTGTATACACTAAACCAATTATATATTATATCATGAATCCTTTATAAATCACGGTGTCTTACATTTCAATTTGAATTATTTAGTCTAATGGGATTTGACATGAATTTTACCATGTGTTAAAGTGTTTCTTAAAAAAAATTTCATTCATTGGGTTATAAATCCTTTAAATTGACCTTTCCATGCTATAGTTTTGTTTTAATTTACCTATAAATTTTTTTATTGTATATTTAGGCATGTTTTTTGAGTAATTAAAATTATTAACGGTAATGACTCTATTAGTTAATTATTCATTCAAGGATATGATCTTTGTATGATTTATTCATATTAAATCCTTATTCTTTGGGATATATGTTGATGTTATGAAACTAAATTCTTTTATAAAGATTATATAAATAAAATTTCATAACAAATATCATTAATATATTTATTTTTATGAGATTTAAAATATCATTTTATGTTATTCTTTCAGGGAGATTATGATTGAAGAGTTATGAAATTGGGAATGGCTTTGTGTTTTAATCTCTTATCTTTCAAGATTTCTTACATTCAAGGTTCAGTTAGAGAAAATCATATGTATTATTTTTATGAACCTCATATAATTATAATAAACAAGTTATTAATGTTTTTAACGTGTTTTATTCACACTTCCTCCCTTATTAATTAATTAAATATCAATTAAATCATTTGTATGTGATACATACCTTGAATTTTCTTTTATATTGTCTATATTTCACTTTCATGACCATGTTTTCAGAAATATACTCCAAAATATTATTTTATATAAATAAATAATTTCCTAAAATAAATTTCACATGATATTTTACCTTTTATTAAATATTTTTAAAATTTAATTACTAATCATTCTCCAAATGTGTCACTTTTGAATCCCTTTTGATATCTTTTAATATAATATTTTTTTATCATTTTAAACATGAATTGATTTTCACTTCATCATTAAAATTATTTTCCTTTAGTTTATATTACATTTATTCAAGGTTATTTTTCAATGGAAATTATTTTCACACTATTTTGTTCGTTTTTATTATTTAATAGTGATTTCCCAAATAAAAATTTTATTTTCCATAAATGTTTTCTCAAATACCATTAAATTTTGTTTTCATTCATCAATATCAATAACCAATTATGTTACTTTTGATACATTAGGGATATGTTTCATTGATTCCATACTCATTGATTCATTGGATGTATTAGGATTGTTTCAAATATATTTTTTTGCAGCCAACTAATTTTCTCTAGCTAAATCATGTTTCAAAGAGATTATTATTGAACATATTTATTTTCAATGAGTTAATAATGTTTCAAATATATTTTCATGGGAATCATTTCTCTTCCATGATTTTAATAGTTTTTGAAGACATTTTCTTGGAACCCATTAATTTCCAGTGGTCTATTTAAGTTATTAAAGGATTAAAGATTATTTTTATGTGTATTATAATGAAATTAAATCTATATGTAATTTATTTTTTTTATGGTTCCTAGACATTTTTATATGATAGGTGCACCTAGATAGATCAGAGCTCATAAATTAGATATTATTTGGTGGTGAAGACATATATTAATCTAATGAATTGGGTAATTATTATGTTCTCTTAAGAATTATATTGGAATTCACCCATACAGTAATTCTAATTATAATTATTATATATGGTTTCTATAACGATAATGTTCCAAGATACCAATACAGTATCATTATTGTTATTATGGTTATAAATTTTTATTTTGATCAATATTAATATCATATGGATCATAAATATTGATTCAAATGGTTGTTTCCATTGAGAAATAATTATTCAATGTTTTCATATCTGATGATTCAAGTATTAAAAGGTACGAATATGCTTATTTTATACTCATGAACTTTTAGAATTTTATCATACACTTATTAGGTTATCATTATTGCTGATGGAATTTTATTTTTAATCCATTTGTTTACTCTAAATGATAATTTGATCTACCCATTCCTATTTTTCCTTTTCCCCGTGTTATAAATATTTATGTTGAATAAATTTTTTCCTAAATGGTTTTACATAGATGATAATGATGATGACTTATTATAAAATAATAAAAATCATGTTATGTGGGGGAAATTATAATTTGAAATCATCGGTATTGTTTATAAAATAGTTTTTACAAATGCTAAAAAAATATAAAAATTAATTTTCTATTGCCATATAAGTTATCAAATAATTGGTTTTTATTTTGTAAAAATTTTATTTTGAAAATTTGGCTACCTTTACTAGTTTCAATTCTATAATTATAATGTTTAGGTTTTTTTCACTAAATTATAGATTGTGGGTTTAGGTATATTATAAAATTTATTTGATATTTTTAAAACAAATAAACCTATAGAATTAATATATCATATATATACCTTCTTACTATCCACTCCTTGGAGGATATGATAACATAATTCATGTGTAGCTAGGACTACCACCTCATGAAGTGTTGTTGTATGTTTTTCATTAATGAATTACACCAAATTAATAAAGATAATGTTAATAAATATATGTGATATATATGAAATAATAATTCTATTATAACGTAAAATTATTATCTATCTTTATTTTTTCCATCAATAAATAAAATAGAAACAATGTTCATGTGTATGTATGGACTACTGGCACTCTAAATGGTGTATTTTATTTTCTATCTCTATCATTTTTTGTTTACTCTAAATATTTATATTCTAAATAAATAGGATATTTAAATAATTATTAATATTATTTATATTATATAAACATGAACATATTACATGGACCTAAAATAAAAAATCAAAACACACTTGAAAAAAAGTATTTATTACCCAAGAAGAGAATTTAACAAATAATTTTTAATAAAAAAGTAATAAAAGATAATATGTAAATAATATATGTTATGATATATATAATAATTGTTCCTTTAGATTATTATCATAAATTTATATTTATTATACACGGGGTTTTAATGTGTGTGACTGAATTAAACACAAAAGGTATGGGATTTGTTTACCTCACTTTTAATTTCTATGAGAAACATGCCATAGTCACCACATAATTCTTTAATTTTGTATATATAATTAATATAAATGTATTTTATGATGACTATAATGAAAATTTTATGGATTTATATATCCATTTTAGTAACTCTCTTTATTGGTATTTATGGTTAAAAAGTAAACCAATGGTGAGGGATTTTGGTACCAGTTTTTCTTCTTAAGGACATAAATTTTGTTATGAACATATATTGTTTTATTAAATTTATATACAACAACATTGACATATTATTACATGAATTTATTTATTCTCTTGAAATTTGAATTTTCATTTAATTTTATTCATTTATGGGGCTTATGATTCAATGTTACCAAAATGGTAAGGGTTTTATGATTCAATCTCATCATTTATCAAGATTATTAATGTGTATGCTTATAATGATGAAATATTATTGTCAGTCTACCAAGAAAATCAAAAATTTATTCTACACTAGTTATTTCATGAGGGCATATTTCATGCTTCATTATACTCTATTTATGTATTCATGATTTCAAAAATATTTTTTAATGAAATTACTCCTTATTTATCTCTTCTGTTGAAGAAATTTATCTTTTATATCTTGGTTTTCAATAACAATGATTATAATATGTTTTTTACAACTCTCCAATTATTTTTTTAATACATTTTTACCTTTGAATGACTTTTAATAAAAAAAATAAAAATTAATCTTCATTTATTTTCCAAATAAGACATGTTTGTCACTTACTAAAAATGTGAATAAAAAAATTGTGTAGACATGTAAGAATGAAAATAATTCCCCACCATCCTGACCACTCAATGTTTTAAAGATTCCTTTTTTTAAGTTTAATTTCAATTAAAATAATTTCCAAAATATTTTATGAACTTCTATTTTTGAAAATTTTCTTATTAAAAAAATTTATTTCCATCCCAAAATGTCTCTAGTGATTTTAATTTAAAAAATAATTTTACATATAATATGAAATTCATTGATCATTCAGAGGATTTGTTGGGGATAATTTCCAATTATACCATCTATATACATTTTTTTAATGGTTTATGATTATGAGGACTTGATGTCTATAAAAATATTTTCTTTTGAATTGGTTATGCTATGATGATATGTTTATAAAACCCATTTATTTTCATGGTTTATGATATAATAAACGTGTTTCAAATCCCATTTATTTTTATAGATTTTGATATGATAAATATTTTATGATATTTTGAAATAAGTATGTTAGATTTTTATTATGTTGGGACTTATATTTTTCTACAATTTATTGGGTAAATATAGATATCTCATGAGTAAATATATTATGACTAAACCAAATTTATTGTTTTCAATGTTATGAATGAACCTGAAATGCCCATAGTGTTATTCGTGAACCCGATTACATGTTCACAGTGTTATTTATTGACCTGATTACATGTTCATAATTTTATATGTGAACCTAATTAAATGTTCACAATATTATGCATGGAAATGGATTCCATGTTCAGATGGTTATGTTTGGACCTCATTTTATATCTATAAAT
This sequence comes from Viscum album, assembly GCA_963277665.1. Classification (NCBI taxonomy): domain Eukaryota; kingdom Viridiplantae; phylum Streptophyta; class Magnoliopsida; order Santalales; family Viscaceae; genus Viscum; species Viscum album. The sequence goes on from OY728151.1 coordinate 314,527,708, forward strand.
TTATGTGAAGGCCTGATTTCTTTGAATTTTTTAAAATGGGTGAAAATAAAAAAAATTTACATGTTTATAATGAAACAATCTTTTTTTTATTTCAGATGTCTATGTCTGGTGAAAATGTTATGCTATCATCATTTATATTATTTGATTCTATTATGATTCATGACTTATAAACTACCAATTTTTATTTCAATATGCAATTTTACGATCTATAATATGTATGGTATTATTTTTGAAATTTTATTCCCTTGTAATAATACCCTTATGATCATGTAATGTTGATATTTACCTTATTTTCCCTTACTAAAAATCTTATCTAACCCTTTATTATGTATATTTTCCCCACGATTTGACGAAATATATTATCAAATATTCTGGTTTTTATGAACTTTTTAGGAAATTACATAGCTCAGTTATGAACCAATTTTTTTCCACGTTTCTGACAACACTAAATTGTTATTATCCTTAAGTAAGTATAAGGTTAATTTAATGAATTTTCATATAAAAGATATAATATCTATGTATTAATTACTGGGTTTCTATAGTCGGTATTGAAGAGAAGTTTTAGTAAAAATTAGGAAACTATGGTGAAAAAACTACTGAGAAATAATTAGGGATATGTATAAAAATATATCTAGGATAATGTCTAAGGATAATTCTAAGGTTGATTAATTGTATAAGAAAATTTCTTAGAGTTTTTTTGATGGATTGAGAAACTGGTTACAAAACAATTACATCCCTGTGTAGATATAAAAATTGCATGTGGATCTCGTATAGTAGTTTCTAGGGGTAATAACTATGAAAATGGTCCATTGTGTTGGACTCTATCATATCCTAGTGCACAAAAAGAATGTTTAATTCACACCTTTTTTGAAAATCAAACGGTTTATGAATTTTAAATTTATGAAGACAATACAAACCATCATGGAGGATTTAAATAATGAACATGAATGACCATTTTTAATCCTAATGTGTCATATATTGAAATGAATTTTCCATTATTTAGACGTCATGTATGTTATTTTTCATGATTATATATTTCCCCAGTATGATAATTGTTTCTTAAACAATTATTTTTATTATTAGTAAATTAATGGAACCTGATTTAACTATTTTAATGTTGAGTGCAATGGACAATGATTTTATTTTATCCTGAGCAACCAAATATTATTGGATATGGAAGTAAAAATATCATTTATGTGCCAATAAAAGTTTATCAATCTATGAATCATGATTAACATCCAAATATATAAGGGAGGGAACCTTATTCTATTTATTACTTCACGAGGAAACATCCCCATTATTTTAGGGATTCATTCTATCCAATAATTGCATTGAAATAGATAAGTAAAACTCATTTTTTTCCATTCCCTAGTGTTAATAGAATAACAACTATATTTTTGATATATGTCATTTAAAAGAAAAGGATGATCAATAGTGGGATCTTATTACAAATGCGAGGAAATGATATGAAATTTAATCAATAAATTGGGATAATTTTAAGTTATATTTTTTTAATAATTACATTCATTGAATTCTTTAAAACATAGGGAAATAATTCCTTGATCTTATACATAATTATTATGAATATTTTGGTACCTATTATGAAAATTTGACATGTCCTATATGGTAATATTTGTTTATTATCATCCATCCAAAAAAGTACAGTTGTTTAATTCATTAGTTTCTTAAAAAAAATCTCCTAAGGGGTTTTTTCCTTATAGGACATTGGGAGTAATTATGAAATCACTATATGTGCACTAAAATTAGAAATGGAAACTTTAATCCCTCTTAGTTCTGATGATAAGAAATCAAATATGGGGTAACATTGAATTTTCATTGATATGTGACATGGAGTGAAGATATAGTTTTAAATTTCTACAAGAAAAAACAATGGGAATAAGAACATGGGTGTGTCCTTAAAAACCAAAAGGTGTTTTAGTATGGGAAGAATATCCATTGAGAAAATGATTGTAGACATGGTTTCAAGAGGCTGGTCAATTAAATGAACAGAATGAGAGCTCAAACTAATACACCACCTAGACTCCTAATTTTCAAATTCAACATATTTGGGAATCATGAAAATAAATTCCCTAATCCAATGGATATTGAAGATGATAAGCTGTAATGAAATCAGAAGAATAATGAAGAAAGGGAAATCTTATAGAATCACCAAAACTAAAGTGAATCATGATAATTGGGGAAATTCATAGTTTCTAATTTGATGTTTGATTATGTATGGATGATATCTATTTTTGGTATCCTTTAGATAAATTTTTTTATATTATCTCTCTCTTAGTAGAGTATAGAATAATTAAAACATATTTTATATTCTAAATCTAATTATGATCATCTATCAATGTAAGTATAATCCTGAACAACCAATTGTAATGTTTTTCTATGATAAGATTTTATTTATAGAATAAAAGGATAAATATATATTTTCAAAGAATATAAAGTTTTATAGTGTATTTTTGAAGTTTGTTAAGGTATATTAATTTCTGTACCAAACATTATGGGTGATTAAGATTATTTATAATTTTATCGTGGTTGGATATGAGATCGAATCATTTTAATATTGGGGATTAAATTTTAAACAAACATAATTTAGAGGGTCCCTGAATTTAACTCTTTATTGAATTGATTAAGTTAAATTTTTTGTAGTTATTTGATAACTTTTCTACCCACCTTGGTTTTGTTAAATATTTTGGGGATGAAGGAATGACTTATTGATCTTAAGATGATTTTAGAGTTTCATAAATGAAAAATTCATCATGAATATTAATTACATATGGTAAGATATTAAGTGGATGTTTATTAAATAAAAACCAACGGATTAAATTGTACTAATGATATAAATTAAATTTGGACCCTATATATATTTTTTCCTATGAAATTATTCATCATATCGGGATGGTATATTATTGATTTGAGATTCCACCAAAAATATCTTATGTCCATGGTGTATTATATATATCTATACCGAGGAAGTACATACCTGGTACTTCATATGAAATTAACTAAAAGCTCATACTTCAATATCATGATATCTAATATGTGTAATAACTGGAGGGGATTCTTGATCATGGAGAAAAAATATAATAAAATAAAACCACTCATCTGATAAATGTTTTGGGGTGAAACCCCATCTTGAGGAAGCTACATTGGAACTTGAGGATGTAATGAGGAAGAAGTGTAAATTTTTTATAGTAATAAATAATTTTGATGGGAAATTCTTTTTAAGGGGTGTATAATTTAACAATGAGATATTTTATCAAATAAAATCAAATATATTTTATTTTTGATGATATCTTTTTATACACGATAAACTATATTTTATGGAAACAAGACTTACTATAAAAATATTATATTTAATATGATATTTATCACTATTCCATTCAAAAAGATTGTATGAATATGATTAGATATGTTATTAAATTTTATTTTTACAGAATTATATATAATTAATTTCTCGATGAATAATTAATTATAAAATAAAATAAAAATACCATTTGAATATAAAAAAATCTATTTCTAAACAAATAGTTTTTAGGTATAAAAACTAATTTTACCTCAATTTATTAAATCAATAAATTTTTGTGACTTATTTTAATTAAACAGTTATAATATATAATTATTAAAATATTTAACTTTTATCTTATATAATTTCTAGACATGATTTAAGAATTGATCTAATGTTATTCAAAATACTATATTTTATCTGATAATATGTTTTCTCACATTTTTCACACATATTTTTAAAATTAATTTTTAGAATTTTTGAAAATATATTTGAAAATTTTTATATTCAATTTTTAATTCATCATGTGAAAATTATCTTAGTGTTAATTTTTTTGAATTTTCCAAAATAATAAATTTTTCAATGAATAGTTGAAAATTTCGGTTTTTATTAAGAATTGTCTTCTCATTTAAAAATTTTTAAAAAATAATTATAATAGTTAGAAAAGAAAAATTAAGTAAATAATATATCTATTTATCATATTATGGTCATATAATCAATTTAATGTTGAATTTTGATATAAATACTTTTAAAACTTTTAAACATTTTATATTTGGAAAACTACTTTTTCGTCACATATGTGGGTTTAATTTTAAATTAAAATATTCCACTTATGTGAATTTAATTTATTGAAATAGATCCCATAATTATAATAATTATAATTTAAATTTTATAATATTTTACACATATTTTTTTACAACTATAAATAGTAATGGAAGTAAAACAACTATTTTCCATGGATATGGTAAAAATGAGTTTACCTGGAGTGAAACTAAAATGATTTGGGTAAAAAATGGCCCACTAATTTTGAAACTCTAAATTTATATAAATATCTGGACCCCATAATTTCTAATTTATTATAATGACCCATTTTTTTCTTTTTTTCTTATTAGATACAAGGGTACACTTTTTTATTCTCAAAAACTAAAAATGTGACCTCTCACCAAACATATAAAAGGTCTCCCACTCTCATCTCTTATAAAAAAATCCAAAAAAAATTAGTTTAGAAAATCCATTCCCAGATACTTTCCTTAATTACATACCATTATCCTTGAGTCCTGATTTTGGTATTTAGTCCCTCTTAATAAGGATTTACATTTAAAAACAATGACATAGATAACCATGTATTTTTGTTTTTTTATTCATCAACATTCTTTGATATTTTCCAGTTATTCAAAAAAATTTAAACTTTATCTAAAACAATGTATAATTTGTTTATTTTAATTTAATAACCTAAATACATCTACTCTTCCATCAAACGGGATATGAAATCATCATTCGTGTGAATGGTAGACTACCACATCATGAACCGGTGTTATTCAATTTACATCACCACATATCATGTATGGATATAAGGATGTGTTAAATTTTTACATATGATATTTATGATATTATTATAAATATTTATTTTTAATACGAAATCATCATTCTTCCTTCCTGGTCTGATAGAAAAAAATAATGTCACTTGCGTGTTCTGAAGAATATCACGTCACAAACTAGTGTGATGTGTTTTACATTAAAATTTTAATTAGAAGGTAATAAGAACATATATAATGAATACATATGATATTTTAAAAATAATTATACATACATAATTAATATGTTACATTTAATTATTAATTTTTGGGGATACGATAACATCTCACGTGTGTATGGAAAATAAGAGCCTCACTAAGTGATGTGATTCATTTTTCACTAATAATTTTCATAGAATTTAATGAGGATAAAGGTAATAAATTTATATTATATATATATTAAATAATAATAATGATAATAATTTAAAGGTTGTTTTTTATTTTCCTTTCTTTTTCTTCATCCGTTATAAAATGGAAACAACATTCATGCATAATTACGACCTTCCATATCCATGAATGGTGTATTTAATTTTCCAACTCTAACTTTTATAGATTATTATAAATAAATTTATAATGATAATATATTTTATTTATATCATGGTTAAAACTATTTATATTTTTTATCCATGAACAATGTAATATGATCGAAAATAATAAATTGAAACATGAATGGAAAATAAAATAGTTATTACATGAAACGTGAATTTAAAAAGGAGTTGTTAATAAACAAGTTATAATAGGTCATAAGTAAATCTTATATTATAAATATATATATATATTTATGATTTTATAATAGATATTTAATTTACATTTATTTATTTTACATGATTATTAAACCTGCACAAATGATAGAAAGTATTATGGCAAAGAATTTCCTCCTAACATTTATTTTCTGTGAGACACATGTAATATTCACCATGTGATTATTTTAGGTAGTATTTATTCTACCAATTAATGTATTTTATTCTTATTATATTAAAAATTAAGGTGATTTACATATTTTTTATATTTTATCTCATTTATCGGATTTACAATTCAAAATTTACCAAACCAATAAGTTATTTTTTTCTCTCGATTTGTATTTGTTGGGAAATATGTTATGTAATGCACCAATCTTATTCATGAGATTAATATACCACTCCATTGAAACGTAATATAAATAATTTTTATTTATAATAATTTTTTTATGTTTTGTTTAATGTTATTTTTTCACGGGTCATACGATTCAATGATATCAATGTGGTATGTGTTTTATGATACAATATCATAGTTTAAAGTGAATCTTTATTTTTTATGCTTTAGATGATGAAATATTATTATATATATCCCAATAAACATTTGAATTTTCTTATACTCTAGTTATTACTTGAGAATATATCTTTTACGTTCAATTTCCTCTTTTTGTGTACCCAAGATTTCTAAAGAATTATTTTTATCAAATTTAAATTTATTTATCACTTCGATCGAAATTATTTTATCTTTCATATACATGTTTTAAAAAATGATTTAATGGATATTTTTAGTAATAACCAGTTATTTTAAAAATAAATTTGTACCCTTTAATAATTTAAAATAAATAAATATAATGAATCATCATGTATTTTTCCAAATAGGGATCATTTTAAATTTACTAAAAATGTGAGAGGAATCATTATTATAACATGTTCATTATGAACATAATTTCCTACAATCATGACCACTAAATGTTGTAATGATTAATTTATAATTTATAACTATTATTTTGAAAGAAATTCATTTCCAAAAAAATTTTATGTTTTTTTATTTATAAATTGGTGATTTTTAAATAAATATTATTTTCCTCAAGAAATGCCCAAAGTGACAATACATTATAAATCATCATTCTTCTAAGATAACATCCTATGATGTTACATAAGATTTAATATAGATATCATCCCAGGATAACATCTTTATTATTTCTCTATATAGTTTATGTATATGATTAAAATATTCTTATACACCCCATTTTATTTCCACAGGTTATGCAATGATGATATTTTTATGAACCCCATTTCTTTTAATGGGGTCTGATATGATAAATGTTTTACGAGACCAAATTATTTTTATAATTTCAGATATAATGAATGTTTTAGAATATTTTGGAATGGGAATGTTTATTTTTAATTTTATAATTTTTCAGACCTAACTCTCTCTCCAATTTATTCAGTAGATATGGATAACTCATGGGTAAATAAGATATTTTTGAACCTGATTACATTTTCTCAATATTATGTGTAAACTTCATTACATGTTCACAATTTCCTCAATGATCCTAACTAAATGATCAAAATGTTTTGATTGGACCAAATTACATTGTCATATTATTATGTATAAAACATGTCACATGTTCATAATGTTATGTGTGGACCTATTTTTTATGTCTATATGGTTATGTGTGGACCTTATTTCATCTCCATAAGTTTATATGATGAAAAAATTTAATGTATATAATGAAATTAGTGAACCTGTTTCTATTTTTTCATTTTCAAAATGTTATAATCTTATGTATATTCCATAAATCTTTGAGTTATTCCATTTTTATGTTATCATGTCTTGTGTTATTTGATTCCTTTATCATTCTTGTATTTTGATATACCATTATTTATTCTATGACTCAAGATTATGGTCTATGATACCTAGGGTATGGTTTATCAAATATTATTTTCAGTTTCTCATTCCCTTTATCACATGTTATATTGATATCTCCCTTGTTTACGCTTACTGAGCATCTTAGATATCCATATCAAAGGTTTATTGTCCCAAGGTTATGAAGAGGTGTATTATATATAATATGTATAACTATAGTTTTATTTATAATCAACGTAGTGGGAAATATCATAGATAACTTATCAATTAGTTTTTAATGATTCCATGTTTCCAAATAAATTAAATTATTATGATCTTTTGTAATGTATTTTTTTAATCTACTGAATTTACCTACAAAAATATTTAATATCAATGTATGAAATAACATGCCACTAAACTCCCCATTATAAAAACATATACCATATAAAGACATTGTTGTACAACTCCTACAATTATTTATCAAACTCTACCAAATCCACTGGTTTCATATTATATAAGTATTTAGATATAGATCTTGCCGCAAGAATGAGTTTAATGGGGAACTCAATTTCACTCTCTCATGTATGGTCATGTAATGATTCCTGAAGAAATATCAATGAGTTTTTGAACTCAAATTTTATCATCTATCATTGGGATATATTCCTTGTCCAAATATCATGACTTACCTTCAACTCATCCCATAATTTCATTAAGTATGGATACTTATAGAGGATCATAACATTATTTTCATGATGAAGTTTCCCCAATTATGGTAATAGATTCAATATAACCTGCATGAATCTTAATATCTTTATCTTGGAAATAAAAGTTTACATTACAAATAGAAATCCAATCAATACCAAGGATCATATAAAATCAAACAATTGGTATAATGACTATGTTTTAAAAAACGGTATTACCATGTATCATAATTTAATCTTGGTGACACATATTTATTTCAATGACATTCCCACATAGTGACTTAATTGATAACGCCCTAACTAGGGTTATTGGTATATATCTAATTATTTTTAAGAAAATGGAAATTATAAAAGATATAAATTATATATAATCAAATAAAACATCATAAAACACTGAGGAAACGATCAATGTACACGTTACAACATCATTAAGATCATAGATTTTAGTTTTGGTAATCACATATGTTTAGCCTTTCTCCAAATGACTTTTCTGTGGTAAACTCATATAATTTTTGGAGAATTAGTTCCTATAATTTCCCTTATACCATCAATCAGTGAATATAAAATAATATGATTCTACCTTTCCCTTTAATTATTGAGATTGACGTAATTTTTCTCTATACTTGTAAAAATTATTATTCCATTCCTGAAATTTCTAGGGTGTTTCCTCACACAGTTATAAAATCTGATAAATCTCCTCATTTCATTCATCATATTTTCCAAAATGTTCTTCCCATAAGGAAAATTATACTTCTTATAATTATAAATTCCCTTGAATTATTACATAATGTATTACTCCCTTTCTATCTAAATTAATCTCCATACTATATCATTATATAATGAAATGGTTTAGGATACAAATTCCCATTGATGGGTTGAAATTAACCAATCAAATAAATGATAAATATTTGTTTTTTTCTTTATATACAATGTATGTAGTATGTATATATAACAATATAATGTTATCCCTATACTCACTAGTATTTTTCTCTTTCATTTGCCTATGTTTGATAAATGTTTTATCCATTACATCAATTTTCTCATGAGGAAAGTATTTTTCAAGGCATAACTCCTAAAAAGTTCCTCATCCTATGTGCATTATCTCAATTTTATCTTTAGTTTTTTTAATTATTCAACTAAATTGGTCCATAACTCCATTCCAATGATAGTACAATATTGTGAATTTCCCATTAAAACAATTCTATATGTGGGAATGATATTCTTTAGTGTATTGATTCATTGTTCTATGATGATAGTGTAAGTAGTTCCACTGAATATTGGAGGTTTTTGTCATATGAAGTGATCCACAATTGTTACACCATGTTGTGTATCAACGTGTCACATTTATAGGCATGATTATTTTTCATAACCTGGGTCAATATCCCTAATATGATTTAGAACTAATTCACCTCAAATTCAGCTTAATTAACTATTTCAAGGGGAATATCCATTATTTGACTATAGTTGTTGATATAGCTTTCATTCCTCCTATAAGCCCCAATATTAATATAATAGAATATACATAAGTATCCCATTTTATAGAAATATAAAATATAAGTCTTTTTGTTTTCTATTCTTTTCCATATAAATCTTGATTATTTTCCATAGTACATTTATTATCTCACTATTTTCATCTAAATCAAGTCCCATGGTTCGTACTAAACATATTCTGATTGAAACTATTACTACTCAGATCCATGAATCCCGTAAATGGTAGTTATATTATGTTATTAGTATTGAATAAAAGATATTCCAAAGGATCAAATAGCTCAGTATTCTTATAAAAAGAGATAAATACATAAATTAGGTTTGAAATAATAAGATACAATATGAAAATATTTCAAGATCATGACTAACCATTCCATAATATACATAAAAAGTACACATACTTTTCATCCTTGGTTCCTCGGGGAAATAAAAAATAAGGGTGAGATCACATGCTTAGTAAAGTGTATCATATAGTCAAATGTCCTCATTGATGGATAACTACTTGAATTCAATTATTTTTATTGATATAGAAATCCCTAGTATTTTACAACAAAATTTTTCAATGATCTCATACTGATTGAATGAATAATTTCCTACATCCAAACATGATATCAATGCCTTATTTCAAGACTTTTTCCTCTTTTAAGAAGACGTATACACCAATACCCAACATGCATTGTCAGATGATACCTATCAATGCATTGTGTTGATAAATAATTTAAGTCCCTACTTATTACTAGATTAAATCCAATGTATTCACCATAAGGGTTAACAAGACTATTCATTACAATCCATGTGGAACCACTTTCTGATAAATACATGGTTTTTAATTTGATGATAAATATATAAATCAAATACATCCCCATTCTATAAAATATTTTTAATTTCTAGGATGAGATCCCTTAACTAGGTTAGAATTCATAAATAATTGTCAATATAATATTAAGTTATCTTATCAAATTTTTATAATAGAGAGGGTAATTTCATTGTAAGACTTTATCTCTGGAAGATTAAAATTGGGTTCCATAATATACAAAGGTAGGATAAAAAATGAAAACTTTGGAAAAATCTGTCATCATGGTTTATAAAGGTTCTATGAATATTCTAAATCATATCACATTGTAGTGTCTGACCATGTTTCTAGTCTTAAGATCTCTAATATTGCATTAGGGTGATTATTGACTCAATGCTCAATTACCCATTTTTAGGTTTATTAACTCTAATATCATTTGTTAAATAGCCCAATCCACATTCCATTATACAATTACAGATTCATTTTCTACCAAACTATACACTTCTACTTTACTAAAACCAAAGGGGGGTTTTTTATTATGGAAGAGATTGATTTTTAAAATGGCTTTGGTAACTATGTAATCCAAATAATATGTTGGAGGTTTATCATTATAGAATTTAAAATCAATTCAATTCTATGAGTAATATGGTAAAATTATTCCATGCAAGTATATGAACCATTCTAAAAAAAATTTATTGAATATAACATGGCTACCAAAAAATAAAAATTGATATGAAAAAAACCAACTTATGGATTGGGGAACAATTGATTAAAAACATCATGAATGATATATATTAAAATTGATCTTAAACATCCATTAACAAACTAATATCATCACATAACTTCTATAATAGGATGTATTCACACCACATTATGGGAATTGTGTACATAATTATTGATATGTATAAAAGAGATGAATTTGAGATGAAAACCTCACACATCTTATCATGGCATCCCCTTATGTATTTTAACATAATTTATTACAAACATACCTATAATAATCAAATATTTATGAAAAAAATCATATTAATTATGATTTATACTATTCATAAATAGTGATTATCTATATTGATTCTACAAATTTATTACGGTGGGTGTTTATATTTTTTATTGTTTGTACTATTTTAATAATATAATTTTTTATATTCATTCTTATAAAGAATATAATCATTAATTTATAATTAAATTTAATTTTAGTAAAATTTTGATAATTATTTAAAATGATTAAAATTATATTCATGAGTGTTTTGATATTTATCCTTGAACATGAAATCGGTAATAAGTGTGTTTCCAATAATTTTGACGATTGCAAGATGTTTTCTTAATTGATGTTTTATATATTGATATAACATCACAAAAATAAAAACAAAATTATTTACACATTTATAATATATTATACCTAGAATTATATACCCATAGTTAGTTCAGATATAAATTTATAGTAATGTTCTAGTTTGTTGTTAAATTAACCCAAACATGAACATACACTGATGAAATAATATAAGTTGGTTTTATTTTAATATCATTATACCTGAATCATTATAATATTTTATTGTTTTTATCAGTGTTATATATCATAATTATATATTAGTTATAATAATAAACAATAAATATTACATTTTCATGTAGTTGGAATAAAATAATTTCTACTTAGCATGCTCATTTTAAAAGATGGGCGAAGATTTAGTGATCATATCATTAACAGGTTCCCCAATTAATAATAATGCGAACATAGTGAGATAATAAAAAACATATTTTCTTATAATATCTATAATAAGAATCATAAACTATGGTTGGTGGTGAAAAATTAATTTTGTTACATGTGGTTGCGGTAGTCCGCACAAAAGCACAAATGACTTTAATTTATCTTAATGGATGAAATAGATGAAAAAAATGATAATACCATTAATATAGTAATATTATATTATATTAATTATTTTCATATATTTACATTTTTTTGGATAGATTATTATTAATAATAAAAATTTAATTCAAAATTATTGAAACATGATAATACTCTTATCGGGGGCTTGAATTTTCCTTAGAAGTCCCCTTAGAAAAGAATATATTTTTCTAACTAATGGTGACCATAATATTTTGAACTTTTTTAAGGTTCTAGGTGGAAAAAAATTGTCAAATGTTATTACAAAATTTTAAGAATAGGTGATTCTTGATGTGTTGTAGCTTTTACACTTTTATAAGTGAGGATAATGGTAGTTTTGGGACTAACCCATATATTTTCAGTAATGTAAGGTTACTATTTGAAGGTTAATTGCCACAAAAATGTAAAAATGGAGAGTTTATAGTGAGTTTTTATTTAGACAAACCTAAATCACACATTTCTGAAACATATAAATTAAAATTTGAAAATTATTTCATCAAATAAAATTTCTAAATTTGTGAAAGTCGTTATTAAAATAAACAAATTTAATTATGTGAAAACAATTATTATAAATAATAAATATTAATTTTTAAAATTATATAGGATACTAGTTTTAATCACATAAATTGGTTTACTATGAAACAAATAAAAATTAATATGCTATAGAGGTAATCCAAAACCGGATCTCCCTTGAAAATATTTAATTTAATGAGAAGACTGAAAAAAATTACTAAAGAAGACTTTTAATTTTTTTTAAATGTTGTATATAGGATCTATAAGTTAAATAAAATTTTTAAAATGGATATTTTTATTAAAAATATTCATATATGGATACTTACAATATTTTTTAAACATCTAGTTCATTCATATATAATTAAGAATACATATAGACTACATGTTTCTTGAGAATATTATTTTTATACTTAAAACAGACCATTTCAAAAATAATATAAAAATATCATACTACAATATTTTTGTGTACGGAATAAAAAATGACTATATTTTGATCTATTAAAAATTGTAAAATAAAATAAATAAATAAATAAATAAATAATGGATCATTACAGTGTGATTGTCCAGGATGTTGTGTACACCTATAATAGTAGTGTATTGAGTATTGTAGACTCAATTTTAATGACCCCATGCAACTATATCTTATAAAACCAATGTCTCAGTCAATACGGGTTAAATCCATTAGTCAAAATATGTAAATAAATATAAAGTAGGAATATGAAATATCCAAGCAGTGTAAAATATCCATCCAAATACTAAGAGAGCATCCCAATCATGTAAACCCCATAATGAGATCCAATTAAATTCACTATTACCAACCCATCAAGTTTACCCATATTGGCCTTGATTATGATCATAAAACCATTTAATGTGAATTGGTTCACACGTCATAATAAAATACAAGCCTTCTAGGTTACTCAGGCCCCTATTAAGCCCTAATAGACCAATCGTTCCTCTATTTACCCAATCAAATATGTATTCCTTGAACTAATTTCAGATAGCCATATTTATCAATTTAAAATCAATTTTAAAAATAAATAACATCAAATGGATCCATTATAACAATTTTATCCTACTCAAACACATTTATACCAAAAGTAAAACATTTTCAAGACACTAACACACTGGAATGAAGGTCAAACTATGCCATTGTATATACGTATGAAAAAATGTTTCATAATTCATACATTAATCATAAATGATATATCTAATAATAGGTTTCCATTTGATTTAATAATAATCCAAAAAATCCTTAATTTCATAAATAATCCCTCACAATTGTAGATTATGTATGGAAATTTAAGGAAATATAAAAAGGTGGATGAATCTAGTTCATGTATGGAATTTTACTTCCCAATAATGGACACACAAGATAAAAGAACAAAAAAATAGATAATTGAGGAACTTTTAGGAACCATGTAACTCAATAGGGGCTCTAAAATCAAGTGAAATATGAGTGGGGGGAGTGCAAAAGGAAAGGAATGAAATAAAGGACCCACAGTAAAATAATGAGGATTCCCAAAAGTAACACACTTAGGTACATCGACTAACGAACCCATAATGACAGGATACCTATTGTCCCTACCTAATACACATATCATCCCTATAGGGTTGTTAATCTGTTTGTGGAATTTATAGGGATACTGCATATCCTACCAGATACCCTATCTCTACTAAATAGGTACCTGGAGCTCTCCTACTAAATATTTTAGTAGTGGACCCTAATAACCACCCACCATCATACTTACCAAGCATCAATACCCCTGTAGATATTTCAAAATATCGAAAATTAAATACTTGAAAGATAAAAAAGTTTATTGAATTCATACCTATAATTTTAGTTTGTTTAAAACCTAACTCTTGTGTTATAAATATATCATTAACATTTCTAATTTTGGTTACACATATTTTGTTGAAAACTCCAGGGATAATGGCTTTATGTCATTATTCTAGGAGTTCTTGACAAATTCGGATGAAGGTTAGAATTTGTTTTCTAAGAAAAAATCTTTAATTAAGTTAGGAACATGTTTTGTTTAATTCTATGGTGATTTTTGAGAATTTAATTTCGGTTCTCAATCTTTGTTAATTTTTATTAAATTAATTTTCATGAATTAAATATTTTGTTTTCATTATTCTTATTCTCATTTTGTGTGTGAATAAAATTGGATGAATGGTTTATTTGAATAATAAAAATGGTTTGTTGAATCATCATCACCCCCTTTCATGTTACACCCCTAGCTATAATACGGAATCATCATTGGATCATTGATATTAACTGATATATCTAGAAAATACTCCATCTCACCCTTGCAAAAAAATCTCCATCTCTCACCCCCTATATCTCACTCTATCTATCTCTCTCTCTCTATTTCTCTCTCTTCACCCAAAAAAAATTACTTTTTTGGCCTTTGAAATGGAAAATGATTCAAAGGAGGTAGGGAAAGAAGTGACATGGAATGTTATATTTGGGTCAAAATTGAGTAGGTATTGTCAAGGGGATACACCTTGGATCATGGATGTTGACTCTAAAAGAGACTAATTTATAAGGGAAACTTATGTGGTTAATCCTTGGGTGGTGTTATAGATATCATGCGAATATTGTAAGAATGTTTTAATCCCATATAAAGATATTTATTTTTTAGTAGCTTATATTACAATGATGGATGGTGTTTTTTCAATAGTTGAAATTTTTTGGGTCACCTTAGAACCATTGATTTTGAAAAAGGATTAAATAGAGATTTTTATATTTAAGTAGGGGTAATAGCTAGTGTGCCAATACAAGAAGATATGATTCAATTTCTTGACCATATTCCCCATTGAGTAGAGTATGTTAATCATCCAAGTCAACCTTATACAGTGGTTAACCACATCCATTTGATCATGAAATACAGGTGAGTTGAGTACACCACACTAACTATTCTATGGACCTTTTTGGCTAGAATCCCACTCCAAGTAAACACGGTTGACTATTTGGGTGGGGAAACAGGACCCCAAGATGGGGTTTTCCTCAACCTTGATTTGACCATGGGAGGATTGAACATAGCACCATGCACTTACACCCCCATCCAATGAATGGGAGTCCACATTCCCTTTCTCACTTCCCAATCCTTCATAGCACCATACAACATGTTCTATGGACTACCGTGTGTCCTAGTAGACTTTATATTGAGAATTTTTCTAAATTTTTCTCATGTATTAGGATTTGGAATTTGAGTAGTCTATTATGGGCATCATTATCAAAGAATAAAAAAGTGAAATTATATTGTACAACAATTTTTTTATGATTCATTTTATATAGTTTTAATAATTATTTGTATAAGAATAATGAAATGTTTTAGGAGTGACAATCAGAGTGGATGAAGGGTTTTGTAATCCCAAAAAAAATGTACGAATGATAGGGAATGAGTCCCCTACATAAATTATAGAATTTTTTACTCCCTCATTGACCGATATAATACACACTCTTTATCGATCATGGGGTCGAATACCCCTTAGATCACAACATCCTAGGAAAGATATGGGTCCCCTATATAAATAACGGGGTCAAGAACTCCATCACATAATGGGTGTAGGTTATCCATATTTGGAGTTAGTGTTCCCTTGGTCGATGTGATTACATCATAGAGGCATGCGACCTCTACACAAGGTCAATACCAACTATATAAATATTCATATCATAGAAAGGACTAGAAACCCACTATATATTCTGAGATATTGTGTTTTTATAGGATACTGAGTAGTTCATATATTATAAGTGTTACACGTTCATAGATCCCTAGAGTTTCATATGACATGAAATCATTACAGAACTAGGTTGAGGTGATTGTAGTTAATAAGAAAGTGACCATTAAAGGTTACAAACATATATTTACTATGATGGGGAGGTCTAATAGTTTAATCAACTTGATGTTTATTGTAGAAGTAGCAGGACTCTCTAGTGGATTGCAGACTAATCCAACGTTGGTACCATACAATGGGAATGTGAAATGTGTGGTGTTCAGTTTTGTAAAATGATTTTCAATGGATGGTATAAATCATTATCATTATTTTTTCTCATAAGGGGATTGGTAAATAAATATTTTTCAATATTACAGCTATGTGAATGAATTATCTTCATTAGATCCACATACTTCATGTAATAATGGTGGAATACCTGTACAGTTTGGAGGTCACAAAAACAAGATTACCATTTATGATCTACTATATAAGTGGGAGGGACCACATTTTCACATTTTATGTGATTACATGAAGATTAGTGGTCTTTGAGACTAAATAGTCATAGTGATTATAATTGATTATATCTTTCCATATTAATGAAATAAAGAAACGTTTCATTCATGGATGGAGGAAAAAATGTCTTTAACTTATCAAACCAAAGTGTTGTTTCCTTGTTTTTTAAATTTCATCTTATCATGAATTTTATAAATGTAATGAGTTGTCTTGAGTGTGTGTGAGGATGAATTTTTTGGGGAATTAGGGTGTGACATCATCCAATCTACTGATATACAAAGTCAAATGGAGTCCATCAAGGTAATCTTCATACATTATATAAATCATATGGTTTATAGTATATTCTACACTAATTCTATGATTATTTCCAAAAACTAGTATCAGATCTTTTGGTTTTCTCATTATCATCAATGCACTTTGAGGTAGATCAGGTGAAACTCACTCTCTTTCCATGATGTTATTTCAATTTTAATTGGAGTATATAATAAAAATATTGTATTATATATGAAATGGTTATTTTATAGAAAGATAACTTTGATCAAATAGATTTTTCATTCTATATAATACATATGGATGATCATCACTTACAAAATTACATAGATATCTCGTTAATTGGATTTCATATGGAGATGATGGAAAACTATGAATTGGAATGATTAGACAAGAAATCATTGGGTCTAATCAGGATTTCATGAACATGAAATGTGGACATTAATATTTGGGAATTTAATTTCATAATTAATATCAACAATGTCTTGATAGATATGTATGAGAATCCAAGGGCACTGAACACTGTGTTCTTAGTGTGAGGGTTTTTCAACATGAGGGTATTAGAAGGTATATAAAAATAAAATAATGTAAATGAATTTAACAGGATCCAAGAGAAAATTTAATTAGGGAAGGTTAAGTTTGGGGGTAATTTTTTTCACTTATAATACTATCAACGCTATCATGTTATGGGATGTGATGGTAACAATAGTTATAAATTCTTTTTCCAAAAATGACATGATGTTTCAATATTTCCAGAAAAAATAATGAATAAACAAATAATACTAATGAGATGAGGTAACCCAAATGAAACATATATTAATTTTATATAATTTCAAAATTAAACCTAGCCCATGTAGCTTAGATCTATTGTCTACTAATATTCACAGACTCTAGATACATGGAATCACATGATAAGGGATCAAATAGTTTGGTAGATTTGGAATACTATATATACTCATGATAACCATTTTAAAATGGATATGAAAAATAAAGTATAGTAATATAAAATATTGGAATCCTTAAAGTCATTGAAAACATTCACCTTAAAATCCAGGGTCAAGGAAAAAATAAGGGTGATCTCAAATGTTCTGTAAGGGTTACATACAATGGATGTTGTGGTACCCTAGGTTTCTGCCACATAACCCTTATTTGGGTTTTTATGGATATAGTGTTTAAGGTGGAAAGTTGGGAATGTTTTGTGAACATTGAGTAATTTATGGGGAGAAAGTAGAGGTGCATAGGATATGTACGATTTAACCAAACTGTGCAGAAATATTTGTTGAAACTTCGCACAAGAGTATTTTTGAGGAAGAGAGCTTTGGAACAGGGTATGAGTGGTCATAAATATTGTATGAGTAGTTTGTGTAAGGTTCTACCAAGGAAATTTACAACACACAGATAGCACACAGTTTGTCTAACCGTCTAAACTAACCATGCACATGGTTTAAGTGAGATACTAAAAAGTGGATCTAACACACTTTTGCCTCTTAGTTGCTAGTTTTTTCACCTATGAGTTCATAACTTGGTATTTCTCTTCCTTGAAGGTATAAG
Organism: Viscum album; assembly: GCA_963277665.1. Lineage (NCBI taxonomy): Eukaryota > Viridiplantae > Streptophyta > Magnoliopsida > Santalales > Viscaceae > Viscum > Viscum album. The sequence goes on from OY728151.1 coordinate 314,546,591, forward strand.
TACCTCTCCTAAGTGATTTAGAATCAATCTAGATGATTTCCATGGTGTTTCGATCCCATATTCTTAAGGTATGTGATCATTCTTCGTTATTCCAGATGTGTTAATTAAACTACTACGATCTACATATCCTATCATATTAGTTTCTCATATCTACACCTATTATGGGTAGATCTATGAGAGTGGATTCTAAATAAGTTGGGTTTTGGTCTTGATCATTCTAATAGAATATATCTAAGGAGTTTTTGTGAAGAATTGACCCAGTTTTCCTAAGCATTCATCGTCTGTTATCTAGTTTCATCAAAACCTTTAAGGTATGTGGCTTCTTTCTTAAATCCCATTAGTAGAACTAATGGGAATTCATTCAAATGTATTTCCTTGTGATGTGTTTATCATGAATATTCTGGTTATTAATTTATCATAAATTTTTTTTGGGATGGTATGGTAATTTGTAGAAATCTAGAAAATTTGTTGTTTTTGATCAAGTGATTTTTTATTGGATATAAAATATGGATTTTAAAATGGATATTTTCTAGAATTATGGAACATTGAATTTATATGATTTTTTCAATAAAAGGGGATGTTTTATTGAAACTAAATGGTTATTTTGAAATTGTTTTATTCTTTCATTTTCAATATATGTATAGTTTTATAGAAATGGTTTGAAATAGTTATTTGGAATGGTTTTGGAATAAATTGGGTTTTTTTGAGTTCATGATCTACATGCCCCTAAATAAATGACATGTACAACTAGGGTCCAAGTTGTGTGACCCTAGATCGGGGGTCTATGTCATTGGGAAAAAGGTAATTGGATGAGAGACTCCTCATGAGTGTTGAACTGTCAAATGAAGCATGCATGTGTGGATGTGTTGTGGAATATGAAATAGGGTTTCCAAAATGATAACAATAATTGGTTTTAATCCTTAATTAGTTATTTTCTGGAAAAGAACATGATTAAAATTGATGCATTTAATTTTTTTTAGCTTGGTTATTCATGGTTTCAGAACTAGTTTATTTTTTTCTATAATCTAATTTGGAAAATTGTTTAGTATAAAAAAAAATATTTAATGTGCTTATTATTATATCCTACTAGAATGAGTAAGGAAGTGAATATGGAAAACCTACTATGTTATATACTCACCCTTTCATTGGAACTTTGTTGATTTTGCGAATGCTACCTTCTAGGACTTGGGAAAAGGTAAAGTACCACACTTCTTTAGCACCACATCATGATACTTTGGACTAGTTGGTGATGTTGGAGAATGGGGCGATAGTTCATGGGGTATTTTTTTCATATTGAATATTATTTATTGTCTTATATAGTATGTTTTGATCTCTATTTTTATTCCATAGTACCAGACCTTTTTTGGTTGTTTTAGAGAGAATGATTTGAAATGTATTAGTTTATTTCAGGAATCATATAGTGAGTTGTTTGTGGATGGTTTGTCGAGTTTTTGGTTTTAGTAAATTATGGGTAAATCATCCCACGCTTACTTTGAAACCCATTAGAATTAATTTACAGTCTTTGGCACCATGGGGATGTCCCTTAAGGAAAAGTAATGACTCATTATACTCTCATCCAAATTACAATTAGCGGGTCATTAAAAATGGTTTCAGTTGTTTCAGTCTTTTCCTAACAAGTAGTCATTAATGTTCTTGGTTTTGGAGATGGAATTATTTATTGTCTATTACTTGGGTTGGAATCATAGAATGTATTATAATTGTAGGAATGTGAAATTTATATCATAAAAGGATGTATCATACCCTTTTATTCTGAATATTATGTTACCAGGGTGTTTGGTACATAAGTGTTTTAGAGACACTTCCAGAATGATAAAAATCTCATTCTCATGGGAATAGAAAATGAGATGAGCATGATAAGCATTGTAGAGAATGTAATTCCCACTAAGAGTGCGTGCCTCATTTTGAGGAATTATTATTCTGAGAAAAAGTATTGAATTTTGAAAATGTATGAATTATTTTTTCAAATGAATGATTTTGAGAAAGAAAATGATTATGTTGTTTTGAAAATGGTTTAATTTTCAAGAAAGAGATGAGTACATTTTGGGAAAATTGTTTTCATAGTTAATGCTATAAAATTTGAAATTTTAAGCCATCATTTTCCCGACAGTGAGATTGATGGATTTTTTTTGTTGGTATAGAATGTGGCACCCAACAAGCATCGTCGGAACGAGCCTGAAGAAGCTACAGAGGATGTGGTTCCTCCTGAACCACAAGTGAAACAAGATCTAGTTTAGAGTATTTTTAATTCTTTCCATGTTTTGGAAATAGGTAACAATAAGAATTATCCAAGGCATTTAGATCATACCATCCAGTTCATGATGTATAATCTTCCTATCTTCCAAGGTGATGTTGAACCTAAAAAAGTGGAGGTGTGGTGGAGTTGGATGAATAGTATTTTCGATTTCATCACTGCACAATAAGAGATCATAGTTAATTTTGGGACTTATATACTTAGTAATATTGTACGCTGGTGGTTTGATTTAGTTGAGAGTGCAAAATTGGAAAAATTCTATAAATGGTAGAATTTTGAGGAATTTTTAAATATAAAATTTTATCCTAATAATTTCAGAATCTATAAAATGATGGAGTTCTTTAGCCTGAAGTAATAGAATCTAAATGTCACATAGTATACAGATAAATTCTTGAATTTAGTGACCTTTTCACCTGAATTTATGGAAAGGGAATCCTTGAACGCACACATATTTGAATTGGGGATAAGGTAGGAGATTAGATTGATGATGGAAATAATCTGTATTGTGGATTATATAGAGATATTGAACATATAAATTATCACAAAACATGTTATGTTGGGATCTATAGTAGGAGGTATGATGATGCCTAAATGTAATGGTAGGAACTAAAATATGGGGATCAGGAGAAAAAGGGACACCTATTTCTAAGGTGGAAGTAGAAATCAGTATCAGATGGATGGATCAGTGAACCTTCCTCCATGACACAAAGTCAAAAGAAGTCGTATTTAGTGTGGATCATTCGACAACATAAAGTGAGAGTGTATGGCAGAACAAAGAGGATTTCATTATATTAAATAGATGGAGAATCTCTAGTGAAATTTCCAGAATGCTCCAAGGTTAGGTGCTCAAGACACTACTCAGGCATCGAAAGCATTGTATTATTTGACAGGGTGAGGACAACAATAACTTTCTCATTTGTAGAGAAGAGATACCCATTGTTATTCTATAAATACCATTTACCCACTAACTATGGAAATCTCTGTAAGGCCTCAAAGAGAATAGTGCAGTGAAAAATCAGTTGTATGGATCTGATAAGATAATTTTCGATGATCAGGCTAGACCATCTATGGTGAGAGGTATGATTATTCTGAATTCCACACTTGTTCAAGTGCTCTTCAATACTGGTGCATCCCATTATTTCATTTCATCATGTTCTATTCATTTTCTTTGATTAATTTTCAAAATGATACCTTCGATTTTAAAACTAAAAACTCTTCTCAAGGAAAAAGAATTTGACGACTCTGTGTGTAGAGAATTTTCTATACTCTTTATGGATCTGAGCTGAAAAGGGTCTTCTAAGTGTTTGATATGTATTACTATGACATAATCTTATGTATGTATTGGTTGACAACATTCAAGGATCACATCGACTGCTATAGTAGAACAGTTAGATTCATGACTGAGGATAACATCAAGCATCTCTATAGAGGAGAGAGGATTGTAGTGAAATATGAAAATAGCTTGTTGGCACTGAAGGTGGTAACGATATCTTATCATTTTGTAGCATTGACTTTGTAATTAATTAAAGAGATCAAGGTAAATAGTTTTCCCATAGTGTATATCAATTTCCAGATTTCTTTCCCAATAACATCTTAGGGTTACCACCTCTAAAGAAGTTGATTTTACGGTTAATCTCCTTCTAGGGACCAATACTATTTCCCTTCCATATTATATGATGGCACCAACAGTGTTACAATAATTGAAAGTGTAGATGGATGAATTAGAAATAATGGGTTACATTCAACCAGGTATATCTCCATACGAAGCACCATTCTTGTTTGTGAAGGAATCAGATGGGACTCTTGAGCGGTGTGGTGATTATCATAATCTTAACCAAGTTATTATAAAGAACATGCACAAACATCCATACATTGATGATTTGTTCGATCAATTAAGGGGAACTCATTGGTTCTCCAAGATTGACCCGTGATCATGATATAACCAATTGTGAGTTCGGAAGGAAGATATTCCAAATACAACTTTCAAAAGAAGATATGGAAATTATGAATACATTGTAATTTCTTTTGGTCTAAAAAATTCAATAGTGGTCTTCTTGGATTTGATGAATCAGATATTTTAGTGATATCTAGATTTTTTGATGTCATGTTTTTGGATGACATATTGGTGTATTCAAGCACAATAGATGACCATGAGGAACACCTGATTATAGTTTTACAAATATTGCAAGATCACAGTTTTTATTCCAAATTATCAATGTGAGAATTTTTTATATAGGAAGTATGATTTCATGTCCATGTCATTTCTGAGAATGGGTTTTCGGTTGATCCTAGAAATATAGAAGTTGTTATCTCATGGAAATTATCGAATAATGTCACCAAGGTATGAATTTCTCATTAACTAGCTGGTTACTATCGACACTATGTGCATGAATTCTCAAAACTATACTCACCAATGACAGATCTGAAAAAGAAAAATTCTCTATTACAATGGAATATTGAAATAAAAAAGTCATTCTTGGAACTGAAAGTTCATCTTATATTGGAACTGATCATGATTTTTCTAGAATCATGATAGGTGTATGTTGAGTACTTTGATTTTTTGGGACAGGGATGGGATGTGTTCTCATGCACGCAGACCATGTGATTTCCTATAGTTCAAGGCAGTTATGTTTTCATGATAAGAATCATCCATCACATGATTTAGAGTTAGCTGTAGTTGTTAATGCATTGAAGACAAAGATATATTATCTATTTGGTGAGAAATTCCCTGTCTTTACAGATCATAAAAGATTGAAACCCATTTTCTAAAATGAATATTTGAATATGTGGAAAAATACATTGATGGAATATCTCTATATATTTGAATTTTTTATGATGTATAAAAAAAGAGAATTCAGTGGTGGATACATTAAGTAGAAAGTCATATGCTCAGTTCATGAAAGAAGCTTCAGATGAATGGCATTTGATGTTGGTCCTAGATGACATGTATGTGGAATGTGCAAATTGAGGTTTTTTCATGGTTTTATTTCCTGCTATACTTGTTCCTAATTTGGTAAACATATTCAAGGAGGCACAAACACCTAATACTGAATTTCTAGTTATGAGTTCAAATCTCAATTGTGGGGAGACCATTAAGGGCATTAAACTCAATGGGAGTTTAGTTTTTTGTTTTAGAGATCATATGGTTGTACCTATAGATTTTTTTGAAAAAATAATTCATGATTACCACTATTAGATATGGGATGTAAATCCAAGAACATAGAAGATGTATAAGGAATTAAAGGCATAGTTTTGGTGGATCCGAAAGAAAATGAATGAGACTGAGACTGTTTCTTACTGCTTAATGTAACAGCAAGTAAAGGTAGATCCTTATAGACTAGTGGTTATGTTGTAGTATTTTCCTACCAAGGTGTGGAAATGGGAGAAAATAGTTATGGATTTTCTTACAGGTCTCCCAATAAGGGTTCTAAAACATGATACTAAATGGGTGATATAGGATCGTCTTACCAATTTGGACCATTTCATGCCTATTCGTGAAACCCATATGGTGGAAAATATATGCAAAATTTATATCCAAGAAGTGTTAATGAGACATGATGTACTAGTTACAAACATCTTATATATAAATAAAAGGTTCAAATTTCATTTTCGGAAATCCTTTCAGAAATCCCTTAGGACTCAGTTGACTATGACGACATCATATCATCCTCAGATGGATGGGAAATTTGGATGGATGATACAAACATGAGAAGACATGTTTATGGAATGTGTAAGTCATTTTGGGTCTAATGGGAGGGGTACTTACCCTTCGTGTAGTTTTCATATAATAACAGTTATCAAGACATGATATATGTGGCTCCGTTTAAAGCATTGTATGGGTGTCATTGTTGTTCACCGCAATACTAGATGAAAAGAGATGAAACATCACAACTAGGTTTGATCCTTTTCCCAAAAACAATAGGGAAGATTCTGTTAATAGGAAAGAATATAGAGACGACTTAGATTCGTAATAAATTTTCTTTGGATCATCATCAAAGTTTGTTGTCATTTTCTTTGAATGATAATATGTTCTTAAGGATCTATTCAAGACATGGACATCATCGTTTTTGGAAGTAGGGAAAGTTATCTATTATATTAATTAGAAATTTTGAGATACTAAAATGGGTTATAGATGTTGAATATCAGTTGGTATTTCTATAATGGTTCAGTTCAGTGCATAATGTATTCCATGTTTCTCAGGTGAAAAATTATCAGCCCGATCCTAACCATGTGGTCATATGGGATCACATTAACCTAGAGTATGATACTTATTTGATAAATATCTTGGTACAAATTATGGATAGGCATGATAATGTATTTTATGGAAAAAGAATCATCCTAGTGCGGGTTTTATGGAAACATGGCTGTATTTAATAAGAGGCTTGGGAAATGAAAAAAATGAAATCACAGTGGCCCGAAATCTTTCACTACAACAATGGTTTTCTACATTACTAGGACGGAAGGACTGATGCTGGGGAGAATTTTGTACCCTCAGTTTATGGTATGTAACCCTTCTATGTTTTATATATGGATATTGAGTTTAAGGTGTAATTTTTGGTAAGTTTGGTGAACTTTCATTATGTTTTGGGGACAAAAGAAGATGGAATTGGAAGAACACAGTTTACCCAAACTATACAAAAATCAATGTAGAAACCACACGCAAGGAAATTTTTTAGGTAGATAGCATGGTCATGATGTGCATACAGTTAGAAAAAACATGCAGGGAGGCCATAATAGGGTCTTCTAACATAGTAGATAACACCCAGTTAGAGCAGGGTTTTTCTAACCGTGCGAACCAACTGTGCCTATATTTTATGTGAGATCCTAAAAAAGTGGATCTCACAAGTTTTTTCCTCTAAGTGAATCGTTTTTTCTCATAAGCATCCATAGCTTGGTATTTATACTCTCTTGAGGTATAAGAACATCTACCACAATATTTGGAATCAATATGAAGGCTTCCCTTGGTGTTTTGATCCGAGATTCTTTAGGTATGTGATCATTCTGTATTGTTCTTGATTGATTTCTTAGATCTACTTAGATATACTTCTCATCTATTATTGGTTTCTCATATATACACCTATTATGTGTAGATCAATAAGAGTGGATTCCAAATAAGTTGAGTTTTGGCCATTAAATTTCTAGGAGAAGAGATCTAAAGAGGTTCTTTGAAGAATCAACCTTGTTTTCTTAAGAATTCATTGTCTGTGTTCTAGTTTCATCAAAAAAATTTAGGTGGGTGGCTTCATTCTTGAATCCACTTAATAGAACTTATGGGCAAGCTTTCAAATCGATTTTCTTGTGATGAATTGAGCGTGAATTGGCTGGTTAGGAATTTTTGGAAACCTTCTTTTGTGATGGTTTGTTAAATTGTGGAAATCTAGAAAAATTATTGTTATGGATAAAGTGATTTTATTATTTGTTTTAAAATATTTATTTTAAAAGGGTATTTTATAGAATTCTAGAGTATGAATTTGATTTGATGTTTTCAATAAAAAAGGGTATGTTTTTTTGAAACTAAATGGTTGTTTGGAAATTTTTTTATTCTTTGGTTTTCAAAAAAAATTATAGTTTTATTGAAATTGTTTGAAATGGGTATTTGGAATGGTTTTGGAATATATGGGGTTTTTTTTGAGTTCATGATTGACTTGCCCCTGAATAAGGGACATGTACCATTAGGGAACACAGTGCGAGACTGTGGATCTAGGGCATGGGTCATTGGGATACATGGTAATTGGATGAGATACAGGTCATGGTTATATATCTATCAAAAAAAGATACATGTGTGGGTGAATTGTGAACCATGAAATGGGTATTCCCCAATGATTATATGAATTGGTTTTAATCCTTGATTAGTTTTTTTTTTGAATGTAACTTGTTGAAAATTACTGCATTTACTTTTTTATAATTGGGTATCCTTTTTTTAACTTATATATTTTTTGGTATAACCATTTTTGGTAAATTGATTTGTATAAACAATATTATATAATGTGCTAACTATTCAATCCTAGTGGGGTGAAAAGGAATTCATTTGGAAAAAACTATTAATTTATATACTCACGCCTGATTTGGCAAGTTAGTGCTTTTGCATATGGTACATTCCATGACTTGGGAAAATGTAAAGTGACACACTTCTTTATCACTGCGTTGTTATACTATGGACTACATGGTTATATTGGAGCATGGAGCTGTGGATCATGGGGTCTTGTTATTATCTTGGATTTTATTAGTTGTCTTTCCACAGTCTATTTTGATGTTGGTTTGTGTTCAAATATAGCATATTTTTTTGGATTCTTTAGAAATAATAATTTTAAATTCCTTAGTTTATTCCTTGCATCATATAGAAAGGTGTTTTTAGAGGGTTGGTCGAGTTTTGGTTTTAGTCATTAAGTGGTAAATAATCCCCTACTTACTTTGAAACCCTTTGGCATTTATTTCCAGCCCTTGTCACCTTAGAGATGTCTGTTGAGTCCTAGTAATGACTCATTGTACTCTCAATCCACTGAGAATTTGAGGTTCATTATGAAAGATATCTTGAATAGATAATTCATAATCAATACATAAAGGTAAATTATTGAACAAACATTCCCTTTAACCTATAAAATGTCTAAAATTATAAGATAAGGCATAATCATTCAGGAAATTTTTATAATTAGACAAAATCTATTAAATAAATAATATTTGCCTGATATGAATCTACAGATAATATTATATAGAAAATCACACGGATATCGATCATAAAATTATTAATGAGGAATATTATTAATATTGGATTCCATGATCTTAGACATAATGGTTTTTATATAGTTAATTCCTTTCAGAATATATTTTAATCATTATGGGTGAAACCCCATTTAATTTGGAAAACTGATTTCTCTCATGAGACCTACTGAAGCATCAACGGTCTTTAGTTCTGTACCCCACCAATCATTGTAGGTCTAATTAATTACTCACACATCAAATGATTTATTTAATTCATGAATGAATATTAATTTTCATAAAATGTATGTATTGATGAAAGGATATATATTTGTCAATATTTCCCCATTTAATCATATAACTTTTAAAGTAAACCCCATATATAAAAATGTTATATGGTTTAGGATATATTCATATCCATCATATTAGAATCTGAATATTTATTAGAAATTGAACATATATTGAACACAATTAATTGAATACATTAAATGATGGTATAATTAATACATATACCCATGGTTGAATAATTAAAATAAATATATTTTTATTTATGAATAAAAGTGCCTTAAAAATATCATTAAAATTGTTTTTTAGGAAAATAATTTTTTCACATTGAAGTATAATCTGGAAAATAAATCATTAAAATAACAAGGACAAAACAGTCAATGAAAAAACATTGTAAACATGTAAAAGATAATACAACTGATTAAGGTTTAATTAAATGGGAAAAGGTGTTCTATATGATTATATTTAAAAAACATTTCTACTATATTTTTGTCAGAAAAGTCTCCACATATATTTTTTGGATGAAAAAAAAAGATTACATTCATGAAGGTTTTAAAAACATGGGTAAAATGACTTTAAAAATTTGTTGTATAATAGTAAAAATTTGGAAAAACGTTTATAAGTAATGGGAATATATGTTTAGTTTTCCCCATCTATGAATTAAATGTAAGAAATCTGAGATTATAAATAGATTTTGAAATTAAAATTTACCATTTTGGCATCATTTCATTCCAAAGACATATGAATGAAATAAAATAAAATGAAACTTCAAATAAAATAAATAAAAAAATTCATGATATAATATATCAAATGATAAATATAAATATCACACAAAATAAATATATGGTGAATAGTTAATATATATCATAGAACAAAAAGTCAGATGAGACACCCTTACCTCTCTCTTTATTTTAGTTGAATTTGTTTTAATCTCTTAAATAATGGTTTAAAGGATATTATTAATTAATAATAGTATTGTTTTTATATTTACTACATCATATAGAATACTTATAAAACATCTTACCACCCAGTCTTTTATAATATTTCATTATCACCATTTCTTTGTGTGTTAACTTGTAATGTCCCATGTTTTTTAAGCGGGTTAATATAGGATATTTTTTGAAATTTTTCATTTAATGCTCAGTTTTGTTTTAAAACATTGTTTTAGGATGAATTTCCTCAAGTTGGGATTATATTATGTGTAGATATCAGGCTTGATTAGAGGCACTAGTAGTTTCCTGGGTGGCTCGATGGGTTTTGGGGGCACCAGACCTAGAAACTCGGTATAAAAAAGGCAAGGCCAAGGCATTCGCACTTGCTATGCATGGTTAGTCAAACCATGTGGTACAACCATGTAGGATACTCCATAAATATGGTTTCAGATGTATGGTCTATGCATAGTCTGTCAGACCATGCGAGTTATATTTTGTCGCTTTCCCAATTTTGAGTTTCGGGTTAATTTAATTAAATTAAATTCATGGATAAAAATACATTAAATAAATGATCTATTGTGGGATTGGTTTAATAAAATTAATGTTGATATAACACGATTAAATTACATTTATATGGAGAATTTATTTAATAATATTGAGATTAAAATAATTAAATTAATTTTAAATGATGATGACTTGAAATTTTTTATTTAATTAAAATGTGTTTAGAGAATTAGATCCAATAACATGAAATGGAAAATTATTTAATTAAATTCAGTGGAAAAAATTTTAATTAAAAGGTGAGTAATGAGGTGTTAGGGTTTTTTAATTAAATTATTTTGAGAGAATTTAATTAAATAATGTTGATGAGTTGGATTTTTAAATTTAATTAAATTTTTTTAGATAATTTAATTAAATAACATGAAATAAAGAAATAATTTAATTAAATTTAGTTCGAACAAATTTAATTTAATGATGATTAACGAGGTGTTGAGATTTAATTAAATTAAATTACATTGAGATAATTTAATTAATTAATGTTGATGAGTTGGAGTTTTTAATTTAAATAAATTGTGTTCAATTTTTTTAACTAAATAACATAAATTGGGGAAATTATTTAATTAAATTTAGTTTTAATAAATATAATTAAATTATTATTAATAATATTTCGGTCTTATTAATTAAATTATGTTTAGAAAATTTAATAAAATAATTTTTATGAGTTGGAATTTTTAATTTAATTAAATTTTTTCTAGAGAATTAAATTAAATTAAATGAATTATAGAAATTATTTAATTCAGTTCAGTTAGAACAACTTCAATGACATAATGATGAATGACGTGTTACGGTTTTTTATAAATTACATATGAATAGTTTAATTAAATAATAATGAGTTTGAATATTAATTTTATTGAGTTTGGTTTGAAAAAAATTAATTAAATGATGTGTTAAATGGGGAGTTTGTTCTTTGTTAAAGAGGTGTGAAAATTAAATGATAATAAGAATAATATAATGGGAATTATTAGTATTATTATTATAATTATATTAATTATTATTATTATTATTATATTAATACTAACATTAATTTGGGGTTATTTGAGGGAGAAAAGAAAGAGGGTGGGGACCACAGCTGGCGAGGTGTGACCCTCCCCTTGGATCTCCCCCGGTGAGGTGCACAACCACCCATCCTTCAGCTCCTCTTCACATGCCCAGTTCCTTCTAGTTCCTTCACCAAAGTTGTTTGTCTCGAAAATCTATGTCGTTCTACTTATGTTTCTGTATTCACATCAACTATTTCAGCTATCCGTCACCCAATCTATGTTAGGCTGAAACCCGAAGGACTATGATTAATTCAGATTCTTCTTTTATTTTAACTTTATGTGGTGAAGAAGATGTCTCATGAACCATTGGTCCATATTATGATGACTATTACTGATGTAAAATTGATTTGGATTGATTTAGTGAACCACTGTCATATTTAGGTAAGGCTATATACCCTATAATATGTTTCACACCCCTTGAATTAGGTTTTTTTGGTGTAATTGGGATGCGGTTGAATATTTTTGTGTGAGTTGGTACCCTCCACACAAATTGTGAGTTCCAGTTGTTGTTTTTAGTTTTTTCAGTCAATTCCAAGTATACACATACATTAATGTGAATATGTGTATATACGAGTGGGCCACAGTTGGAGTTAGACAGTTTTTTCTCAGCCAAATTCGTTGAGGTAGGGTTCTAAACATTGCCTTATTAATAAAATCATGTATTGTTGATTTATTTATTTTGATAAAGTTGACTAAAATTTTGGAATTAATAGTTTATTGAAATAATTGGATTATTAAATTATGAATTGATTTTATTCTTTGGGGTTGTGAAATAGACAATTAATCAGGTGATAAATTTTGAGTAATTAGTTTTTTTAAGTTTACATAATTAATTATGAATTAATTATATTCTTTGAGATGATAATTAATCAAGGGATTCATTATGAGTAATTAATTTGGTTAAGTTGAGATAATTAATGATGAATAAATTATTTATTTTCAAATAATAATTAATCGAGGAATTAATTATGATATATTTAACTGGTTATGTTGAAATAATTAATTATGAATTAATTATGTGCATTGAAATGATAATTATTTGGGTGATCAATTATGTATAATTTATAAGGTTACGTTGAGGTAAATAATTATGAATTAATTATATCAATGGAGATGATAATAAATTGAGTAATTAATTATGATATATTAATTTGGTTACGTTTAAATGATTAATTATGAATTAATTATGTGCTTTGAAGTGATAATTAATCAGGGGATTAATTGTGAGATATTAAACTGGTTAATATGAGATAATTAATTCTGAATTAAATATGTGATATGAGATTATAATATAAATAGTTAATTAGGGGTTAATAATGAGATATGGATTTTGTCTAAGTTGTGATAAATTATTTTTGAATTAATTATGTTACATTGAAATGGATACCATTATATGCTTAATTTTTTAATTAATTATGTGATATGGAAATGATTTCATTAGAGATAATTAGTTTTTTAACTAAATATGTGATATTGGGATGGTTTATTCAAGATAATTATTTTTTGAATTAATTATGTAATATTGAGATGGTTTTCATGCAATAATAATTTGTATATTTAATTATATGATTTTGATAGGGTTTTTTTATTACTCAATTTTAAAATTAACAACGGAATTTATGGGATTAATTAATGGTTGAATTAATAAATGTTATAATTATAAATAGCTAATTTTCGAGTTAATGAGTGGAATTGTGCTGTTTATGGAATTGGTGAGTTAGTAGTGAATGTTATGTTGTTAATTAGTTATTGAATTAATTAACAAACCCAATTAATTCAATTAGGAATTAATTAATAGATGGGATCTTATGGTGCAAGACAGGACATTCTACATCCCTAATAAATATATATGTATGATTGATAAATGGGTTTTGAGATAGCAACTACTGCTCCAAATACTCATACGGTGCTAGACATGGCATACCACACCCATAATGCATGTAAATATACTTTTTATGGGATATGGACTAATATCCAAATACCCATGGGTTGGGAGACAATGATTAATGCTCTAAATACTCACGAGAGTTCTAGAAACGATGTTCTACACCCATTAATTGACAATGTATTGTGGGTCCAGTTTGTCATACAAGAATTGAATTAAATGGTTAATGAATATCAATATGATGTAATGTTGTTTTAACTGAATAAGAGAAATGGTTCAGACTCTAGAACGGCTAGGATAGGTGTTGAGATACTGGTGTGCAGTGTAAATTGGGGATTTTTGTGGTAAAATAAATAATATTATATAATGTTTCAAACTATTTATTTATGCATTATATATATACATTCTATTCAGACTCTCATTTACAGCTCTGAGCAGATGTAGGTATCTCTGTTAAGTTCTCCCATTTCACGAACTAGGGTTTTCAACTTTGGGATCATCCCCTCCCCTCCTCTGGCGTTGTTCGATGCAGGTCGGCATCAACACCCTTTCCTCAACCTCGGCGTGGTCAATGAACAGGCAAGGCTCCCGATTTCGACTGACCTAGCATGTCGTCCTGGCGTTGGCTCAGGTGAGGACCGGCTTCGATTTTTGGCGTGTCAGCTCAATGTTGGCTTAGGCGTTGCTTTGGCTTCCTCAGGCGAGTTTCTCTGCATTAGATCTCATCTAGGAATCAGTGGTGATGCCTTCGTCGGCCTGGAGATGACTCAGGCAAAGCTTTGACTCCATAGGTGAGTGTCTTTGCATTCTCGGCTCGACGTCGACGGTGAAGGCTACAGATTGTCTGGTTTCCTTCGTGTGAGGCTCGACATTGGTCCCGATGCAGCACAGAGGGGGGAGGGTCTCTTGTTCTAGCATCCAGCATCCTGCGACATATCTCACAGGTTCGATTCTGTTGGTTTTCGTCTATTGTGTTGAATACATTGAAGCGGTGGAACTGTTGTTGAATGCCTTGAAGAGGTAGAGTTTTTGGTGTGCCTCGGACGGTTGGACATCAGTGAATGGGGGGAATCTGCTATTTTTTGGTTGAATCTTCTTCTTTGGATGTCATTTTGTTGTTCGTGATATGTTTATTGATTACTGTTTGGATTAGTTGTGAAGTTTTCATGTATTTGCAATCGGAAAACTACATGTATCTGCTCTAGAAGAGGTTAGGAGCTGGAAGCATTCACCTATGCATACCATTTGGAATTGGACGTTTGAGAGGGTATGGCTCTACCATCGGTTCTGTGCCCATGCAACTTTGCACGAGACTACTTGTCGAGCGGTCATGCAAGGGTGGAGGCATTCCATCAAGTTTTAATCACTAGGGAGGGGCAGATTTAGTAGCTTTGAATGGATTATCCTTTTAATGATTTTATTTGGTTGTAAGGTTGGATCTTGTGGTTTCTCACTTTTCCCTCAAAAGTGTTTTTGATAATAAAAAAGTTAATTTTCAGTCAAGTATCTCCATTAAGTGTCCCTTAGGAACCTGTATGGGTTATATATTATTTATTCAATTCTGTTATTACTCTATTATACATGTACACTGTTTAATTATATTTAATTTCTATGATTGACCAAGACACCGGTTCTAACACCTGGATGATTTTATGAAATTTTTTATTTAAATAATTTTTATTTTTCATTATCTTACTTTTCACGCAATAGTGTGATTCAACTAACCACAAGACACCCTTGCCATAAAATTAGCATTATAGCCAAGTCATTAGGTTAGCAGGAATAATTGTAACTAACTTATGAAAAATAATTGTAAATTCTTTGGTTAACAATTATTGATGAAAAATATAAATAAATTATTTTTTATATTTATCTCTTGGATATTTTAGTCCAGTGGTTTGAATAAAACCCCTTTGATTTATAAAAACATATTTTTTTTATTATAGTTTAATTTTACACATTTGAATTGAGAACCCATTTTAAATTAATCTTTTGGAAGATTAAAAATTTAAATATGAAAACATAAACATATGATTTTTATGTGGTATATAAAGAATTAAATTGGATGAATTTCTGATATTTTTTGATGAATTTCATGTATTTTTGAATAGTAAAAATACTGTAAATTTTAATTGAAAACAATTTTTTTCATAGAGATAATTTATATGGTTTTTAAGAACAAATATAATATATTTTAATAATTCAATAAAATTTATGTCATTATCATTAATTTTACATTGAATTCATAGGTAAAATAATTTTCATTATTTTTCAATGTTTTATCTTTTAAAACATGTTTCCTCATTTCAAAAATGAGATTAATTTTAAATTAATTACTACAACTTATTTTTTTTTTAAATTTTGAAAAAATGGATTAATTATTTGGAATAATTGGATTCACATTAATTAAATAGACTAGTTTTTTTGGAATTATGAATAGTAAATTTGGTAATTATTTTTATTATCAATGTTAATAGAAAATATGGTAATTAATGGTGAAAATAATATTATAAAATTACCTTAACACTGGTAAAAATTCTATTGGATGTGTAAATTAAACCATAATCATATATTTTTAAAAATGGAATCACTTAATAGCCACTTACCTATGAATATGACAAGACTGTAATTAAAACCAATGAATGAGACAAAATGTTAAAATCTCATTTTTTATAAGTACATTAATTTTAATATTTGGATATTTAGAAGATAATATTGACAACAGATAGTCTCTCTAATGCTAAATAATTAAATACCTCAAATAAATTTATTTTTAATTTTTATAGATTAAATAATTACCATTATTGATGACATACTAGTTATGTAAACATTATTTATTAACATAAATATCAAATAAATGGTATTAAAAATATTGAAATAAATATAATTAGAACTAATTTATGTTCTCCAAAAAAATGTCAAGGTGACTATGATATTTTGTTAGGGTGATAAATATTTGTTTATAATTTAACTTCTATGTGGATTTTATTTAATGTCAAATAAATTAATAGTCTCAAAATTGACACTATTGATATTTTATATAAATAACATACAATTATATTATTTAAATATCACAAAAACATTAAAAATTATTATGTGATAAATAGACAGTCTAAAATTTCACAAAATATCCATTTATGGTAAATTAACACCATATAAGTAAATATTTATAAACATTAAATATTTTGAATGTGATTACAACAATTAAAATTCAATAAAATAAATAACTGTTAATTAGAAAGATACGATTTAAATTGATAGAATAAGATTTAAAAATCTTACTTATTGATTGGATTATAACCCTATAGCATTTCATATTTTAAATTGGGACACATTAGTTCTTTTTGGGTAGGGTTTTATTTTATTATAAATTATTATTATTTTAGTTTCCAAAAGTGCCCCTCGCCTAAAATATAAAAGGGAACCTACTCCCTCACCTGTTCACTTCTTTTTGATACTTCAAACTCAGCCACCCCTACCATTTGTCATTCTCAACTTCCCTATTTTCATTTCAGAGGTTCTGGCCACCTCCAAAGACCAAGTCTCATTCTCTAAGAATAGACTTAAAGGATGCACATCAAGGAAGAAGTAATATCTTCTACCGATTCATTCAACATCATTATTCTTCTACTTCCTCTTAATTAGTTTTTTAATTATACATTAATAACATAATTATCACTAATATACCGATATGTTATTATAAATAATAAACAACAATATTTTATCTTTTAACCACCTTACGAAAAATGAAATCACCCCACATGTTTACGTGCGGCTTATCATCTCCACACTTTGGTGTAATCTATTTTTCACCACCACCTTACGTGGATGGAAATAATAATGGAATTAATAACTATATATGATTATTATTACATGATACTAATTCTGAATTATTATACACTATCAAATTTAACACCATTAAACAATTTTGAAATGATATCACTGCTCATGCGTACGTACGGCCTACCGTCTCCACGATGTGACACAATTCATTATACATGATATTCATTAAAACATGATTATATGAATTAAGTTAATGGAATAATATTATATATATTATACTAATATAATTTTTTAAATTTTATAACTATAACCTATAATGAATAATGATAACTTTTTTGAGAAAACATGCATAAGAACATAAAACAGTTAATAACTGAAAAACGAATAAAAATGTAATGTTACTAACAAACGGATAGAAATATGATCATAAATGTTCTCATAGAAATTATTTAGTCTTTGTAATAAATTAGTATCATTATTTAAGTCATTATACATGATTTTGGGGCACATACGAAGCATATTGGACCTAAGGTAAGGGATAACTTTTCAAATCTTGTTCTTATCTAAAATTGTATATACGTATGAATTTACAAGGGTATATTTATCATCAATGACCATGTTTACTAAATATGTATTTAAAAATATTCTATATATCCTTCTATAAATTGTAAAAGACAACTTACCCCATTGGTAATTTTTTACAAAATGTTATGAATGAAATCTTTTGTCATTTTTAGTATGTGGTATATTTTGACTTTTCTGAAAAAAGTACGATAAGAATGATTTTTTACTTATACAGAATGAAGGTATTTTTATTCTTTCATAATTACTTATTTCCTTGAAGCTTACCCTACAATATTATAGGGTTATTTACACATATAATGACTTCTTCTAAATTTTTATTGCATTTTGAAGAAGGAAAACGTTTTTGAAGAATAAATAATATTTTTCTCAAGAATTATTTTCAAGTTTTTTCTCAAAATTATTTTCTATATAAGATGAAAATATTTAAATAAGGTTATATTTATATCCCTATTATTAATATGGTTTTATTGTTTTTCTAATGGAATGTTATTTCGGAAATCTATTTGTTTAATATCAATTGATATGTAATGATATTTAATAAACCCTTCTTATTTCATGGGTTATGCTATGGTAAATTTATTTATGGCTGTATGGAACACATAAAAATGGTTTCATTATGATATTTGTGTAACCTATTTATCCATCCAATTAATTGGGTAAATATTTTTATCTCATGATATAGACAAGACTGGAATGGAAAAAATCTGGTTTAGTTAAATAGATCTGGAATAAAGAGTTAACTCGATTCAGTAATGGTCTTTATCCTCTATGATGGTCTCAAAAATGAGACTAGACTAAAATGAACTTTTTTTATATTATTATATGTATATTTCACAAAATTTCATGTCTTATGTTATGACTATTGGGATTATATTTCATTTTTTTTCTCATGACATGATATTGTGATCTTTTATATGCAGGATACACTTTTAAAATGTTATGTTCTTATAAATAATGATATGAATGATATTCACCCTATTTACCCTTACTGACCATTTGAGCTCACCCTTTCATATCTTTATTTTCCCCAAGTACAAAAAAATTAATTAAGTAAGATATGTCAAAAAGGAGTCTAGTTATGAAGAAATAAGTTATAGATAATGTGGATGTTTTATGAACCAATTTTTTATGATTCTCAGTTTCTAAAGATGCTGAACATATACATTCCTGGCATAGTTTTATTATGTTATGTAATAAATCTTCTCTACTATTAATGTAATATCTATATGAAATTAATGGTCCCTTATATTGGGTTTCATTGAAAAGGAATACTTAACCTTTGGAAAATAGGAGGGTAAAACCTTTGTAAGAACACTAAGGGTGTGTCTAAGTACATGTTATAATCTTATCCTAGTGTTTGAGATATGTTCATGAATAACCTAGGATAACACCAAAAGTGTCCTAAATTGAATGTTTTGTCTTCATTCTGCAATTTTCCTATTATGATCTGTGTTTCTCAGACTATACTTCTTGGTTTTAGTTAATTCGATGAACCCAAAGGTATCGCGTTAATGATGAATGCGATGGGAAATAAAATGATTGTCCCCCTGATCAACCATATATTATGGGAGTTGGAATGGAAAATATTATATACATGATCACATAAAATTCCCAATCTATGAATCATTCAGGACATCCAAATGAGCAAAGAAGGGGGCAACATTCTGTTATGTCCTTCCTGAGAAAGTGCCCACCATCATTCGACGGTTCTTCTGATCCATCAGTAGATGAAAAATAGTTCAGTACCCCTGAAAATATATTTTCAGTTCTACAATGTTTTGAACATGATAAATTCATCTTAACATTCTATCGTTTGGAAGGCAGAGGTGATCAATGGTGAAATCTTATCCAGAATAAGAGGCAAAGATTTGAAATTGAGTTCATGGAATGAGAGAAGTTCAAGATATTACTTTTCAATAAGTACTTTCCTCATATTAGTAGAACAAAGAAGGATAAATAGTTCCTTGATGTTAAGAAAAATATTGATGAATCTATTGGTACCTATGAATCAAATTTTACATGAAATTCTACGGATTCTTCTAGAATTATTATCTAACCTGATAGTAAAATTGATCAATTATTTAGTGGCTTAAAACCCAATCTTGGAAGGGAATTACCTATAATGGACTTCAATATCTATAAATAAATTTTTCAATGTGCTCTCAAGGATGATTTGGAGATTGGAGTAACCCATTATTCATATTTGTTTGATAAGAAAAGAAAAATGGAATTCAAAGTAAAATCTAAAGACCACACTAAAAAAAAGATGTGTTTTCCATTATACTTAATGTGTGGAAAGAAAATTTGAGGGAATTGTCTTAAAGGGACAACTACATGTTTTTATGTGTGGAAAAGAAGGTCATCAGGTAGTTGAATTCTGATGTGATGGGAAAATGTATAATGATGAAAATAATGAAAATACTATATTGAATGCACCACATACACTACAATGTTACATGTTCATGGAAAAAAGGCATTATTCCAATCAGTTCCCTAATATAAGGGTTGTTTATGATTATTGACATCAAAAAACTCTTTAGGCCGATGAAAAATTAAAGTCAAAAGCAATCACTATTGGTGATGTGGAGTATGATAATGAAGTGTTTAAAGGTACACATACCAAACACAGTAAAGTAGAAATATTTTTATTTGATTCTGGATCCACCCACTCTTTTATTTATGAATAATTTTCTTATGGTATAACCTTATTGTATAAGAAATTAGATATTGAGTAAGTTGTGACATCTCTTAAAGTCACAACAGTCGCATCAAATGTTTATAATTCTCAACCGGTGGATGCTTTTGGGAAATTGCTTCCTGAAAATCTTGTGATCCTTCCTATTGTAGAATTTTATGTGATTCTTATCATGGATTTTCATTCCTTATATGGATCTCGTATCAATTTACAAATAAGGGAAGTCATATTCCATATTCCATATAAATCTATTATCATCCATCAATGCAAGGATGAATATAAAGTTCCCATAAAAATTTCATCAATATTATGGGGCTTGATTACAATAATGGAATTTTATTTCTATCAAATGGTTGTAGAGAAACTCATGATTAAGAATACACCCATTTCATGGGAGTTTGATGATGTATTTTCAAAAGAATTTTGATGTCTTCCACTAAATCGTGAAGTATAGTTTTTAGTAGAACTCATATAGAGTGCTATGCATATTTCAAATCAACCTTATAGAATGGTCCCAATTAAATTGTAGGAATTAAAGAATCAACTCCAAGATAATCTTGATAAGGGATTCATACACCCTAGTGCATCACCTTGGGGTGAACCTATTCTGTTTGTTAAGAAGAATGATGGATCAATGATACTCTGCATTGATTATCGAGAACCTAACAATATCACTATCAAGAACAAATATCATATTAAATGCATTGATGACTTATTTGAAAAACTATGCCGAACTCAATATTTTTCCAAAATTGATATTCATTCATCATATCATCAATTAAGTGTCAAAATGAGGATATACCAAAGATTACATTATGATCATGGTATGGATACTATGAATTTTTATTGATTCCTTATGCTCTTACTAATTCCCCCTCTATCTTCATGGATCTAATGAATCGATTCATTATAGACTATCTTGATCAGTTTGTGGTATTCATTATAAACAATATTCTGTAATAATCAAAGAACAATGAATAATATTAAGATCCCATGAGAATTGTACTGATGACCCCGATAAATAAGAAGCAGTATTCCATATTTACAAAGTGTGAATTTTGGATTCATGATGTTTAATATTTGGGTCACCTAATCTCAAGATAGGGGATATCTATGGATCCATAAAAAACGATGGTTATTGAATGATGTTCAAGTCCAAAAACTGTAACTAAGATCTTAATTTTTCTTTCTTTGGATGGATATTATTGATGTTTTGTAAACTATTTTTCAAGATTATCTAATAAACCCACCATGTTTACTCAAAATGTTGTAAAGTTTCTTTTCATCGATGAATGTGAAAAGAATTTCTAAGAATTAAAATATGGTTATCCAGTGAATCATTACCCAGAGTACTTTTTAGTAATGAATGGTTTGTGATATACAATGATACATCCCAGAAGGGGCATGGATGTGTTCTCATGAAAAATTATATGCTGATAGATTATGCCTCACGACACATGAAAATTCATTTTCAAAATTACCCAACTCATGATTTGGAGTTAGCTACAATAATATTTACATAAAATATATGAAGGAATTATATTTATGGTGAAAGGTGCGATATTATTAATGATCATAAAAAATTTAAAGTATATTTTCACACAAAAGGAGTTGAATATGAGACATAGTAGATGGTTGGAGTTGATTAAATATTATGAGTGATCAATACATTATCACCTTGGGAAAGATAACATGGTGGTAGATGGTTTCAGTCTAAAACACCATGCTATCTTATTTATGATGAGGATCATGAAAGATTCAATATGTATGGATTTTCAAAGGATGGATCAAGAAATTTTAATGTAAAGGGAGAAATATCATCTTTCTCAAATGAATGTTCAACCATCTATAAAAGTGAATATTAAGGAGGTGTATAAGAAATATGTAGAGTTACAATATAAGGATAGAATATTTAATAAATTCAACCTAGATTGTGATGAAATAATAAGGTTCGGGAACTGAGTTTGTATTCCTCCCGTTCTATAATTAAAGAAGGATCTATAGGATGAGGCTCATAGTTCTTCATTATCTATTCAACCTAAAAGCACATATATGTAAATGGACTTATAGAGTACATCTTGTGGGATGTGATGAAATGATATGTTGCCGAATGTGTCTATCGATGCTTGGTTTGTTAGAAAGTTAAGTTTGAGAGACAAAAGTCTATGTAGATGTTACAAAAATTATCCATACCAGAATGGAAATGGGAAAGCATCACTATGGACCTTGCCATTAGACTTCCCAAGATATACAAAGGCGGTAATGTTATCTGGGTTATAGTTGAACACATTACAAATTCGGCACACATCTTTTCTATTAGAGAGGATTCCCCTCTTGATTATATTTCCAAATTATACGTAAAAAATGTGGTAATATTTCATGGGGTACCACTTTATATTATATCTAATCGGATCCATGGTTTACATAAATGTTATATAAAAGTCATCATCATGCTCTAGATACAAAGTGATGTTTAAGCACTGCTTATCATGCTCAGACAGACAGTCAGTCTGAGAGGATAATTCAAACTCTAGAAGACATATTGAGAGCATTCTATTTTTTTCATAGGTGGTTAGAATCAAGACCTACATTTGGTGGGATTTTATTACAATAATATATTTCACTCCAGTATTCAGATGGCTCCTTATGAACCCCTCTATGGAATGAAGTTCATAAAACAAACTTTAGTTGATGAATTTGGGGAAAGAAAGCTATTATGACCTTCTCTTATTGATGAAATGGAAGAAAATGCTAGATCTTTTCAACAACACTTAAGAGCTTATCAAAGTTGACAAAAACATTATGCTAAAAACTGATGAAAATACCTAGAGTTTCAAGTGGGTTATAAGGTGTTCTTATTAATATCTCTCTCAAAGAGAGTAATGTGATTTGGAAAGAACGGAAAGTTGAGCCCTAGGTATATCGGTCCTTTTGAAATTTTGGATCATGTTGGAAAGGTAGCTTACCGATTGGAGTTTCCACCAAATCTCTCTCATGTACATGATGTGTTCCGTGTATCTATCTTGTGATTGTACAAACCTTATCCTTCAAATGTATAAAGCTCAGAAGTTATACCGTGAGATTATGATCTTTCTTATGAAATGCAACTGATATAGATTCATGATCATAGAGAAAAAGTTCTATTAAACAAGACCACTCACTTGGTTAAAGTATTATGGAGGAACCACCAATTTGAAGAAACTACATGGGAACTTGAGGATGTGATTAATTAGATATATCCTCATTTGTTTGTTTTCAACGGATGAATTGTCTGGGAAAAATTCATTTTAAGGGGGGGGGGGGTAGAATGTAAAAACTGAAT
Organism: Viscum album; assembly: GCA_963277665.1. NCBI lineage: Eukaryota > Viridiplantae > Streptophyta > Magnoliopsida > Santalales > Viscaceae > Viscum > Viscum album. The sequence goes on from OY728151.1 coordinate 314,570,647, forward strand.
GTTTTTATGAAATATTTTCTTTAAATAATTTTTATTCTTTATTCAGTTATATTGTAGTCACTCATGAGTTTAAACGAACCTGGATACACCATTATTATAAAATATTCAATATAGCCAAGCTGTTACGTTAGAAGGAGTAATTATAATTAACTTATGAAAGTGAACAATGAATTCTTTGGCTACTAATTATTTATGAAAAATATAAATCAATTAGATAATTTTTTTGAGTAAATTACTTTTGGAAATAAAAAATTATTTTCTGATATTCATCCAATGGATATTTTAGTCATGGGTTATGAATAAAATTTTATTTGATGTATAAAAACCTATTTTTTAATAGTTTAATTTTACACCATTGAATAGAGAAACACTTTGAAATTCGTATTTTAATGCATTAATAATTTTTATATAACAAAATAAACATATTATTTTGAATCGAGACACAAATATTTACTTTGGATGAATTTCTAATATTTTTATAATTAGTTTCATGTTTTGATGAAGAGTAAAAATATGCTAAATTTATAAAAAAAAATTCATCAAGATAATTTATGTCGTTAAATTATAATATTTAATGGTTTAAAATTATCAATAGAATATATTTTTATTATTTAATATTATGTATCTGATTATCATTAATTTTACATTTAATTCATTGGTAAAAATATTTCAATCTTTAGCAATGTTTTAACTTTAAGAACATGTTTCCTCTTCTCAACAATGGGATTAATTTTAAATTAATTACAACAAATTCTGTGTTTCAAATGTTTAAAAAATAGGTTTCATATTTTATATAAGTAGGTCCAATTTATTTTAAAAGGTTAATTTTATTTTTGAGCATTATGAATAGTAACTTTGTTAATTATTTTTATTAACATGGTTAATAGTAAATATGGTAATTACAGGTAAAAACAATATTATAAAATTACCTTAATATATGTAAAAAAACTTATTGGATGAGTAAATTCGACACTTATCATCTATTATTCACAATTTAATCACTTAATGGCCACTTACCTATGAATATGAAATGAATGTAATAAAAACTAATGAATGTGACAATATGTCACAATCTCATTTTATATAAGTATATTAATTTTAATATATAGATAAATATGAGATAATATTAACTATAGATAGTCGATATAAAGATAAAATAATTACCTACATTATAGAAAGTTATTTATAATTTTTACATATTAAATAATTACTATTAATGATGAAACAATAGTGATATAAAAACTATTTTATTAATAGAAATATCAAATAAATTGTTGTAAAAATATTAAAATAAATTTCATAGGATCTAAATACTGAACTCGATGAATTTTCTATGTGATGATGACATGTTAAGAGTGTATTAAATATTTTGGTTCAAATTTATCTTCTGTGTGGATTTTATTTAAAGTCAGATAAATAAATAGTGTCTAAATAGAAACTATTGATATTTTAAAAACCGAAAATTTTATTAAATTATTTAAAAATAATAAAAATATTTAAAATTTAAAAATTGGTAATTATAAGGAAATTTTTTTCTAAAATATTAATTTATGATAAATTAACACCCTATAATTAAATATTTATAACCATCAAATATTTAGAATGTTATTACCACAATTAAAATTTAATTAAATAACAAAATTTCAATTAAAACTATATGGTTTAAATTTACAAAATATATTGAAAAATAATTATTGGATAATGATATTACAACCACATATCATCTAATATTCAAAATTCGTACACTTTGGATGTTTTTGGGTAAGGTTTTATTTTATTATAATTTATTTTTATATAGTTTTCAAAAGTTCTCCTCACCTCAATTTTAAAATAGTACCTCCTCCCTCACCTCTTCACTTAATTTTGATCCTTTAATATCGGCCACCCCATTCCATGTATCCTTTTAAACTTCCCTATTTTCATTATTTACGTTCTGGAAATCTTTAAATTCCAACTCTAGTTCTCTAAATTAGATTTATATAAAGCACGTCGAGAAAGAGGTAATCTCTTCTACTGGTTCATTTACTCTTCATCAACATCATATTAATTATTTGGGTCATTGTAATGTAATAAAATAAGTACCAATAATATACTGATATGTTAATAAAAATAATAAATTGCCAAATTTCAACTTCTATCCACCCTATGAAAAATAAAATCTCCAAGTGTGTGTGCGTATGGCTTACCCTTTCCATGCTGCGATGTAATCTATGTTTCTCCACAACCTCCTATGGATGGGTATAATGATGGTATGAGAATATTGTATTTTTACTTGTACGGGATGAATTGATATTTACAAATTCATAATTTCTTATTTCCTTCAAGCTTCCCCTATAATCAAACAAAGTAATTTTAACATAAAATTATTTCTTTTAAAATAGTGTGGCATTTTTAAAAAAGAAAACTTTTTTAAAGAAGAAAATAAATTTTCTTTAATAATTATTTTAAAGTGTTTTCTAAAAATAATTTCCCATATAAGATGACACTCAATAAATATGGTCATATTTCAATCCATGTTAATACTATGATTTTATTGTGTTTATGATGGACTGTTATTTATCAAATCCATTTTTTATATGAATTATGATGGGATGATGTTTATGATACCCATTTTAATTAATGTTTTATGCTATGGTAAATGTTTTTATGTTTTTGTGGAATGCATAAGAATGGTTTCATTATGAAGTGGTTGGGGACTATATCTCCTAAAAATGCACTGGGTATCAATTTATATCTCATGATATAGACAAGACAAGAATGGAAAGTAAATCTGCTTCCATAATATTGGGATGGAACGAGGAGTGAACTCAGTTTGGTGAGGGACTTGGTCCGCTGTGATGGTTTCAATAATGAGCCTTGACTAATATGAAATTATTTTCAACGCTTATGTGTGTATGCCATGAAATTTCATGTCTAATGTTATGACTATTGGGATTACATTTCATTTTTATGATTTACCCCATGACATTATATTGTGATATTTTATATGCAAGATAGGATTTTCAAATGGTGTGTTCTTATGATAAGGTTAGGAATTATATTTTCCATGTTTTCCCTTACTAATCATTTGAGATCACCCTTTCATTAGTTTATTTTACCTAGGTCATGAAGATGGTTATTAAGTAAGATATGTCAAAAGGGAGTTTAGTTATGATGAAATAAGCGGGGGGAAATGGGGATATTTTATGAACAAGTTGTTTATGTTTCCCGGTTTCTAAAGACACTAAAATTATATGGGTCTGGCTTGTTTTTTTATGTGACATAATAAATTTTCTTCAATATTGAAGTAATATCTATGTGTAATAAATGTGTTGTTATACTGGTGGTCCTAGACTACAGAGATTTATATCTCAGACCCAACTCATGTTGCCATTGCACTGGGGTACCCAAGTAGACCATACTTGTTTGCAGGACCATGGATTTTTCTTATTATTGTTTTCTTGTACTTGGGAGTTAGAAGGAAAAGACCTAGAAGGATCTCGGGATGCTGGTGGAGATTTCCCATGGGGATTTTAGTCTATTACATTTTTATGTACTGAGATATAAAGCATGCTATTTTGTTTGATGCTTTCAAATATGTATCACCGTGACAATAATGCATTATATAAACAAGCATTGGCCACTTTTATTAATGAATTGATTATTTCTTTATATCTTCTTATGATGTCGTATGATTTTATTGTCTATTTCCATTTTTCATTCTCAATATGGGGGTATAGTCTCCCCACTGACTATCCATAGACCCTTGATACTAGTCGGAAGCCTCGATAATACGGTCATACATTCTTGAAGTCTAGTGGCGACTGGTCTAGCTACTGGTTCAAGGGTAATTCAAGCCTAGACGTTACGTAACCACTTCGCTTTTCATGCATGTTTGGACACATAATTTCTGGTTCTTGTTCAAGGGATATAGATTAATTATATTTAAAATTTTATTAATTATATAATTATAATATTTAATTATTTGATTAATTTTTAAGAATATTATAGAAATTTGGATATAGAAACGGTGTCTCAATGCTTCGCGGAGATTCGAAGTCGTACACATGCATGAGAAATGATATTTTATCCTTAATAGAGATTGGGTTAGGAAATGGATTATATATTTATTTTACATAATACATGTCATTTCATTAGTATCATATATATTCATTATTTATACCATTATAACTGTCAATTGAATGTGGTCATGTCAAAAAAATTACACTTTTGTGTGAATACATTAAGTTGTATGTACACACGTGTGGTGCTTTAATTTTTCATAGGTTGGATAGATGGTGGAATATTGTTTTATAAAAATAATAAAAAATAACTATATATAATATAGAATTGATATTAATTTAAAAGTAAATCAACATATAAATATGAGGTATAAAAAAACATGAAATAGTTGGAAAAGATGATTATCTATTTTTCAATAAACATCTTTTATTTCACTTATTAAGGGATCTAAGGATAGTCTTTCAAAAATACTAGGACCTCTAAAAAATGTCTAATGATGTTAAGAAGAGTAATTTTTAGGTTTTTTATTTATAGAAATCTCATTTTGGTGAAAATAAGTGAAGGAAAGAAATATTTTTTATAACTGTGTTGACGGGGCACTTTTGGACACTTTCAAAATATTAAAATATAAAAAGAATATTCTAGATCCAAATTCATAAAAAAAGGACTATAAATGTATTAGAGTTGGAATTTTTTACCATATATTATCCCATTTTTTATTTTATTTATTTTAATTATTTTTAAATAATTTAGTAAAATATTAATCCCATAAAATATATTTTTTTTAAATTTTGATTATATTCATTACTTTGACATTACAAAAATCAGGACAATAACCCAAATTTGAACCATTGTTATTAAATAATAAGAAATTCATGTTCATATATATAATTTTTGGTATCACCTTAAATATGTCAAAATATGATACTTTTGTTAATTTTAATATTATTTATTTGATTACTAGGTTAATTAAATAATTACTGTATTAGTATGGCATAATAATTTATGTTGATTGTTTCTTCCCAAAAAATTAATAATAAATATCATAATTATGATAAATATTTTATATTTCAATTTTTTTATTGAACATATACTTTGGTGAAACTATATAATAAATAATTTTTTAATTAAGAACTTGTGTTTGACATGTTTGATTGTTCATTAAATTAAATACTATAAATGTCATAATTTCATCAACGTGGCCTCAAAAGTTCATAAATTTAACACCTTGGTGATTATGGTATATATATACTCATGAAATAATATTTAGGTATTCTTTTGGGATAATTTACGGTTCTTGTCATTTTTACCTAAGTTACACAATTTACCCTTTATTTTGCTATACAATTGTTAATTATACTATTCATATCGACAAAAACTAAAATAGTCCAATTTACTAAATTTGGACCTAATGGCTCCAAATATAGAATAGATTTTCTATAAATAAAAATAATCAATGTTTCATAATTTAAATTAATTTTAAACTTGAAAAATGCAACAAAATCCCATTTTCTTAAAAAATGAGTTTCTAAGACCAAAGTGTACCTATATTAAAAAAAGGTATAACGATAATTGAAATACAATTAATTAGATGTAATTTTACTAAATTGTTATTAATTTAATTTTATATCAAATTAAATTCTTAAAATTTGTTTTTAATATAAAATAAATTGACAGTTTTATAAAATTCTATATTTTAACTATTCACTGGAAAAAAATATTTTCAAAAAATTCACAACAAATCACACTAAGATAATTTTAATATGGTAATTTTAAATGATTATATATATTTGGTAAATAAAAATTATTTTTGTTCTGTAAATTTATTATAATATTCACTTATAAGATGCAAGAAAAAAAAATTTCAAGAAAATAATATTTTAAAGAACAAAATGAATATACTAAAAAAATTTATTATTAATAAATAATTAATTTAGACATTAATAATGAGTATGATAATTATTTATTCCTTAATTTTGTTGACATTATCCAATCATGAAAATTTATCAAATCTGTTATAATGAACCCAAATCATTTAATCTTGGTGCTATGTATATTGTATGCTATCAAAAATTGTCTTCTTTTAAAATCTCATGGTGATACATTATTTCCCCCAAAAATAAGTTGACACTTTCATATTTAACTTGTGATTGGAAATAAATGGTTTGAATTTTTGAAATTCCATTTTGGAAATCCCATATCATTAAATTTTTTAATAAAACAACCCCTTGAAAAGAGGGAAAGGGAAATGTAAATGTCCCTACCAAACTATGTTTCCGAATAATAAAAAACTAGTAGTCATTAAAAATATGGACTTTGAAAAGTAAAATAATACCAATTGAATAATTTAGAGAGGTGTATATCCATTTAATGGGAATTTAAGACACTAAAAAAATATTTATGATGGGTTAGAAAGGCCATTGATTTCATTGAAATAAAATTAAACAGGTTACATTTTTATTTCATGTTCATTTCCCTAAAATTGAGGTTTTATTATACTCTCAAAATAAATTATGCAAAAAAAATCATACTTGATTTATTTCCATTATATAAGAAAAAACCCATCCTTTGGTTGTGCTTGGAACTATTTCCACTTATTATCTGGTGCTAGGAAATAGATTATTTTATGCATGAAGAACCTTTTAATAAATCTTATTGTCCATAAATCCTTACATTGAACTCTAAATATTTTTCAAACCCATCAACGTTATAGAATGTTATCCAATAACACCCAAAATTTATATTAATGCATTTCATAAAATTTTAACACTAAGGATCTTCAAAATTATGTATTTCCAAATACAATGTCTAATAATAAGGTCCCTAAATTTAAACATAAAATTATTTATATAAATAGCATGAAAAATATCTTACTATGACATACCAATTATTAAAGTACCATTATCATATATTCCTGAAAAACTTGGTGATCAATATAATACATTATTTAAAACTTGTATGCTTCCAAATAAAAACTCTTTATTTGTAAAGTCACATATTTCTATATGTATTATATAAATCTAAAAGTGTTGTAAACTCTATCATAAATCATATTAAAAACCATTATCATGGTCAACAATACAATCTCATTTACTTCATCATTGTGAATATTATCTTTATCCTAACTAAAAAATATTAACTCAACATCAAAAACATATTATGTGTTATATTTTACTTTTTCTAAAAATAACTGATTACTACTAATTACATGTCATAGTTATCATACAATTAAATAAATACTCTCAAATCCATAAATAAAATATAACACAGTTGAATCCTTGTGCATTACATCAATATTATAACCAGAATATCATGGATAAAATACTATTACCTAATAATTCATAAATCTAAATATTCATGTACATTAATAATTCCACCTTAACAATAGTAATTTCATTAGATTTTCATCGATCCCTTTTCTTGTTGTAAGATATATTATAATTTTTCTTGGGGAATTCATTTCTATAGTGCCCCATATAAATACAGTTGAAACACTGAAAAATTATGTTTTTATTCTTACGCTCAAATTCACATTCCTGGTTGAATTTATCTCCCTCAATGTAGAAAAATCATGTTCCCTTCAAAAATCTACCATGATGGTTTTTTTCTACAATTATCTCAGGTGGGAAAACATTTCATTCCTGTCTTCCCCTTATCTATTTTTATTCTTATAATCTTCTTGTACTCCTACTTCCCATTGAAGACATAATACATGAAGAATTTATTATTTTTCTTTATTTCACATGATATTATGTCCTCATATGATGATTTTTTTTTGGAGAATAGTTCCCTTCAAATGATTGGCTTCAAACTAACAATGGAGAATGATCGTTCATACTCATCATATTATGTGCATTTATAAGATTCACATTCCTTACTCTAAAATAAATTTCTAAAAAGTTTAATATATTAGGTTAGATCATATAATAATGAAAGAAATTTTAAAATATTTAAACAAGTGACACACTTATCAAAAAAATAACTTGTTTGTTATAACAAATATATAAATCATATACTCTTTTCTATCGAAAATATTTTCTAATTCTATTATAGTGTTTTTTTCTCTAATTAATATTTTAATAAATATATTTCCCAAGAATTATAATAAACCCAAATAGATTTTAATTAGTGCCTACTTTATTACATTGGAACTAGGTGTGATAATAATATCACAACTGATTGAATAGTTTAGTAGTTTTAGATATCCAAATACATACATGATACCCATTTAACTTTGGGGGTAGAACATAATGTATTATAATGGAAAAAATTTTATCCCTAAATCATTCAAAATATTCTCCTCTATATCTTGGGGAATGGAAATAAAATATTTGTGAGCTCAAATTTTCAATAAGGGGTATATTCAAAAAAACTATCTTGAATCAACAATTAATTCTCAATATGTAAAGGTAAATAACTAAATCCACATTCCATTTAATAAATAAATTTCTAATAATGACAGATAAGGCATTATTGTTTTGAAAATGGGAATAATTTTTTAAAAAATAACATTTAATAATAACATGTGCATAATATAAATCCATGAATAATATTATAGTGAAAATATAACAGATAAATATAATAATGTTCTTAATAAGGGTAACTCATAATATTAGATGATATGATCTCACACATCAAGTAAAATATATTATAAATACCTTTGACATTATAATTCAATCATTATTGGTAAAAACAAACTTAATTTACCTTAGTGATTTGTCTCAAGAGACATACTGATGCATCGAGGAGCATTATAATCCCATGTTACACTCATCACTATAGGTCCAAAGCATTCAACACATATCAAATGAGAAATTTAAAATATGTTTCCCATGGGGGCATGGTAGAGTGGTTTTGGTTGTGGCACCATGACCTCGAGGTTTCGGGTTCGATTCCTCACAAGGAAACTCCTAAGATTCCTAGTTAATAATTACTCATGAACCCTATACCCCGTTAGAGAAAATAGACCAAGCATAAGGTTTTCCACGTTAGGCCTTTCTAGGGTTCTATGGTGCGTAGTTAATGAGGCGACACCTATACCTTGTTACCCATAACAATATATTTATGATGAGTTTTCTCTCAAGGAGAGAGCTTCTCTCTCTATCATTGTAAAAATATCGTTTCAATTTGATCATTTTAGAAGACAACCAAACTATGTTTGATATCATTGGACACACAAATCTATTTTCCCTTATTTTTTCCAAACAATATGGCTTATTTTCTAAAGGTTAATCTTGAGAAAGATGAAAATTGTTCTGGTGATGGTGGTTCTTGGATCTCTTGCGAATGACCCCTATTTTGGGGGGTTTCAGTTTGTGGACAGGTAATCATCATGCTGATGGGTAGAAGATGGTGTGGTAGGAGGTGCAGTAGGAGGTTCACAGGAACTATTCTAATGTGATTATCATCCTTCCCTTTGTGTGTCGATCTATAGCATCTATGGTGGCTTTGGATCTACATCATGGAATGATGACAGTGATGAGAAGTGGGCACATGATTTAGGATCTAGGTGGTGAGATCCCGGTGGTTGGACCTTAACAATGGCATGTGGGTTTTGGTTTCCATCTGGTGATGTACTGGTGACATGCAGATTATGATCTCAATTAGCTGGCGACAGGATGAGTGTTTTCTTTTGGTTGTATAGATGATGGAGGTCGGAGGGGTGATCAGGTTTTTTATCAAGGCGATGCGTTGGATGGATGAAATATCTGTTGATTGTAAACGGTTACTGGTAGTGTGGATATGACACCTCTGGAGAGGTTTGGCATGCTTGGTGGATAGAGAGTGATGGACTGGCATGATGGAAATGGAGGCAAAAAATGGTGATGCTAGTGTATTTGGTTTTGGTGTTGGATGCCCGATGGCATTGATCAGGTTCCGAAGACTATGTGTGCTTGGTTGAAGGGATGGATAGATGATGGTGGTTGGTGACACTCGTTGGGGAGATCTTATTCTCCTATAGGATTTGATGAATCATGGAAAAGATGAGAAATAGTGGTCGATGATGGCTTGGATTCTGGTGATGGGTGTCTTTTCTAGGGATGGTGTGTCATCCTCAATCAGGAGGAATGGTACGTGATTTGTGTATTACATGGATAGGAAGTGGCCTTGGAATGCGAGGTGGGTGTCGGAAATGATATAGTCATTGAGCAAGGGACAGTGTAGTTGGTCACAATTTTCTTCATGACTTAGGAAGACATTACATTTAGGTCGTGTTCAATTTTTTTTGGTCTTTGGACAATTGAAAAAATGGGCTCTGATCTATAACCAATTCTATCGGCCAACATGTTCAAGGTTTTGGGGCCTTTTCTGAATTTTTATATTGAGGTTTGTATCCCATTTATGTGTGTCTGTGTGTGTGTTTCATTTACTCTTTTTTAAAAAAAAATTGGGGTCACGGTTTTAGGTTTCCAAATCCTTGATCTGAACCGTATTAGTAAATTTAAAAAATGAATCAACATGCCTTACCATAAAATATTAATATTAAGTTAGGATATTGATTTCTCAATATATGCACAATTAATAAAATAAATTTCTAATTAATTTTTTCCTAAATGTATATGATTTTAGAAATAATCATATCCCACATACAAGAATATGGATATTTATGATTAATAAAATATCCAATGATCAGAATAATGTAAATGCATCGAAGGATGGTATCATTAAAAGATATACTGATCAGTGAATAATTAAAATAATTTTCCTTCCATTGTTGAATAAATTTTCTATAAGGATATCATCAAAATCCTTTTTAAAGAATATATATATTTCACTTTGAAATTTAGTTTTAAAAAGAAACATTAAAAATAACAAAGAAAACATTTTCTTAAAAAATAAACTTGTAACCGTATAAAAGAGCCATAAAATAAGTAGGGAATCAAGAATGTGGGAAATTATAATAATTATATATAAAACATAAATATGGAAGATTAATATTCTCTAGTGGGGACTTAAACCTAAACAATCCAAAATAATAAAGAGGTTGTGAAACAAACCCTTACAACATGGGTTCCTTTTCCATCATAATCCACAAGAAATAAATAAATTCTAATAAACATTAAATACCATGAATAAATTTATATTCATAAATAATATTTCAATTGGGTGGTATATACACCACAAAAAATAAAATAATTGTTTAATATGGCATTTGTCTTGCCAAATTAAAAGTGAGATGCAAACCCCCATTTTAAATTTTAATTTATAGGAATGTGATTTACCTTCTAGTATATTTGTTTATATAATGTTGTTAATTTATAAAAAAAACTTATTCAAAGTTTTTATATCTATACAGTCCTTATATAACATCTTAGCACCTATTCGTTAATAATATTTTTTATTACCATTGTTTTGGGTGTTAACCACTTCATTTTTTTCATTCATGTTTTTTCAATTAAGTTCATGTTCATGTGTATGTGATAAAGATTAATAATATAAAAAATTTAATTAATTCTATTGGTATTATATTTAGTGATTTATTATGTTATGATAACAATATTAAATGTAGGATATTAAAAATGAATCACATCACATTGTGGATATGATAGGTCGTATGTATGCATAAACAATTATATCATTCCCTTAATAGTGGATGGGTAGGGAAATGGATGATATATTAATTTTTAAGACTCAATAAAATTTCTATATTATCATATATATCTATTATTTCCATCTTTATAACCATCCATGAAATGCGTAAATAGAAAACTTATCACACTACTATGTGGACATGGTATGTCGTACCTATGCATGTGAGATGTATTCCTTTTTCATAGTATGGATAGAATGTTGAATATTATTGTCTCATAATAATTATAATGTATTAGTATATATATCATATTGTATTCAAAATTTTATTATTTAAAAACCACATTAATAGGAAGTATAAAAATAAATAAACATGAAATATTTAGTAATGATTATTACCTCTTCTTCGACAGAGTTCATTTATAACTATTCATAAAAGATATAGGGTTGGTGTTTGGGAAGGTAAAATATTTAAAACTAGGATAATCAGTTTTAGAATAGTAATGGGAATGTTTGGTTTAGAAATATGTATCAAAATGGTGTAAATGAGTGAAGGAAGGGGAAACCATTTCTAATATAGGTGATGTATACTTTTGGAATTTTCCAAAATATTAAAATATATTAAGACTATCCTAGAGAAAAATGAATCCAAATGGCTAATAACCTCCATCACAGGAGGTGTTATCTAGTAGGAAAGGTGTATTTTCTAAACCAGGTAACTAGAGGGAACACAAGTTCTTCTATCCTGAGAGCACATCATCCCATGTAGTTTGTTTGGCATATGAAATTGGAGTGTCACCAAATCCAAAGAGTGGAATTAGAAGGGCATCTATTCTTATCTAATTTTCAAGGCTATGAGTTATGTAGCTAAATCCAAGACACACTTTTGTAAATGATACACATCTTTCAATGGAATGCCTGGGGAGTGGGCGCCCGAGTTATGTCTGAAATCTTAGCATCAACAATATCCAAGCACAATGTTGTAGTAGTCTCCATCCTCAAACACAAGAAGCATCCCCATAGGATCAGAGAGTACTCCAAAAATCTTAGGTTTCATGGATACATTCACACTGACATAGTTAATATCTTTATCTAGATTTTTTGGAATAGGTACTACAATGTGGATTTGAACCAATTTCGTGATCAGTTCATCACCACCAAGGTGTTGTGTGACTTTCACTCTTTCTTTGTGTCCTTTTTATTTGATTTGTGAAAATGTTTAGAGAGAGGGTCTATCGAAACACCTCAACAATTTTGATCCTGGGTCTGAGGCATGGATAGTGGGAGGTGACATTAACGTACTAGCAGATATCGCTGAGTTGTAGGGCAGGGGCCCGTTCCCCAGGAAGGAAAGCCTCAATATTATTCTTTTCATGGCAGATAAGGGTCTCTCATACCTCAATTATGTACGTGACTGGTTCACCTAGTGTAAAAATCAAAGGGGGAACCATCACATGTGGGGTCGTCTAGATTGGTGCCTAAGAAACATGCAGGCTATATATACCATCTCTAACTCAAAGGTTGAGCATTTGGTATGCGGAGTTTCAGATCATTCTCCTCTCCTGGTATCTCTGTACAATGTACAAGACCATAATGAATGCTTCATATTCATCCAACTCTGGACAAACATATAGGGATACCAGGACCTGGTGTGCATCCCCTGGAATTTGCGTCTTCAGGGGAACACATGGACAATATATCACAATAAGATGAGGAGGTTAAAATCTAGTCTTTAGGAATGCATGAAAGATATCTACCCCTCAGAAGGTGACATGGATACCATCAAAATATATTTTGATAGCCTTTAGAGGAAACTGGAGGATGTATGGGATGACCGGGTTTTTGAGGATATCCTAGGGAAGAAGGAAATCCTCACGGGCATTCTTCGGAAATAAGAACATTTTTCTAGAGAGTGGGAAAGTATAAAATGGAATAAATAGGGTGATAAAAACACAACCAATTTTCAAGCATGTATCAAGGAAGGGAGATGGCTGATAAAACCAAAAATTATCAAAGAGGATGGCTCATTTATATATGACAGGGACGTGGTGGGAAACCTGGCCAACAACTTTTTCATTGATCTTCTTGAAGGTCCTAATGAACACATGCCTAATGGATACCCTACATATGAAAGAAAATATATTTTATTTTATTCCCTCCATAGTATCTTCCAGGGATAACGAAGGCCTGGGAGAAATACCATGTGAGGAAGAAATTTGAGATGATATGATGTATTTGAACCCCGAGAGTGCGGTAGGTCCAAAAAGTATTTTAGGGTCCTTCTACAGATCTGTATGGGACATTGTGAAGGAGGATTTGGTGAAGTAAATATAAGGTTTTTTCTAGGGAGCTAGTTTTCCTTGAGTTTCTTGTACCACTACTATGGTGATTCTGCCTAAATCCATGAATTCTTCTTCTATAGTGCATTATAGACCGGTTCGTATGTGAAATGCTCCATATAAAATCTTGGCTAGTATTATTAACTCCAAGTTAGCCCTTAATTTACCTCAGTGGGTTTTGTTGGAACAACATGACTTTGTTAAGAGAAACTCAATATATGAATACATTTCTTTGGGTCAAAAAATGTTCTGTGATGTAAACTTGAAAAAATGTGGGTCTAACACAGCCACTAAGCTCGATATGAGAAAATCATATGATCGAGTGGAGTGGATCTTTGTCAATAAGGTGATATGAGGTATGGTTTTTTCATCTGGAAACATTGATTTCACATTTCAATGTTTTATGTCTTCTTGGATATCAGTTACCATCATGGGGAAATAGTATGGATTCATTAAGGATGCCTGCACACTATGGAAGGGGTCCCAATCTCTTTGAGTTTGTTCATTCATATCTAGGAATTTCTTATCCATCTCAATCATCAGAGTGCTAATAATGTTGTGATCCTTCCATATCATAGAAAATAGTGCCCTCTTTCGTTGCCTCACTTCCTGTTCACAGAAAATACCAACATATTCATGAATGCCTTGAGTATATCACTTTGTGGTCTAAAAATGTTGGTGGAGAAGTATGGCCATTGGAGTAGGCAGATCATCAACAATAACAAGAGAAACTTCTACATATCAAAAGTGTTCGCTTCTACGTGGGTCTCCCCTGTGAGCTTCAAACTGAAAAGGAAAAGGGGAGCTCTTCCCATGGGATACTTGGGTTCCCCCATCTCATCAAGCAGATTTCACATCTCTGACTTCGACTACCATCTCACCAAGATAACTGACTAAGTGTTGAGTTGGAAAAACAAGTACTTGTCTTTCGAGGGATGGATCGCACTGGTGAACAGTGTTCTCCTGGCAACTCTAATTCATGATCTCACATCTATTAAATTACTGATTTTTTTATTAATAACATTGATGGGATACTTTCTAGATTCATGTGGGACCCCTCCTCTATAGGAAAAAGGCACTGGGCCTCATTGAGAAAGATGGTGTTGTTGGTCTATGAAGGCAGAATCAATGTTTGTAGCCTGGAAGACACCCTTTACTACATGCATGCTAGATTATCATGGGGTGTTCTGGAGAAATGCTCCTTGTAGGGTAATATCATCCACAGCTACTCCATGGGGAGCCAGGCACAATCAAAAGGTATTGTTCTATCCATTTTCTTGGTGATCAGCCCAATTATCACCACCCTCCATCCATAGGCTCGCTGGCTCGTGGGGAGAGGGGAGTTGTCCTTTAGGCATCAAAACTGGAGTAGCTCCACTATTGGTTTTCCTAGGTTCCCAGCCACCAACAACTCCTTAAGTGAGTTGATCTTCCTCCCATATTTTGTGATGTCGGTTCTGGATAGGGAGAAATAATAAATCTTCAACCTCATCGAACTGAGTTCAGAACCTGATAAATGGTTTTTCACCACATCCCCCATGGAGGCCTTAATATCGAAGGATTTCTGATGAATTACCGGTGGATAGGTTCATGAAATGGGGATACATGGGATGAGGTTCTGTGGATGAATTATATACCTATGAAATTTAATTTCCTCACCTGATGACTTCGCAACGAAGCTTCCCTAACAGATGATAACGTCAAGAGGTGTGGGGTTAACATGCCATCAAGATGTGTCTGTTGGAAGATCTATATGTTGGAAATAATATATCATTTATTTTTTTTGAATGTGATAGGTAACGCAAGGTGTGGGATTGTTTTTGGAGGTTCACCGCAGTCTTCAATCCAAGCATGAATGGCCTCCCCTTTCTGGATAGTTGGTACCATGGTTCAGGAGGCAGTGGCCCTGAAAGAATGGCACATACTATGGTGTTTCATACAAGATTATGGGGCCTCTAGATGGAAATGAATAAGGTGAGAAATAAGTGGGTGTGTGTGATGGCACATGCTATTATTATCTAGATGAAAAAACCTTTTAGGCGACCTGGACAAGGCTGTCAACAACTGGAGGGTTGCCCCATATATTATCTGGTTTCAAGAAAGGGAATGTTTGGTTCCCACAAATAGTTGAACAAAGGGAAAATGGTTTTTTTGTAACCCTCCAGATAGAGGTTTAACTCAATGAATATGGATCGTGTTCTCTAGGTTTAATGCAGGGAGGAGGGGTGGTCCGTGACGCTAGTGGGTCGGTGCTCATGGTGTTCTCATTAAGGTTGGGTCAAGGTTCCTCTCTACAAAGGGAGGCCCTGGTGATGCTCCATGGTCTCATCTTATGTGGCCAGAGGAATTTGGTCATTACTTTATATGAAAATTATTCAATTTTTTGTGCACTAGTCCCTACAGGACTAGGGTTCCTCTCCCTGGTCGAACACTTATGCCATCCGAAAATGTCGGTGTTTACATGGAAGCAACACTAAAGTGTGTTGCACAAGGAGGGAGGGTAACAAAAATGCTGATCACCTATCTTCTTAGGATATCTCTGGCTATGATGATGTATACTTTCATATTATGGATAGTTTTAAACTCGATGTCTCAATTTGATCAGAGGGGATGCCCTTGGTTTTCACTATTTCAGACCTCCGTAGCTCCTGACCTTGGGAGTGGGGGAAGAGGGATGGGGGTGCGGTGCAGGTCTTTTGTATGTATTTTCTCCTTTTCCTTGAATAAAAATTTATGATTATGATGAAGAAGTTAGTCTTAGTATTTTTAAAATCATTTATCTGATTATTCCATTCATTAAATAATTATTATATCATCATTGTGAAAATTTTTAGCTTACTTATTTCATAACATAAAATAATAAAATTAAATATTAAATATATATATATATATATATTATCCTTTAAATTCATATTTATAGTAAAACATGCCCTTTTTTTAATTTCATATTAAAAATACTATCGTTATTATGAATTTGATGGTTACAGGTTATACTTTTCATTTAAAAAACTATAATGTTAATAATCTCTTAAAAGTTTCCCCAAATGGTTTTAAATTAGAACCTTGGAATATTATGGTCTAGATATAATCTAAAAATAAAATTTAGGTATGTTTTCATATTTTATGGGGCTTGTCATATTATTTTTACCCTTAATTGCCTGATTTTTTCTTTACTATATAGTAATAAATTTACTAGGATTGCTATTCATATCGACCAAAAAAACCAAAGTATTTACTAAAATCAGTCTCACAAATTAAATATATGGAATCCATTTTTAATTATTAAACAATACTTAATTTAAATATTTAATTTAAAATTAAACCCACAAAATGCAATGATAAATAGTTTTCTGGAAATATGATTTTTTAGGTCCAAAAATATACTTATAAGAAAATAAGTTATAAGGATGACCCATATATAATAAAATATTTTATATAAAACTAAAGAGTAATTTAGTTCATTTTATTTCAAATTAAAGTCATAAATAAACTTTTTAATATAAACAAAATAAAACTTCAATAAAAATTATATTTTTTACTATTCATTGAAAAATCAACCATTTCAGAAAAAGGTCACTCTAAGATTAATTTAACATGAAAATTCAATAAAAATAGTGTCCATAGTTTCATTCTGCCACTGTTATAGTGAATCCTTTTCAATGTGCCTCTTTTACGGGGTTATCATTAAAGTGCCACCATTTTGGTGAAACCCTTTGGTTAAACAGTTTTTTTATGGAAACCTCCTGAAACAAACCACTCCGACCCTCATGAAAACCACATGTACTTGATTTTCACAAAGGAATTTCCCTTGGATGTATGGGTCATTACATCAGATACCTCTCAAAAAACTTCTTGTCCTAGTGAATTCAAAACCATCCCAAATAGGAATCATAAAAATAAGGGGTCTGAACAACCACCCTTTGAGACGCCACTCAAGGATTTATCCACTAAAAAGAGACCAACCACTTCCTCTAAGGAAGAAGTTGAAACCATGTGGAAACCACATCCATCTCTTAAACACTCTCGTGGGGGAGATACCTCTCAAAAGAGTGGATGCCAAACTAGAAACAAAATAAATCCATCTAATAACAAAACAAGGTCTGAAACAACAAAATAATCAATGTTACAAGAAATGAGATAATCATAAAATAGTTCAGTGTATTGAACACGTATCTACAAATCACATTCCCAAGTACTCTCCTCTATTCCACTGTGCCTCCACAATACACAAAAAATGCGAATAAAATACCTGTGAAACACAATATCCTTATGGTCTGGGATCTCTACAGGTCGCTCCTCAAAGGTAAAATCATCTGACAAATCATTATCACTCAATCGATGATGTGAGATTCATCAGGAAGATAACGAAATAGGTGAGACATGTGGATAACATCATATATCCAGATCATCTATGGGGGTTTTCTACCTGATACTCCACGACTCAAACATGTTCCAATGCCTTGAAATATCTAAAAAAATCTGGGAGAAAGCTTACTCCCACGAACGATCCATTACTGCCCATGACGGGAAGTCACCTTTAGAAAAACATGATCTCCAATAACATACTATAAAGGTATCCTCCTATGAATAACATTGGATCTATAATGATCTTGTACTGCCTTCATCCTCTCAAAAATTATCTAAACCATCTCGGTTATATTCTATACTTGATCCAACCTGAGAATTGTTTACTCTCCAAAACTAATCCAAAAAAACAGATAACGGCATGATCGACCAAAAAAATCGTTATATTGAACAATATCAATGGTGGAGTGGAAAAATTTTTTGTAAGGAAACTATAACAAGGTATGGTTCCTTATCCATTAACCTCAAAAATCCTAGACACGTGAGAAAAACATGTCTTCAAGAGTCTGAATGGTCTGCTCTATCTGAATTTCCACATACAGATGAAAAGCAGTGTAAAGGAATAGCTCTAAATTGAAATCATGGTAGAGACCTCTCCACATATAAGAGGAAAAATATGGGTCTTCATCCAAAATAATATTTCTTGGGACTCTTTGGAGTCTCACCACCTCCTCTAGATACTTCCTTGACAAAACATCCACTAATATTTACTCATTTATCGCTATGAAGTGATGTAATATCATCAAGCGATCCACTTCCACCCATATAGTGTCATAAAATCCATTATATTGAGGTAAACTAGTAAAAAAGTCTTTCGAGATGTCCTCCCACTCCACTGATAAATATTAAATGGTTGATGTAAACCATCTAGAACACAGTTCTTGACCTTCACATTTTGGAAGACCAAACATTGAGACACAAACTCTCTAACTACATGATTCCACCCATTCCACCAACCTGACTCCTCATGGCATGATACATTTTTACCATGAAAATATGTACTACTAATGGCGAACCATGGAACTCCCTTAGGGCCATCTCACACATTTCCAAAGGAATGAAAATCTATCCCAAAGACAACACTCGGTGTTGTTAATCCTCAGAGAAACCATTAGGGGCTTCACCATAAACGACTTGGTATCTCCAGGCCACTACCTCAAGATCCCCCAACTGGGAATCTTCTACCTACTACCCCAGATATGACTTCACCATAATCTACAAAATAAAACATATACTCCCTAATTATCCCATATTTAGATGCAATGCTAAAAGCACTTCCATAATTCTCCACGAATCCCTAGATTCACACACTGTATCACTACATGACTTCTTGATCAACACATAATCTAATAAATAACATTTAACAAGGTTATACGAAATTTCTAAGTTTTAATCCCTTATGAAATTAATCCATTGATGTTATCGCAAGTTCAAGTAACACTGGGAGACAACATACCGCAAGCTATTATGATTGGTGAGAACCACAAAGTTCTCACTGATTATGTAATGTACCCACAACTTTTAAGTGAATACCACTACCACCAACTCAAGATATTGGGTGGAATCATTACTTTCATGGGGACATAACTGCTAATACCCATAAGAAATGACCTACCTCGGCTGCATCCAAACACAACATAACAAAAGATGCCAGGCATTTCTAAAAACATCAAACTGAATACCCTCTACTAGAAAATAATGAATAGAATCACTGACCAACTTGTCATTCTGATACTCAAAATCTTCTTGACACTGATCAGACCACACAAATTCTTAATCTTTCTTGGTGAAAACGTTAATAGGAGTCACAACCTAATTGAAATTCTCCATGAACCTTCAGTAATATCCTCTTAGACCAATGAATCCTCTCACCTATCCCACTAATATATCCAAAACTAATCTTGGATGGGATACCACGTTCCCCAAGAAATGGACTTTTCCATCCAAAAAACTCACACATTGAAAACTTCCTGAACAACATCCCATGATGAAGTTCTCCAAAAATTTCATGCAGATACTTTACATGCTCATCCTCAGATGTGGAGTTCACAAGGATGTCTTCAATGAAACCAAAATGATGTAATCTTGTAAAAAATAGAACACACCATTCATCAGACCCATGAACACGGCTAGAGAATTTGTCAAACCAAATGCCATCACCAATAACTCATAATGCACAAGAAAACAACAAAAAGTGATCTTTGGAATATCCTCATCCTTCAATCACATCGAATGATACCTAGGCTGCAAATTGATATTTGATAACCGACTTTAACCCTTCAGTTGATCAAATAAATCATCAATCTGTGGAAGAGGATAACTATTATTCATTTTCCCTTTTTTCATGTGACAATCATTGATACTCAACAGCAAACTGATGTCATCCTTCTTCATGATAAAAACATATATGCCCTATGGTGACACACTCGGACCAATAAAATTAGACTACAGTATATCGTCGAGTGGTATATGCATCTCCTGTTACTCATAATGGGTCATCCTCTATGGATACAAAGAGATAGGAGATGCTCTTAGATATTGGTTGATCCCAAAAATTATCTCTCATTGAGGGGGTAATGTTATAACCTCTACTAGAAAGAAATCATGGTACTCTTAAATGACCCTGGGAAACACTGACTGCTGAACCATTAAACAAACTCAACATTAGTTCATCCATCTAGGATGACAAAGAAGGAACTTTCCATTGACCCATTTGGGGGTCTTACTCACCAACAAAAACTACTGGCTCTCCATCCGCATCGAAAAACACTACCTACCTTCGAAATAAATCTACAACTGCCTACACCAAATATAGCCAATACATGATGAGGATGGAATCATATGGTTGTATCTATAAAGATAGGAAATCTTACCAAGAGGGTTGATGCCCCAACACTATCTCAAAATCGCTAAAAACATCAAACAAATCATCTTGAACTCCAACTGGCATAGTCAACGCCAAGGGAACTGGAATCCCCTCTACCTCAAATCCTAGTGAATGGAAAATGGTAGGTGATATAATGGAGTGTGTGGATAATGAGTCAAATAATTTATACACCCATATATAAAACAAGTAGAGGGTACCTCAATGATGTCTAGCTCACTTGGAGCTGGCAACGCTAACTCATGAAGCTCACCACAACCTATTCCATGACCTATTAGACCCTGATAAAGACAACCAACATAGCTGTGATCTACTCCTTGAGTATTGGGATCATCCATGGTTTGTTCTATGTCTTCCTCATCTGCTCCTTTCTGATCCAAAGCTGGTGAAACATACTGCTACTACCTCTACTGGAACTAACTCAACAAAGGAAGCTGTAGTGAAACACCTAGTGCACGCTGACTGCTATGAATGGTCGTGCACTCTGGGTGCTGATGACCTTAGCCTCAATAGAAAAATCAGTCATATGATCTATTTTAAAAGGCATGAGAGCTTCCACCCTCAAAGAATCAAGATTAAGATGGTTGGGAACCACCCCCGCCCGAAGAGAAACTCTTCTACCATGAAAACCGGGAACTCGGACCATAGATCTGATTTATGAGGAATCTTGGTGACTCTCCTATAATGTTGATTTGGTTTAGACTAACATCCTTTCGATGACCTTTACCCTCACCAATACCTCAATAAATGTCTCCAATATAAATGGGGTGACATGGAGATAGATCCCTGTATGCAAATCCTCCTTGGAATGCCTCTCCCAAGCCTCCTTATTTGGAAACATGTCTAAAGCATATAGTAAAAGGGTTCTAAAATGGATTCCAAACTCCCACACACTGGAGATTCCTTTTTTAATGTTAAGTATCTCCTGGTGGCAGGGCTCTATCATGTTTGAATAATGAAACTCAACTCTAAACATGTCTCTAAACATCTCCCATGAGATCACTGACTCCTTGCGATTTCTGATGAAAATGAACCACCACTACCTCACTGCCCCACGTATCATCCTTAAAACCAATGAAACACAATGTTCTTTATAGGAACAGAATGAATTGAAGAATATATAAACCGTCTAAAATTAGTATTTTGTGGCCGCATATTAAATGAAAACCACATACTTCAACAGATTCTCATGATGAAACTCTAGGAGTGTGCTCCTCTATGTATCATCGTCGTTGAGCTCAACACTTTGATGATATGTTGGCACATCCTTCTAGACATCTTCTATGTGAACCTGATTAAGATGTCAAACTCGATCAATACCTATAATATAAAAAAAATATTTATAGCTCTTAAACCTATAATATAGATGAATCAATCCTTAATTAATTTTTTTCTTTTATTAGTTTTATGTTAACCAATACCAAGGTATACCCATTAATACATAGGTTCAAAGAAGAATGATGCATGATCCATTCCTATTTCTTTACCCTGCAACAAGTATAACCTCATTTAGTATCCACTATAAAAATAAAATTCTTTGTGTTAGAACATAAGGGGCCTAAATACCTATATCACAGGTAGTCTCCAGTGTTTATAGCACCTACTAAACTTGACTGAAACTATTTCCCTACTATCCCATGCAACCTCACATGTGCCTAACTACAAACTCCATATTATCCCTCAACCAGAACATTGATACTACTCTATCATGACCCCTCCCCACAAAGTGTTCACCTCTTAGTATATAAATGTTCAGAGGGAGACAGTGACACCCGAGTCCCGCCTCTAGTAGGCCCCGTGGGGGGGGGACTAGCACTAAGTGTATAAGAATCACATATATAAGAGGAATTAACCTCTATGAGAACAAATTTTAATGGGATATATAAGAGAAACACCAAAAAACTCCAACTCATATTACAATGTAAATAGAAATCCAAGTACACATATGTAATTTCATGAAAATACAACTACAACTGAAAAGGCAAAACTGTAAGTACCAAAAGAAAGTAAAATGACTCTGACCATGAATCCCGAACAACTCCCCCAACACCAAGAAAGTAGGAACTAGCCTGGTCTCCAACCTGCTCCATGTAACCATAACAGTAGTTGTATATATATAGGGTGAGTACAAGAGTATACTGAGTTGGATCCTCCTTGGTGCCTATCTTTCAAATGTAACCAAAGCATGTTAAAGCAAAGTGAACAACAATTGAGACTAACTCGCCACCTAAATAGGTATAATATGTTCCCTTTTTCACCATGGCTACTCTCACCAAGTATTGCATAAAATATAATATAATATAATAAATAAAATCATGGCTACCCTACTACCACTTCCCCAAAGGTTTTTCTCTTTTCCCAATGTCACATGTTTTATGCATCTCTCTCCAAAAAGATTTTCCCGTAGACATTAGAGTGTAGAACCACAACATTCACCTCATGAAAAACCACTGATATGTATACATAACCAAGCCAAATAGGTAGTTTCTAGGAGCCTCCACATTTCGCATTATGTGTATCATATGTCGGGCATTATACCTCAATCCATTACCAACCATACACCGAGTGAGGATCCTCAAGCCATCACGACTTATACACATAACACCTAAAGTATTTCATTGGAAACTATATACAGAATATATGTGTGTGAATAACCATAATCCATTATATCCCTCTATACACATATATGTGGAAAACTAACCTCCATTCCTATCAGTACATGTAACTACTAATAGATGAGTGTGAGGCCCAAGGGGGTAGTCATCCATCCATCTTACCATCAGAATGTTGGGGAAAACAACCCCCCAGGGATTATAATCCATATAGTATCAGTTTATATAACCAAAAGGGTTGATTCTAATATAGAAGCACAAAAATTGAAGAAATATAATACAGATCACAACCACACTAGAGGAAAAACCTAGTCTTATACTCAACTATAGCTAACGTCTCTCAGACTCCCGACTGCCACTCCCCGAATACATATCCTATAATAATATAACCATTTAAATAGATATATCAAGTTACTTATCCTTTTTTATAAAATTATATTCACATAAATAATTATTTAAAAATTAATTAACTGTTATTAATTCCATATTACATTTCATTATCATCACAGCATGTTCTGTTCCTTCTAGGAATAACCCAACTAAGTCCATAGCTTCTCAAAAATATTACCTCAGCATTGCATCCCATCAAGCTCCAAACCCATTGGTTAACATTGTTTATAAAATTATTTATTAACAAAATTACTACTTTCCCATAATTCCAGGTATTCTAGAAAAGAAAAACTAAGCTACCAAACACAAGGGGCTCCACATGGTATGTACTTGGACTACCTGTCGAGCATTTTCCACTTATAGTAGAAGAATAAAACCATCCATACTAAAAAAGATAAACACGAAAAGCACATGGAATACCCCATAAGTCTTTGCCTCTATTTGTAGTAGGGTAATAAAGACAAAATTCTTTATTTTGTGGGTAAATTAAATAAAATAAATAAAAAATATAATCAACCAACATCCATCATTTATTACCGGCCTGTTTCCTGGATCCGGTGTCCTCCCCGACACACACATGCACAAACCAATATATTTTGACACTGTAGGTGTAAACTGCTACCCCAACCCTTGGGCCTTCCTACCCAACATATCACAATGCCCTCCCAAGTACACACCACAACACAAGCAGCAGAAAGACCAAAAAAACTAGGCACTCAGCACCAAGCAAGGTATCTAGATTTTATATATAATGAGTACTCATGACTCCAAGCATAAGGGTATTGGACTTTACAAGCCATATGGTTACTCAGAACCCTTCCAGACATTATCTTTTATCAAATAACCAGTTATTTAATCCATCTTGAATTAGCTTATTTATTTAAAATTCATAACTGTATCTATTATATTATCAATATTTTTCCACAAAATGAAAACCAGATTCAAAATCATGCCTCTTTATCTTTATCCAATTAATCTAAAATTCATATGAGATTTAAAATCATTACCAATTTCCATCAAGAATAAAATTAGAATAAATAAATAAATCATATATATCACACTACCTAGAATAAATAAGTAACAACAAGATACGATCGATACCAATTTATTAATTTGGTTCAAATATTTATTATCTCAATTAAGTTGTGATCTAGTTTGCTAAAACATGATAATTCTATAGTTTCACATAAAATAATAGAGAATTCATGAATCCACTATCCCAAAATGTTTCAATAATTCTTTTCACGTGAACGACCAACAGATCAGATCATGATCACCTCTCCGGAAAGACTGCATCAACCCAAGGACGCAAATACACCACCACATCAATAAAAACCAATGAAAACTCCATCAAAAATATGGAGATCACATTATATAACATTGAAAGGAGTAACAAAAAGATATGAACCAATAAAAATGGAAGCATAACAAACCATATATTGAAGAAGGATCGACAATTCCGGATTGCACTAAAACAGGGGGTGCGCATGCACCCGAAACAATTCTAGGGATACCACGATCCAAGGATACATCACTATGTTGGACTCCTATAGGAAGTAAGGAAAGGTTTGAGCATCTTGAACAAGGGAACAAGGAGGAAGAACAAGGTAGGATGATATCTCTTCCCTTTAGAAGATTTAATGTAGGAGCAGTTTAAGATACATTAGAGTTTCCATTAAGATTTGATCTTTCAAAGAACATATGATTTGACAGATTAAAGGCTTCCCGACCATTAGGTGAAATTAATATAGGAGTTACGGGATTTCAATTAGGCTTAAATCCCATAAAACAAGGTTTTGAATGATTTTTTCACCAAATTAAATTTAAAAATGCTGAAATTGTAGAAAATTTGAAAAAAAAACAAGAACTTTGACAAAGGGTGATCCACTGTTTGATGTGCCACCATTTTAGTGTACCACCATCAGAGTGAAATTGTTTTGGTGTTCCTCTATTGCGGTGACACCATTTCACTATTCCATCATTATGATGCAACCATCTTATTTTTCCACTATCATGGTGCCACCATTTTGGTGAAACCATTTGGTGAATCTTTATTTTTCGAAACCTCCTGAAACAAACCACTATAACCCCCAAGAACAACACAAACATTGGATTTTCACAAATGAATTTATTAGGGAAATATAGTTCATTAAACAGCCATCATTAAGCCTACGGTTAACCTAAAATAAAATAATGTGACTTGAATAATAAAAAATTCTATAATATAGAAGAGGATATAGCCATATAAAATAACTTAAATAATTGAAGAGAAATCAGGATGAAATTCGATTGAAATCGGTCATCGAAGAGGAGTTTAAGAGACAAGGGTTCATGAGGATGGTCACTCTAATCGAGATTGAATCTTGTGTAATATGTGGTTTATAGTTATTCTAGGTTTCGGTTTCATTTATTTTAACAAAAATTAAATTAATTTTTTTTAAACCTGCCACATGGCATAAATCTCATGGTTATCCAAACTATATGCCAACCGTGTGGTGAATAATTCTATGGTACATACCAAGACACTAACTATATGGGATAAGTAAATAGTTTGTAAAACCATGAACATCCTTTTCCCACTTCCATTTCACCACCTACATATGGCTAAAAATTATACTATTGAGGGCTTCATAGTTTCAAATAAACCAAGAACCTTGTTTAGAGCATCACAACAAATACTTTTTAAAGATCAATGCTCTTAAAACACAACCTGAGCACTTACGGGCCTATCATACATTCAAAAATGTTCTAAAACAACATGTTAATGTGTTCCAACTCTCATAATTTTGTTACAAATCTCAGTTTGTAAAATTTCCAATCCTGTAAACATAAAAAAAATTCTCTGGGGATTTCAGCAAGTTAGAAAACATGGGACTCTAAAATCTCCACACCTTAGAACTTATAGTCCCTGATAATCCATTGGGAACAAAAAAACATCACCTGAACTAAAAGGTTTGTTAAGTCTCATTCAAATGGTCATGTTTCATTCCCAAATTCCAAAACAATCTCAAAGAATTTCTGAATCATTTGGCACTAAATTCTCCAAAAAATGATCCAATGTGTTTTTCTAATTGAAACAGTAAAACAGTACTTACCCACCCCATTTATCTATATATATGATCACATAATCGTCTCATTGACATATGTCTGAAGGTTCTCCCCACCTTAGGCCTTAAATTTCATGTTCAATTCCAAACCAAGGTACACCCCACCATTAGAATTTTCTACAAGCCACTCCCTTAAGCATCCTAATGATTCTCCTAGAGTGATTTATAAATGGTTAAACTGTCAATTTCCCCATTGATCTCAAGGCCACGTTGTTCCATATTTCCATTAAAATCCTTCGAGATGCATATAAAACTCAGCTACTTCTAATGAAATTCCATAAAATAGTCATTCACTGACCTTATACATTAAATAAAATGGATGAAAATTCAAGCCACATCTGGACGACTCTTCTTGAAATTTCTCGTCTTAGATAACCGATGTATTTTAAAAAAATTCTCAATGCCTACATCTATGTTATTCTAAAATTACAAGGTAAAAAAATCCATTGATGTCCACACCTAAAGTCTTGTGTTTCTCACCTATCAATCCATTTTAATTTTATTTAAACTGCATGCCTAAACATAAATAAAGGTTTATCCCATATCCATCCCATTGGAATTTTTTACCCTTTAAACATCACTTCCAAGCCTAGGAACCAGACCGATATAACATCAGATTCCTTAAGTTGTAGTCTTTGGATTTAACTAAGGGAATCCCGTAATCCATATTTACATGTGAGACATCAATACGAGGCCAAAACATCCATATAAGATCTTTGAATGATCTCAGTGGTTCATCTGCCAAGCGGTCATGTTAGAAGGAAACAGATGGATTCCAAGAGCATGTCCAATTCGTTCTTACACAGAAACCTATGTGTCACTCGAGGATAACCATGCCTCGACAAGAACCTTGTGTTAGTTTGAAACACAGATATAGACCACTAATCAGGCCCAGTGGATTTTAAAACATAGCATGGTGTAACACATACACTCTCTTAGTGCATCAAGGATGAATACATGATAGGGGAAATGCTTATCTATTTTATAATATTACAATAAAATGAAATCAAGAAAACCATAATAAAAAATCATTAAAAACTACTGGTAAAACTCTTGAAAGTATATCAAATTCACCCTTCCAATTCATTTACATTTATTGATCATAATTTCTTTACCACCGAAGACATCTAGTAATTATTCATGATTTTCCACAGAAGCACATCCAAGTCCAAATGCGTTTCTAAAAGGTTTTATACACATCCAACCATGTAAACATAGTTTTTTTTGAGATATCACTTAAACCTATAAAAACATAGAAGCCTAAAAAGAATTAAAAAATAGAAGAAACCATTTTAATGTTATTCTATGTCAATGTTCCTCCTACCTTGAGGGACACGTTTAAAAGAACATACATGATGATCCCCACCATAGGAGTGTCTTAATCCTCAAAAATTAAGGAGATATAATCCACTCAAATGAGATCTTCTAAATGAACACCTCAAAAGAATGTTCCATTCTCCTCCACGTCATTATAAAAATATCAAATAATTTGGGTGAAAACTTAAAAAAAATCTGACCGACATGTCCAAAAACCAATGTCTTTAAAAAATCCTCCCTTGAATTGGGATAAAACTGACTCTATTAAAGACCCTTACACTCTAATTAAAAGATGACCTGAGAATTACATCAATAGGAAATGGATCAATGAATTCACCAAACTCAACTAGTTCATTTCAGGATTTAGAAATGCGACATAAACTGGGAATATCGACACATATTACCAAATGATTTAAAAGCGAGACAAAAAACCCTCATTATTTTCCAAATGATTTTCACTATATGAATCCATGTATCTGGTGGTTCATATAAGAACATGCCTCATGTTTTATCATTATATGACTATAAAACAATTGATGATCTCTTGATTCACCAAGGGAATGAAACAGAGTTATGAGACCAACTAAGTAGCCAACCATGCTTGAGGCATTTCTATCCTACTAAATCCAAGAATCACTCAATGACCAAGTCAATAATAAGGTCAAAAATATATTTACTACCCATCAAAACAAGGTATTCATTTAAAAGTTATGTGTCCTACAAGAGAAAATGGCATCCAAAAGACACCACACAATAAAAAGATATTGGTATTAGAAAAGAATTTTATCTCTAATGGTTCTACCTACCATGAGATAGCCCCTTAATAAGAATAAGAATTGACCCTATTAGTAGTTCTGGAAGAAAATATTTCACTAGGATAAAAGGCCTTTCAATTAATCCATTTCTAAAAACAATCATCCTACTGATAAATGTTTATATCATATTTCCAATTTATAACACATAAAAAATTTAAACTACCCTTAAATGAGGTTTTAAATAATGTAAACCACTACAAGATCCATTTTCATGGTCATTGTGTTGATTTATATTCAATATTTAAACATTTAATGTCTTGTAAACTAAGAATAAAAAACCAATTCATATGACGTAATCACTAGTCACTTTAATTGAAATAAAAAATCAAAGAAAAGTAGGAATGTATTATCCAACAACTTTTTTAAAAATTTAAAATTTTTAATAAATCGTCCCATAATTTGGAAATTTTTAACATACATTTCATTTATATCTCAGGAGATAAGGGGACCTATGGGGAGCCTTGTTAAATGAATATTGGTTCTTTATAATGAAACCACTAGTAGCTGTTAATTTTTAAAAGCTTTAAAACACCCTCATAGGGTTATCTCATATAAACATGCCCCAACTGACCCACTTGGGTCATGTTGTGAATTTATAAAATTGATCACAAAAATTTATAATAGAAACCATTAATTTAAATAAAATTTAGACAACTTTCTTACTTAAACAACTTCAAACTTATATCACATTGTCATATATATAGTGTTTCAATTCTATGTGTGGCCATCTACCAAGCCATAAATTTCCAGTGCACTCTATCTGTTCGAATTTGGATCCCATTTTAATCAAATCAATTCACTTTAACACATTATCTATTTTGATATTTACATTTTTAACAAGGGACTATAAATATTTATAAAGTTGCAGTGGTGATTCATGTATAGATATTACCCTTCCCATATTATAAGGTACCCATAAACCATACAATTTAAAACAATATCCCATTCGAATCACAACCCATAGTTTTATCCCATAAAATTATTTTTATATATAAAAAATAGTAGCATGTTATCCAAATTATTAACATAGATAAACATCTAAAATAAATAGGTTGAATGTCACACAACTACCTAAACATGATAGAAATTTATCAATATAAATAAATCACCCAATAATATTACATTATTAGGAATGAGAAATAAATCCCAAAAGAATGGATTAAAATTCATGGTACCAAAAATAACCAGCAGGAAAACTACTTATGTTACTACATGGGATTTCATATACAGAAAAGTGATGTCTTAGGTACTTACAATATGATTCATGAAAAGTTATGTCCTTTATATACTAGTATAGGTGGAATATACCATAAATTCCATAAATCAATAAGAAGTGAAAAATACACTAATCAATCAAGGTGAAATATTATCAACTATAAAATCGAACATCAATCCCAACTATTTCCACTTGGTTATTTCACCATGAGTGTGGTGATCAGTCCCAAACATAGATATTTACCAATAATAGACACATTCTATGTCTCGTGTATATTAGACCAAAATATTATGGAAAAGGGAGAATGCCATTAATACCACTCTGTAATGTATAAGCTCAAATTACAACTAAAACAGTAGTCGAACTATTGGGTCACATGGCCTCAACCATGCTTCCATGTATTCTAGAGGCTTTTGACTAGTATCAAGGTTGTAAGGAGGTTATAGAGGGGATATTATACCCTCATGACAATATTTCCACAACTGTAAATCATAAAAGGAAAACAATAGATATTAGAGGAAGTAGTAACAATAAATAAAGGGAAACTGCATAAGATTAATATAATGTAAACTAATATACATTTGGATGAATGAAAATTACAGTAATTCATGTATAATAGATGATTCTGAAAATATAATAAGTAAAAATTACAATTATCTATACTATGTAATAAAAGAAAATTTTCTAAAATGGCTAGCCCCGTGAGAATCATGAGCTCTATCTCTGTCCTTTGCTCTTAAATTCTTCTTAGTAATGTGAATCTATAATTGTAAGTTGGTTTCTTACCTTTATCAACAACTTCCAAACAAAAGTCTACTCAGGTTCCAAGGGTACCTAAGAAGGGTGAGAGATAATATCTCAATAGGCCAACACCCACGTTCTCTAGGAAAATCCCTTTCATGAAATATATATTAAGGTAGTGTGTAGGTAAATAGATAATTAGTAAATGAAATTAAATATGTCAATGGAATGTAAACTAATAAACCAATGAAGATAGAATATCCCCTCAAGGCTGTAATTCCCTAACCCTAGTTACCCAGATTCTGTGCATTATTACATAACATTTGCATAATGCCGGACTTCATAATGTTGGAATGTACAATGTTAGACTTAATGACCACATAGTTAAGTCCTTGTCCCAAGACAACAAATAAGATTTTCTCAAGTCCTTTTTCCAAGACACTAGTTTATCACATGAGACCTGTCAGTGCATCGAAGAGTTATAGCAGGATCCACCCGTCACTTACTAAGTCCAATTCATTCATCATGTGAGTAGTTTTAAACATAACATAAACCTTTGTTTTAAAACTAGCATATGAAATGTCAATACATTATTCCTAAACCGTGAATGGTGTAAAAATAACACATCCATAGTCAAACATATCACAATACCTTCAATAAAATATGAACGATTTGTATCATAATAAATCAACTTCAAACAAGCTTAAAATCTAATAAAGGATGTTGATATAGATGAAATCAAAACTTTTTTTAGAGAAATATATCATCCAATTTTGAAATCATTAAAAAGTCATAAAATTATAAAAGAAAAAATTTATTTTGAAATTATTCCTATAATTTTATTTGGGAAGCATAAATGATGTTATAATGGTAGAAAATAGCCACACTTTCCATATAAGTTAAAAAAACATTCTTACCTTAATTTTGTCAAGAAGGTCATAAAGTACCTTGTTTGGAAAGTGACAGAAAGATTCCTTTCAAAACAAATGTGGTAAAATAAGGGTATAAATGACTTTAACCCATATTCTAGTAAATAGTAATATTGTTTTGGAATTGATTTTTATGAAAACATGGATTTGGATGACCAAGTGGTCTCAGTAGATACTTCGTATTAACAAACTCAGATAAGTAAATAGATTGTAGAATTATCCCTTACCTTGTACTTTTCCTTAGTAGATGGTATGTTAACCTCATGTATAATTGTTAAAACATTGTTATTTATTTAAAGAACAACTATATAAATATTTATGATATCAGATATGATGCTATAATATTTCATTGTTAATAATATTTCTTTGTTAATTATATTCCAATAGTATCATCATTCATGGTGTTAACTGATTCATTTTCCTCTATATGATTGGGTACATAAGACATGTTTTTTATGGATAGAATGCATTTTATTCATATAAATAATGATATTAGGTTCATAAACATTAATTTTAATCAAAAAATGAAAATTATTCTTGAATTATTAGATGGGGAATGAATACCATTGCGTTCGTGGAGAAAGTATTCTATACGTTCGTACGAGGGACAATATCATTATATTGAAAGTGAAATTGTATTTAATTGGATGGTATATAATATATAAAGATTAATTAACATGTTATATTTATTATTTACATTTGTTATACTCATTATTATACCCATCAAAATAATGAAGTGTTTGAATAATAAACTACACCGCAACGTGGTGACGGTAAGTCGTACGTACCAACCTATGGTGACTTTGTCATTTATAGGTTAGATTGAATAACAAATATGGTTCTACCATATTCATAATAACATAATAGTATATTGAAGTTACTTTATTTTTTATTTTGGTTTTGAAACAACAATGAATGAGGAAGTGGAAGAAGAAAATAACATGAAAGTGGGTTGTGAAATTATTACCTCTTCTTCAGGTGTTTCCTCTTCAGTTGATCAAAATGGCACATTAGGATGGCTTTCTGATAAAATTAATACATATTGGTTTATTGGGGGATATTTTAAAGGATATTTGGGTAGGTTTTGGTCGTTCCAAATGGCTTTGGATGTGTGAAATTAAGAGAAGGGGAAGTACCCTTTTATAAGAGAGGTGAGGGTGACTTTAGGAAAAGTATGAAATATTATTTTATAACAAAATCATTTTCGGTTTATAATGGCTAAAAAATGATTTATTTAGAGGATAAGGTGGGGATGGGTCTAAAACCTCTCAACCAATAGTGTTTACATAGGTTTATGTCACCATATTAACCATATCATTTATATTTAACTTAGTTAAATAGTTTGACATTTAGCATGTCTTTTTGTATTTTTATATAATATGGTTGAAAAACGTAACTCAACAAGCCACAAGAACCCCAAGTGGTTAAGTATTAATATATATAACCTTATCTATGTCCTTTGGGAAATTCTTAGATTTTTAGGAATATTATATTAATAAATAATGTAGTATTTTTTTCATAAACTCAATTATGTCTATTTTGACACTATTTAGTATTTGAATTTTTTGAAAGCCATAAAAACATTATCATTTCAAATAAAATTTATCTAATCAACCCTAACATTTCATATTATCCTATTAAATTTGTTTAATTCATCATAAATTTGAATTTATATTTATTTGGATATTTATAATATCAATTATTTTAATATTTCATTATTAAGGTAATTTCTGCAACATCATTATGTCAAAAATAAATTAAATTATTGAATGTCTAAGAATTATATATAAAATACAATTATTTAGGAATTATTTTTAATTTTATAATGAATGTTTATAGTCTAATTTATATTTTTTGTTACACTATATTAAATTTTTTTTAGTTATTAAACATTGAATTTAACACTTTTAACTCTTCTTTAAATAAAATAATAATAAATGTCCTAATCTAATCCATGTAAACAAAAGAGGATCATATTTTTTCCAAAGGTTGTTTCTATTTGAATTACACTTATTCAATAGAATTAGGACATGTGTTAGGGTAATTATAATATCATTTTTCCCTTAATTACACTATTTACTTTTAACCGTTGTAAATAAAAGTCAAAAGTTACTATTCACCAAAAATTATTTTCTTCTTTTTGAAACACATTTGATTACTGATGTCAACTTTGTCTCTCAAATATTAAAATTCAACTCACAGAAGCGGTAAAATTATGTTTTAGGCAAATTTTCTAGTGCTCTTAAATTGTGGGTAAAAGACGATAAAAAGTTCAATAAAATTTTATATATCTATACTTTTTATAAAATGACTCCAATGAATTGCATTGAATATATATAAGTATTATGTATCTTTTTTGAATTGAAATAAAAAAAATAACTAATTACATAAATAAAAATTCAGTTTTAAACAACAAGGTAGTGTTTTTCATTATTGATTAAAAAATGAATGTTTCAGAAAAATACCAAAAATTCAACCTAAGATAATTTCAATTTTCCTAATTCAAAAATGATGTCCATTTTGAAAAATAAAATTTATAAAATTTACGATAGTTGGTATTACTATTCATAAAGGCTAGTATGATTGGTTGTGGTATGTTAAAACTCCAAGTTGTGTACAACTCAAGCTATGGTATTATTCAAAGGTAAACAGATCATGGAACTTTAGGAAATTACAAAGGCTCCCTGCACAATATGGTCAATATCCAATAACAAGAAAGCTCCAACTATTTCATAAATAAACAAAATGGAATTTCCAATCATCCAAACATGTCATACCACCATATCATTTAAATATTTCCTTGGTTTCATATCATTCATGGCCAAACTATTGTTCGAAGAATATCGAAAATTCCACGGTCTTTCCGTATAAATAAAATTTCAGGACACAAATGGCCGAATCCAAGGTGAAAATGACTAATCCATCCTTATCAATTCCTAGTACCATCTCAATAAGAACTCAATTAGGCAGTTGCTTGGGGCCTATGAGCTTGTCATACCAAAAATGTGCTACTTAAGTTCAAGAAAGTCAGATTTGAGGGGTAGATAAGCCCATGGAATCCAAGAAATCACTACCCAAGGAGTATACTCAATCCAAGGTGTCCAATTCCACATCAAGATCTATATAGAACATAAAATTCATTTAAATAATCACTATTTCAGACTATTTACCTTTGCATGAAATATGAGTATTCCCGCTCATATAACCATTACTTATTGAATGTTTTCACAATAGTATACCAACTCATGTATCACAATTCAAATTTAAAGGAAACCAATGAAATTATACTCTAATTTTAACATTTTTTATTTAAAAATAACACATTATTTTATCCATTAATTTTCTTATTTTACAAATTAAAAATTATGAAATTCAAGTTCAATATAACCATTTGATCCCAGACCATCAACACTAATGGGAGTAAATATAACACCTAACTAAGAAAATTAATTCCATTAAGTTATAATTAACCTTCCACTAATATGGAACGAATAGGAAGACACCCATTTGGTGGTTCAATTAAGGGAAATTTAGAGTTATTACATGTCATTTAACTAAACTAGACATGTAAATTCAAATGAAAAGGGAGAACATGGAAATCATAAGGTGTTATGTTTCCATTAAAATTTATGATGGAAATGTACATTTTCAAATAGCATTATAGGCCACATGCTAAAATTTCCTTGTATCTCACAACATCATCAAATAATATGGGAAAATATAAATTATTAGTAAAATAAATTTTTAAATAACTAATCAATACTTTTTAGTTTAAAATATAGTGCACCTCATTGGAGGGGTTTTATTATAAAATCATGACATTGTTCAACTAACAATTCATTTATAAAATTAAAAATTATTTCAAGAGTAAAACTCAATTCATGATAATTAACCATTTAATTAAAATCTTAAATTTAAAGCGAAAAAGGAAATGGATCCTACCTCTAGAGAAGAAGCCCAAGAAGAACACTTTTTCACTTAATGTTCTCATCAGAGACCACTTGAAAATGCTCTTTCCCACATCTAAGTATATGAACCTTCGTATATGAATAAGGAAAATTATCCCTCTGTAAATATTTTCATGTCCATGAATATGTACTAGGGTATCCTTACATATAACTTATATATGCATATACCAGTTTCCACGTACACCTGTATTCATTTTTTATTTTATAAGTAATAATAGATATCCTCATTTGTGTGTCTATATATATATATTCTCTAAAATGTATGAATATACATATAATTAGGGAAAATACATATATATTTCTACTTATGCATACACGGTAAGTCACCTTTGATTCTTTTGATTCAAACCCACCTCAAGGATGAACAAAACAAATTAGAAAAATTACTGCGGACCCCAAATCACCAAAAAAACCAACATGATCAAGATCTGGACTAAATAGTTGAATAAAAGTTATCCCATGGAGAACCAAAAAAATGGAAATGATTACAAATTCGTCTCCTTTGGTTGAGAACACCAAAAAATACATGAAATAAATTTTGAGACATGCCTTGCATGAAATATAATCTGATGAAAAACCAAAAACTTGCTCGACCCTAACTCTAGGGCTTGGTTGAACTAAAATTGGGTGACAATGATAAGGAAAATCATCTAAAGAGGTAAGAGGATGGATTCAATGACCTTACCCTGAATAATGGAACAGAAATCGAGAAGAGATCTGATGGAAGTTGGATGTCGAATAGGATCCAAGGAGAAGGGGGTCACGTGAGGCC
Source organism: Viscum album (assembly GCA_963277665.1). Classification (NCBI taxonomy): domain Eukaryota; kingdom Viridiplantae; phylum Streptophyta; class Magnoliopsida; order Santalales; family Viscaceae; genus Viscum; species Viscum album. The sequence continues at coordinate 314,607,634 of OY728151.1, forward strand.
AATGGATCTAGGGGAGTTCATCACATGGATTAAGAGGGGGGTTATTCTAGGTTTAATTTTCTCTAATTTTTACATTTATCAATTTGATTTTATTTATTCAAAAAAGATACACCACATAGTTTTATTCGCACGGTAGTCTAAACCTGCGGCAAACATGCAGTGAATAATATTGAGTTACTTCCCAAAAAACTAAACTTACAATCTAGGAATATGGTTTGGAAAAACATATGTAGCCCATGCACACATCCACTTCCCCACATGCATATGGGTACAAATTTTACTCATGGGGACACATGGTTTTAGACAAATAATCCACCTTACTAAGAGCACCCAATAATTGAATTTTTAAAGCTCGATTCTCCTGAAACTCAGTGAGACCTTTGAGAAACCTATTAGGCCTTCACAGAAGTTCACAAACAACACTTTGAAGTTTTCGAACACTCATAATTATATTTTGAATCATTTTTGGTAAAATAACCAATAAATTAAATTTAAAAATTCCAATTCTCCTAAAATTTCTTCTGGCTCAGAAACTCGAGACTCTTAAAAAAATTCACACTTACTAAATTTAGAATATAGTTTCTCCTTTATTATGGTCCTCATAAAAACTCACTAATGATCATCATACTCATCCCTAGTTTTTTAATATATTATAATATCATCCATGATAATGTCCATAAATTGATCAAGGCAGTCTCAAAAAATTCAATTCATTATATAAATTAATATAGTTTGGGCCTTTGTAATCATTAATGACATAACTATGCATTCATAGTTTCAATACCTCACTTTGAAAGATGTATTGGGAATATCATCTTTTTGACACATAATTGATGATATTCAGATCGAAGGATAGTCTTTAAGATTTATTTAGATCCTCTAGTTTTATTGAACATGTAATTAATAAAGGGTATATGATATTGTTATATTTTTATTTTTATAATCTCACAATAGTAAATGAAATTACACATTGATCTATTCTTCTATTGCACAAAGAAGATTATTTCACACTTTGGTGAATCGCTAGGGAGAATAAAATAGTTCTCCATATTTCCCGATAGATACATCTTTATTTATTCTTATACAATGAAATCCATTATATGAAAATACTTTGAGATAGTCCTAGATATATGAATGATTTTAATTTTATAACTCAACATCACTTTTTGGGGTAATATCATGTAATTAAACAATAAATACATCTATATATTTCCACATAATAGGAATATCATCAATGTTGATAATTATTATATCATTTGTCACAAAATTCCATTATTATTGGGTATTTTCTCCCATATAATATAATATTATTTCAATGGGGGTCTATAATGAACTTTAAATTTATATTGTTTAATTGGATGATTTGGGATAAAAAATGTTGTTCTCTTTTCATTAAATTTTTTATGTACTCTAAGAGAATAAGAACTAGATCGGTAGTGAGTATTGTTCCATGAAATTTTATGAGAGAATAATTATATAACATAAAAATGATCATCATGTGACTAAGTTTTTCAAAGTTATTTCAATGTCCAAATCATTAGGAGGTAAATCAATGTTATTAAAAAACTTTTTAACATTAAATAATGTGATAAAAAATAAACAATAAATGTTTTCATGGTTCTAGAGTGAAGAATTAGTTACATTTTATCAGTTAATTATTGTGATCCACCTCTATAGAAACTATACCACAACATATTCATTTTCCCATAGTCTAGGAGGTTAAAATGCCTTATTCATATCATTACCACTGGGGTTATAGAATTTATTTACATAATTACTAAACTACATTATTTTGAATCATTGAAGTGTGGGTGGAACATTAGTTGGGAACTTTATATCCTCTATTGTTTATTTCAGAATCCTGGAATTACATCAATTGTTTTAGACCATGTATCCTCCCATACCACACGTAAAATAATTCCCAGATCCCTTGAGTAATCTACCAAGGTGGTTCTTCTATATTTTTTTAAAATTAAATAGTTTAATTTTTCCCCCATGTGAAATATCATCGAATATAATAAATTAATTTGTTTTCAATTTTTTTGTTGAGAATTATTTGAGTCCATCAGTTTTGATCTCTAAAATTAATGAATATAAAATAATTTATCAGTTTTTTCAAAAGGCTCTTATGCATAATTCCTTTAAAATAATTTGCATTAAGACACTAAATAATCAATGGATTTTTCACTCATGTTCATGGATAAAACTAGAGGTGTGATAAAAACCTCCAAGATTTTTCTTGGTACATTGCAAAGGACACATCCTACTTTTGTTTCAACATTTAGAACTATCAATCCATCATCTTCTGAATATTTTTAGGAAAATATTTTTTGAAGAACAATTTCTTATAATCCCCCATTTCCAATTATTCGAAATTATATGTTTTTTTGTATTATTAACCATAATTAACCATTAGACAGCCTCACCCTCAAAATTATAAATAGTAACGAAACCCTTATCATGTTCCATCATTAATGAATATAAAATATATTTTCCATTGAATTAATCAACATCTTAGTCATAAGTGGATTGGAAGAACTAGTAATGGTTTCTAGACATTTCACATAATGGAATCTATACAAGACTCTATTTACTAGGATAATTTGTGATCTCAAAATTGATCATGTTTTAAATTGTATATTTTGAGAGTTGTGTTACAATTTGAACCAGATTTTGTACACATGATAAAATAGAATTTTTTTTTCATTTTGATAATAAGGGAATTTCCCATTACACCCAATGTTAACAAGATTTATCCCTAATTGAGAAATTTATTGTATACTAGAAAATTAAATATAATATTAAATGATTTTAAAAAATAAAACTAACAAAAGAAGGGAATAAATCATATGTACCCTAAATTAAAAATTTATAGGTTTAAATATTTGTTACTTATTATCAATTTTTTAGTACATTCTTTAACTATACCATAAAAAATGTTATCAAATCCTTAATAATGTTTCGTAAATATCATTTGAATTAGCCAATAATATTTGTGGAGAGTTTCAAAACATTTGTTTGTTTAATCCTTTTTTCAAGCACCAAGTTACCATTGATTTAATTCCAAATATTCCCCATTCAAGATTACTACCCCAAGGAAAATAAATGATTGAGCTTATATCCACTTATAGGATATAAAAAGTCATGTAATTTCTACGAAAATCATAAAATATCTAATTTATAAGAATTTTAGGTTTATTTCCTTTACTAATACTTATTAGTAGGTTTTATTTTGAAGTTATCACATCCAAATCCACAAAAAATAACAAAACTAATCCAAAAAATTAACTAAACCATTTTCTGATACCAAGGTGAATCAAACTAATCATATCATTATTTTACATCATTTCATTATGATAAACATTATATATCACAAATAATATCACAATTGTAAAATCTAATATGTTTGAGCCTTTAAGGACTATCACTGTACAAAAATTATTTCATAAAACTTGTGAACATTCCTCCATAATTGATCTATACTATATTCCCATAGGTTTCACATAATTGATAATCATCTACACAATTCGGGGAATGAAATCATAGAAATTGGTGAGATCAGATGATTAGTAAGAATGATACTCAACAACATTTTATCAAGGTTAATATTATAAGAATATGAAAACGAATTAGTATAGTTTAAATATCATATGATAAAGAATATTTAACACAATTTATTTCCATAAGTAGTGAAATAAATACATGTAATCATAAATAAGAAAACATGTACCATGGAATAATCTTTTGTGGTAATATACATGATACATGGAGTATAATCTTAAGAATATCGCATAAACTTTTTTCCTATCATAGAAACATAGAAAATTAAATGTAAAAAAATTACTTATAGTTAAACATTATTTTCCTGAGTCACTCATTCACAGTAATGATTATGAAAAAATATAGTCTTTCCCATGAATACTTATCTCTTGAGATATAAATCATTATCCAATAAATTTTAGGGTGATATAATACCTCCCCTATCTGTTATCTATACATATGTGTTCCACATGAAATCAACGATTAATCATATCGTAAATAAAAATTGTAATGAAAATGAGTTTTCTAACATTTCCAAATGGTATCATACAACATGGGAGTAATAATTAGATCAGTGGATATGAAAAAATTAATGACCCAAAAGTATTATTTTAAATAAAATTTTAATGGAGTTTCATGATAATAACTGCCAAATTAGATAATTCTATCTTAAAAATCATCTAAAAAAATTCATACAAAGTGTTTTTAAAAGAAATATTGCTTTAAAAAAACGAAGTTACAGACAGCTTTCAAAAGAAATATTGAATATTGTAATTTTAAATATTTTGAAAAAAAATTCTTTTAAAAAGAAATATTTATTAATCGATCCTTTAGAATACAATAAATGTTATCTTTTGAAAATGTGGGTTGGAAGATAATGTGTGTGATATATAATGGATAAAAGAAAACTTTTTAGGTATTTTTTTAAAAAAAATTACTAAAAACTACATCGTAAAAACTGTGAAAAATCATTCATTCGATAATTGGTAAATAAAAATTTGAATATAACTGGATATAAAGCATATATTTATATTAAGATAAGATTGTAAATATTATTGGTATGAGTGAATGTGGATATGGAATAAATAAAAACTCATTTAGAGAGGATTGGAATTATTCTTCACGACGTTAATATTGATGAACAAAGAAATAAAAAATAAAATTTTCTAGAAAATAATGATCATATAAATTAAAATATCATCATTAAATAGAATAAAAACATAATATATAACCAAATTCAATGTTTAATGATTATACCCATACCATTTACAAATGAATTACATAAATTCACTTGAATCTCTAGTATAATAAACATTCCCATGTTAATAACTTATTTCATGATATAATTATTGTATATTACCTTATATAATATTCATTAATAATAATTTTTTATAAATTAATTAGTTATTTATATTTTATTTTCATTTGAAAATTTTAACAATTTTGATTGTCTCACGTATGATTTAATGTATCAATGTTGATCCTTATTATATGACACCAAGTTCCTAACTATAATATATTTTAAGGTACTAGAATAAAATATTAATAATAATTTATATGTATTCAAGATAATAACATGATATTTCTATTTAATATTTCTAAGGATGGATTTTATGATGAGCTCTTTTCAGTAATTCTTTAAATGATCAAACTGTGGTATCTTAATTAATGAGAAAAAATATAAAAATTATCCTACCAGGCCGAAAAAAAATTAAATAATAATATCATATTTATTCTATAAATATATCAATATAAAAATATATTTATGGAGGTGATGAAGTACATACCATGTTTCTCCATAGAGGTGTTAAAATACACGAACAGACTGAAGACATTTTCATTTTTATTAGAATGAGAGAAATTGAGAAAATTGATTATATTTTCCTCATCTTAAACATGATACAAATTAATTATTTATTCATAAAATTAACATTAAATGAACTTCCATACAATTAGGTATAGAAAATCAAAATATGCCCCTTCATGGAGTAGGCACTCTTCACATACTTATAAATAGCGTTCTCTTTTTCATATAGAAGCGGAAAGGGTATATAATGGTTATAAAATTATCATAATTACAATTAAGTATACTAATAATTCATATTTAATTATAATATATTAGTAAAAATACATTTATAGACAAATATAGATAATAATAATGGTTAGAAGTGATTAGTACTCATGTTGAGAGTTTGAACCTCCTCTTGGGGAACCATTATGGAATTGAGGATTTAGGTATTTAACATGGGACAAGGTGATAAAACTGTTGGTAGAGGATATAGTTAATATTTTTAATGTATGTGTTTTATTTTTAAATAGAGTTTTATATTGTTCTTGACGGTGTGGTTAAAGTATCCATTTTTTGAGATGATAGTGGCACTTTTTATCAATGCATTTTGTTTAAAAAAATCTATTTTTATTTATACATATATTTCAGAAATTAATTACCTATATTTATAACTCTTAATTCAATGTCTACTTTAGGATTGTTTTATTTATGTTAATAAACTCGGTTATGGTTAATTTTTAGTTTGGTGATGCACATGAACAATCTATTTAACACAGAGTTTATTTTAATTTGGGATATTCCCTATAATAATGTGTTGTTGTAGGGAGGTAAAAGAACCATCCATAATTGAACTAAAACTTGATATATGAGGAATATATTCTTAATTAATATGATATAAATTACTAGAAGATATTTCCTATGAATGATTTCAATGTAAATTGGTTGGTCCTAGTTTTATATTTGGAATTTTTTGAAGACAAGACATTTCGACGGTGATTATATAAATTATAAAGGAAAATACCTTATTAAATACATTAAAATTTTAAAATTTAATTAATAAAATTTCTGGAATTAGGTATATATTTCTTAGTGTCAATGTTAAAATAGATTATTTCGTGATTAAATCAGGACCATCATTGCACTGAATTAAAAATGAGAGATCCATGATGATTTAAATATTTTGGAGGTTCAAAAAAGTACTTTTGGTGGATGATGAATCCCTATAAATCGTAGAAAAATGATTTTTCATTATTGGTATGAGTAATGAGATTTTATTTTAGATAAAGAAATTCAAAAAACCTGAGGATGTGTCAGAATGTAATATCCTTAAGATAACATGATGAGAAAGGATACAATATTAGCTTATCCAAACAATTATGGACTGTGATAAATAGATTCGTGTTTGTGGAAAGATGTGTAAAGGATGAGACCCTATATTTCACAATAATATCAAATGTAGTGACATATTTTGAAGAAATAATATCTGATACTCTAAAGTTATGTCACTATTGACTTTGATATCTCAAGAAGAAAAAAAAAGAATTTTTTTATAGAGAATGGAATGTTGAAGCTCATTCATCCAGAATTTAGGGATTTTGAGAGTGTTTTGCATAGAATGAGAAATATTTTTCATTTATATTGAATTTATGGAAACATAGAGTTTGTAATTTTGAACTGGTTAACTTGATGTTTTGGGGACGTACACTAATTCAATATAACAGTTGGTTACCTTGCATTTTGTCTTTTATTAATTATTAGACAAGAATAGTATGGGTTTACATTTTTAATAATAACTATGATTAATTTCCAAATTTCAACCTAAAAAACATAATGGTTTAGAGGGTAATTGTAAATTTTTTAAATTTATTAAAATCCAATAATGATGGTGATTACAATAGAAGAAATTTTTAAAACATTTTCTAGAATAATGTGATCAATCTGGAGATAACTATACCGATTATTTTGAAGATAAAAAAATTCTAGGAAAATAAATTTTATATTAATGGAAAATTCATGAATTATTTGAGTACATATAAGAATGACTATGGAAAATTTGGAGAAAGTAGTAACATAATAGTGTATTTAGAAAATAGATGATAATCATCTCCAATGAAACATAATGTTCTGAAATAGTTTTGTCCTTGAAAAAAAACTAGGACATCGCCTTCTCAATGTTTATATAATATCTTAAATGTTTATTACGATTATAAGGGTTCATAAAAACTGGATAAAAATTAAAAATATTTTATCGTTGTTGAATATGTTGATAAAAACATTGTATTCTGAGTGTGGGGTAATGAAAAATTAAAATTCATCATGAGTTGAGATATTATATAAAATAAAAAAATTATGTAGATGTAAAAAACATTTTTAATTATAAATTTAAGTACAAGGGATAAAATGAATTTCTAATTGATTTGGATAGGGATAAGAGAAGGGAACGTGTTCTAAAGAGTTTACTTAGAAACACTACATGTCTGGAAGTGTGACCAATTAAAAATTTTCATGAACACACTAAAACATATATATTATAATGAAAGTCTCCATATATAAGAGAATAATAATATAAAGCATTGTAAGATTGTGAACTAGACAAATATAGTAAAAGATATAGTAGGACCATAAGATATCGTAAATCTTAATGATTTTTCATTTAATATTTCATTAAAAAAGATAATGTGTTCACTATCATAATACATATACATCAAAAAAATAAAAATATATTAGGATACTTTAAAATGAAATCATAAATTCGGAGCATGATAATATATTTTTAAAAGTTTCATTTATATAGGGAAGTAACCATATTATGAATTCTAATAATGAAAACTAAAGAAATTATATTGGGAAGCATAAGTAAACCACATGAAGCAAATTTTTCTGAGCTTTAAAAGGTGGTTGCTTCAGTTTGGTTTTCATTATACCAATTTCTATCCAAACTCAAACACTTATGGTGTGAGTGAAATAATATCTGATAGAAATTCAATATCTTATAAAATTCAATGACATCCATTTTAGTGGAATCACCATACTCGACTAACACTAGAGAATAAAATATGTTTAAATGTTATAGAGGAATTTTAAGGATCTATGTAAAAATGAAATTTTGGATTATATAAACATATAATTATTAATATAATAATTCAATTATCACATTTATATAACACATTTTTTCATTTTTACATAAAAAGGAAAGAAAAATTATTTAATAAGGCATTGATAAAACTAACAGGACCATTTTTTTGAAATAATATATTTTTAGGTGTACATTGAAAAATATAGTTTATAATAAGATATTGGAGATAATTAATATATCAATAGTTAACTATAACATAATTGTTCAAAAAAATAGTGGATAAAAATTTTATTTAATTATAGAGATTATGTATTTATAAATACTATTTTGAAATTAGAAAAACAAAATTAATGATTTTTAAAAATTAAACAATATGTTTCTAACCGAAAATATTATTTTCTTATCTATTAATTATGTTTTCAATATGTGAACTTTGAATTTTAATTTATTTTAAATTAATATAATATTTATTTTTGAAATAATAAAAAAAATTATTTTTAATCCATAGCATTACTTATTTATCTGAAACATAATTTTCATTTTTAAAATTTTTATTTTTTCAAAAAAATCTTTTTCATGCATCAAATATACTAATGTTAAAATATATTTCTATTACATATGTATATTTTAATTAAAAAATTATATTTAAAATTTGGAATCATTAGGTATAAATTATTTAATTATTTATATTATGCTTTATGGAATTAAAAAAAATCTTAGGTTAATATATAATTACCACGGTAAAAACTAGAATAAGAAAATGAAACATCTAAAAGTAAAAAACATCTAAATGTATTTAAAAAATGTATAAATTGTGTGTTTATGGTTTATAACCCTTGAACATTCAAAACAATATTAACTTACATTATTGGATCCATTCCACCCTTGAATAGTGAAGTTAAATTTTATATATTATAAAAATCCCACTATTCTCCTTTATAATAGGAGCCACCACCAACCCACTTCTGTTCACGTGAAAACAAACATAAATTCAGGGGAAAAGTAACAAAATAACTACAAAAAACATTTATACCCTCTCTATAGGTTTTGGTATTCTAAAAATACAAACTCTAAAATCTTTAATACTATTTTCTAATTGATTTTTCCAAAGAGTGTGGTAAAAAATTCCAATTACTCCCGTTATTAAATATTTTATTTCATATTCCAACTAATTAAGACCTATTTTATCCATTAAATAATAATGAAATTTTTATTAATAATATACTAAAATTTTATTTTGATTATTTAATAATAATTAATAACCCATTCCCTCATATGTGGGAAAAAATAAAATGGCACATGTGTTATCTAAGGTTTACTGCATCCATAAGTGATGTAATATGTTTTTTTAACCTCGTAAAAATGGATAGTTATAAAATATTATATAATATATTTGTATTAAATTTTTATAGAAATAAGCATTCAAAAAATATATATCATTAAGTAGCTTCTTTCCATGCAATGAAAAATGAATATTTCACGTATTCGTACATGTGGTTTATCGCCTCTAAGAATGATGCGTATTAGTTTTTCACTCAATTAGTTTATTATGAATAAAATTCTTTTAAATAAACTAACCACATTATAATACTATGTGTAATAATATTATACTTTTTTTATAATTATATTATTCCAAAAGAATAACTTAATTACAAATACTCACCCTTAGATTATAATTTGTTCTTATAAAAAGATTTTTTAGTTACCTAAATATAAATTGCTATAAATTTAAATCATGGATGAATATAGTAGCTTTAATAAATGTTGTAATTTATATTAATGAAACTATAATGTTTTTATTATTCTTGTAAAAATGTTATATCAATATTTAATTCATTATTAATATATAAACATTATTTATAGAAAATTACTGAAATCAATCCTATTACGGGTTCTATTTCCAATAATTTTTAAAAAACATTTATGTAGTAAAATAATAATAAAAACATTAAAAATAATATACACTAGTATCTATAATGATATTTGAATTGGGATCTTTAAATCTATAAAAATATCAATATGTCCATTCAAATATAGGTCAAAATGAACAATCAAAAATAATAACATCTAATGTTGAAAATAAAAAATAACAAATAAATTTCTAATAAATGTATATAAAGTAATTTTATAATTGGTTATATATATTAAAAAGTTTATGAATTAATTGATTAATATATATTTTGAATGTATAGGTAAGTCATGCACTTTTTTGGAAGGAATGAATTTTGGTAAGGATAATTCAACTCTATTTTCAATTCCCTGAGACATGTTTGATATTTTCCATCATATATTATTTTATATGGTGAATTCACTACCCTATTTCTTTATATTACAATAAATATATTTATTTTTTTAATATTTTAATTAAAATTTCATGTTATTTTTTTATGTTTTTTATTATTATATAAACATTTCCAAAAAAAGTTTTTTTAAACTCAATATTCATTTAGTGAGCTATAATTCTTCTTATTGAACATATTTCATTCATGTGTGTTTTTTTGGCCCTAAGGTTTTATTTAATTATATTTATTCTTTCCCTCTTAAGAGAAAATAAATTTTAAATTCAAATCATTTTTCTTTATCAATTTATCTCCCAAAAATTATATCATTCTTAAGTATAATTAACATCTAATTTAATGATGGTTTCTCCTACATGTCTATATTGTCCCCTTGTTTCCAATTTTCTAATTTATATTTAGAAACCAAATTATAATATCTCTAATTTTTCCTTCATTATTCCATTATTCTATTAATAAATTAATGAAGTATTTACACTTTTTAGAAAATGATGTTTAAATGTGACTTGTAACATTATCTTTTATATAAATTGTAAAAAAAATGTGAAAACCTGTTTTCAGTTTTTTATCATTGAATTAAAAAAAATTCTCTATATAAATATTTTTATATGGTTTTAATTTTTTTCCAAATTGTGTTACCACCTATATATTTTGAATGTAAAATTAAATATTTTTATATTTTTTAAACTTAAATGTTTTAATTTTAAAATGAATTCATGATTTTGAAGTATTTTTTCCACAAATAAGAAGAAAATATAAGTTAGAGGATATACCCTGACCATTTATTAATCTAAAAGAAAAGTATAGGGAATAAGTACCACAATCCATAAGAGACAACGACATATCATAAAACCCATACCTGTCCCCACATCCCTGGTTAAAAGTTTTCTCTGCAATAACTAATTCCCATTTTGAGCTTTCATAATGCTTCTAGACCTTACCATACTTCCTTCTCAAATTCATCCTCTCCGTGGAAAGAAACTATACGTTTCTGACATAAAACCTAGTGGACACTGACTTTGGCATATAAGATTATTCCTTCCTTAGCCTTCCTCCTTGTGGAGTAGTCCGGACTTTCTGATTCCCAATCATTTTCATCCTCCCTCCCTGAACAATGTTAATATATTAAGGATTGATCAAGCCACCATAATTTTTCTTATCACAATCAGACTAATCCACCCATTTTCTAGGGATATGAACAACATTGTTTCCATATTCCCATCCTCATACCTTCTGAAATAGACAATTAGTGTCAATCATTTCTAGAAAGTTTGGTTATTCCACAAACTAATGCCCATCTAGTATCCCCTGCAGTAGAACTCCTTTTCCGTTTCCATCATTTTGATAAAACAAATCCCAAGCTGTATAATGACACATTTATTTATTGTATTACCCTCCATCACATTCTTCGGATCCTATTCTTGAAAAGAATTTTGAGTTGTAATTTTGATCACCACACCTCTATCACTCATAGCCCACCCTCGAATCCCATCAGTAGCTTCTAAACCCCCCAAGGGACCACCATCACAACCTTAAGTGTCAAAAGTCTTTTCAACCATAGTATCTGACCCCTTGAGCTCATCCTCAACATTTTTTCTTGTAGCTAACAACACAAAAAACCACTTTTCGGGTGTCCTTTGAAACCGCATTAATGCCTGATGGACCTCTCATTTCACCAGTACCAGAGTCATCCTTGGAAGAAGACTACTTCACCCCATCCCTCGAATTCAGATCACACATAAGAAGACTAAACACTATAGAAACCGTCTTAATAAGGTGTGCCTCTATATAATCCCTGAAAGTTGGTTCTACCAGGTTCACCAAACCAGCAGTATTACTTGAACAAGCACCCGCAGTAGACAACGGCCTCTGACCAATGGACCTACCTAGCCTCTCTCTCATATTAGACGTCCTCCTATTCATATCTTTGCATTTACATTTAGAGGCTAGATTCCCCAATCAATAGTAGGTAATGTAATAATCAACCCAATATTCAAAGATAATGGCCTCCTTCAATAGGAATTTTTCTCCAACTATAATCTATATTCAATCAACTTAAGGCCTCACAATATCCACTACAACATAGTTGAGGGGGTTGATCGGATGACACACAATGGATGTTAGAACATCATAATAGAGAAATTAAGCCCCCATATTACAAATAATATGTATAATTACAAGCTTTTGAAAATGTATTGGGAGTTGAGCGAGATTTACCCATGTTGAAATGGTGGATGGATCATGATTCATACATAGATTAAAAGACAATAAATGGAGGAAGAACATGCAGTCGTTGCATCGACATGGGGAACTGGACCAAGCCCAATGTAGTCCAGATCATGAAGTGGTGTTTTTCAAGAAGACATGAATCCGTGCGGTCTTTCAAATACCTTTTATCAAACTTCAAACAATTGAAATCATAAACTAAGGTCTTGAAATGGTTGAAACGAGCCACCAGTGTCAGATCTAGATGACTCGACACGTTGTAGAACTTTGACAATGTGATCGATAATTGACAGTCACCAAGATGGAGATCAGGAACCTTCAGGCTTAATGAAGTCTCTGGGAACTTTGAGAGAAAACAAGGGTTCAATAAGGGGTTAATGGGTTTCTGTGAGATTGGAGGTGGCAAGATCAGTTCCTCCTCCCTCCTCCAACCTCAAGGAAGGGTGGGAGGATGGGGAATCAGCCTCGATCATCACCAATGGTTCAATCACAAAAGGCCATCATTGTCGAGCTCTCTCTTAAAGTTATATATCTTATCCACATATAAATTTCTTGGTTTTCTATATGTTCTCAAAGAATTTTTTTAAAACTTATTTTTTATATATTTTTTTCTATTAAATACAATTTTTTTATTTTATGAAATAATTTTTATTAGGCTAAAATTATTCCATTTTAAGGAAAAAATATTTAAGGTATTTTCAAGAATTTCAAAGAAGGATTATTTTCACTCATTTTAAAATTATTTATTATAAATGTCTAAAATGTTATTTTACATCTATGTCAATGACCATTGATGTTCCTTATATTTTATAAAGAGTTATTTTCTTATTCTACAATCTAAATTTTTTCTCTACGTGGATATAAAAAATCCTAATGATTTTTTCAAGACAAACATAAATTTCCTTTAGTTTAATTAAGTTATTATAGATAAATAAATATTTATTTATATAATGGTTAATATTTTTTTCCATCAAGTAATGGTTGATCCCTATATATCCCTCAAAGGCATTGGATGAAGAATTATGTTTGATGAGATAATGGTAAACAAGTAGTTATGCTCGATTAACAAACAGAAATATGTTATTGAATCCAGATCCACACAGGGAAATTGGTAAGTAAATCCCAATACCTTAATGGAAAATGGTAGTGATTCCTAGTCCACTAAAGCGTATAATATATAAATCATGAACCACTATTTTATAATACTTATGATTTTTTCATGATAGTTTCCTAGGTTTTATACATACTTATTTTATGATGGATCATTTATTATCTTACATGTTTTTTCCGGGAATGTTTTCTTAATGATATGTTCATGTATCTTTATTATTATCTCATACTCAAATGCTTATTTTTTTCCCATTTATAAACATAATTGTTTTTCAATTATATTTTTATTACTAAATATCTTAGATAAACCATTTATTTATTTTTTATTCAACCTATTATGAATATGAGTATCACTTATGAGAAATGTAAAATGGAGTATAGTGATACTCGATTTAGGATAAATTTTTACATGTTTTTAAAAAACTCCCTTATATAAAAATTCATCATATACACTAAACATTGAATTTTTTATTTATTCTGAGACATAACATTTAAATCATGAATATATATATATATATATTTGGCATGATTATCCTCAAATATTATCATAGAAAGTGTTTAAGTAATGTTCTTTTGAATCGAATATAGGTGTCAAGGTTTTAGTCCCCTCAGCTATATAAAATAGATATTAAAAATTAATTAAGTAATGATACACGATTAAGGAAAACATAATTTTTTAATTTCAAATGGATGATAGCTAAATAGAAATTTCTAATGGGGTGTCCACTCTCAATGACACTAAAAAATTTTGTCAGGGATGTTTAAAAAATGACTTCATTGGAATCCAAAATAACATGGGAGAAGACTAATTTATCGTAAGGTAAAATAGAGCTTATGGAAATGTTTTTGATCTTTTTGAATGAATAGGGTGATAGAAATATGCTGTATAATGAATAAATCATGGTTAATGTATTCCAGTAGAACTATGAAATAATTTTTTTATTAATATTCTTAGTGGAAGCTAAAAATACAAGCTTCTAGAAGATTATTTGACCAATAAAATACTATAATAATCATATCAAGAAGATGGATATAAAGAAATCCATAATTCGAGGTTACATGAAGGAATTAAATTACATGAAGCAACTAGTGGGTTATGTTGATAAATGGAGTTTTGATTTCATGTTTAAGACCATGAAAAGCCTCTAAAGTAGGAAATTGTTTCAAAGACAGCAGAATTAGAAATTTGATGCCTTCATGGTACAAGAATGTTTTATTTTTTGAAAATAGGATCCCAGTTTCTTCCAAATGTCATTGAATGATGGGTGACTCATCAAAATTATCTTTTATATGGATGACATGCTGCTGACAGTTCTAGGTAATACAAGGACCAAAAAGATAAATATAGACTTGTATAGAATGTTTGATACTATGTATCATGGTCTATAAAAACTGGTATTTGGAATAAATATTGTGATATATTGAAAATTTGGGACATTGGTTCTATATCAAAGGGACTACACCCAAAAGGTTATCAAAATATTTTGGATGATTGGGTATAAGATAATATTAACTCGGTTAGTTTGGATATTAAAATTTTAAAAGGATAAAAAAAATAAATAAATTTGGGGCATGAACAATGTGAATTTTATATTTGAATAAGTGGTTGGAATCTTGATAAATTCCAGGGAATGTACTTGACTATAAATTTCATTCATAGTTGGAGTAGTGATCTAATTCTTAATGAAAATAGGAATGAATAACCTAGAGAATAAAAAATAGATCATATAGTACAAAACATTATTGGATTTTATGTTCTAGTACTTATTAGAATATGATTCATTACAACGTTTTTTTATGAATAATATTATAAACATTTAGATAAATATAAGATAAGCAATAATATTGTGTTTACCTGTATGGTAATGGCTATAAGCTATATGTTTTGCTTCTAATTGGCGGATACAGTTTCCATAACATAAAATTAGTACATAGAAATAATAGAAGTGGTAATGTAACTAATAAAATTAATGTTTTTCTTATAGGAACATTGTTTTTTAATAACTTGGTAGAGGGTTGTAATGTGACAATTATAGTGAAATTAACTTATCATATAATCTTGTATTTCATGCACTGTAAATAAAAATTTAACAAAAATGTTTCCTCAATTAAATTTATCTAGATGAAAGCGTGTTATATATTTGGAAGATAGAAAACAATCTAAATCTAGTGGATATGTTTATTAAAACTTTATTTAGAGAATGAATATGTAAAAAAAATTCCGTTTTGAGACTTGGGTGAATGAAATGAAATATAGAGAACTAAATTTTAATATTTTGGAAAATATTTTTTTGTTCCTATGTGATGGAGAATTTCCATAGATTTATTGGAACAGTCTTCAAGTGGGATATTTTCAGGATTGTTAATCATGTTTAAGATTACTAACTAAGTTCTACCAGAATGAGGATATTTTGAAGTAGGATTAGATTGATGTTACATGTAGGGGTATAAAAACTCTCTGAGGGACATTATATTAGTTAAACGATGATATCCTTGAATGAGAATGTACCTTGTTTAGTTATGTTAGATGATATTCAAATTAATCTACAAATAAGGCTCATTTTGTTCTATTATAAAGGGTTCAGTAACATTATTTTTCATAAATGAATTTCAAAAATCTAAATTGAATTTTAATAATTTATCAAAAGTCACTATAAAACAAGTATGGGAAAATTGTGAATATCACCGGTCTGTGAAACCGAATGACTATCTACAGCCCAACTTATAATTTTTTTGGGGATATATTTTGATTTCCTGAAACTAAGTGACACACAAAGGTTCCAAGATTCTGGTTGACTATAGGCCTCAAGCATGTATCCCAAAACACTAGAGGCCTTTGACTAGTATTGAGGGCCTAGGGGTGTTAATGGGGAGACTACAATAGGTAATTGACGGAATAGTCTCCCAACAACAACACCCTTGGCCCAAAATGGTAAAAATAAAAAAGGAATAACTTATTTTATTGGTTTTTAGAGACATTTTATGTCTCTAAAAATTTAGAAAACATGGATACAAGGTAGAAGGAAAAATGTTATATATAAAAGAATAAAAAAGAATCCAAAAACAAACCAAGAATCCCACTCACCAACATGGTCATATTATACCATAATATATCCAAATTAAATAAATAAATAAACTTTCCAAATAGGGATATATACCTTTTTCAACAATCACAAACATGTATTCTTCTCGGGAACCAGTGTTTACCCAAAAAGGGTCTAAGATAAATCTTAGAAAATTTCCACCGAATGAGTATATAACATGAATTAATTGTAATATAAACTAGAATAGTGAGAAAGCATGTGTATATAATAGTAAATAAGTAAAATAACATAACTATCCATGTACATGCTTCAGCCTTAGATATTGTCTATACATGTAATCCTTTAATTTATTAATTATGTTCCAATTTATAAATTTATTTCATGTGATGTATAAATAGTACTGACATCCTAACAATATGATAATAATTAATGATCCATGATATATCAATCCATCCATGATGATAATAATAATTAAAGTGGTCCAAGTTAACTTCCAAGGCATACTTGACCTGATGGGTTGATACAACTCAATAATAATATGGAGTCTAAATATAACAGGTGAAATTGTAATCCATGTGAAATATCGAACGACATTCATGATAATGAAATTTCTAACTACTTCCAAGTAATTAATCCAAGTTAAAATGGGATAAGAAAAAACTAGGCCCAAGGATGTAACCATGTAACCAAATTTTAGAAGATGTCATGCCAAATCCATGGATTTAATCCATGGATTCCAATAATAATAATAGCAGGATCCTACAATATCATACTAGGCATCCAATAGTAAATAAATATCAGGTTCCAATGTGGTTCCCACCCTTGGTAACTGGTTTCCTTGAATCATAATGGTGTCCATATGTGATCAAATAATTCCCTTGTAAATATAATGCTCACTCGAGTATGAACACTACTATAATAATGTCAAGGTCCATATACAAAAGGTAACTTATTCTTCATTCATTAATAAACTATGTCCATGTTATTTTCCTACATCTAATTAATCCATTTGGTTTATTCCATACCAATCATTAGTGTGACAAGTATATATGGAATGAAACCATTTATGAATTCATATAACTTATAATCAATTCCTTAGGTTCACTCTAATACCTTCGTTTATACATGGAAAGGGGTTTTACATATATGTAACAAAGTATTTTAGCTACATTTAAATAGTCCATATCATATATATAATAAAAATTCAAATACCAGTTGATATGGATTTATCAAGTTGAATCACTTAACAATGAAAGGTCATGTGATTATAAAAAATGTTCTAGGAATTAAAAATTAATTGGTTTAATTATGCACATACCTTAACAATGTCAATTCAAGGCACACACTAATAGTGGATCAGAGAAGCTTAACAAGCCCCTAAAATCAAAATTTTTTGAACACACTACATTGGATGGATATTATTAAGGTTTAACCTCTAACAACATGAATATACTTTGCTAAAAATTTGAATAACAAGATAATTGTATATATAAGAAAGGTATTTGAATTTAACATACCACACTCGATGGAATCAGCTTGCACCAAACAACTAAAATTTATAAAATATTTAAACTTGAGGTATGAGGTATAGTCTACCTACCCCAAACTCATATGACTCCCCTCATATAGTATTAGCCTCTAGATTGTCCAAGATTATAAGAGATCTGATGAATCTAATGACACCATAAAAATAGGGAATATGAGCCTACATGAAAAAAACATCATCAATATGAACAAGAAGGATGAGTGGCTAAAAAGAAATTGAGAGCTTAATGAGATGAATCCATTGAGATAAATGGGGATCCAATTAGAGTCCAGGTGGTGATCTGGGAATAAAATAAACCATAGATGGATTGGGAGTTAAAAAATGAGGAAGATAGTCCTTGTTTTTTCACTTGTGAAAAAAGGGAGGATGGAAGATTATTAAACATTTTATTAAGTAAGAAAGGGAAATTTTTACTTAAAACCTGGGTCGCATGGTTTGGCCACACGATTGGCCAAATATTGGGTCTACTAGGTACCCTTGAATAGTTCAAGAAACACTTTTCATGGTTATGTCACACAGTTTGTGAAACCATTTTCCAACCATGATAATCTCCACAACAACAATTTATTTCATTTCTACATGGGTGTGCGGCCCCTGTCACATTCTTAGGGAAACATGTGTTCCCTAATTCACCCCAATATCCATCACCAAAATTTCATTAGGGGTTGTGTGGGATGGGTCACATGGTTTCTACTAACTATTCAACATAGTGTTTTTCTCCACCAGTCGGGGTTGATTTCTCTAAAAAAACCCTAAAACCCCCTAAAACATTATTTAACTCATTAGGAATTTTTATTAGGTTCCAAAAAATTAGATTTACCAAATTTAAAAGGATGATAAGTCAGTGAAAAATCAGGTTTTTATAGTCTTCCACCCTTAAAATAAAACAATTCTTGAGTTCCCTTCCGAGAGTGGAGAAATACTATCTGAGAAAATAACTCTGGAAACTAGGCATGTGATATACCCCCCCCACTCCAATGTATCAACATTTACATAGTAATTCTTCCATTGTACCAACACTAATGAGATAAATTTTTCAGTGATAGGATTCGTGCTCTTGTCAATGAATCATATAATGTGCTATTTAAATGAAGAATCGATATCAAACTCAAGTTTCCTGGGAACCAAATTATTAGATAGGTCTTCATGATACCTATTAAGTTGTAAAATGTGGAAGACATTGTGCATGTAATGGAACATCTATGGTAGTAACAACAAGTAGGATACCAGACTAACTATCTTCATAATCTCAAATATTCTGAAGTAATAAGGATACAACATACTTTTCCTTTGTATCCATCTATTCTTTTTCATGGGTTACACTCTTATAAACAAATAATCTTCATCCACAAACTCTAGATGTTGATGATGGAAATGAAAAATAAGATATCTATCTTTACCGAGTAGTAGACATACAATTCCCAGTCATTTGAACCAGCCCTAAATTCTATTGCATGAGATGATTACCTAGTAGGTATACCTCAAAGAATCAAAAGAGTTATGGGGAATCACACTATACAATGACTCAAAAGGACCCATCTAAATTTTCACCTTAAATTTATTATCATAGGAAAATTTGATGAGATGGATATGATTCTCCCAACAACCACTGAAATCATGGACGCATTCTTAAAGAATGTCAACTAACATGAATATCATCCCTTCCTAAATACCATCAGTTTGAGGTTGAATTGTTTTTCTTAGAATCTCCTATGTACCCATAGCCTTTGCCATCCACTTCCAAAACCACAATGTAAAAAAATCCTTCTAATATGAAACGATAGTATGAGGGTCCCTATATAGTTAGATAACATAATATACATACATTCTCCCCTACTCATCATCTAATAATGACTTTATGTTATGAAAGAAGTGGTTACTTTATTTAGTCAGTCAATAACTACCCATACATCGCCACTACCTCAAGGAAACCTTGGTAAGATGACTATAAAGTTGATGGAAACATCTTCCCATTTTTTTTCCTAGACTAGAACTAGCTGTGAAAATGCGTTAGGTTGATGGTGCTCCACCTTCTCATACTGAATGGTGTAACAATTAGTGGTTATACCTACTATCTGACATTTCATCCAAGAATATCAATACTGGCATCACATAACATGATACATCTTGGAGATTCCTGGATGAAATTTGCATTAAGAAGCATAGGACTCCGACATAATTTCCTCTCTAATATTTTTACAAACCCATAAAAACCATTTATATGTAAGATTTTATCTTTTTTCCATAGAAAAATTCGATGGTAGGTCATCTCCCAAAGTCCTTTCATTTAGAACCAATCCTTCAGGATCTAAAAATTTACCAATATTCACATTCTCAATGGGGAAATATGAATATTTTTTTTATTAGAGATAAAATTGATTATGAATATCATCAAACTCTATATGTAGCTTATAAAAGAAGGAAATAAATTTATATTCATCACTTTCATCCTGTATGGCTTGTACCAGATTTTTTCGACTCATCACATCTGCCAACGCATTACCTTTTCTAGGATTACAGGAATGCTACAAATAGATTTATCAAAGATATTTGACCATATCTGTTATATTATATTCAATTTAAGATGTTGAAATATATATTTTTGAGGCTATTGTGATTCATATACACCATGATGCAATCACCCATTAGATAGTGTCTCGAGCAACGTAAGGCATGAACATCTACTGCTAGATGAAGGCCAAACATCAATTAATTTCTATCATGAGTCATCAAATAAAAAGATATTTATTATATGAATCTATCATACTATATTAACACTACTCTTAGTTTGATGAATGATGCATCATAGAACATAGTATAACCTCTACTCGGATATAACAGTATCAGAATTGGTGTGGAGGTGAGTCTTTCTTTAAGCTGTTCAAAGGCTTTCTCACACTATTATAACCATGGGAACTTGACACTATTCTATTAAACACTATCATGAGTTGAATAAAAGGAAGATAATCCCATTATTAAATTCATGTAACATTCAGAATATGCCATGAAACGTTATTTAGATAGCACATTTTTTTGACGCTCCCAGGAAACCACGACACTAAACCTTCTCTAGATCAACATCTACTCCTCATTTTGAGATAATATGACCCATGAAGTGATCATTTTCAATCCATATGTGGTACCAAGAAATATTTAAATAAGTATATTTCTATCTTAGCATACTCAAAATGATCTAATGATTATCTTCATGGTAGCTAAGAGTTCCATAATACACAAAGATGTCGACCAAAAATACCAAGAAAAAATAATCTAGATAGGGGTGTGAAACACGATTTTTTAAAATCCATGAGAATATAGGGTATGTTTACAAGACCATGTAAAATAATAGGGTGCTCATACAAACCATTCAACCTATAGAAATATATACATCGTATTTCTGATTACCTAACTCACACCTAATGAAATCCTAATCATAGGTCAATCATAAAAACAACCAAGATTCTATTATTTAGTCAAATATATCATCTATTTGAGGGATTGGACAATGTTTCTTTACCATAATCTAGTTCCACCCTCTATAATCCATTCATATGTGAAGGGTTTCATCAACCTCGTATTGAAACCATGGTCTTCTATGCATTATTTGGATTATGGTTTGTGTTTGTTGTCCATCCTCAATGGAAGTTCAAAACGTGTACTAGCAAGGTGATCATACAGTTCAAGAAGACAACAGTGTTAAAGATGGCACCGTTTTCCTGTGTTTTCTAATTTTTTGGGCCTCAAAATTTGAAATATAGAGAAATGTGTTATTTCGCAAAGAGACTTGCGCGCTGAGGCCTTGGAGGCTTGGAAACTTATGCGCCTGAGGTTTTTCAGAATGAGAACATGAAAATATGGAAAAGGAAAGAGGGTCACGTAAGTATTGGTCTGGTCGCGCAAGTGACTTGCGTGCCGTGAAAAGACATGCGCACTTTTAACTTAGAGTATTGGAAAGTTTCGCGCCATTTGACCATCGTGTTTTGATCAACAAAATATGGAAAAGTAAATAGGGGCGCACAAGATTGGAAGTTGGTCGCAAAAGGGTCTAGGAGGACAGAAGGGTTGCGCGCTGAAACTTGTGTACAGCCGCGTAGGCTATCCAGATGCTTATAAATAGAGAACCACCCCTCCTCATTCGATACGAACTTTGGACTTGAAGAAATTCAGAGCTCCCATCGCGCATGTGTTGAAGTCATGCAAGTGTTGGTGGGTCGTGCAAGGTGGAGTAGCGCGACAGTTGTTTGCTGCCTGTTTAGTCGTCGCGCAAGTGATTTGGGGATACATGCGTGCCAGAATTGAAGTTGTGCGACAGGTTTCCATTAGGTTTCAAAATCGATTTGGGTTGAAAATAAGTTGAGTCGCGCATGTTTTTTCGAAGAAGGTTGAGTCTCGCAAGTGTTGGAGGAGGACTTGTGTGCCATCCTTAAAAGCTGTGCACCGTCTTGGTGTTGTGTGCTAGGTGTTTATTGAGGCTTGTTGATTGTCTTGGAGTTGCACGAAAGTTGAAGATCATTTAATGAGTGATAGTGGGACTTCAACAGAGCATCTACATATAACAGAGGATGATTTCATTAAGCAATGACGAAGAGACCTTCACGTCTATAAACTGAGTGGGACTTCACCTAAGGGCAGTGAATGAGGGGGAGTCAACGCGAGTGACCCGAGGGAAGCAGTGAGATATCCCTAAACCTTTGTAAAGGTAGTGAGCGTGGGACAGAGTGACTGTGCCTGATCCTTTGTAATCCACAGCTAGTAAAGATTAGTGGAATTGGGTATGACCGACAACTTATCGGCGTATGCTCCTTGGACGTAGTCCTTAGTGGTGAGCCAAGTAAAAATGATGTGTCTTCTCTGTGCATGTCAATGTTTTCTTTCTTATCATATTCATCTTACAGGTTCAACAAGTTCCTACTAACATGGGAACAAGATCCATCACATTAAAAGAAAATGTTGTCACCCTGATTCATCCCTCCCCTCTCAAGTTGTCCCGGGGTCCTTCAAGTGGTATTAGAGGGTAAAGGTTGCTGGTGTTGAATCTGTCCTTTATCGTCATGGAGAATGCAGTCAATGTCAGGGGAGTCCCTCACTTCGATGGAGGTTATTTTCAGATCTGGAAGAATATAATGAGATCTCATCTAAGATCTCTTGGAATGGATGTTCTCTTTTCTACTGTACAAGGAATACAATCCAGTGATCAAACAAGCCTGGCTAAGACTGAAACAGACAGAAAAATTCTTGATGCAGATACTAAAGCACAAAATGCACTTACTATAGCCCTTTCTGATCAGATCTACCTAAAGGTGATGAATTTCACCTCATCAAAATCCATGTGGGATAAACTCGAGAATATTTATGTAGGAGATAGAAAAGTGAAGGAGGCGAAACTAAAAGTGCTGCACAATCGGTCTGATGATCAAAAGATGCATCCAAACGAGAATGCAGACTCTTTCTTTAATCGAATTACTGAAGTGGTTGGAGAAATTCAGGGTCTAGGTGAATAAATCAAAGACATTGATATTGTAAAGAAAATATTATGAATACTTCCACATCTGTACAATGCAAAGGTGTCAGCCCTTGAGGAAATATATCTTTCCAGACTTTCTCTGGATGATCTACTTAGAATCTTGGTATCATATGAAATGAGAGTCAAACCGAAAGATTCTACGACTCGTGTGATCAAGGAAATGAAATTCAAGGCCATGTATAAACTGAAAATCTCATAAGATAGTAGTGGTGAATATGACGAAGAAAAATAAATTCTTTCTCTCATTGCAAAGAAGTTCCAGAAGGCGAAAGGGAAATTCAATGGGAAGTTACCTCTCGCATGTTTTCATTGTGGAAAAGTTGGGCACATTTCCTCTCAGTGCTTAAGAAAGATCAATGATGAAGGTAGTGAAGATGAAATCTTTGAGAAGCCTCGGAGAAGGTTCTTAAAAAATGGAGACATCAAATATGGAAAGAAAATTCAAAGGAAGAGTTTTGTCTTTGAAGAGGAATAAGATGATAATGAATTCTGTGATAAAGAAGAACCAGAATTCAAAACTGGGAACCATGCTTCCATGATGGCCACTGATTGAAATGCTAGAAGATACTGGTGGAGAAGAATGACTGAGAACATGTGTTGATCCATAGATGCAACTTAAGGATGTTGTTCATAAGATTATGATTAAATGTAAGATTTGAAATAAGTGTAAATCAAGTGTTGAAGAATCAACTGAATACGATGATCAACATGAAGTTGAAATTGAATGACTGGAAGAATTTGTGAAGGTACAGTATAAAATAATTGAAAGCAATGATGATGTTGTGGATCTAAAGCTAAGAATTGAAGAGCAGGAAAGGGTCATCAATGACCTCACCTCCAGACTTGATGAAAAATCCAAGACTGCTGAGGGTCTTGAAGAGGAAGTTGTTACTCTAAGGAGTAAACTTGAGACTGAATCAATTCCAAAAGAATCAAGGATGAAAATACAGTTTGGAAGATTCTCAGATGTAGAATTACTACCAAGAGTCAAGTGTGGTTCAGATGGGGTTGGAAAAATCTTGAGTGATCAAATACCCACTTGCATGGGAAAGAGTGGAATTGGCTGTGAGGCTGAGACATCAACTGTTGGAAGTGAAAAGATCCAAAAGAAAGATAAGATAAAAGTTGAACATGTTTAAAAGTTACCTAAAGTCCCAAAAAAGGATCCCTCAATCCAAACTAAAAGGAGAACTTAAAATTATCCTCAAACATTCAGAAATGACAGACTGTCTAACTATCTTCCAAGGAAGAAGGTATGAGGAGAAATTGAAGTGAAAAGAAATTTCCTCTCATGAAGTGTCAGTTCTGTGGCTATCTGGGCCATACCATGTCTTATTGAGAAGAGGCAAGAAGCTATCTTAATGGATAAGATATAGACGCTCAACAAAGGAGAACAAATTCATATCCTAATTCTTATAGAAGAAACAATTTCAATGGATATTGTTATTTTTGTTCTAACTTTGGTCATAAGGCTACTAATTGCAGGCAGAGAAGGGACATGGACACCTCATGCCGAAGTTCAGGACAAGTCAAGTCTCGTCAGCAAGACAATGTTTCTCATTCAAACAGTTTTTCTCCTCTCAAAGATTATTTTGAAAAAGAAGAACCTGGGTATGTGGAAGAGTTAATTGAAAGGCCATCAATACTTTATACTCAATCCAATGTCTCATGGAAGGAAAGGAAGAAGATTGAGAAATCCAACCTTGCAGAGGTGGCCCTCAAAGCTACAAAGAACAACTGTACCTGGATTCTGAATAGCGGATGTTCATCTCATATGGCAGTTAATGCCGGCCTTCTAACGGATATCAAATGGATGGTCGATGGTACAGTACGATTTGGTATTGATGGGGATCTGAAAATCAAAGGGAGTGGAAGTACCGAATTATCCAATGGAGAACTAAAGATGACTGAAGTCCTTTACATAGATGGCCTACTTCATAATCTCCTCAGCGTGATTCAACTCTGTGACTCGGGACATATAGTTACTTTTAATCAGAAAGGCTGCACTATCAAGGGAAAGACAAGGAATTCACTTATGAAGTGATGCTGAACATAAGGCAACTTGTATCCGGTTGATAGTAAAGAAAATGTGTGTAACATGACTGTTGAAGAAGAAAACAATTTGTGGCATCAGAGACGGGGACACATCAATCAACAAGACATGGAGAAAATATCAAAATTGATAATTCTCATGGAAATTCCAAACCTAAAGTGTGAGCGTGAAAAATCTTGTGATGATTTCATTCCTGGGAAGCTGGTCTGCAGTTCATATCGGCCAAAGAAGAAAAGGGCATCTCACCTTCTTCATCTGATTCATACAGATGTATGTGGGCCGATAAATGTTTCTGGAACTCATGGAGAAATGTACTTTTTCCATTTCATAGATGATTACAGTAGAATGGCATGTGTGATGGTCATTCACAGGAAACGAAAAGTCCTTCACTTCTTGAAAACATATAGGCGAATCGTCGAGATTGATACTGGACGAACAATAAATGTGTTTCTATCTGATAATGGAGGAGAATAGACGTCCATTGAATTTGAAAATTATTTGGAGAATCATGGGATACAGCATGAGGTAGCTTCTATGAGAAATCCACAAGAAAATGGAGTTGTTGAATGTAGGAATCGAAAGGTGAACAACATGGCACGAACTATACTGATTGAGAGTCGTATTCCACGACATTACTGGAAAGAGGCTGTTTAAGCTGCAGTTTACATTCAGAATCGAAAAGGACTTTATAAAGGTGAGACAAA
Organism: Viscum album; assembly: GCA_963277665.1. NCBI lineage: Eukaryota > Viridiplantae > Streptophyta > Magnoliopsida > Santalales > Viscaceae > Viscum > Viscum album. The sequence goes on from OY728151.1 coordinate 314,634,543, forward strand.
GACACCATATGAATTGTGGCATGGATGGAACCCTTATTTAAAATACTTTTGTGTCTTTTGATGTAAATTATTTATCAGGAGCAATGAATGAAATCAAGGTAAATATGGCGACAATGCAGATGAAGTAATTTTCCTCGGTTACTCAATGAACAAAAAAGCCTACAAATGTTTCAACAAGCCTTTAGGAAGGATTGTGGAAAGTAGTGATGTTAAGATAATTGAAGAGAAACCACAAATTCTTCAAGGACGTCATATTCTGATGTGATAGGAAGTTAGGAAGAAAGTGAACATGAAGAATATACAAATGAAGAAATAGAGGATGTTTTTCAAATCACTCAGCAGTCACATCATGATGTTGACTCAGAAGAAGAATCTGAAGAAGAATATGTGGCTGATGAGAATGCTACTGAACCTCACAGGAGAAATCGAAGAGCTGAGATTGATCCATCCAACATAATTGGGGACAGGATTGCACCCACTCAAACAAGAAGGATGAGGAATAACACCCAATCTTCATTTCTATTAGTTGTAGAGACATCCACATTCGAAGAAGCTGCAAATGATGAATCTTGGGTGAATGCCATGAATGATGAATTAGATCAAATTGACAAGAATCAAACATGGGATCTTGTCCAGAGACCCAATAGTCACAATGTGATTGGTACCAAATGGATATTCAAAAATAAGTTTGATGAACATGGAAGTGTCATTAGAAACAAGGCACGACTTGTATGTAAAGGATACTCCCAGATTGGAGGAATTGATGTTAATGAAACCTTTTCTCCAGTGGCTAAACTAGAGTCAATCAGGCTTTTCCTTGCCATGTCACTCCAAAGAGGATATAAAGTATATCAAATAGATGTCAATACAGCATTCTTGAATGTTTTACTCGAAGAAGAAGTCTACATTAAACAACCAGTAGGATTTGATTGGGGTACTGATGAAACAAAGTTCTGCAAACTGAATAAAGCTCTATATGGTTTGAAGTAGGAACCAAGGGCATGGTAATCATGAATGGATTCATATCTCAAGAATCTAGAATTAAAAAGAAGGGGAGTTGATCACAATCTCTATGTGATTAATTCTCCAAAATATCAATTCATGGTTCTAGTCTACATTGACGATATCATATTTTGTGGTAGCAGGTAGAAATTAGTGGACGAATTTTCTAACCACATAAAATCAGAATTTGAAATGTCTATGATTGGGGAGCTCACATATTTCTTGGGGCTACAGGTGATTCAAAAGAATGAATACACTTTCATTTCTCAGGAAAAATATGCAAGAGAGCTATTGAAGAAGTTTAATATACAAGACTCCAAACCAACGTCAACTCTGATTGCAGTTGGAACTAAACATGGAATGCATGAGGATGGGGACTCTGTTGATCCCACCATGTACATGAGGATCATTGGGAGCCTACTGTACCTGACAGCGACACGACCAGATATTATCTTTTCCACATGCCTTGCGGCCCGCTTTCAGAGTAATCTAAAGGAGGTGCATATCACTGCAGTAAAATGAATCATGTGGTACATTCAAGGTACACATTACTTCAGGTTATTTTTTGCTGCAAGAAGGGACAATGAATTATCAGCATTTTCTAATGCTGACTGGGCTGGTGATGTAGTAGATAGAAATTCCACTAGTGGTGGAGCTTTCTATCTTGGGCAGAAATGTGTTGGTTGGTTGATCAAGAAACAAGAAATTACTTCACTTAGTACTACTGAAGCTGAGTATATCTCTGCCACAAAGGTATGCACTCAACTTCTATGGATGAAGCAACAATTAATAGATATTTTTGATGAGGTAAAGCAACCAATAGTGATTTACTGTGATAACAAGAGTGCAATTGATCTTACAAAGAATCATGTTCATCATTCTTGTAAGAAATATATTGAAATCATGTATCACTTTATCAAAGAAAAAGTTGAACAGGGGGTGATTATAATTGATCATGTGGGAACTGATGAGCAAGTGGCTGATATCCTGACCAAGCCACTATCCGCGGTTGTGTTTGAAAATCATAGGTTGAACCTCGGTGTTCAGCCGCCTCCTAGTGCATAAGAAGGTTATGCAATACCCCACTCCCCGTTTGTGAAAACTGTTTTTATCTGTTTATGGCTATGATACAGGTTTATGGGGGAGATACTATCCAGGGGGAGTATAGTTTGAGCTGAACGTTGAACAAATTATCGGTCTTTGGATTTATTGTCAATGGGGGAGAAAGGAATAAATTTAGGCAAGTAAGGCTTCTGTGATGAGAAGAATGAGAATGAAAAAATTGAAACCCAATTCAACCTTCCTCTCTTGTTTTCTACACCGATCATTGCTCACATAGACATAGAGTGTGGGCTGAGTTGATTCTTGTGTTTTTGGTTTTCACATGGATGGATATCTATTGAATTTATTTTCTGATTTCCAACAAAACCAAATGGGGAGATTTTTGGAACCATGGTCTTCTATGGATGATTTGGAGTATGGTTTGTGTTTGTTGTCAATCCTTAATGGAATTTCAGAACGTGTACCAGCAAGGTGATCATACAGTTCAAGCAGACAACGGTATTGAAGATGGCGTCTTTTCCCAGTTTTCGCCAATTTTTTGGGCCTCAAAATTTGAAATATAGAGAAATGTGTTTTTGGAAAAGAGACTTGCGCGCCGAGGACTTGGAGGCTTGGAAACTTGTGCGCCTATGGTTTTTCATAATGAAAACCTGAAAATATGGAAAAGGAAAGAGGGTCCCGCAAGTATTGGTTTGGTTGCACAAGTGACTTGCGCGCCGTGAAAAGACTTGCGCGCCAGTACCGTAGAGGATTGGAAAGTTGCGTGCCATTTTACCATCGTGTTTTTATCAACAAACTATGGCAAAGTAAATAGGGGTTCCAAATATTGGAAGTTGGTCGCGCAAGTGTCTAGGAAGACAGAAGGGTTGCGCACCGAGACTTGCACGCCAAGGGAAGACTTGCACGCCGCCGCGCAGGGTATCCAAATGCCTATAAATAGAGGACCACTCCTCCACATTCGACATGAACTTTGGACTTGAAGAAATTCAGAGCTCCCGCCACGAAGGTGTTGAAGTCGTGCAAGTGTTGGTGGATCACGCAAGGTGGAGCAGCACGATAGTTGTTTGCTACCCATTCAGTAGTCATGCAAGTGATTTGGGGATAATTGCGTGCCATAATTGAAGTAGCGCGATAGGTTTCCATTAGGTTTCAAAATTGATTTGGGTTGAAAAGAAGATGAGTCGCGCAAGTTTTTTTCCAAAAAAGGTTGAGTCGCACAAGTGTTGGAGGAGGACTTGTGCTCCAGTTATAACTTGCGCGCCATCCTTAAAAGCTGAGTGTTGTCATGGTGTTGTGCGCTAGGTTTTTGTTGAGGCTTGCTGATTGTCTTGGAGCTGCACGAAAGTTGAAGATCAGTTGACGATTGATAGTGGGACTTCAACAGAGCATCTACATATAACAGAGGATGCTTCCATTGAGCAATGATGAAGAGACCTTCACGTCTATAAACTGAGTGGGAATTCACCTAAGGGCAGTGAGCTATGGGGAGTCAACAGGAGTGACCCGAAGGAAGCACTGATCTATCCCTGAACCTTTGTAAAGGCAATGAGCCTGGGATAGAGTGACTATTCCCAAACCTTTTTAATCCACAACTAGTGAAGAATAGTAGAATTGGGTACGGCCAAAAACTTGCCGGCTTATGATCCTTGGATGCAGCCCTTAGTGGTGAACCAAGTAAAAATGTTGTGTCTTCTCTATGCATGTGAATGTTTTCTTTCTGATCATATTCATCTTACATGTTCAACAATTTTATACTAATGTAGGAGCAAGATCCATCACATTAAAATAAAAAGTTGACCCCATGATTCCCCCTCCCCTCTCAGGGTGTCCCGGGGTCCTTCACCTTCTTGGTGAAAAGCTTGGGTGAACCCCAAGAGCAAGTATTATGCCATATAATACCCTTGGACTCTAGATCCTCCATCTTTTCCTTGAGTAGCTAGGTCTTTTCAGGTGTCATACTATATATAGTAATGGACACTAGGGATGATTTTGATATAACTCCATCACATACTCTACCTCTCTATTAGAACGTAGGCATGGAATATTGTCGTGAACTACTTCCCTAAATTAATCTACTACTACAAGAACACATGACATATGTACTCTATGCACCATCATGAAGAGACTAGAAATAAGGGTGTTCACTTCACCTAGACCATGATTCACTTATCTAGATCCACCATCATGGATATTCCACTCACCCTTGTGTAGATAAATTATTCTTTATGGTGATGTAAATGATACCCTACTATTATAGATGCCTATATTGGTGTGATATGAGACAAACCAAACCATCCTAAGAATTATGAAAAAACTAATAATCTCATGTATGAAGTGGTCCCACAATAATGTATAATGTCTTAACATAAGTAGATTGTCCCTACATTGGTGTATTCCTTCTGAACATACACATGGATGTGTATCCAAGTTCATTACACCATAGTAATATTGTACTTCGAATAAAAGACCTTCCACGATAGATAAGAATATAAAGGACAATGAAGCACCAGTATCAAATAGTGATGATACTATAGTGGAGGATACACGAATATTACCTCATACAATAGATATTCCTTCGCTCCTATCCTTTCTTATTATCCATAATTCCTGCAACTGACATAATCCATAGACATATGATTCATTTGGACTACCTCGATCATGACTTCTTGGATGGCACTACCGAAAATATGAAGACTAAAAATTGTGGTCATGAACTCCTCCTCAACCATTTCTACTTGTGATACACTATCTCCACTCCTAAAATAGAATAAATAACTAACCTCTAAAGGTGGTTATAGTGAAAAAAATAGTTAAATTGGAAGATATTGGAATGGTCTGAAAAAATATATGAAGGATCCCCATATGGATTCCAGACCAACACTCCAGAGGGTCTCGATCACACTAAGTGTTTATATTCCCCTTACATTCAAACAGTTATAACACCATGGCACAACTAATATGGTTACTATGGCTTCCACTTCTTTGAAGATAATCCTTGGGGGAAAGTTTCTTGCTAACCAAAGAACTATTAGCCTATTATGGCCTAGATCCTTTATACTTGGTACTATTTCCAACACTTAAAATTCACTTAGTGACTAGATCTTGATTGAGTATCTCAAAAATGGTAGGTAGTTAAATTTCATTCTCATGAGTGTAGATGGTATATGGGATCCCATCCTCAGAGCATATAGAAAAAAAATCTCATCATCATCTAAAATTGGCACAATTAACTGCAACTCATTGAAACACATTGAATACTCCATAACTTCCATATCTCCCTACTCAACATTTAGGAACTCTTTGGCTTAATAATCTCTCATCATATTTGGAAATAATTATTCACATAAATAAATTTTAACAACAGTCTATACCATTTACTATTGGTGACAAGCTTCAGTAATCACATCCCACCAATGCAGGGAAGAATCATGAACCATGTAGGTAGAAAGATTTACACACTTCTCTAGAGGTATATGTAAATGCTCAAAGACAGTTAGGGTTGGCTGTATATAAGACATATAAACCTATTGAACACTATCCCCTATGAATATGGGAGGATGATACATCTGGAAATCACATGTCAGATCTTCAATAATAGGTGCAAGTCATAGAGCTCCCTTTATATACTGCATCATATATAGAAATCTATTAATAAGTTGAGAGTCAGTTCCTAGATCAGGTACTATAGACGATTCCACATGCTTCACACCTAGTGGTAATAATGGAAGATCAAGGCCCACGAAATCTATAGCATGTTACTTACCCCCCTTTTGGCACACGACATGAGGACATTGAGGTGGAATTAGTCTACAAAATCCTATTACACTCCCCATAATAATATTTTAATCATTTTTATAGAAAATTAGATGTTGAATATAAGTAAATTTCCCACTACCCATGATATACTACCTATAATACCCTCTTATATGGCCAGGTATTGGTATGTACTCATGTGTAAATTACAATGGTTATAGTATATGAAAGGTCAATAGAAAATTTATTCTTCACTTAATGGAACCCATTTATTTTGTAAGTTGTGTTTCAAAATTTCAAATTATATTTTCTTATTTTCCATAGGTTGAGGTCTACTTAAAATCGATCATCATTTCCTGTGAACTAGGGCTTGTACACCTTGTCACTAAAACTGACCCCCATGAAATTTCATTATAATAGATCGACTCAGTAAATTGGCCATTCTAACCCATGAGAACCCATACATATTGTGATTTGGAACTAGAAATTACTCAATCATCTTCCAATAGAAGTATGGGAATAGATTTATAAACAAGTCTCACTTAATAATCGTAATAAATTAAGGCAGAATAAATCTAAGAAATGCACCTATATGTCATGGAAATAATCTTGGAAAGTGAATTCATTATGTGTACTATGATACATGTAACAATTCTCCATGACCTCAAATCATTGGTCCAAGGATGAAATTACATACTAATTAATAATAATTATGTAAACTGTTATATAGAATGTGCATCACCCAAAGGTGAAGTAATATCAATTGTAAGAGGAAATAATGCATAAAAATAGTTATAAATCTAGAAACTTAGCACTTATATCATACATCAGTCATCTACACCCAATCATGACTTATAACCAACGTTATATGTGATCCTAATCTTGTGACAATTTTCTCTGAATAGTAAATCAATAAATGATCATTTATTACCACTTCATTATGTCACGAACCCGACTGCCACTCAATGTTTCCATGTGCATGGTTGGACACATGGCCTCAAACACATATCCCTAAATTCTAGAGGATTTCAATTGGTTGTGAAGTTCTAGGGTGTTCCTATGGTTAGAATATTACCTCATTACCATAGTGTAGAACAGAGGATATATATGATATCAGGTAAATAGTGGAATCGCTCTAAATAAAATAATGTCACATCATAAGAATATATGAATAATAAATAAATAAAGGAAATGAAAATCATAAAGAAAAATTGATGATATATGTCAGGTATCTAAAAAAATAGAAAACATGGTTTCAAGGATGTAGGCTACATGCTATAAAAAAGAATCCAAAAGAATCCACAAACTATCCAAACATCCCAATCTCCATCTCGGTCATCTACAACCCAGCTTCATATTTATACAATAATGTAATCAACTGTAAAAAATAAGACACTTCCTTTTTCAACACCTACATACATATAATCTTCTCAGGTACCAATGTCTACCTACATTGGGTGTTAGATAAATCTTAGACAACCACCACAAACAGTATCTATTACATCTATTCCCAATAATATAAACTTAATGTGTGTGCAAGAATTCATATATAAGAGATAATTAGTATAGTAATAAAAATACCCAAGTACCTGAATCATCCTCAGTGGGTGTTTAATCATTTTATCATTTCATTTATTAATTATTTTTTAGTTTAAAAATTTATGTCACATTTTGTATAACCAGCATTGGAATACAGAAAAAAAATTAATAGTAAAGGATCCAAGATATAACAATCCATCCATGACAATGATGACAATAATGAAAGGGTTAAATGGTAATATCCAAGGAATCCTTAACCATAGGGTTTGAAACAAATTAATTATAATCTGTTGTCAGACTATAAGGGGTAAGTGTGTAATCCATTGGAAAAAACCCAATACATTCCAAGATAATGAGATTTCTAAATGAGTGTAAGGAAATAATCCAAGGAAAAACAAGATAATAACTGACTATGACCATGTATGTATCCAAGGCACCACATGTACCTAGAAATCACAAGAGATTGAAGGAGTTTATCCAATGCATCATATAATTATATAGGGACATACAATGCCATACTATGAATCCACTAGTATACACAGATTGGGTTCCATGGTTGTTATCAACCATGGAAATCATATCCTTGAATTGAAATGGAATCCATGAGTGCTAAAGGAATTATATTAGGAATTCAAGGATATTTTAAGCATAATGACTCCTATAATATTATCAAGGTCCTTGTACAAAAGGAACCTTTTTCATGATTAATTAACTAATTAATCCCATGAAATACTCTAACATCTTATTAATTAATTTGGTTCATTCAATAAATTTCTTTAGAGTGAAAAGGATAAGAAGAATGAAACCATTTATTAATTCATATAAGTTATAATTAATTAATTTTTTTACTCTTCTTCCTTATATTTAGCATATATAGGGGTGCTACGGATATGAAACAATGTATTTCAATTACATTTAATTAGTCCAGGACATATATATAATTTATATTACAATACCATTATAGATTGATTTATCATGTTTAATAACTTATCCTAGAAGGTTCATGTGATTATCATATGTGCGATAGAAATTAATGACACATTAATTTAATTAAACACTGATCTTTAACAATTTCATTACAAGGAACATCCTAATGGTGGCTTAGGTAATATTAACAGACCCCAAAAATAATAATTATGAAAACACCGTATATTGGGTGGATAAAGATGAGGTTTTAACCTCAAAATAAATTAGGAACCTTTATTAAAGAATATCAATAACATGATCATGATGAATATAATAAAGGGATTTGAATTTAATAGGAAAACCCCGACAGAATCGATGTGCACACAACAATGGAAATTTATAAAATATTGAGACTTAAGGGATGAGTTATAGATCTCCTGACTCATACATTTATGACTCTCCCTGTCCAATATAAGCCACTATTTTCTCATGGATTAAATGATATTAGAATAATGGATTAATGACATGAAGATAGGGAATATGAGCCTATATCTAAATAGAGTCATAGATAAGAAGAAGATTGATGAATGGATAAAAAGGAATCGAGACCCTACTAAGAGAAATCCAATGAGAGAATAGAGAATAAATTAATGTTTAGATAGTGATTCAAGATCAAAACATACTTAATATGTCTTAGGAGCACAGAAATGGGAGAAATTAGCCCTTGTTATCCACGGGAGACAAAAAGGGAGGAAAAAGGAAGTTTAAACATTTAATTTAGGATGAAATGGAAATATTACCAATAAATATAGGTCACTCTGTTTGGCAACATGGTTGGACAAAACATGCACTAGCCATACTCCCTTTAATATATCAATGTCACTATTCAAGGTTAGGCTGCATGATTAGGTAAACCAAGTATCAACTGTGAACAAATCTTCTACAACAACATCTGTGATTTTCTTCACAACTGTGTGGCCCCTGGAATATAGTTAGGGAAAATAGTGTTCTCTAATTTACATTACTTTCAAGCCAAACATGGTTAGGAGAGAACATGTTGGATTGGTCAAATAGATTCAAATAGCCATGAGTCCCAGTTTTGTTCTACATTAGTCAAGGTTCCAAGCTTCAAACAGTCCTCAAACACCCACCTAAACATTCATAAACTCATTAGGGATCTATATTAGTTCCAAAATAAAAAAATTGAAAAAATTTATGAGCATCCATACCTAAAAGAAAAATATAACTTCTTACATACTTTCACACATGTGATGAAATTACTCAATGAGAAGTGATCTATATGTTTTAATATTTATAGTGATTTTATTTTCGTGAATAATCTATTAATAATGGAATAAAGATGTGGTTCCCACCAAGATTTAAGATTTAATGTATGATCCATATAAAGCTAAAGTGTATTTACCTTGTTTTATTATTTTTTCCATTTATGAATTTTTTTGAGTTAGGTTTTCACTTGCGTGTGTGAGAGGTTGACTTCGTGATGTGAATATGGTGTAAGGTATTATTGTCTTCTATTCCATCAAACACAATGGATTCTCTCTAGATAATATTCTCTCACTATGTGAATCATCTAGTGGATAATTTTATGTAATTGAATGTTGTGTAGATTACAAAAAAATAATTCTCTAAATCCCATGTTTTCAATATTTACAACACATCTTGTTTTTCATTACCATTAAATTATGTTTGGAGTTCGATTTTCTTTCAATACTCACTAATTTGTATTTGGGGAAATCTAATTTTTATATTTATACTCACCATTGTATACTATTCTTTTACACAAGATTTGAGTTTTATATAAATGAAAAACCAATTTATGGGTGGTTATAATGGCAGAATTAATGATAGATATGAATCTTAGTGGTGCTTAACAATAATGGTTTTGGTTGGTTTTTCATATTGGGAGCTAGTTTAATGAGGATTTAAATTTTTTCCAATTTTTCTATGTTTTCATTGATCTTTAGATATTTATCTCATTTATTTGGAATTATTTATACTATTTTCAGTTTCAATAATTTTATGGATATCTTAATTTTTTGAATTTATTTTACTCTATAGTTTCCTAATATAACTAGTATTTTATTTTTTATTTTTTTTCTAGATAGAAGTGGTTTTTCATAGGTTCAAAATGCTAAGGCCCACCATGTGAGATTTAAGATTTCATGGTCTTTCTAACCTGACCCTAGACTATTGGAGGTGGGAATGTGGTGGAACAATTATACCAACCTCTTATCTATGTTTGGCCCTAGAATTTTTGGTTTCCTACTATATCACTACTGATAAGATATGATCTAATTATTAACTATAAATAACATTATTTTTTATATGTATTAAACCATTAACATAATGGTACAATGATAAACTCCATTTACATTTTTCTTCATGATTTTAAAAATCCTCAAGAAAAAAAGCATAATATCTATATCCACTAGAAAAATCTCTATAATTGTTCTCCATTTTACCTTAGAAAGCAAAATCCACACACTCTCTATATATTTTTACTCTCTTTAACTTTAAACAAAAAAAAAATTCATATATATATATATATATATCGTAATTATCTCTATATCATTCATTTGAATCATCCTGGGTATAATAAAATTAATCCATCCATTAATGTTAATTGAAAACACTTTAAGGTAGTGACTAAAATTTAATGGGATAATCAACTAAATGATCAAAAGCATCTATATATAATGAAAATAAAAAATAATATTTTTATTCTGTCAGGGGAAAACCCCTGACCTTTCCAACTTCAATGTGACATGGGGTATTTTTATCAAAATCAAATATTTAATAACATCCATCAAATCAGAGCTTTATCCATGAATTAAAATCTAGTCATCACTGTTATAACTTTCTATAATTAAAAATATAATTATGGGTTTTCTATTATAATGACATGGTTAATTGATTGTATCTTTATCTGTAAAATATATACTAATATATTCACTTAAATAAGGATATAATATTTCTACATTATAGGTGTTTTATTTAATTTCATTTCAAATTAATTTCATGAAATGGAATATTATAGTCCATTTGAGTGTTGTGTAGAATGTCTACTGCAGAAGTTTTCTACACTATGAATTTAACAATGGTGTTTCTCCATAATATTTTTTCAGGAAATCATTTATTGTTTTTTGAGACTCATTTACAACAACTTCTCAAATAATTATCATTTATTTGGCTTCCAAAATTTATATAGATAATATTCATATTTTTTTCCAAAATTCCTAGGAAAATAAAACTAAAATATGGATTATTTTTATGATTTCATAAATATTCAACATATAAATTTTAAAAATTACTACACCAAGACATTTTAAAAAAAAATTTGTAGTCTAGTCTCTTATAGTATATTTTTTTCTTTTTTTACTAAAATATTATATGAAAAATTATATATAAATCTAAAAATGTATCTATAAAATGATCATCCCAAAAAAACATATTGAATCATCCTTGATGTTCTTTTTATAAACTTATTTTATAAATATTTAATTTATTCATTAAAAACTAAATTTATTAAATTTTTGTAATATTTTGACATGTAAGATTTTTCTTATAAACACAAAACAAATCACAAGTCAACTTTTTTGGATCGAAAAAAATGATCCATATTGTTGCCCATTATGGTAAATCCTATCAATAAATGTGTGGTATAAATTTCATACTCATAGTGATATTTTATGAGTTTAATGTATAAAAAAATCAAAATTATTTGTCTAAGTTTCATTATCATTTTGTATTGTTGGGATGACATGGGAGTTACCATATACCCTTTTAAAATAAGCTATGACTCACTTGATTGAGGATTTTTATTTTCATAAATTTCATCATGGAATTATTCCCATGATAAAATCTATTAAGGGGGTTTAAAATGAAGGCCATGTAGTGTTGCATGCTACTTATTTTGGGGGTCAATATTTTCTCTATGTGGTGTTGAGGCCTCCCATGTTTTTTATGGTTGTTGGTTTGCATCTGGAATATCCTGGGTAGACTAGAGGAAATCATGTTAGTAATAATTCAGGCATACCTACTGAACTCCATAAGGACACTTGATACGAACTCAATGATGGATATCATTGTTATGTATATTGACATGCATAAAAAATATATTTTTTTGTTCATATTTGAAAATTTAAACTAATAATGGAAGAAAAAATCTTGATATATTATAAAAATGTCATTTTAAGGATTTCATGTCAAAACTTTGAAAAAGTTCATATTGTTCACTAAATTAAAGAGGCCCACTTGGGAAACGTAATAATAATATGGTTCTAACATACATAGATAAATCCTAATCATAGAATACATAGTGGGGATTTTTCTAGGTGGACCTTGGGTGTGTGTATTTAATGTATTATTTGTAACCCCTTAAATTTAACAGTCACTAAGATCCATGATTTACTGTGAAGTATTTCAGGGGGTTTTCTTCAAGAATTATTAGGTGGTGATGTGATTTCAAAAAAAGAAGAATTTTGACTAATGATATAAGTACGATTAATTCTATTCAATTGTTAACGAAAATATAAATGGGTAATATTATTGTATCCTTTTTATAATGGGTTCACAACATCTCCATAACAAAATTTTAGAATAAAACACTACAGATACATATCCATACACAACAACCACATAAAATCTCATGTCACGTGTACCTGAAAATTTATACAATGTAATAGGGGTTGGAGAAAGTTTTGAATTTCTTGTACTATGTTTTTATCAAATATGTCATAAAAATATATTATTTCGGTCAAGTGATCAATGGAGTTAGGTTTTATTCTGGGATACATTTAATTACAAGACACATGTAACGACTCATTACCTCACATGCCAATGGAATTTAATGATATTATAGCTCCATTTGATTCAGTTCTATGGGGGATATTAAATTTTAGATTAAGATCAAATTATTTGATATATATATATTTATATATATATAATGACGTAATATATGTTTTATATGTGACAATATGAGTGGAAAATACGTAAAATGTGTTTTTTATTGGTTGGTAGTTGAAAAGTATGTGCAAGATCCATTATGCATCATGGGTAGAGGAGAGATGGATGTTCAACATGGAACCACTATTGTAGATCACCTCATGTATATTGAGGATTGAAATGGGTAGGTGATACAACTAGTTCATTACTTTTTACAGCATGGGAATTTTAATGAAAGCTCATGGGAGAAAAAGATTCAGATATTTGATCAGTTCCCTCCCCATTTTGATTGTGTGTTACAATTCGAGAATACAATCCTTCATGGCGAGGAGGAGGTCTAAACATTTTTTTTTCATTAAATGAAATTAAATATAAATTTAATTATTTTATTAAGTAGTCACATGTTTAGATTTATTTTATTTTTACTTAAGATCTTAAGAAAACAATTAATATTTTTAGAATTAAATATATATACATCCATATGAATGAATGAGACGAATCCTTAATATCTTAAATAAAGTGTCAAATGGAAAACATATCATTGAATTTTGACTATTTATTTGGGTTATAACTAGGTGAGGTTTATTCCATGTTGGGGTTTAGGCTCTATAATGAGTATATTTTTATTCTTTAAATATTTTCCTGATTTTAATTGCCATTACATTTCAAATACATACTTAATCACTTTAGGAAGGTTAAACCATATTTACATGAAAATAATATATATATATATATATATATATATATATATTTGTGTATGTGTCTCTGTGTGTGTATGTTTCTGAAAATTACTTTAGGAGAAGATATATGATCTTAGAGTAGAACTTTGTCTTAAGAGAATAAAAAATATTTTCATGAGTTAGGATATTGTAATGTTTAGTTTCATTATTATTCATAACCATTTAATTTGAATTATCATTTTTTAAAATATTTAATTAAAAAATCCATTAATGAATTATTATTTATCATTGTTTTTATCTTTGATTGAATGTAATAAATTATGGGTGCATGGGTCAATGAGGGAAGAATAATGGGTGGTTAGACTATCATTGGCTACCTCCCCAAACAAGCCTCAACCTCGTTCCATGTTCCCCAACGTGGCACTACACTGCTATTGGATCATTGTTGGCATCTAGACCACCCATATTCCACCCCCTCTATTTTTTTGTACCTCACTCTATTTCTACCCTCAAATATACTAAACTAGCATTGAACCTTAGGATCATTGGTGGTTCAATGGAGGCAAGTTGGGTTGGGTGATAATGGTGGCAGTGTAGTGTTGCTAACGTACGATGATGTTATATGGGAAGTGAAAAGTGGATGCAACCTGGATGTGGGGATGGTGGTATAGTGTGAGGTAGTTTGTATGAGGTATCATTATTGGAGGACTCCCGAGTTGTGGAACATGCAGTGTCTAAAAAAATAATTAAGGTGGTGGGATGGTTGGAAGGTGGTTCTTTGGTGGTGGATTGGACAATCATTATGAAAAAGATTTACTTGGGTAAGGAAAAACTTATAGTCTCCCTTCCTAAATTATATGAACTATTGGTTTCAGTTTTAGTCATTCTACTACATTGTTTGGGGAACCAGTGGACTGATCCCTATAGGCATGTCACACCAGATTGGTCTTGTTTTGGGTTAGTCAGTGTTAGCGATACATACATGTTGGCCAATTGTGTCCCCAAGGTCAAGAAACATGGGTAGGATAGGCACTTAGTTCCATCTTGATCATGGGTGTGTGAACTAGAATCCTCATATGTGTTATCCAAATTGATCACCTAGGTTGGAAAGAAAGACCCCAAGTTTCAGTTTATACTCCCCAGACTTGGCTCCCATGTGGGGTACATGTTTCACCACACACTCACACCCCCTACCCACTTTTTGGAAGACATGCACCCTATATAATTGTCCCATCATTTGAAGTCTTTGGTTTCATTCCCTATGGACCACCAATTTTCTAATTATTCTATATTTTATCAATCTCCACACCATTTAGACACGGTTTTGGAATTGGAAATGTAAGTATTTTGCTCTCGGGATTTTTATTTTATGTGAAATTATTCACAAATAATAGGTATATATCCCATTTATGAGTTAATTTAAGTATTTTGAGTCTAAATCTATGTCAGGATGATTACATGATTTGGGAAAATTTATTTGAGTGGATATGGTGTCCTATACTCCCCCATTAATGAACTGATTAATGGAAAAAATATCCACTACATACATGATAGATATTTATACTCCCCCGAGACCCACGGCATGGACCCTCCATTCTGAACATGAAATCAGGTGGTCCATTGACCATTAACTCTATAGAAATATGTGAGCCCCCATATAACTAATTTGGTTACCAACTCCCTTAGAAACTGTGTATGGGTTCTTTATTTTTAGAGTATGTGATCCCTCAGTTGATGTAATTACATAGAATAGTTGTGGGGCCTCTACAGGAGGGTTTTTACTCAATTAATTGACATTTATACCATAGGATAGAATAAGTTTCATAATATAGAATTTTAGGGGATTCTAGTTTGTGGGACATAACATTTTACCTATATTTTAGGTCTTATGATTTTTTAGATAACATAATTTTCCTACAACAAATAATCTTTCAAGACCACCGTACTAAATATTAATGATTCACTCTATCTATAGTTCCATATCTTTAAAGCACATATATGTTGTACTTAACAATGATATGGTATTCTAAGAAACTTTTCCTTCAATACTATCCAATTTATCTTTTGAGTGTTTTACTAGTTTTTCATATACTCTCCCTTATATTGGAATTCCTCCCAAACGAGTGTGTTATATATACAAGATGGATAGTTCAGTGATGATTGTAGAGGATGTGGTGTTAATGAAGATAGATCTTAGTGATTCTCAAATCTAATTACTCTACCTATTTTTTTTTCAAATAGTGTAATGTGGATTTCCCATTTCTAATTTTTATAATTCGAAATTAACATTGGGATATTGGGATAGATTATTTTCCTTTATTTCTATAGTTCTCATTTGTTATACTATTATATATATTGGTTTTTGTTTCATATATGTTATCTATTTTTGGTTTTTGTGTTGAGTATTTCATTATTGATATTGTTTCCTAGAGACGGGTGGTTTGTTAAAGAAAACTAGGCTAAGGAATCCCATGTGTGTGTTATTTATTCATGGTGCTAGTCATCATCATATAACCTATTAGAGGTGGTATTTTGGTTTTACACTCGGTCTAATCACTGGTCCAGGGGGAAGTGTGGGTGGATTCATTTAATATACTATTGTAAAAAATATAGGCTCATTTATTTAAAGAAACTAACTTGATAAGATGATATGGATGACACCATTAACCTGATGGTGAAATAATGAACTGTGCCACCTTTATCCCTTAGTGATTGTCGAACTATTCTTGTAATAATGTACAATATATTTCTCTTCTTTAATAATATATAAATGGTTTTATAATTTCATTCATGGATAAAAATACTCACCCAATTTATCTCTCTCTATGGTTTCTTCCTCGCATGATGTTTTCATAAATACTTATTTTCCTTTTAGTTATTTTTTTTCACTGTATATTCCTTTCAAATCATCCATGGTCTCCTCACCATTATTCATCCATTAATGATAAATGAATACACTTTAAATTATTCACTAAAAATTAAAAGGTATGATCCATCAAAAATACCAAAAATTTTATATATAATGAATATTTAAAATCACATTTTTATTATACTAAAAGAGAAACCATGATCCTTCCACAATCACTATAGAATTATGAATTTTCGTCAAAAAAATCTCTACACTCATGTTTCAAATCAAATAGTAGTCCTAAAAAATATTTTATTTATAATTATTCATTTGGGGAACATATAAAAAATAACCTATTTCTATTGGAACAATTATATAACTTGTTTTTATTTTTTCGTGAATATATTTAGTAAAAAAGTCACATGAACGACACCATTATCTATATTGATTCTAGATGTTTCTTCTTTTAATAATTAAAAAATCATTCCTGAAATGAAATTTTATATTGTATTTAACTATTACATATAGAATCATCAATATAAAATTTATAGACTACACAATTGAAAAAAAACATATTCATAAATATGGATTTGTAAGGCATGTATAGTGTTATAGAATTCAGTTACCTTCGCTACTCAAAATATTCAACTTTCTTAGGAACCCTTATTTTATATAGAGAAAATTTAGTTTCATATTTTCTAACATTCCTTACAAATTTATGTTTGAATATATTTTTTAAATATTTCAATAATTATTGAACAATTAATTATTAATAAATAAATTTCCAAAATTATGTATAAATCAAATTGGTGTGTTCTAATAATTTCCATTTGATTAATTTTTCTATGTTAAAACATCATATGAAAAACTGTTTTTATCTATAAATTATTAGTTATTAAATGGTTATTCAATAAAACCATGATATCATCATAATTGTGTATTATTACTAATGCTGTTTTTAACATCTCTCATATGTCTAATGAAATATAAATTTCATTAATGTGTAAAAAAAATTCTCTTTCATTTTTATCTATTAAGCACTACACAAATAAAATAACACCATTTTTTAAATCAATAACTAAGATCCATTTTTTCCCTTGTAAAATACTAGTGGCCTATGTACGGTGTGAAAAAATTCCCATGGTTGAAGCCTTCCCTTCTAAAAATTAGATATGGAAGTGTTTCAATACTTCGGGATTAATGGTATAGAATGAGAGTTATTTTAATTACCCACTAAATCTCATTGGATGGAGAATACAATGAATCATTAATAGGCCTTAAAAGACATCCTCAAGATTCCAAAGGTAGGAAATAAATGATGAAGGGTTTCATGAAAATGGGGGGGGGGGGGTTATATACCTTTATGAAAAGAAAATTAATCTCAATAACCCATAACCAAAAAGTACAATATACGATGAATCAACAACAAAAGACTATTAAACCACTTTATTTATGATAAAACAAATTAAAACTGTGGAACAATGGAAGACAAACCAACATTCAATGTAAATATAAGAAGGAAAACTGAACACTCCAAGAAGTATACATGACTCCATGCTCCCCAAGCTCCATGATCCAAGATTACCAAATATCCTGAGTATCATGAAGTGGTTCTAAAAATGTGTGAAACATTACCCCTTCCCCCATCCCAAAAGATATCATATGAAAAATCACCAAATTTCAAATGTAGAGATGAGTATAAAACTCACTATTCTTTCTCCAATGACTTACATACTCACTCCACTATGATATAATAGTAGGAAAAATTATTACAAAACCATTTATATAAAACAATTTCCCAAAATAGTTTATAAATAAATATAACCAAGTTCCAATAATAGTTGAAACCAAAAGTACACAAGTGATATTATAACTAATTTCCCAGAAAGTTATAATTCCATAAAAATACTACTAAATCTTTAAAACCATTTTAAAATATCCTTTTTGGCATTGCTAAACCATTCCACACATTCATATTATCAAACATGCATGCTTCATTGTGACAATTTCATACTCACGAGCAGTTTCTCGATGATATACCAAGAAGTCACAAGGTAATTAAATCCCACATTCCCTTAAACCTTTGGCACTAAGAAAAAGGTCATATTTTAACCAATACCCTTATATGTAACATGAACTCACGCACAAAAATTCCCATGGATCATGCCAAAAAATCATTTCATTAAAATTATCTTTTTATTGAAAATAGTTTCCATAAAAACCATTCCAAAACCAATACATTTTAATAAAACACACTTTTTATTGAAAACCCCATTCCAAAAAACCATGTATAGATTCTATAAAATCCATAATTTAAAAGTCTCATGTTAACTTCAAGAAACTAATACAATTTTCACAACAATTCATAATGATTTCAAAATTTCACCAAAAATGATAAATCACCACAAAAAATGTTTATTCCATGTGCTAAAATAATATTTCACAATAAAATTAATTAAATTTAATAAATTTAAAACTAATACAATCAATTAAATCAAGTTTAGATGATAGTAAATCCACCAACCTCAATGGTTTTGACGAAGCTCGACAACGGATGGAGAATGAACTGGAAGGTGGGTCCATTCTCCAAGAATTGGTCATAGATCTATTATCTTAGGGATATCATGACCAAAAATCAACTTATTTTATATACCCTAGTATAGATATACCCATAATAAGCATATATCTGAAAAATAAAGAAAACCATAGAAGAAGATCTAAGTAGACCTAAGAAAACGTGAGAAGAATGGCGAAGAACGAAGACATGCCTCAAGAATTGGGGTCATGATTCCATGAAACCGGATTAGATATACTCCTATATCAAAAAAATACACTATATATGACTTTATTTCATGTTAAAAATCTTATATATACCCACAAAAGGTGTTGATCTATGAAAATGATAACATAAGGGAATGAGATCTATTAAAAAAGGATATAACCCAAGAAGATCAGGAACTTACGACGAGAATCGGGATTAAAATCACCAAGAGAGGGCATTAGGTTGGCTCCAAAGTGTGTGGGAATTATTATATAGAATTAAATAGAGATAAATCTCATTTTAGGGCCATTTAAGTGAAAAAATTGTATCAAAAATGAGTATGATCCTAAAAATTGGGATCTCACGTTTCCCCTGTGCATGTTTAGACTACACGATTAGACAAAACTTGCACTAATCGTGTGTCAGATACTACCTTATAGAAATCCATGAATGGGATCCTCACACAATATCCCTAACCTTGTTCAAATAGTGATGAAGCTAGTGCCTTAAAACTACAACTGCACAATGTTTCTCCTAGGAAAATCACACGATTTAGACCAATAGTGCACAGCCCAGGCAGATCAACTTTAGCCCCAAAAAAACTTATTTAGTGTTCAACCAACTCAACCATCCTTTACCCTTACACTTTATAACCATGAAAATAACCACAAAAGGGATACATTCTAGAAATAGAGGGTACTAAATTCTCCCCACTATTGATCTTTCAATCCTTAGAAACCATAAAAACCTCATTACCCAGAAATAGTTTCAGCCATTTCTCTTTAATTTTATTCTTGTGTTTCCGAGTCACTTACTAAATATAACCATGTTTCCATAAACCCACAATTGAATGATGGTTTTCTCATGCAATAAATTATCTTTCCTATCCATTATCGGTATGAGGATATGTACTAACAAAGCATTCTTCTCTCGGTCAATAGAATCCCATATGATCACATGGTTAGAATCAGGTTCATAATTTTTCAACTGAGATATGTAGAACAAATTATGCACCAAACTAATCCATTGTGGTAATGGAAGCCAATAATCCACCTCTCAAACTGGTTCTGGTATCTCAAAAGGGTCAATGTATCGAGGATATAACTTTCCCTATTCACGAAATGATGATTTCCAAGCCTCAGAGATATCCTTAAGAACACATGATCTCTCAGGGAAAATAAAAACAATCATTGATGATGATCCACATAATATATTTGATGAATTTCTGTCATCACTATCCTATTTTTGATCAGAAAAATCTTATCTATTGATTCATGGACATGACAAGGCCCAACTAGTGATGTTTCACCATTTTCCACCCATCACAATGGATAATGACAAGGACGCCCATACAATGCTTCAAACAGTTCCATATGTATGGAGGCATGATGGCGATTATTGTATTAGAACTCCACTAAGGGGACATGATCCTCCCATGAGACACCAAAATCCATTACACAAGATCGAATAATGTCTTCCAATGTTTGTATTGATCCCTCAGACAGGCCATCTGTCTCAGGATGATATGTCATTCTCGTTCTCAATTTAGACCTAAGGGATTTCTATAAGGATTTCCAAAATAAAGATTAAACCTCAGATATTTGTCTGAGAACATTGAAACTCATATTCCATGTCTCTTTACCACTTCTTTGATATATATATTGGATATATCCTTCATCGTATGAGTTTGATGAATGGGAATGAAATTGGCGGACTTCGTAAGCTGATCCACTATCACCCATATGCCATATTGTTTCTGAACCATTCTTGGTAGACCTATAAATACATCCATATCTATCTACTCCTATTTCTACACATTAATTGGTAAAGCCTACAATAGTACCTCTTGTCTCTAATGTTATTCTTTAACCCGGTGACAAGTTAAGCACTACAAGAAAAATTTGGCCACCTTTCTTTTCATGCCTTTCCACAAAAACTATTCTTTCAAGGCCTTATACATATTTTGTGGGCCAAGATGTACAAATCATCTCATGTGGTGGAAAGCATGAAAGAGTTGTTCCTAAAAAGACATAGTTACAACCATTTGATCTCTGGAACAAAAAACTGAAATCCCATTATATTTTAAGCCCCCAATCGTCTCTCTACTAATGAGTTTTGAACTCATATCATGGAATTCTAAATCAGATGCTTGTCCCTCATTGACCATATTTACCAAATGAGGAACAAAAATATATGAAAAATAGACCGTATAATCACTTAGGTATTCACATTCCACAGTAATGTCAGCTAGGACTCACATCAACTACCATTTATATAAATCTTCATTTTATATCTGATCATATGACTTTCTTCTAAATGCATCTGTTTCCAAATTTCATTTTCAAAGATTATATATCAAGTCAAAGTAAAACATCTGGAGATACTCCATCCATCTCCTTTTCATTTTTTTAAAATTTCATTGTGATAAAATGTGTTTTATGCTTTTATGATCTGTATATAAAGTGAATTTCTCAACAAAGAGATAATGACGCTAGGTCTTCGAAGAATGTATGACACCAACATGCTCAAAATCATGTATTTGGTAATTATTCTCATGTTCTCTCAACTGTCGTGTACCATAAGCCACCACATGGTCTCCTTTCATGAGAACCCATCCCAATCGTGATCTTGAAGTGTCAAAGTAAACCATGTGCCCCTATCCTAATTCTGGAAAAAACAAGATGGATGCCAATGTAAGACATAATTTTAGCTCCTAGAAAGACATCTAGAATTCCTTTTTCCATTGGAATGTATCATTATTCTTTGTCGAATCTGTCATTAGAGAGGTTATCCATGAATATTCCTGCCCAAAGCATTGGAAATAACCAGATAGACCAAGAAAACTAAATATCTCAACAAAAGTCTTTGGTGGTTTCCACGAGATCACAACTTCTATCTCTTTAGGATCCACAGAAACTCCTTTTTCTGGAATCACATGGCCAAGAAAGTGTACCCCATGTATCCAAAAATCACACATATATAATTTATCATATAAATAAAGATCTCTTAATATTTTTAACATTATTTCTAGTTGTTCCTCTTGATAAACCCTTGTCATTGAATACACTAATATTTCATCCAAAAACACCACAAAAAATAGATTAATGATATCACTAAAATATCTGATTCATCAAAGCCATTCAAACTACCAGTGCATTCATTAGATCGAAAGGCATGACTACATATTCATATTGGACATATCTTCTTCTAAAAGCAATCATCTGAATAACT
This sequence comes from Viscum album, assembly GCA_963277665.1. Classification (NCBI taxonomy): domain Eukaryota; kingdom Viridiplantae; phylum Streptophyta; class Magnoliopsida; order Santalales; family Viscaceae; genus Viscum; species Viscum album. Next base: position 314,657,290 of record OY728151.1, read on the forward strand.
TCATTCTAAAATCCTCATTGATGATATCCTAACCACACGTCAAATTTTGAGACACATTAAACTCCCATAAATTGATCAAAAAGAACATCAATGTGTGGAAGTAAATACAGATTCTTTATCGTAACATGTTTTGGGTTATGATAATCTACACACAAACTTATAGTTCCTTATTCTTTCTACACAAACAAGACCAGTGATGCCCGTAGAGATGTACTTGGCTGAATATAACCATTGATTTCAAGCTCCTCCAACTACACTTTCAATTCCCTTAACTCTGTTCTGGACATACTATAAGATGGAATAGAAATAGGATTTGTCCCTAAAATGAGACAATTCCTAAACTCGACTTCCATTAGAGGTGGTAAACCTGATACATTCCTAGGAAAGATATCTAGAAATTGATCCACCACTGCTGGAAAACTGAAATCATGGATATCTTCCATCAATGCCAAAGTAACCACCGCCAACTGGTTCGAGATCATTCTCACTGCTAGTGCCAATAATCTCATTACACATTTCTTCACAAACAACTCTCCAATGAAGATATGCTCATCATTGCCCTTAAATGTGAAACTAACTTTTCTTATATAATAGTCGATGTGAGCCTTGAACATTTTCAACCTATTTATAACCAGGATTACATCATATAAATCCATCTCCAACATTGAGAAGTCCCATTTCATCTCATCTCCATCAACAGTTATAGCACATTATATAGACAGAAAGGCTTTAAATTCTCTTCCACTAAGAGGAATTTTATGTTTTAACAAAGAAGGCATCATCTCAACTTATAGACATAGCAAGTCAACAACATAAGAAGAAATGAAGTAATGTGATCCACGGGTATCAAACAGTACTTCCACGTAGGTAGAATTCAAAATAATTGTACCTCTCACTATCTATGGTCCAGCCTACGTATCCACAATAATCTGCTCAGATCCATAAAATTTCTTCATCACTAAACTCTGCTCATTGTTTCCTTGCTATGATTTCCCTTACAGAGGATAGATAGTATTATGAGAATAACTATGGATTTATCTACTCTGCTGACGATACTAATTCAGATATCCTCACCCTTTCAAAGCATACTATTCTTGCGACACCTCAGAAGTGTCTCGGGCACCGGACCATAGTGAACTATGAAAGAAGTTACTAAGGTATACCATATTGTTGTAGTTTTGGAATTATTTTTGTGGTACTATACATTTTCACTTCATTATGTCAATGGAACTACATTGGTAGCATCTCTCTTGTCTCTACGGTCATCCATGAAGATTATATGATCTAGCTCTGTGATTTGAGTCCTACTCCCACCTTATAAGTAGGTTCCCCTCTTTCTATAACTCTCAACATTCTATTTCCCACCATTTCTTATAGGTATCATCATAACTTCTCCTTCCATAGCTCCTTGTATTTCACATTCATCCACCTTCACTCTTTTCACCATTCTTATATAATCATTAATACAGAGCACATCAATCATAGATTGAATTTCCTTTCTTATCCCCGATTTGAAGATGCATGCATTTTGGGAGGCACTCACCATAATTTTTTTTTAAAATCATACTAAATTCATGAATTTAGCCACTTATATTGTGACAGAGATATTATCATACTTAAATATAAATAATTACATCATCATTTGGATCTTTCATGTGTGAGGATTTAATTTTTTATTTAAAAATTCCTCAAAATCTTATAATTTAAGGCATTTATCCACTTTGGCATGCAATACTAGTTCCCACCAATGGCATGAAAAATCGTCAATCATTTTTTAGGCAAGATTAAAATTCATATTTGATTATGTGCCAATGAATTTGAAGATATGGTTCATCTTATTCAGCCACACCTCATCCTTTTCTAGTTCAGAATCACTCTGGAATATGGGAGGATTATGAGTCATGAATTGAATTGAATAATACGTGTGCCTTGGAATATCCCATAGGTTCCACGTATCCATGGATTGAAATGCCTGAACAATACATTGAACTAGTTATTGGTTCACCTATAGTCCAGGTGCAACCACGTTTTCTGCAGCTTCTTCAAGTTGGTTTGTACAATCCCTACTGGGTGCCACTTTCTAAAAAAAACAAACCGGTAAGTTTACCTCCCTTGAAATTGATCACTTTGAGAAAAAAATTTATCACATAAACTATCACAATATTTTCTTCCAAAAAAAATTCATGTTCATCCATTTTTAAAAAATCCATTCTTTCTTTGGAAGATCAATCCAGTTTCAAAATACAGCAGGTATCCTCTTTTAAAAATATTTCATTTGAAAACAAATTCTGCATTTTTCAAAAATTTACAACTCTGTAAAAAATCATAAATAATCACTATAAATGGAATATTAAATCCTAGTGGGAATCCATCTTTCTACAGTGCATATCATTCTCATATCATTGGCTAAACACATGACAATTAGATTCCAAGATCCTATAAGTGTTTCCAAAAAACTTATGTATCCCACTCCATAGTAACTTGAAGTTCAACATAAATGGGGTAGCTACATACTTTTACGCTATAATTTTCATGTTATGTTAATATTAGTCCTTTATAAGATCACAACCCATTGAATATATAAGAAGGAATTTAAAATCTAAGACCAAAAACATAGAAAATTACTTATTAGGAAAGGACTGAAAAATATGATACCATTTCTAATGAACTGATAATTCTTATTGGATTGAGAATAAAATGAATCATTATTAGGTGTTAAGTGACATCCCCATGATTACAAAGGCTATAAATAAAATCTGAATAGTTTCAAAATAATGTGGGGGATGATTTACCTAATACAAATAAAACCATAAACTCAAAAACCCATAACCAAATGGATCACTATATTATGCATGAACAATGAATACCAATTCAACAATGTTATTCACAATAAAACAACTTCAAATTTTGAAGAAAAAGATGAAAAATCAACTATAAAAGAAAACTCTGTAAGTAAAACAAAAGGAACCAAGAAGACTACATGACTCCATGATCCCCATGCTATGTACTCCAAGATCACCAAACAATCTGAGTATCATGAAGTGGGGCTATGAAAGTGTGTAACGTTACTTTTTCCCCTGTCCCAAAAGATAGCATCTGCCAAAGCATCGAAGTGACAAAGAAGGGGTTCATATAAAACTATGTAAACTTTTTTCCAATGAAATCCCTACTCATTCAACTAGGATAGAAGAGTTAGCAACATTTATATAAAACAATACCCCAAAACACTTTATAAATTGATATAACTAGGTTCCAAAAATAGTTGCAACCAAAAGTATAGAGGTAATATTAAAAATAATTTATATAAATTTATAATTGCATAAAAATAATAAAAAAGTTTTAAAACCATTTCTAAATATCATTTTTTTCACACCCGAACCATTCGAAAAGTTCATACTATCAAACATGCAAGCTTCGTTTTGACAGTTCCATACTCATGAGCGGTCTCTCATCAATCTACCATTTCTTCACAAGGTAATTATGTACCATATTCCACTAACCCTTTGGCACTGATCACAAGGTCATATTTAAACCAATATTTATATGTGCAATATGAACTCACACACCAATATTTTGAAGGATGATTCCAAAAAAAAATTATTAAGATTAACTTTTAATTTAAAATCGCTTCCATCAAAAGCATTCCAAAACAAATCAATTTAAATAAAAATCCCTTTTACTAATAAACACATTCCCAATAACCATTTAGAGATTAAATCAAATCCATAATTTAAATTTACCAAGTTAACTCCAATAAACTAAATCAATTTGCACAACAATTCATCAAGATTTTTAAATTTCACCAAAAATGATAAATCATCACTAAAGATATTTATTCTAGGTGTTAAAACTATATTTCACATTAAATTTTGTTAAATATAATCAATTTAAAACTAATATGATCTATTCTAGAATTTTTATATGAGATTGAAGCCACATACCTCCAAGGTTTTGACAAAACCCAACAATGGATGAAGAACACCCAAGAAGCCAGGTCGATTCTCCAAGAAAAATACATAGATATCTTCTCCGAGAAAGATCAGGATCTAAAGTCAACTGATTTAGAATACTATAACACAGATATATCCATAAAATGTGCATATCTGAATAATAATGTGGATCAGAGAAGAAGATCTGTGTAGATCTATGAAAGAGTGAGATGAAGGACGACGAACAAAGACGTACCTCGAGAATTAGGATCTGGATTTCAAGAAACTCGCTTAGATCTCCTCCTATATAAAAAAACACCATATATGACTTTATTTGATGTTAAAAATCTTATATCTACCCACAGCGGGTGTAGATCTAAGAATATGTGACTGGAGGGGAAGGAGATCTATGAAAACGACATAAACACCAAGATGATCAGACACTTAATGCAAGAATAGATTAAAAAATCACCAAGGTAGGGATCCAAGATGGCTCCAAGACGGCTCCAAAGCCTTTGGGAAAGGTTATACATTTGTATATGGAGAGAAATCTCGATTTAGGTCCATTTATGATCAAAAAAGAGCAAGTAGGAGAAAAACGGATAAGATCCTAAAAATTAAGATCTCACTTTTCCCTTGCACACGGTTAGACCACACGGTTAGACAAAATGTGCACTAACCCTATGTTAGCTACATCCTTATGTAAAACTTTTCACATCCTCCTACCATGATCTCCCTAAACATTATCATACCATTCCAATGCTACTGTCTCTAAAGTGCAACTATGAATGGTTTCTCCTTGGATGACCGCACGGTTTAGAAAACTCGTGCACAACCCATACACATCTACTTTAGCCTCAAAAACATATTTAAAGTTCACCCAACTCTCCCATACATAACCCTTAAACATTATAACCATGAAAAGATTCATGTAAGAGTTAAATACCAAAAACTATGGGTTCTACAATTATTATACAACCTTTTGCAATCAAATTGTTTCCCAGTTGGTTATGGTTATAATTTCTCATCAATCACATTTGGGGATCTAGACACCAATCTTCTATATTGTGATGGAATTTAGTATTGGTCATGTACTGTGAGGTATTATTGATGGTATGTATTTATTGATTCTCCATGTGGATTCCATTCCTTATCAGTTTTCTATGGAGGTTTGTTAGTTTCCAGTATATGCTAGGTGGAATGTTGAGAGGCCATGTTGAATGCCATTAGGAATATGATGTGATTTATAAGAAAATTTCAGAAACATACTTTATTGGATATTTAATGTTCATTCATTAATGAATTCAAAGAAAAACATGTCAACCATATTACATGTTTAGAGAGAGAGGGAGGTCTATTGGGACATATTGTAGGAAAATGTCTTTCAAGTCCTTAACCAAAATTAATAAAAAGGGTCTATGGGTCAGTAAATTACATTGGATGTACATGGGATATATATAATAATATTAAGAATGGTATACCTTGAAATTTCAAATCATACTTTTGGATGGGGGGATTAATGCATATTTTTGTTTTACCTTGGGTTTTTTTCACTGAATTTCAATTTTTAACCTATCATATAAAATATTAAATTACATCAATGTTGTACTACAATACAAGAGGGGTTTTCATTGATATTCATTTAGAAGTGACTTATTTTGACTAATAGAGTTACTTTGTTAATTTCAAAGGATCAAATAATACTATTCAATTATAAATGGAATGTAAAATGTGATATATTTTTGTATATTTTTTATGGTGTGTTCATTCATCATATATCATTCCATGTATAATAATCTCATATGGACATATCCTTATATAAAATTTCCACATATGAATTCAAGTAGATAGTTCCCTAATATTTTTATTATCGATTTGATTTTTTAGAGAGTATTGAAATATTGGTATATAGTTTCTCAGAAATCTCCCATAAATCTCACATATTTCAGTTAAATGGTCATTAGTGTCAGGATTTGTTCTATGAAACTAGTAATGAAAATAATTTACAATTACCTATGTCTTTCTATCTTAGTAGAATGGAATAAAGCTAATAATCCCATTGATTTAATGTTAAATTGTAATTTAAATTACACATTCATATCCTAATATTGTAGTCTCAAAAATATATATGAATAGATGAATTTTTTTGATGAAAAAAAATCCGTTTAAATTAAAAAAATAGTTGGATAAAAGTTGACAAGGAATTATAAGTTATCTATAGTAGAAACTAGGTTCCTCATGGGTCGCTAAAGTTTTTTTCTTTTAAGATAAACTTTTTTGGGTTTCTTTTTTTATAAAAATATTAATTGAACTATGTGGATTCATTTTTTATCCAGTCATATGGAATGGGATTCTATCCCTTTTATCTCCTTCCCCCTAACTTTCCCTCAACTGTAGTAGGTGATGTAGAGATTTTTTGTTCTTATATTTAGGGTAAAACATCCATAAAATCATTTTACTCATATTCCTCTATCTCCTATAATTTTGAATGTTTGGTATGGTATTTATATGGGTAATTATTTGAGATCATGGTGGAATCACATCAATATAATTTGGAAGGCATGTGTTTCATGAAGAGTGGGACAAGGATATATCGAATCACATTATCGTATATTTATTGGAAAAATTTATATCACATGACGATATAATTTTAGAAAATTATTGATTTTTTAAAAAATTATTATCATTATGGTTCTAAATATTGGGAATTTTTTATATCATATTCTCGGTTTTGAGTTAGATATGGAATGTATGTTAATTCTTAGTGTTTTTACATTGTATAATTTCTTAGCGAGATTTATCATTTTTAGAAAGAAAATAAAATTTTTATATGGATTGTTTAATATTTTATTATCTATTTTTTATTGCTGGGATATGATCTCATTGTTTTTTCATTTATTCATATAATATTAAAATTGTAATATAGATATTAGATTGAGGAAGATTCCCTTAAAATATTAAGTATAATGATCATTTGGAATATTTTTTATCATGTATTATATTTATTATAATCATTATTTTTAATAAAATGATATTTTTTAGACCAGAAATGGAATGGGGTCATGTTTTCTTAACAATTAACAATAACCATGTGACATACCAAATGATATATAGGTAGAACCTTTTTAGAATGATTTTTTGGTCCATTTTATGGATTTTTTTATGGGATGAATTTTTCATTTATTTTATGAACATAAATAATTTATACTTTTTTAAATTAGAAAATTAAAATATATAGAGATTTTGGAATGAGTTTAAAAATAAATAGTCATTTAAAAGGGTTGAATTTCTTATTATATTTCAATTGGTGCAACTTAAAATTTTCAAAGGGGTGTAAATGAGATTCAGACATAGATTTGTCAGAGTAAAATTTTCAAATATTCACTTTAGAAATAATTTTATAAAGTTGTTTAAACTAATATTTTATAGAAAATTATATATATTTTTGATTAATTTTTAAGTCTAATTGACCTTAGGTGATATTTTATCTTATTTCTAAAGCTGGTATATTTGTGTGAAATTCAATAATTATTATTTCCTACTTTGTTATATATTATTTTATTATGCGGAATGTTATTATAGGAATCCTTATTGAAATATTATATTGGTCGATTTGTTAGTTAGACTATGATGGAAGGTCTATTGAAATCCTAGATGATGGGATATTCATGGGGCCTAAGGTGATACATTTTGGTGTGGTAATAAAATCTAGGACTCTTGAGTCACCTAAAATTATTGGAGTAAGTTGTGGTGATCAATGAGATATTGATTGAGCGATCACATGTGAGATTTTCTCATTTCATGGTTTGAGATTGGGATAATATGGGTTACCATGGCATTGATTTTATGATGGGAGAAACTATTTACAAAAAAAAATTAAAACAAAAAATCTAGATGAGTAGTTTGCTACCTTAGTTCCTATCAGATTTGATTATGGTTTACCCTAGTGTTTGAGGTAGGATATAGGCCAATTATGTTTTCACTAATTATTAAGATAATCATACTATTATGTTGATCCTCGATATTGATCAATATCTGAGATTTAGAGGTGAGAGGATGACCTATATAGTGTTTTTAGTAAGATAAAAGAGGTACCAACCTAATTGATGTTTGATTAGCCTTGAATAAGATAGGGTAATTTTCCATGTAGAATGTTAGGTAAGGATATTTAGTGAAAAAATAATTGATTAGTATATGATAACAACTAGATGTGATATATAACTTAATGGTTTGGTATTTTTCAAAAGAAGAATAACTATTTTCACTTGATTGTTGGAGTAAGCTAATTATTTTCCATATTTTGATTAGTCTCTCTATATAAGTGATCACTTCATTAATTTTATAGATAAATAATGGAAATATAAAAGACACTATGAAATATTGTTGTGGGTATATGGGTGGAGTTATCAGTTTCATGTGATAAAGTATAATCGTATCTTTTTGAGATCTACCTATGATAAGACCTTGTCCCTGAAAAAAATCACTTTTTAAATATAAAGACGATATTGGTTTGTGATATATGAGAATATTATGTATAATTACTGATTTATTTTCATTTATTGAATTATATTCCCAACAATTACTTGAGATATATGAGACTTAGCTAATGTTGATATATGGGTTATCTAGAAGATAACTCCAGTGATGATCACTCGAATGAGATAGAGAAGGGAATGAGATTTTATATATTAATTTTTATAGTTGGTAATTATTATTATTTCTAATATTTTATCATTTAATAGTGGTTTGGTTTATATTTGATTCCATGGGGACTCTTTGACTCAATCATTATTAGGAAGGTGTAAATTTATTTCTCTTTTTCTCCTTCAATGGTTATAGGGATATCTTTTAAGATCTCAAACTTTCATATTGGTTAAAAGGGTATAAGGATTGATTATTGTGAACGAGTAGTCGAAATAATTAATTTAGAATCCTCAGCACCTTTAATGTATCTAGAATAATTATTTTTTGATCACTTCAGTCATCAACATCCATCGATTTGTGATTTTCCCGATCATGTGGAATGACATTATGTTTTATATAACTATGTTATTATTTGTATTTAGGAGACATGATTTTTTTTCAGTTTATATCATAGGATGTCCTCATTAAATTCTAGTTAATAACCTCTTAGTTCTTTGGTTTATATCATTTCTTCATTTTCATGTATTTGATAGATTTTTATATGATCTCAGACCCCCTAGTAATCATATATGGTTCTTGAGTGATTCTTATATAACCCCATAATTTTATTTAATAATTTTATTTTGAATATCATAGGTAGAACCTACGATCACATTCACCATTTTTATGAGCATAAAAAAATTATATCCTATCTGTGTTCATATATTTATATAACATGATTTAACACAACATTATCTAGATTTCATTTTTATTTAGATTTACAAAGAATATAATTTCAAGAATTATGTTATTTATAAATAATGGTTTGATAGTTATCTTTATTTTAAATGGAATGTCCATTACATGATTCACTATTTATTATATTATATAGTAGCCCCCATTATTCTCTATTGAGGATTGAAATTTAAAAGGATGATATTAAGGGTACTCTCCATGGTGATATTCACACTCATATTATAGTGAGATTTAAGGACCCAGAATCTACTAATGGATCTCAATATTTTTGGAGGAAATTTTTATTACAGAATCCTAGGTCCAAGAATTATTATAAGGGTTGTGATTTATCTTAAATGTATATCATAATATGATTTTACAAGAGTAATAAGAAAGGTTTATTTAAGAGGCCCATTCCAGATCTTCAGTTCTTGAGGAACATGGAGATATTTCTTTTATAATGAGAAAATAAAAATTCATATAATTACCCAAACTAATTGTGTACAATATCATTATTGGGGTGATAATGGATCTTAAAGGAGAGTCCCTAAATGTGGATCTTGATATCTATCATTGATATATATTGATTCTTGGAATAATAAGGCAAAAAAAATTCAAGGAGGATAAGAAATAATTTAACGTGCCTTTGGTGCTATAATAAAAGAACATGGTATTATCTTATACTAAAATCAGGAAGGATGAATGATTTAATTTCTCATAGTTCCCTCAATCAAATAAGTTGGGGTATATTCATACCAAACATAGTATAGAGAAGATTATGGTTCGTGGCCAAATGTATATCTCAGCTTCAATAAAATTTGTTGGATCAAAGATTCAATTAGGGGATATGAAGAGATGTAACATGAAAATAGTCAATGAATGGCCCAAATAAGAACCTATTAATTTGGGATAACCAAAAAAAAGATAAATACATGAAAATATAGTGTAAGTAACTCTTATAGAATATAATTATATGAGACATAAAAATTATTCTTTATAATCCAATCCCTATAATGATGATCTTGATTTGTTTTTATTGGGTGGAAATTTTTCTTATCCAGAGGTGGTTTATAGGGGTTATTATAGTTGGAATTCTTTATCTGAAATAGAAACTATACTATAATATACAAATGAATAGAATAAAGGTTATTTTTATTCATAGGTAATGGAAATCCTTTGAAGGGTCTTCAATCCACTAGCTCCTTTAAAATATGAGTATATTGATTTTAAAATTGAAATTAAAATTCATAATTAATTGATTACATATAAGGATGACAAAGAGAAGAATAAAATTAAATGATAAAAAATAATTTTCATGATGAAAATATATTTACTAGATGAGGATAACTTTGATAATTATTCATGAAAGTATTTTTAATGCTAGATCATAAGAAATAAGATTGGTAAATTATATTTTGTTTGGAAAATATTTATGTAAACATTATTAAAAAATAAAATTATATTCTTGAATATAGTTTAGTTTTTTGTGTAGGAAATTTTATGGTTTACACATTCTCTTTAATTAGTCCCTTAATAATAATAAAAATGGTAATTTAGAGATATTATTTATTGATATAATTTCTATTTCCCATTATAATTTGTGTTTTGGAAATTAATGGGATGTAAGATGAACAATGGTTTAGGGGAGACTGTAATGGTGAGTGAAGAGAGGCAAATTTTTTAAAAAAATACTTATAAAATTTTATGTATTATATCCCTAAAAATAGAAAAATGTGGAATTAATCATATTTAATTAGATTTAAAATAAATTGTGTATCAATTATAAAATAGGAAAAATTAATAATTTTAATTAATTTAATTATTTTTTTAATTAATTATAGTGTTATACTATAAAATAATATGTGTTTAAATGTTAAATGTGTTTTGTGGACAAAACAAATGAATTTTGAGGGAATGTGACATTAAATCTATAATTTATTAGTTTGTTGGTGATTAAAATTTCACTACATTGGATTAAAATTAGGATTACACCTAGTACATAAAAATAAGGTCAATTCAAAAACTCATCTAGGATTAAAACCATCATTGCTAGTGATTAATTCTATAATACAAATCCCACATATGAATAAATTTCCTGATCAAGATGTGTTGGATTAAAGATAATTTTTTAAAATATATATTAAAAAATATCCAAGGTATTCATTCTATATGTCCATTATCTATATTTCACAAACACTACTAGGTCTCTATATGAACTAGTGCCAGACCCGGTCTGTGGAAAGGACCAAAGGGCATTCTCGATCCCCACCGGCTGGAAACTTGTTTTGGGTATCAACGTAAGATAATTGGAAATGAATTATACCATAAGATAAAGAAAAATAATTAAATAAATAAATTTAAACAGAGAAGAATATGTAAATAATGGAAATTAAAAACAAAACAAAGATGTATAGGTAAACATGCATCGAAGTGACCCCATGGGTCACCACTAAACACGGAAACATTCTCTCTACAAGAGCATTCCAAAACTAAAACCTGAATCATAAAGGATAAAGTAGGCATTATAAATGAGATGCTCCATAGGAATACAGAAATACAACACTGCCTTATGACCTTTCCTTTAATAAGAATTCAAATCATGCTAGTTTTAAAATAATACATCAAAAAAATGTTTTCCATTATTTTCTAATTCAATTCACAAGTTTAAATTTTCTTGGAAAGCTCTTCTATTTCACTATATTTTTCAAAATAGTTTCCAGAAATGCCTTATAATTCCAATGTAAAATGACAACAATGAAAATAAAAATCATGGATTATTCATAGAATTAAACAATATTGAAGATACAAAAAAGAAATTCATTTCATAAACACCATGTCACAAACTATCACCATGGTAAATACCAATAGGTAACTACCACAAGTGGGACCCTAGGAAACTCATATAAAAGTGAAATTTGTTATATAAACCACAACCAACATCATTCTCTTTTATGAGCCACTAGTAGGGGTCACCCCCATAACATTGTGGTCTCACATCATCATCCTTGTTCAGTTAGTGTTTTATGTGTCGATCTACCTTGATTAAATTGGGATAAACCACTTCTATAACATCTAGTGTACTAATCCTAGTCTTCCCACCTATATATCTCTGTCTGCCCATGTTCTCTCTTTATAGTGGTGGTGAGTTTTCATAAAACTAACATACATGAACATATCATTCCCTTCATTCAAGAAACACACTAACCCTCTCACCACTGATCACCCTCCTTGAGCACATCTCCCCCACTCCCTTCCATCACACAATAATTCACAAGCCTATTTTCTAGGAACATATCACAATTCACACATTTAATGCAAAGTTCACTTTCTTAAAAAATTGACCATGCCTCAATAGGTGTTTTTATTTTTCAAAAACCATTATTAATGTACCAAACGAGCCAAATTAATTACAAGGAACTCTTTTCATATTTGAAAACATAATCACCCAACAGTTTTGAGTTTCTAAAACCATTCTAAGGATCAAATAAACAACCAAGGTGTTATACATTCAAAAACATTTATAAAACCATGCGTACAACAAGGTAAATCATTTTAAGGAAGTAAAGTAACCCTTTACTCTCCTGTTCAATCCAAAAAACCATTTTTTGGAAATCACTTTGGCACTTTTGGGAAAATCTAAAAAGACATTGCATTTTATAACAAACCTGGACAAGAATCCACACACCCTTGGAAATTCCCATTTCACATTCAGACCATCTAGGAAACAAATTTTAAAGAACCACCACCATTTACATATACACACATATATATAATTATTATTTTCATATATAATTAGGAAACCTGTTTTTTAAAAGAACAGCCAGTAATTATGGAAATACTAACTATGGGATAGGGCTACAAAACCTACCTCATGGTGGAACATATCCAAACACTCGGCCAATGGCGCTTTCTAAAAAAAATATGTCTGTCCCCCATGAAGCATATGAACTTTCACATACATATAAAGACACATATCCCATATTCACACAATCTCTTGGATATAAAATTGTTCAAGGGGATCCTTATATATATACACTTATATGCGTATACTAGTCATCACTCACATATGTATGCATTTTCATATATACACATGGGAAAACCTAGCCCAATACATGTATATGCACTATCATGGATGGATATACATGTAAAGGGTGAACCCAAATATATATATATATGAACCTATGAAAATGTAGGTGAGTCACCTTAGACCTGCGACTCGAAATCACAAAGAAGGTGCCACTCAATACACATATAACTTAATAAATCAATAAAACAATTTATTAAACACTTTAAAATTAGAACACAAAATAATTTACACCAAAAACACTATTTAAACTAAAATGCACATCAAATCCTATCCCAAACATGTTATGAATCTATCATATATTTTAATGAACCATTTCCAAAATTTATAAAACCCAATGAAGCACCAAAAGGCATCACACTAATAATTTAACCAACATTCCTTTTTTTAAATCCAATTTTAAATAAAAATATTTCCAAACATAATTCACACCATTTATATCATTTAATAACCCATTTATAAAATTTATAATTCAATTACACAAAGGGATAACAAGTTTTTTCTCACAAAACCCCACTTAATGTCCTCTTTTAAGGTCTTACACACACCAAAAAAATACAAAAATTGAATTTTTAGCTCTTACTTCATTTAATAAACTAAATAAACATTTTATAAAACACTAATAAATAGCTCAACAAGGGATTCCATATAAATATACACTCATTTTGCATAAACACGCTACTAAAAAATTTAATTCATATCAATCCTCAAATAAAACCAAATTTACAACATGTAAACTAATTAATAAAGATGCTAAATTAATTAAACACAAAAATTAATTTATCAAAAAATATTTATATGCGGAACCTCCTACCTTGGTGTAGGAAATTCGGAAATATTAGTGTGAAACTTACACAGCATGCCAAACACACCGCAAGAAAACAAAATTTGACCCTACTTTCAAAATTCAAACCCAATATATCAAAATAGGACCCAACACAACAAGAAACCACAACCCAAAAATATAAAAAATGGAAGAAAGAACCTATAAAAGTAGAATGAACATATGGTTTGGGAGGGGGGATGGATGAGCCAAAGTAGGGGTGATAATGGTGGGATGCATCAGAAAATTAATCTGAGAAAGGGAAGATCGGTGTGAGGGGAGGGTTGTGTAGCTAATGAGGTGTGTGCTTGTCACAGGGGTGGAACATGGGTGATTTGTGGGTGGTAAGAACGACATGTGTCAATCCTTTGAGTGGTAGGAGGTGTGTGACAAGGGTGATGGAGATGATCAGTTCACCCAGAGTGCTGGGGTTCAACGCGCAAGAAAAATCGGGGGGTCTTTGCACGACGCAGATAGATAGGGGGAGGAAGAAAAGGGGAAAAATGAAAATGTAAAAGGGAAAAGAAATTAGACCACAAATAATACCCAATAAAAACCTAATGAATATAATTATACTATTATTATTATTGTAATTATGTTATCAATTTTTTAAATATGATAATTATTTTTTATTAATAATCGAATTAAAATATTGAAGAAAATAATAATAACGATAATAATATTATTATTTTTATTATTATTAATACAAATCTAAACTTATTTTATTTTATTTTATTTTCCTCATTTCATTTAACATTCACATTACTATTTAGTTGGTTAATTAATTAACTTACGGCACACTAGGTAGGGCGCATGTTGATCTGGCATAGCCACACGACTTCGACCGTGCATGCCTATGTTCCAGACATTACCAACCCAAAAAACTCACTTATCAGCAAAAGGGAAAAATCAAATCGGGATCGGCCCCCACCTCAAAAAAATAATAAAAAATGAGATAAAAATAATAAAATAAAATTATTCCAAAATGCATGGTGTGACAATTCTTCTGACCATAACACATTCCAACCTTGGAAATCAATCCCAATATTGATTAGAAAATCAAACCGGTACCCCCTATTGGCTCATGGAGGTTCATGAAAAGCAACATGAGAGAGAAGTAAGAACAAAATTGACAAAGAGGAAGGATTTTCAAACAAAACACAAGAGACCCTAAAATGGGACACCCACCAAGTGACGCCCTCCCCCAAAAATCAAGACTCCGACAGTTGACAATAAAAAGATAGAATCTCTCACGATGCATAATTAAATATCCAAAGAAAAAACACCTTTAAAACTCTTGAGAAACTCAATCATTCCACCTAAAATGATCAAAGATTATTAATCACTAACACAGGGAGGCCTGAACGGACCCCCCACCATAACAAAAAGGCTAACATTGATTCATTTTTGGGAATTTTAATTGAAACACACGGTGGGTATCCCCACCATAGAGTCCAACTAGCTTAACTAATTAGTAAAAATCAAAAAATGAACCCAACACGAGATAACTTGAAAACATACCACACCTACTAGATCCCATATTATAAGGGACTCTGCGTAAGATAAATATAGGCATGAAAGAAACACACAACATGGTTCCTTATTCTGAAGGGGGTATTACCATCCATAGATGATCCCCGACTAAAACTAGGATTAATTCACAAGGTTTTCCACACAATGTCCAGTAAACAACGATTCACACCTAGTGAGATACAAGTACTTGTTTCCTATGAAAAATGAATGGCCACCTATTTACCACTAAGGAGAAATGCTTCCACCCATGCAGGTCACAACATGGAAGCAAGCCCCCATGCCTCTTTACACCAAAATAGGCCAGTTGTAATGAGATAACAATATAAAACATAAAATATATCTATTACCCAATTTGAGGATAGTGACTGGAATGAGGTCCGTTATAACCTCGGGGGGGTCCTGACTACATATCGGACTCACTATAAGACCTATCAATGGAGCTCTGATGATCGAACCATATCCTTCCGCATAGCCAGTCACAAAAAAACCCTCTATCAAAACATCTTCTTCAGGTTCCATAAATTACCATGCCACAACCGAATCATCACCATCATATGCAGTACACTTTTCACATCCATTTTTCCTCACATCACTTCACTAAAATAAAGGACACAAAAAAGACACCTTCTTCTAAAATTGATAAGTTCAGGGACTCCCGAATGAAACATGATTTTATCATAACTAAGGTTCTTATAAGGGTTCACAAATTTGAACACATCCATCGAGTGAGAACACGACCCCACAAAGTGTCACCGAACATGACCCATGAAACCTATTGAGACATTTTAGCGAGAGGGACCTTAACCTGGTTATATAACAGTATACGATTAGTAAAAGCATCCATAACTGCCTCATATAAATATATTCTCCAAACAAGTGGATTAATGTGATATCTTAGTTATAAGAACCCAAAGAAAGGCCCATAAGCACTTTTTTAAATAGCATCCTGTACCGACAACACCATAATGTTTTCACTTTTTTCTAATATAGATTCTTTCACCACTTACAGACAGGTCTTAGAAACATAATAATGATAAACTCCTAAGTCAACAACCTTGACAACCTAAGAGACCAATGTTTCTTCCAATGCCTCTCTCCTCTGCTCTCCCACTATAAGAGGATCTACTAGACTGCTGAAAGAAAGGTTGATTCATATTCTAATGTTAAATAAGAATAAGGTTTTTAGACTAATAGACTGGAGGATACACCCACGGATAATCACCCATTTCTGCACTTCAGCCATGCACGATGCCTTTATGGGGGGGGGTATGCTAGCTGAAAAAGACTCCCAAGAACCCAGTCAAACCAGTCTATTGGTCAAAAATTCCATGAACTATAACTGGAACACATAAAGGGGCCACCACTAGGGCACCCACAAAACACTTCTCAAAAAATCTCCGTTAACCAACATCTCCAAAATACTTACCCGCAAAACACAAACCAGAAACATTAATCAAACAAAGTGGTTTCAAACACAATAAATCCTATAACAACATTATTGATAATTGAAAGGACACAGGATGATGTAAGAGGAAACTTATGTCGATGGGTGACTCAGACATATGGTTGGTGGATGTACACCAATCACACTACCATCAGAGAGAGTGTTCTAGGACCAGGTACCCATCCCCACATGGGTAGTCATGCCCTAATAGCTTTCTAAGACTAATGGAATAACCCACTATTCATTTCATAAATAACAACAAACCATATGGACCAAAAGACTCAGTTGAAACTAATTTCCCCTAGAAAATCAAGACTTGATATAAGGTGTGTTGTCCAAGCACCATAATCATAACCAGAACATTAAGTTCCGACAATCCTAGAACTAGCCTGCCACGACATTCACAAGAAACAAGACCCAAAAATGTGAACCTCTTATCAAAGGAAGAAATTTGAGAATGATTTATCCCATATAAGAAAAGTAAAAAGATAAATAAATAAATTTTAACTGAGAAAAATAGTTAAATAATATAATCAAAAATTAAAACAAATTTGTCGAGCTAAACATACTTCTGTGAGACCCCATGGGTCACCACCAAAAATATAAACACACTGGATGCAAGGGTGATCCAAAACTATAACCTAAAACTCCAAGGATAATTTAGGCATGAGCACTAAGATTCTCATTAGGAATCCCAAAATACTGCAATTCCCTTTGCTCTTTACTTTAATAAGAAATCATATAATGCTAGTTTGAAATTAAGACATAATAAATTAATTATTTCCTTATTTTCAAATTAAAGTCACATGTTTATATTTTTAGGGAAATCACTTATATTTCACTATGTTTTTTAAAGTAGTTTCCAAACATGCCTTAACATTCCAAAACAAAATCTAGAAAATTAAAATAAAAAAGTGAATTTTTTAAAGAAGGAAAAAATACCTGGAGAAAAAAAAATGTAATTTCAAAAACCCCATGTCATAAAGGAGAACCATGGTAAATCCCAAGAGGTTAATAGCACAAGTTGGACCATAGAAACATTATAACACAGTGAAATGTGGTATAGAAACCATGTCCAACAATGCTCTTGTGCACAAGAAACTAGTAGGGGACACCCCCATAACCTAGGGTTCTCCCATCATCATCCATGTTTTGTTAGTTTTGTAAGATGTAATCCATCTAGTTAAAATCAGGATGAGCCACTTCCATATCCTCTGGTGTACTAGTCCTAGTCCTCCCACCTAGATGCCTCAGGCTTCCCATGTGTTGTATTTCATATGGTGGTGAGTTTTCATAAAACTAACACACGTGAACAAATGATTCACTTCATTCAAAAAACACACCCACCCCCTCACCATAGATCTTCCTAATTGAGCACACCCCCCCCCCTTATGTTACACAATAATTCACAAGACTCTTTACTGGTCACATATCAAAATTCACATGTTTAACACACACATCACTTTCTAAAATAAAGGAGCCTACCTCAAGATGAGTTTTTCTTTTTCACAGACCATTTTTAAAGTGCTAAATGGGCCTAATTACTTAAAATGAACACATTTCATATTAGAACACATAATTAACCAACTCTTTTATGTTTCCAAATCTATTTAAAATTTCAACTAAACAACCAATGTACTTTATATTTAATAATAGGATTTAAACCATGCTTACAACAAGGTACATCCTTATAAGAAAGTAAAATCACACTTTAATCTTGTGTTCACACCAAAAACCCATTTTTTAAAATCACCTTATAATTTATTGGAAAATTAAACATGCGATTATAGAGTATAAAAAACCGGCCAAGAGACCATATATCTTTGGAAATATATATTTCAAATTCTAACAATCTAGGAATCCAGTTTTCAAGAACCTACACTATTTATATATACACACACATATATATATATTACATATTAATTACTTATATAAGAGATAACCTTTTTTAAAAGAACACCAAGCAATTATATAAATCTTCATTAAAGGATTTGACATTGGGGACCAACCTTAGCGTGGAACCAAACCAAACATTCTTCCTTTGGAACATTCTAACTAAAAGCTGCTACTCCCCCATTAAGCATGATCACGTTAAAATAAATATAAGGACACCTATCCCAATTTCACACACCCACATGGACATGAACATGTGAAAGGGGATCCTTACATACATTCTTATATTCATATACTATTCACCAGTCACATATGTGAGAATTTTCATATATACACATGGACACACCTCGACCCATACATGAATATTCACTGTCATGGATGACTATAATTGTAACTGGGGAACCCACATATATATATATATACATACTTTAATACATACATATATATATACTTACCTATGTACATGCAGGCGTGTTTCCATAGACCTAGCGACTCAAACCCACAAAGCAGGGACCATGAACTAATCAAATAATTTCATAAATCAATAAAATAGTTTACCATACACTTCAATATTAACACCCTAAAATGTTTCAACAAAAACACTCTTTAAAACTAAATGCACACCTAATCCTATCCAAAACATGTCATTCAACTCTATCATATTTAGATTGACCATTTCAACAATTTTTAATACCCCAAGAAATGTCGAAAGGCCTCAGACAAAGAACATACCTAAAAATTCTTTTTTGAATCAAAATCGCACTAAAAACCTTACCAACCATCATTCACAACATTTATATAATTTAATAACCCATTTAAAATTTTAATAATAAAATTTCAAAAGCGTATCTCTAGACTTTGCACACAAACTCCCACTCAATGTCCTCTTTTAAGGTTATATGCACAACAAAAACATACCAAAACTAAATTTTTTAACCTTCATAATTTAATTAACAAACTAAAAAGTTTATAAAACACTTATAAATAGCTCAACATAGGTTTCCACAGAAAAATATACTCATATCACATAAACATACTACTAAAAAAACCAATGCATATCAAACATGAAATAAAACCATATTCAAATCACACAAACTAATTAATAAATATGTGAAATTCCTTAAATAGAAAAATTAATTCATTAAACAATATTTATACATGGAACCACCAACATTGGTATATAAAACATCAAAATATTATTGTGAAACTTCCACAGCATGCCAAATTCACAGCAAGAAAACCAAATTTGACCATAATTCCAAATTTTATTCCAAATATATCCAAATAGTACCCAACACAATAAGAATCCCCATCCAAAAAATCTATCAAATGGAAGAAAAAACCTATCGAAGTTGAACGCACCTATGGAGAGGGAGTAGGAGGCTGGATGAGAGAAATGAGGGGAGCCAAAGGTGAACTGCGTAGGAAAATCTAACTAAGAAAGGGAAGAACGGCACGAGGGGAGGTATGTGCAGTTGAGGGGGTTTACACAAGTCAAAGGGGTGGCACACATGTGATGCTAGGGAGGTAGGGGTGGCGCGGGGCTGTCCGCCAAGAGGGAGGAGGGTTGCGGTCAGGGTAAAGGAGGGGAGAAATGCACCTTGAGCACTAGGGTTCAACACACAAGAAAAATCAGGGGGGTCTATGCATGACACCAATAGATAGAGGGGGATGAAAAAGTAAGGAAAAAAAATAAAGGGCAAAGAGAAAATAAATAATATCCTAAAAATTACCCAAAGAAAACTTATTGATTTTAATTGAAAAATAAAAATATTATTATAATATATTAACAATTTTATATTTTTGAAAATATTTTAATGTTAATGACCTCATTAAAACATTGACATAAATAACGATAATGATAAAAATCAAAATTTTATTATTATTACTATTACTATTAAAACTACTCTATACTATTTTTTTTTGTTTTTCTCTTCTCATTCATCTTTCACTTTATAGTTCAGTTGGATAATTAATTAACAAACAATGCATCAGGATGGCTGCATGGTGATCTAGTGACCCCACATGACTTCAATCATGCCCTTCCCATGTGCCAGTCATTACCAAGACAAAACGCTTGCTTCTCAGCAAAAGAGAAAGAATTAAACACGAGCTAGGCCCGCACCATGAAATAATATTATTAAAAACATATGAAAAAATAAAATAAAATTATTTCAAAAATTTTGGTGATACACTATTACTATATTTCACATTTTCATATCACATTCAATTGAAAATGAACTATTTTGATGGGTGATCTATAGTATCCATGCATATACCAACATCTTCAACTGAGTATGTCATTTTTTATAACATATAATCATCAACATGGTAGATGTAGATTTTAATCTATTTGAGGTCAACCAAGAATATCTAGTAAATATTAATAAAGTTCACTTCATTGATCCAAGTTAACAAGTGGAATCTATTCATACCATGGATGAATAAAATATTTTTCTGACACCTTATACCTACCAAAATTGGGTAATGGATAAGTATTCGTCCCAAATGACTTTTATCCATCCAAAATAACCACTAAGAGATTATTGGATAATTAGGTTCAAGAAATTAAGCATTGGAAGGGTCAATAAAGATAAATAATTGGGTACATTAATGAATCTAACCCATAATGTGAAAACTGACATAATGAAGAGGAAGAACCTTGAGTGTTTGTTTCAATAAATTTAAAAAGTGAACACATATGCTATTCTATGGGTTTTTAATCCTAGTATTATAATATAATTTTTACTTTTACTATATTTCATGAATTCTATTTAACATTGTGTTTGTATTATTCATCCACTATGTTAAATTTTATCTTTAATAACATAGACCACCATCTCTAAAAATATAGAGTAGTAACCTGAGGGTTTATTTTGATGAACATCTTTAGGAATCCTGTTTCCATAAGCTTCCATTTGTCACTTCAAAATCTAATCTCTATGTTTTTATGAGGTTTTAAGATTAGAGGTCGGTTAAATGGTTCCAATATTGTTTCTGCTCTATTTTCTACTCACATTTTTCATCATTTTACACTTCCTTAACTTGGATATCATAGTGGAACCATAGTTGTTGAGTGATTCATAAAACTGATAGAATTATAGGGGATATGGTAGGGTATTACCTCCATAGAGGATTATCTTTTTTTGTTTCCAATAGAGTAAGTAGATGTAATGGTCTATCAAATCCTTTAGTGAGAATTTTATTCACATTTTAAAATGGTTTAGTGAAAGATATGTTTGAATACACTCCATAATAAATATTGAGTGAATATGTGAATGATATTTGTCGAATAATGAACGAATTCATAAGTACAAATCTATGAGCATCTTGAATATTCAAAACATAATTATTTTTTGAATCCGCTTTTTCATTTGCCTATTTTTAATTATATATTTCATTTTTTTCAATCATCCTTCCATAAGTTTTCTAATTTTTTAATAATCTATTTGATAATAGTAAATAATATATGGTCCTCATTTAGTGACAAAATCTGTCGAGAACCCATTCTATATTCATAGAAACAAAATTTAAAATGTGTAATTAGACCAATCAACATGGTATGGTGATAATAATTCAATGGAATCATTATTAGATAGGAATCATTCTTGTTAGATATTATTCAAATTTTATTAAAAATTTCTATAAAAATAAAATATTAAAAAACACTAAAAGAGTTTTTTCTGTAAGAAGTATTTAAAATGAAAATAGGTATATATTAACCAACTCAGAGGTGTTTTTGAATTCTATTGAGTGTATAAGAAAAATTAAGTGGATTAAATTTGATTTTTTTGATGAATTATGATATTGATAATAATTTATTGTTAATCTTAATAAAAAATTATAACATTTCACAATACTCAAAAGGTTTTAGAAGAAATTATATTAACAACAACATCCAAACCAATTCAAGGATGAAGGGATAATTTATTTTATTTATATGATTTACATTGATAAAATAGTATATATTGAGATGATAATTATCATTAATTCAAGGTTATACCATACACCACTTCTAACATCACTACATATACATAATGTGCGAAAATTCAAACATATAGAGGGAGATAGTTCAATTGAAAATTCATTTTATTTTAATATCATTGAATAATAATTTATAATTCACTTCTCTTTTACAAATTAATATTGTCTTGGTCAACCCATAACTTTCACTATAAGAATTTGTATCAGAAGAAAGCACACATGATGAGGTATACATAGAAGTCACGGAAGATACTTATGATCTCTTAATAGAATAAAAAAAGTATTATTTTAGGCACCTACATTGAAGTTTTCACCCACACTTAGCTATCTGAGGTAGTCTATTGTGGTGGAGAATTATTTTTAAATGGATGAATAGAGACTTGGTAAATGATTTAATATAATGATGTTGTTATTGTACCAATATAATGAAAATTTATAGGTATATAGAATGAATATTATATTGTGGTTCTAACTAGGGAAACTTCAACCCTTCAAATCAGGGCAGAATTTTTGTAACCATGTAAACTAATAGTAAATAATGAATCCCCACATGGGAGGGTTAACCCAATACTATGTTCCATTTTCATTAAATTTTCCTTATTTATTTTTAAAAAAGATTTAATTTTTTATTTTTTCTTAATGATTTTCATGAAGGGAAAATAGAACGACATATTGAAAACCAAGTGTAGAATATTCCTTCCAAAATAAGAACCAAATTTTTTATTTCCCTCTAATTTAATTATACATCTCTATATCTCTCATTATATGACCTTTAATTATGTGGTATAAAATATGAGTGTTGGATAATGGGATTCAATTTTCTAGGGTTTTTTGATTATTTTGTGTGATTATAGGAACAATCAACATGATATAATATTCAATTGCTTTTAAAAATTGATTTTATTTTAGGTAATAAATAATATATTTCTAGAAATAAATTTTAAATAATTATTTACATAAAACATTTTTAATAGAATTTTTTTAAAAACCAATTTTTGAGAATAGTTATTTTAAAATAAATTCCAATTATCAAAGATTCAAATATTCTTCTCCATAATAGGAGGTATTATAAACTATTTTGAAATATCCTTTCTAATACACTCACATTATTACAAGAAACTAGGATATTGTCTATAATGTAGAATTGGTGATTTTTATCTTTCAAATAATTAGAATTCATTAAATATTTTTAGAATTATTCAGGCGCTTTTTTAAATAGACTATATTATCTTTTGACCTACAATAATTTAAAACCTATTTTAAACATTACAGAAAATAAATTTTCTATTATTTTTAAGTCACATGTTTTCCTATTTTTTAACATAAATACCCTTTTCTATAAATGTTTTTCATGAGTATTTCAATTATGAGTGTCATATAGTCTTTCAAGTGTTTGGGGGGGTGTTATATTTTTTAGGAAATGATGGATTGAGTCAATGTTTTGGTATATTGAAAAAAATTTGGAATGACTAACATTTATTACATTTTTTCCCATTATCTAAAAAAGTATTTATGAAAAATAATTTACAATAAAAAAGAATAAAAATTTAATATAAAAATACATAATAAAAAAATATACATAAACAATAGACTAATTTTTTATAATCATTCATAGTAAATATTTATTAAGCTCATGCACCGTAAAAAAAAGTTATTTGATATTATTCATTTGTATGGGAATTGAGAAAGGAATATCATCGAGCTACTTAAATTTTATTTAAATTTATTTAACACATTAAAATACTATTTATGATATTATTTTTATCAATAATGTCTTCCCACTAACCCTAATCCACTAATAACACCTTAAAAATATCTCATGAGTAAATTAGTTTACCTTTATCATTGTGTTTAGAAATAATAAATTTTGATATCTAATATAGGCACATAAATTTTTAAAGTATTGTTATAAATATATTTAAATATTCTCTAAATCTAGAGTGACATGCATTTAATTGGGTGGTGGGTTTGGACTGTGTCATGGATTGATTTTTGAAGTTGAGAGAATTTATATGTGAGACGATAAAGGGGGAATTTCTTAAATAAAAGATAAATGGTAATATTCACTTTATAAAATGAATGAAAATTTTGTGGATTTTTTTAGGGTAAATATTTTTTCATGTAGAAAAATAGGTAATAACATGGCAGTGATGCGAGACTAATTAAAAAAATTAATTTCAATTTTTAAATCCATAAAAAATAATCATTTTTAGGGGAATAATTGTATTTTATTTATTTTAGAATAAATTATATTTTGACTATTAAATGTTTAAAATTAATGATTTTAATTTACTTGATTGTTTTTAGAACTTATTATAAAATAATTCTATATTGTTAATATATTTTTAAAAATTAAAAAAAATTAGCAAGAAAGAATAAATTTTGAGTAGTGTGAATTAAATATGAAAATTTTAAGGCTGTGTTTGATTAAAATATCACTTTGTGATATTAGAATGAAGATTATAATCATTTTGGATGAATAAAATGAATTCCAAGCAACAAGTGTCATTAAAACCTCCACTACATGTGAAATGAAAATTACACATAAGAATAAAATATATGTCATAGAAGGTGTATCATATTAAACAAAATATTTAAAAATCTATGAAATATAATTTCAAATGGATTTTTGTTTTATGTTGATTATTTAAGACTCTATATGAAATCTCCAACTCACATTCAGTCTCGGAAGCTCTATTTTGAGGGGAGATCTATAGTAACCATGAACACATCCATCTTCTTCAATAGAAAAGGTCATTTTTTTATGAAATATAACTATCAACATGGAACATATTATTTATGACCATTAGAATAAACCCAATAAAATACTAGAAACATCCACAAATGTTATGGGATTGGAAAAAGTAAACACTGAGATTCCATGCATTCCTCACATGACTAAATGAATATTCTAATTCCTTCTGCCTATCCAAATTTGGAAAATGTCAAGAATTATTCCCATGAGTCTCTCATACATCCAAAATCTCTAATATGGGATCAGGGATTGATTTGGGGTGTATTCTATAATTCTTTCTGTACTATTTTTAAAAAATAAACTATACTACTTTTTTATGGGATCCTAAAACTAGTATTAGAGTATCTATTTTATTTTACAATATTCCATTTGTTTTGTTTAACATAGTGTCCATGTTATTATTTATATCATTTTTTTCTCTTTAATAATCACGATCCACTCCTCCATGAAGGTGAACCAATAACCTAGAGGTTTATCCAGGGAAGTCTTATGGGATTCCATTACCCTTAAGTGTCCATTATTTATTTCAAAATATAATCTCTAAGGATATTGGAGGTTATAAGAGTATAGCATGGGGTTATTGGTTCCACTTTTGTATCATTTATAATTTCTTATCCCCTTATCACTAATAATAAATAAATTAGAACCATTTTTTTCATTTGCGATGTTTTAAAACATTTTTAATTCATTTATTAATGTTTTTAAAAATTGACTGTATTTTTTTTAAAATTCATAATTTTCTTACCCCTATTTTCATTTACAATAAATTTTTTTCACAAGCAGTTGGCCTCTTCCCTATATGACCCCCAACTATATGATGCACCTTAAAACTACCTGTACATTATACCACTGCAGACCCTTGAATCAGACATCCCATGCACCCAAGGGAATTCAAAATTATTCCACCTTAGGAACTCGTATCATTCACTATTCAGCACCACACATAATTCCCTTTCCAACTCACCAATTGAATTTTTTAATTTATTATTGTAGTATATTTTATTTTTTTATATAATTATATTTATTTATTTTAAAATTAATATATTTTTTCTTTATTTGTACCCCCAAGCCCTTATATATATATATATATATTAAAACACATATATAAATAAATTTATATATAAATTTATATTTTACACATATTTTATGTTTTATATTTTATGTTTGTATATATATATATATATATTATATATGCTTATATTTTTTACATATGATGATATTTAATGTTATATATATGGGTTTTTGTGTGTTTATATTATATATATATATATATATTCATATGTATGTTTATATTTTTTGATTATATTATATATATTTATATATATTTATATTTTAAATATATTATTATATTTTATATTATTTTATATATATATATATTTATTTATTTATTTATTTATATATTTATATTTTATATTGTATATGGGATTGTGTCTGGTCATATTTTATGTTTATTTATATATTATAAATGTGCGTGTGTGTTTGTATTATATTATTTATTTAGTTATTTCTTTATTTATTATCTATGTGTGTCTATATATATGTGTGTGTGTGTATTTATATATTTGTGTTTGTACATATAATTATCCATATTTTAAAATACTTTTAGAAATGTCACCAAAACAGCCACATTTTCATTAAAAACATGAAATATTTTAAAATATATATCTATTTTTATTTATATGTAATTATCTCTCTTTGTATATATTTATATGTGTGTATGTCTATTTCTATATACCAATATATAGAAATATATATTTTTTGTAATCTATATGTTCATATATATGTGTCTACGTATATATTTATTAATATATATGTATGCCTATCTAAATATATATTTGCATTGATGTTGGGAAATGGGATATATAAATAAATATATCATTACTGGCATTTCATAAATAAAGTCTCTAAATTCCATTTTTTAGTATGTTGATTATTTTTCATGTACTCCATTTTTCTATCATAGTTGAATCATGATGTCCAGTCAATTCCTGGATTCGGGATTATTCGATGGGTAGTAATATAGTATTCCCTCATAAAATGAGTACTTTTTTGGTTTCCTATAAAGGAGCTGGATACACTAGTCACCCAATTGATTCAGTGAACTATACAATCATATCTTTAAAAGGTTCAGTGATAGAAATATTTGTATAGATTATATCATGAATATTTAGTGAGTATGTGATTAACTTTTGTATGATGGTGAAGGTATTCCTAAGTAGTAATCCAAGAAAATATTATTACTTTCTAACTTCAATCATTTTTTAGTATTTATTTTTATTTTCTTGTTTTTAATTTTTTCATGTATTTTATCGTCCCCCCATGATTTTTCTAATTAATTTTTTTTAATAATAAAATTAAAAAACATGGCAATAGTAGATAAGAGATATTTCTTTTCAAATGACAATATGGGGTCAATAACCTTGTTTTATTGATTGGAACATAAATTGGAAAGTGGAATTATACCCTTATATAAGTTACCAAATTATCAGGGTGACATATAGATATTAGTGATATATTTTTGGGAATTATGTTTGATAATATGATTCCAACCATGTCGTATATCATTTTTAGAATTGATGGTATACGAGTATTTGATTATAGGATGGTTTAAATTTTCTTGAATTTGGTATTAATTAATGATTATTTAGGTTGTGTGTGTTTCTTTTAAAAATTATGGAATATAGGTAGGGTCTTGTGTGAATATGCATGGGGTAATTTATTAAGTGGGTTGAGTTTTACTCACCACAAACATTCACACCACATATACATCCACATATATCCTCTAAATCTTAAGTCATTTATGTGTCGAGATGAGTTTGGATATCCAACAGAGTCATGGGACCCGTCCGTTACCCATTTACAAATAATGGGTTTGATGCTTGTGGGTTTACCTTTTCATACATTTTAGTCATATGTATCAGCTCGGAGCTGGATGTAGGTATTATTATAAGAAATGTGTCAAAGTTCAACGACTCACCAGGGGAAAGTCTTGTGAGTTGGATCTGAGGATATTATATTTTTTTTTTGTTATGACATTAAGTTTTTATTATATGATGTGATATTTTGTTAAATTACTTATTAGTATATATTATATATATTTTAGATTCTTTATTTTATATTTTTATATAATGAATAAAATTTTATATTACTGATTACATGATTCCATCTTAAATTTATGTTATACATATATAAGTTTTAGTTATATTTGTTTTGAATTTTATTTGACTTCATAGCCTTAACATGACTCTTTTATGCTCTTTCAGTTAGTATGTAGTATCTTTGATGTAAGAAGGAGCTCCTTTGGTTAGATAGTGACACACATTAATTATGTATTTGTTAAATTGGTCAAAGGCATTAAAAAGGTGTATAAAAGTGTCTTTTTTCATGAAAAATCTTTTAAAGATGGAGATATATTATAAGTAATTTGAAGGGATATTATGTGTATGCATGGCTAAAAAAAGGAAGGTTTGAAAATAAAGTTGCATGTGGGTTTCCTTTATCATAAGTAAGAACTCTAGGAAGTGAGAGTTTATTATGTGAAAATTAGAAGATATGAAATTCTTGGGATGTGTTATAATAAAAAGTTGGGATCTAGTGACATCTTCATGCATTATGGAATTAACATTCTTAATCCATTATAAATGAACCTAAGGGTGGTGTTTTTTGATATAGAACCCTGATATAATTTCTTCAAAACTAATATTAACGATTAATCTAAACTATTTTACAACAAATTGAATATTGGGGTGACTAAGTAAATATGAGTCGAAGGGTTTTTATTTTTTATGTGATGGGTTAATGTTTTTTCTTATTGGATTACATGTGGAAAGTGTATCTGGTGTTTTAAATTATTTATAAAACTCATTTGGGAAAGATAAGACTTTTATGGAGGAATAACGTGTGTTTAAATTTTTTTTAGATAATAGTTAAACATGAAATAGATTTTTGAGATAAGGAAATTGAAAGGGGTTGATATTTGATAGTAAAATTGATTTTTTGAATCAATGATTTGTGATGTTACACATCATGAGTAAAATATAAATGAGCATAGTTTTTTAGAAAAAATGGACATCATGGGAAAGTGTTTTTTGATTTTGAAATTAATGATGAAAATTGAACCAAAATGATATGGAAATTATTTTTTAAAATTGGTATTGGAAATGATAAAAAAATTGAGAAAAAAATATCTGATATTCTAATGAATTATTTATTCTCTATATTGTTGAAAATTATTGAATTATTAGAACGATTTTTAGGAAAACTCTAGTTATTTTTGGTGTATATAAATTTTTTATGGGTTTCAAAAAATAATAAATTTATAGCATGTAGTTATGTTACTAGTTTTTAAGATTTAACTAGGGGTGACTTACTCACTTGGAATTATTTTTTAGAATATTCATTGTAATTTTTTATAGAGATACATGTTAATTTGGCTCAAATGATGAGTTTTTTGTTTCATTGTCATATAGATGGAGATGGAAATCGAGAGTTTCACATAATTGATCACTAAAGGTTCATATTTATTTTGTGATTCCTTTTATAAATAGATATATTTGGTGAAGTTGTATTTCAATAGATATTAGTATAGTTGGGATCTTTATACATTAGTAGAAAAATATTTAAAATGTTATATGTATGGAAATAGTTGTTTCTATGATATATTAGAAATTGTTTTACATTTGTTATAAAATAATTTATATAAAAGCCCATTCTGTGATTTTTTTATGTTATTTATCATATAACAGTAATAAAAATAATTACTTTTTTTCAAAAATCATGTATTAATTTTTGTAAAAAAATCACCCATATTTATTCCTTGAACTAATCCCTAGCCCCTCCTCTATGGAACATTTTTCATTTGATATCCTTCCTCTTCAACCAACAGCTTCCACAATCATCCAATGTCTACCTTCTCCCACTACTACTTTTTATCACACAAAGCTTTAAGGGTTTATTTTATATTGCTTCATTGGTTTTTCTATATTCATGATGGATTATTTTTCCCCAAATATGGATGGGAAAATATTATTTTTACTATTTAGTTTTTTGGGTTATATTATGATGATATGGTATATGATGTTATGGTTCATATTAAATCAGATATCGTATCATTATTTATTTTAAATATCTATCATTAGATGTAATATAGTTCCTAAAAAATTTATATTTACTCATATTAATCTATAATAATGTATGACGTACCACTATAACAGATTTTTAGTCATTCAATTTTTTAATTGTTTTATAGACTATTTGAACAATGATTCTAAGATGTTCTTAGTGTTTAATTTGATATTTGAACAATTTTCCTTGTGTGTTATGTGATATGATAATGTGTTGGATGTTGATATCCTCTAATTACCTTATATAATATATTTTTACTTCATATATTGAACCATAAAACTCTTTATTTTACTATCATAAGAGATTGTCACAAAAGGTGACATAATTAATCCATTGAATGTAAAATACTTAATTCTTGAATAATATATGTGATTTTAAATTGAGTACATGGATTCTAAAAATTAATTAACATTTATACAAATAAATCATAAAATAATCTACTTTTATCAATTTATGTTATGATATTTACTTATATTTTATTGAGATAGAGGGTATATATTTATCAAATTAGATTAAAAAATACTGAGAAAAAAATTGTTTTTTTGTCTTTATACTCTTTATAATCGATGATAACACATGTACATTAATATTTGTTTTTTCATTAAATTTTTTTGAAGGAGTGATAATTTAATAAGTCTAAATTATTATTAATTTTTTTGAAAATGTATAATAATAATTAAGTAGGTGAAAATCATTGGGTGATTATTAAATAAGTTCAAAGTATTTTTTTTATAAATGTTTTACCCTTTATTTAGTTTGGAAATATTTATCAATGTTTTTGTTTTTATTTTTATTAATAAAAGTAAATTTCAATTTCAATTTCAAAATAAAGAGACATATATTTTATAAATGAACTTTTTTATAGGTGATAATGAATCATACTAATATAACCACATGAAAAATAACTAATAAATATAGGGAATGAATTGGTGATTTTTTAGAAGTTTATGAATAAAATACAAAAAACAACTTATATTTTTTTAATTCATGAAATTATAATGTATATGAAAGATGAAATTAAGAAAAACCAAAAATAATTTAATTTGTAATAGTTTACTAAAAATTATATACTGGATATATCATGGTACAATGAGGAATATTTTAATATTTATTGTTGATGTTCAACTTAAAAAATGATTGTTTAAATTCAATTTATAAATTTATTAATGGTCTTAAATATTTGGAAATTGAGAAAACATTATTGATTTGGTATGTATATAGTTATTTTGAAAAACCAACATATACATGTTATAAATAATTTATAGTTTTATCAGAATTTTATGAGTAGTGAACTTGAAATCTATGATTGTATGGATTGATATGAGTTTTATAAGATTATTATTTCATTTTAAATTCATACTAATTAAAAAAAAGGTTCCTCAAAATTAAATTTATATTATGAAACAAAATATTATATCCAGTGGGATTAAGGTATAAAAAGATAAATGTCAATTCCAATGATTTTTTGTTATATAGAAAGGAATGAAAATGCATTTTAGACTATTTTGTATATAATACATTATAATATACGTTGAAATAAAAAACATAGTATTATTTATCTATTATTCTGTATAGAAATACAGCTACAAATGAAAATTTTATCTTTCTATAAATCCTCTTCGGAGAAATTTATTATCAAATTAAAATAATCTAAATGTTCATAATGGTGTGTAGATTAAAAAATTTATTATAGAATATCGAATAATCCATTTTATTTTACATAGTACAAGAATCTTAATCAACAATTTTATAATTTTGGAAATGATGTTAAAAAATATAATACTTGGGTTCTGAATGGATAGAATGAACCCATATTAGATACTTTATAGAAAAAATACTATTATATAGTATTTTTTGTAAATTATAACTTATCTTTTACATTTTTTATGAAGTTATAATATTTTATTTAAAGTTTAACTCTTTCTAAACTACAAAACCTAAACACAATATTGATGTTTTATTTTAACAATTAATTGATGATTTAAAAACTTTTAGGAGAAAGGTATTATCATTCATTATTATTATTATATTGATATTTTCAAATTCAATAAATGATTATTATCACTATAATCAAGTTCCCTATAAATGATGTTTTTTATGGATATATTGTTATGGAATATAAATATTTTCCCATCCATAAATAATATACTTTTTTATATAAATACAAGGGAGGAAAATAGTGTACAAGATTAATAAAAAATTCTATATAGCACTCTTTTCAAAGATTAAAAATTCATTCAATGTATCACAATAAGTTTATATTTTTCAACATATTAATTTAAATGACCAATATTTTGATATGGTGAAAAACATTTATTTTATATTTATAATGAAAAAAAGATCTTTTAATGACAAAGATATATTGAAGAAATGATCGAAAATAATATCAAGAATAAAATTTATTTGATGTGTGTTGATAAAGTAGTTATGAATGTTTGATTGAACTATTGTTATATATTAAAGGAATGGTGAAGGGAAATTTGAATATAATATTTTATTTACTGTCATGTTGAATATGTTTGGATTTTTCTCTAGATCCCAAAGGAAAACTAGGATACAGGACATTGGGTTGTCATATATTATCAAAGTGGTAGAAAATTAGTTTTTTCAAAGACTCCATTGTATCAAATTTCCTTAGGGGTACTCCTAAAAAGTAAAAAAAAATATTTGTCTCTAAAAAAATTTTGTTAATAGGAAAGAAATATTCCAATTTTTATGTTATAATGAAAAAAACATACGTATTTTATTGCTTGGAATTCAAAACATTTCCGTCAGATTAACTATCATTAAGGTGTATTATTCATTCACTTCCATTTCTAAAAAAATTATAGCTATAAATTCAATGAAAATTTTGAACAACAATGTAAATTATATATTTATATATTCAACTATAAAATTACAGTCCACCATATTTTATGATATTTTAGTACATTTAATGGTTCATTTCGTTTGAAAATATACATTTTTAGTAACATATATTAGTATAGAAACTATCATTTTTAAAGATATATGATTATACTAAAGGGTTATATTAATAATTCCTAAGGATAAAACCCTTCTATAGTTGAAAAATATATTTTGGAGGAAGTGGCATAATTATTTTTAAACAACCTGTCTGCAGTAGAGTATAACAAGTTTCTTGTATCATGACAAGATTAGATAAGTTTTGGTTTAAATAATATACATGGATTAATATTAAAATATCTTAAATGTTGATAAATATTTTTGTCACATTAACACATATTTAATAACATTGTAATATACCATATTAATGAGTTGAAAAAATATTATATGAAGAAAACATATATCTGGGTATTTAATGAGAACAATAAAAGATTTTTCCCATAGATTATAGAGAATTTCGTGGTAGATTAAATGTGTTAGAAACATTTATTTGGTTAGTAGGTGGACCAATTATTAATATGTTAAAATGGTTCAGGAATTCCATTAATGGATATACATTTTATATTAGAAATCCGGATTATAGAAGAGAAACTCAAAATAGAATTGTATTTTTTTCCTAAAGTAGTTCATTTTTTAGTACAAATTGAAAAAATATATCATCTACGTCGAGTGAATAATATTGAGTTATTGATAAAATATGGGAGATTTATTGAATTAAATTTTGAGCTCCAATTTTTAGATGTAAATTGGTTTTCATTAGAAGTAGTGATAAACACAATGATTTTGGTATGGCACTATAAATATAAATAGATTGGAATAAATGGTAAACATTTTATCAGGGTGACACATTTAAAAAAAATTATTTCACTTCTTAATCCATCAAATGTGTAGTGGATTGCCATTTTGAAAGTAAAAAATAGCGTTTTGGTGATAAAAAACAAGAATATTATGGTGAATTATTTGATATCCCTACTTATATAGAATTATTATCAAAGGATATTGAGGTTCATGTCATGGAAATGGTTTGTTCCGTATGAAACTACCATGGAGATAGAGTATGGGAAAACAATCCTTGTATAATCATCTATTATCACATATATCATATATTTATTTATTTATTTATTTATTAACTTTTAATAATTCCTAAAAATTTAAAATATAATTTTTTTAATTACAAATATTTTAAAAAATATGATAAATTGTTTTTTAGTTCTTTTTTATCTTTTTAAATTATTTGATTTCATATATAACTATTGGATTCGTATGATTCATTTTTTATGCCATGTTTTTTTCTATCTATATAATTACATGTCTTATAAATTCTTTAATATTTTTTATCATTTATGATAAAATGTTAATTAATTTGATAAAGATTTTTTTTCTATCATTTTATCATTTTTTATTCTAATTTATATATAACAATTGGGTTTGAATAATTTTTACTCTTTTTTTATTCTTACTATCATTTTAGGTTTCATAAATGATTTCAATTTTTTTTATAATTTTACTTAACTAATTTAACAAATATAAATCAAAATGGATTTAGTGTAGTTTAGTTTATTTGGTTAACTTTTAAACTTTTATTTATTTTTATATATAACAATATGTATAGTTTTTTAAAAATTGTTTTATAGGTTGATTTATAGTATAAGGTTTAATCAAAAATATGAGTCACCTAAATCTTCTTCAGATGGCCCTATATATATTTATTATGAGGATCCTCTTCATTCCTTTATATAGGTTCCTTGTAATTTCAAAATTAAAGAGATTTCACCTAGGGTTCTCAAATGCAATGGAACAAATACACGTAAATTATCACTTTCTCCAACCCATGACAATATGAAATTATCAGTTTTTATGGTAATAGTAAAGCTTGGTGTACAAATTCCAAAAAATGTAGATGATCCATTTCTATAAATTCTCAAGTGAATGTAAGAATATTAATTTTGTTTAGAGAAACATAAACATGATGACATTGGTTTAGAAATTAGTGACCATTTCGGTAATATCTCTGATTATTAATTTAATTATCATGATTTTTTTGTTGATATAGGTTTTTCGTTTCCTTCTAATCAAATAACATATGAATTAAATAACACTAAAAGGTGATGAGGAAATGTTTTTCTTTTATTGTTATGATATGGATGGATTTTAAATCTTTCCTAACATCAGATTTAATTTTTTTAAACACTATATGAAAATCAATGTGTTATATTTGATTTTATACATGAAGATACATAGAAACAATTATTGAAATCAGACATAATGAATCATTTTTTGTAAGTGAAATGTCATCATTTTGATATTTTTTGTATAATCACTATAAATGATTATATTCAAAAAAATTACCTTAATTAATAGTAATTGAAAAAATATCATCAGGAGTGAAAATTGAAAAATGTATACCATCAGAATTTATCTATTGGATGGTTTCATTTTTTGGAAGAAAAATTGGTGGATAAAAATATGAGATTCCATTTTTTAGGTTTAATAAATATTAACCTCATTCACCTCGGCTATACATGAAAAATATAAAAGGGACTAGATGACCAAAAATGAACATATCATAAAAAATCTAAAATGAATTAATGAATAATATTGTTATAAGTTATTTGGGTTATTTTTAGACTATTTATTTTTTAATTAATTGATATTTTTTAGATATTCAATATATGAAGAACTTAAGGAGTGATCACACAAGTGACCTTCATAATTGTTTGTAAGAAATATATTTTACATAATATGTTAGGAAATACATAACAACTATGTTTTTTATATGGATGTAATTTGAGTATATCAATTAATAAAATTGATAATTTTGGAACATCTTTGATGGAGTATGTATATAAATGAAAAAATGGATTCCTTAAAAGATAGTGCTCAAGAGATGGGTGAGATGATAGAGGATGGGAAAATATCATCAGTACTGATGATTTTTTCATACATATTAATATTTTTCAGTCTTAATATATTAAAACTCCACCTCTGTCTTCGTGTACCGCTCCTCCACATCAACCTGAATACCCTAATTCAAAACCTCCTCATCTATAGTTTCCCATAAAATATGAGTTATATATTGAGGATCAATAATGTCAATTTTTTTCTTATGTTATTATATATTAAATTGGGGATTCCATATATCCTAAAAAATGGAGGTTGATTAGCTTAGGTTAAAGGTGTAGGATATTATAGATTCATCATCTAGAACATAATTACCTACATTCATGTTTTCTAGAATTTGAGAAACTGTTAGTCATTCTCTATGTTGAACATCAATATATTTTCAAAAACGTACCACAAATATATACAATGATTACATCCTTTAATTTGCATTTATATAAAAAATTAATATTTTATTATATATATTTATATAATCTGAATATGTTAAAGGTAAATATATGTTGTATATAAAAAAAATGTGGATTCCCCCTTCGAATTCTCATACTACTTTTTATGGATTAATTTCTAAATTATCATTATATTTTTTTTGTATTGTTTTATGTTTTCGGGATTACAATGATTTTAAAAATTGGTTGGTGTGATATTATTCCAATTATTTATAACATAGATGTCATGGAACTTGTATCTATAAAGATTTTGGGAAATATAGTAATCCATGGCTTTTTTATTTAAGTCAAATATCAAATTTTGTATAGTTATATATAATTTATTTAACATAATAATAATGTAAATTTTTTATTATATATCTTTATAGAAATTGTATGATGTCTGATATAATATCTGTGTATGGATTCATGGGTCCAGAATTTATTTCACCTATAATAAAGAAAATAGGGGATTAAAAGTAAGAAAATATTTCTGAAATATTTCTAAATAAGGGAATTCAGTGTTGGAGGTTTTATTTATCTTAATATACCTGGAACAAATAATTCATATAGTTTCATTTTTCTAACTTAAATAACAAATAAGATTATATTTTTTATATATTAGTTGTCATTGGAATTCATGTGATTTTTATCCATAAAAAATACAACTTGCCTGTTATAATCCATTGATGGTGATGTGTGAGAAATCATTAAATAAATATTAGACATAAGTTTTATTTGTTTAATAATTTTATAATATATAATATTTTTATATTATTTGATACATATTATTTTTGAATAGGGTATTCTTGAAAAATAAATAGCCATTAAGAAAGTGTAAAAAAACATTCAATATGTCTATATAAATGTAACATCATTTTAAATTACTATAATTTAACATATATATATAATGTTATTTTTAATTGATAAATTACTTTTAAATAGAACTGTCAACAAAAAAAGGAGTTATTGAATATGGAAATTTTATTTTTTGACTAATTTACAAAATAATTATTTAATGACCTCCTCTCTACAAATTGTTCCCATCCTGGGCCAGAAATGGGGGGAGGGAGATAAGGACCCTAAGTTCTGCATCATATAGGCCCCGGGATGGAGAATAGCCATGAGGGTATAGTACACACACAAATGGGAGGAATTACCCTCTAAGATAACAAATGATGTTGAGAGATATAAGATAGACACTAAAAAACTCCTGGTTAGACTAAAATATAAATTCAATCCCCAGTTCACATTTGTAATTTAATGAAAAACTACTAAAATGAAAAGTTGAAAACAAAAAGAACCAAAAGAATGAAAAATGGATACTACCATAATTCCCATACTTCTCCTACAAAACCTCCATGCAAGTAGTAACCATCAAGATCTCTAACCTACCCCAAGTGACCTAAAAAAGGTTCATATATTGTTGGGTGAGTATAATAGTATATTCAGTAGGATCATCCTCAGAGCCACTCATGAAAAAGTAAAAAAGCATGTCAAAGAACAATAAACAACAATTGAAACTAACTCATCACCTAGACATGTATACAATGTTTCAAGCCTCATCATGGATAGTCTCAATAAGTATCACATGCATGAGTATATAATATAATAAATAATATCCAGGGTACCCCTCTACCACTTCCCCACAATTTTGTTGCTTTACCCCAATGTCTCATGTCCTAAGCATCTCTTCCCAAAAGGTCTTCCCTGCAGACACTTGGTTGAAGCACCACAACATACACCTAAGACAACTCACCACCACAACCACACAACCAAAAGTAGTTAGGTAGTCTTTGGGATCCACCACATCTCTCATAGTGTGTATCATATATCAGGTATTACACCTCAATCCATTATAGTCCATACACCGAGTAAAGATCCTCAATCCATCATAATATATACACTTTACACCTATAGTAGTCCATAGGGAACTATTTCCAGAATATGTGTGTGTGAAATTACCAAAATCCATTACAGCCCTCTGCACACATATATGGTGAAAAATAACCATTGTGTATACCATCACAAGTAATTACCAAGAGGAGAGTGTGGGGACCAAGGGGGTTGTTATCCATACATCCTCACATGAGGATGTTGGGGAAAACATCCCATGAGGCCCATAATCCCCATCATATCAGTTTCACTAAACAATAGGGTGGAGTACCATATAGAAACATAATAATTATAGAATATAATATACCGCACAACCATGCGATGGGAAAACCAAGTCTTAGATTAAACTATAGCTAATGTCTCTCAGACTCTCAGCTACCACTACTAAGACTAGATATCCTATAAGAACACAACCATTTAAAGGGATATATTAAGTTACATAATCCCTTTTAATCAATTTCACTTTATGTTAATTAATTAAATAAAAAATAATTAACCATTATCAAATTCTATGTTTCATTTCATAAGCATCACAACCAGGTTACACGCCCTCCGGAAATAACCAAAGCGAGTCTACAACCTCTCAAAGTCACAGCCTCAGCATTTCTTCCCAGAAATCTCTAACCTCGTGGGTTGAAAAATTATTCATTAATTTATTTAACAACCTTACCACATTCCATAATTTTATGTATTCTATGAAGAAATTATAAGCTACCAAGTAAAAAGGGGCTCAATGTGGTGAGTATGTGAACTACTTTTCAAGCCTTTTATCTATATAGTAAGAGCAAAGACCCATCAATCCTCATGAAGATAAACACAAAAATCACATGGCATACCCTGAATGTCTTTATCTCTTATGGATGGAGGGTAAGAAAGACCATATAACTCAATCATTGGGGAAATTATAGTAGATAAACAAAAAATATATTCAACCAGAATCCACATTCATCTCTATCAGTAAGCCCAACTTCAACACATTCCACCATCTCTGGGGTCCTCTACGACACCCATATGTATAAATCGATGCATATCACCCCTCTAGGTGTCAAATTATGCCCCAAAAACTAGGCCTCACTTCTCAAGGTACCACAATAGCCATTTAGGCTCAGCCATCCCAAGCTCATGTCACATCTGGGCCTCCCTACCCGCAAAAACACAAGTCTTATATCCAGAACACATCAAAATTAGTAGAATCAAACATAGAGATAGGCTCTAAGCCCTAAACAAGGCATCCATACATCACACACAATAACCAATCATGTATCCAAAGCATAAGTAACCTAGAATTTACAAAAAAGAGGGTAACTAAGACCCTACAAGGAATTATCATTAACAAGAAACTAGTTCTTATTCCATCTTCAATTAACAGATTCACTTTTCATTGGTTTGAACTATGAGGAACTTCAGAAACAAGTTATCACAATATATAACTAAATTAATTAAATAAATAATTCAACATGCCTTCAATAATTTTATAAACAAGCATAAACATGCTTCTTGTTCATTAACCAATTCCAATAAACATGTATATCTTTATCAATTTGATTAACATAAAATTATAAAAACAAAAACCAGATTATTAAACATGCCACTTTGTCTTTTAGAAAATTAATTATCCATTAATTCATGCTTTAACTTCATTACCAATTTCCATCAAGAACATGCTAAACAAAGTAAGCATTTATATCACATTATCTAGAAAATCAAGAGGCCAACCAATATCTCTGTGTAAATCAACAACATATGATCAATAAATTTTTTTAATCTTGTTCATATAATTATTTTCTCATTTCCAATGTTATCCGTGGTATAAAAAATGCTAACTATAATATTTCATGTAAATAAAGAGAGGCATTGAATCTTGTACCTCAAAATGTCATTGACGTTCTTTAAATGAGAATGGATCAAAGAAGCATATCATGATCACCTCTCCCACAACAATTGCATCATCCTGATCATGTCACATCCCAACAGCACTAACAAACAACCCAGAAAACTACATAAGAAACATGGATATCATGTACCATCACATGGAAAAAAGAAACGAGTGGAAACATATCGAAGAAACCTCAATAACGGCGGAATATGATACCTTTTATTGAAGACTAATCTCTACGAATTAAAGGAGGGATATAGAGATCATTCTTTGATGAAGTAATTCCCAAAACACTGAGGAGAGTGTCTTTGGGTCACCTAGGGTCGAGGTATAACTTCTACATCCATAGGTTTTTAGAAAAAACCATGCGGCCGGAAAACACTTTGAACATACAGTGTTGTATAATTACAGGATGCACAATCCCTCTTCACGTTGTGAATGCTTCATGGTTAAATTCTCCGCACAAACACATCTCCTAAATAATTTATTTTATTTTTTGAACCCTGAAAAAAGTTCACACCTTGAATCACTCTTTCACACCATGAAAAAATCCATGAAATGGGATTTCATGTCATGTAATACAGTTACACAATGTGTAATACCCCCTTCCCAACTTTTATATAACAGAACTTCTCTAAAATTATTCTAAGCACTCTATGAGGACTTCCATCTTGGAAAACATGAAAAGGGTTGATCCATGTGGATTTAGGACCTTAAATCAGAGACCCCTCAAAAAATTCTCATCCTTGAGAATCCAAATCCATCCCAGAGATGAAACAGAAAGGTTTCATCGAAACAAATAACCCGCAAGATAACATTCAAGGCTCTCTTCACCATTGGAGATCAAATAATTAACTATAGGAACAAGTTCCAAACCAAAAAACAACTACAACTATCTCATAAACACTTTCTTAGTATAGATAACTATTTTAGTAGAGTAAAACAAAACAAGAAAAAATATAAATTCATATCATAAAAATAAATGGTCTTCAACCACCAAAAGAACAACGTTACAAGAGAATAGCTAAACATCAAACATATTGGGGTACTGAGCATGTATTTATGACTCACATTCCCAAGAAATATTCTCCATGACACTATTCTGACATAATATACTAAACATGGGGATAGAATTCCCATGAAACACCTTATCCTAGATGTCTTGGATATATACAGGCCACTACTTGAAGGTCGCATCATTTTCAACATCGATATCACCCAAATAAATGACATGAGAGTTATCATGAAGATAACGATAGAGCTGTGACACATGAAAAACATCATGTATTCATAACATTTGCAGGGGAAGTGATATCTGGAATTCCATGGCTCCAACATGAGACAACACCTCAAAAGGGACAACTGACCAGGGAGACAGCTCACTCCAATAAAAAATCCATCTCCTCCCATGGTGTGGAGTCAACATTAGATATAAATGATCCCCAAAATCAAATTCCAGAAGTCTCCTCCCATGAATGGAATAGTAATTATGATGATCGTGCACTACCTTCATCCCTCATGTATCACCTAAACCATCTCTGTCGTATTCGATACTAGTTCCAGCCAGAGAATTGCTGACTCTCCGACCCCAGTCCAAGATAATGGATAACGACAAGGTCAATCATATGAGGATTAAAATAGTTCAATACTAATGGTGGAGTGAAAGCTATTTTTTTATGTTAACTCTACCAAGATAAATTTCCTCATAAAATAATCTCCAAAATCCAAGACACAAGAGTGCAACATGTATTCAAGAGTCGGGATGGTATGCTCTATCCGACATACTATCTAGGAATGAAAAGAAGTGCTAAGGAATAAATGAGGACCAAAATAATTTTGGAGACCTCTCCACACCCTAGTGGTAAAACGAGGATCTCGATATGAAATGACCATCCTCGGGACTCTGTGGAATCTCACCACCACCTCCAAATACTACCTCAACTAAACCTCCACTGAGATCGACTCCTTGATAGCTACAAAGGGGGATGATTTTATAAAATGATCCACTACCACCCATATAATGTAATATCCTCATTGATCTCATGGTAAGTAGTTAAAAATATCCATTGAGATGTCCTCCCACTTCCACTAAGGAACATCTAATGACTGGAATAAACCATCAGGAACATGGAGCTCGGCCTTAACCTTATGATAGACCAAACACCGAGGCAGAAAATCTGAAACTGCACACTTCAACCTAGGACATAAAAACTAATCTCTCAAATATAGGTACATCCTTGTCATGGTAGGATTTACCACTAAGGGATAACTTTGGAACTCTACCAGAACAATCTCATGCAACACTAATGGAATGAAAAGCCTTCCCTAAAAAAACATTCGGTGTTGTTCATCCTTAGACCAACCATATGGTTCCTCTCTATAAACAACTTAGTGCCTTCAGACCGACACCTAAATATCCATCAACCAAGAATCTTCCACATACTACACTAAATATGACTACATCATCATCAAAAAATGACAACCTTTTCCCCCAATATCTCCCTTATCAAGATGTAATGCTAAATGTTCTTCAATCACCCTCCATGAATCACTAGATTCATGTACTGTATCACTACATAACTTTTTTATCAACACATCGGCCACAACATTCCCCTTCCCATGTGTATACAAAATTTCAAATTTTTATTCCTATAAGAACACCATCCACCGAAGATGTCACAAGTTTAATTCATGCTAAGAGAAAACATACCTCATGATTTTATGATCAATAAAGGCCAAAAAATTCTTGTTGAGGGGTATTGTCTCTACCACTTTAGGTAGAACACCACTACAACTAACTCAAGATCACTGGTGGAATAGTTATGCACATGGAGGAGAAACTACTGAGACACATAAAAAATAATCAACCTCTACTGCAACAGAACACAATCTAACCCCAGATGAGAACCATCACATAAAACCTCATACTAAACTCCTTCTACATAAAGACAATGAACCAGATCACTGACCATCTTCTCCTTAAAATACTATAAATCTTCCTCAAAATGATCATTCCACACAAACACCTAATCCTTCTTGGTCAAAACCCTCAAAGAATTCACAACCTGAGTGAAATAGGCCACGAACCTCCTATAATAGCCTACAAGGCCAATAAAACATCACACCTATGCCACTGTATTGGGGGTTTTCCAATACACCACTACTTCTATCATTGATAGATCCACAACTAATCCCTTATAGGATACGACATGCCCCAATAATCATAATTCTCGATCCCAAAACTCACACTTCAAAATCTTTCCAAATAGATTCTTTTGATGAATAAATCCCAAGATGACACGTAGATCCACTTCATGCTTTTCATTAGACATGGATTACACAAATATGTCATCAATTAAAACCAACATGAACATATCCAAGAACTCA
The DNA here is from genome assembly GCA_963277665.1 of Viscum album. NCBI lineage: Eukaryota > Viridiplantae > Streptophyta > Magnoliopsida > Santalales > Viscaceae > Viscum > Viscum album. The sequence goes on from OY728151.1 coordinate 314,701,606, forward strand.
AGAAACCTAAAGTTCATCAACCCCATGTACATATCATAATCATTCATCACACTGAACTGCATCACCACATACTTGTAATGTACATAAGGACAAAAAATAGTCTTTGGAATATCCTCATCCTTCACCTACATAGGAGAATATATTTACCCAAAATCAATCTATGAGAGCCAAATTCCAACAATTAGTTGATCAAAAAGTCATCAATATGTTGAATAGGATTGTGGTTCTTAAATTTCACTCGGTTCAAGTGATAATAATCCACAAAAAACCACAAACTATCATCATCCTTCTTCCCGAACATAATTGGTGCACCCAATGGTAACACGCTTGGATGAACAAAAATGCACCACAACAAAACAAAAAGATGTATATGTATCCCTCCCAACTCATAAGTAAACATCCTATAAAGAGACATAGATATATGAGACAATCTTTGTTCTAGCTAGATCCGAAACTTCATCTCCTATCATGAGGGTAACGCTAAAACCACTTCTAAAAATTCATCAGGATACTCTTCTACAACCCTAATAAACACCAAATAATAATCCTCTGATGAACGTAGCATAAACTCATCCATCATTGATTTCATGGAAGGAACATTCCTCTAACCCATATGAAGGTCTCTCTCACCAATGGACACAGATAGATCTCTATCTGTATTAAAGAACACAACCTACCTCTAGAAGAAATCTGTGATAATATGCACAAAATAAAAACAATCCATGCCAAGGATGACATAATATATTATTATCCATAATCATATAATATATCCCCATGATTGGTGCAACAAAAAAACTATCTCATGGTCTCTACATACTTCAAAAATTTATCTCAACCTCAAACTGGCATAGTCAACACTAAGGGCACTGGAAGACCCTCTACCTCAAGTACAAGGGCATGGAAAAGGATAGGTGATATAAAGGAGTATGTCTCCCATGAATAAAATGGGGAATAAAAACATGTAAAAACATGAAAAGCGTACATTGAATGATGTCTGTACTACCTAGTGCTAGAAATTCTAACACATGAAGCTGGCGACGGCCTACTACATGGACTCTCTGACCCTGGTGTCAATGACCCCCATGGATGTACTCTACTCTCTGAGGATGGGGAGCTTCCAAAATATGTTCTCTTCATGAACCATATTCAATAATATTATCCAACAATGGTGAATTCTTTGGATGGTTCCTCGGCTTGAACCTCCTCAATAGAGGGACCTGGAGAGGAACACCTGGCACACGCTGAGTGCTTAAAAAGGTCAGTAACTCTCGTTGTTGATGACCTCAACATCCACAACAAAACAAAGTGCATGATCCCTTATTATCGGAATTAAATCCTCTTTCCCCATAGAAACAAGATCTAGAGGGCTAGGACCTACCCCATAATGATCAGAAACTCACCGTGCATGAAAACTAGGAACCCTAGACTGCATATCTACTTTTTGTGGGGAGTTAGTTAACTCCCCTCTCAGGATGATCTGGTTCTGGAAAACATTATCTCAATTACCTCTACCCTCTACAACACCTTGAGATAAATATTCTACATAAATCGGGTGACATGGTTCTAGATCTTTGGACACAAAGCTTCCAAGAAATTACACACCCTAGCCACATAATCTAGAAAGAGGTCTGAAGAATATCACAGAAGGTTTCTAAAATGGATCTCGAACTCTCCCACACTGGGGCTCCCAAACCAAAGGGTAAGCAACACCTGACGACTAGATGCCTTCTCATTTGATGAAATAAACTCAGTTCTAAACTTCACTCAAAACATATCCCACAATAATTCAAACTCTTCATGGTCTATAAGGAGTAAGAACAACTACTACATCACTGCCCCACGTAGCATCATTGCAACCAACAATTCTCATTTCTTCTTCCGAATATGAATCAAAATGAAGGATATATCAACTTCCTCGAACCATTATTCTATGATAGCATTTGAAATAGATCCCTTGTACCTCTACAGACTCTAGAATTGATACTCTCAGAGTTTTCTCCTCTATGTGTTGTCATTTTCAACCTCTACTCTACATCAATCTGTTGATGCAATCTACTTGACATCATCTGTGTGAACCGCATGAGGATGTCATCCTAGAGCCATACCTACTAAAAAGAGAACAATTAAAGCTCACAAACCTATAATATGGAAGAAATTAACATTAATTAATTTTTTTATTTATTCATTTTATAATAACCTATCAAAAGTTCTACCAATTCAAACACATGAACAAAGAATAATGATTCATTATCCTTTCCTTGTTCTCAACCATGTAGTAAGTATCTCCTCCATTAGTACACAATGTAGACATAATGGTCTATGAATCAGATAATAAGGGGCCCTAAATACCCGTGTCTTATCCAGTTTCTAGTGTTTACAGTGATTTTTGAGCTTTTCTGACATTTTCTACCCACCAACCCATGAAACCACACATGTGGCTATCTCCAAACTCTGTCATATACCTCAACCAGACCTCGAATACCACTCTATCAAAACCACTTCCCCACAAAGTGTACCCCTCTTGGGATGATAATGGGAGAAGGAAGAAAATGAACACACGAGTCCCTCCTATAGTATCCCCCTGGTTGGCAACTGGAACTAAGGGTATAATAAACACACTAATAGGAGGAATTACCCTCTAAGAGAACACATTAGGAAGAGTGAGATAGGATAGACAAAAATCAAATCTTTATCAAAATACAATATAAAATAATCCCTGAATACACGTATGAAATGTCATGAAAAAAACTACAACTTAAAGGGGAAAAACAAGTATCAAAAGAGAGTAAAGCAGAAATAGCCACAAAGACCAAAAAGCTCCTACAAAACCCACAAGTTAGTAGTATCCATGATTATCTCCAACAGAATTTAAATGACCTGAAAATTAGTTTATATAATATAGGGTGTGTATAATAGTACACTCAGTAGGATATTCCTCGAAGCCTCTCATGAAAAAGTAATGAAATCTTTATAAAAAAAAATAGTGAATCGCAAGTGAAACTCACACCACACCTAAACAGGTATAATAAGTTCCCAACCTCACCATGGCTACTCTAACTATGTATCACATACAAGATTATAGAGTGTAAAAAAGAATATCAATGGAAAATTATGATCACTTACCCAATATTTTTCCTCTTTTCCCCAATGTCGAACTTTCTAATCATCTCTCTCCAAAAAGGATTTCTCGTAGACACCATGGAGAATAACTAAAACATGTAGCTCATGCATGTCACCACCACAGCCACCAAAATAAATGTATCTAGGTACATTATGGGAGCCAGCACAACTCGCATGGAGTGTATCAATCATTAGGTACTATACCTCAAGCCTGTATAACCCATACACTGAGTAAGGATCCTCAAGACATCATATGTTATACACGTTACAACTATATTAGTCCATAGGAAACTATATCCACAAAATAAATGTATGAAATCACCACAACCCATTACATCCCTCTACACACATGTATGGGAAAAATATCCTTTGTGTATACCATAACAAGTAATTACTAAGTGTAGAGATTGAGTCCAAAGGTGGTAGTCAGCCATCCGTCCTCCCACCAAGATGTTGTGGAAAACACACCCCCTAGGGCTCAGAATCCCCAAAGTGTCAGTTACCCTAACTGATAGGGTTGAGTAGCATATAGAAACACAAAAAAATATAGAATATAATTGTAGATACCCCAAAACGGATGTACTGGTACATTATAATACTTTTTCGGAATACTTAAAACATATCAAAAACCAAAACTCAATGATCGTAATAGTTTAGTGTCTTTGGAAACTTGGAACACAATTTCTAATCATGGTGAAAGACCTTCAATATCTCCCATAAAGATCTTCCCCTTTTGTTTTCTTACCTAAAACCTTTCTTTATATCCTGGGGAAAAGAAAACATAGAATGGGTGAGCTCAAATGCTCAGTAAGGGTAAACATAGAGAACATAAAACAATCCAAAAGCATTTGAATGCAAAAAATGAACATAAAATCTAAACATCAAAATCTTGATCAAAGACATAAATCTTGGATGTACGTAAGGAATATATCATAAAGGAACACCAATAATGATAAATTAGAATGCGAATAAAACATGTAATTGTGGAAAACCATTATGCACACGATATGATTTCCATAGTAGCGAAGGCATTACTTCCAACACCATGTTAGCAGACAAAGACCCTTTCTGAATCGAGTTCACTCCTCATTCCAGTCCTGTATCACTGAACGGTATTAACTAACCATTCCATCCATGTATATCTCATGAGATATAAATCATTACCCAATGAATTAGAGGGAGATAGAGGTCCGAACAATCTTATAATGTAATCATTCTTACATGCGCCACAATATAAACATAAATCATTCATCCTAACCCAATGAATAAAATGGGTTTTATAAACATCGTCTCATCATAACATAATCCATATAAAACAAATGGATATCATTTCATCATAAGAAAAGTGAAACCATGTAAATTGTAGAGAAATTATACTTGTGAAATACACATATGAAATAATGTCATCTTAGATGGAAAATGTTTTTGATAAAACACTTGAAATGAATTCTAGATGAAAATATCCGTTCTTCTTCAAAATCAGTTTCTTTTCACAAAATGCCAAAAAAATTTAAAATATAAGGATTTTGTTGAAATTAGTCATTAAATATTGTAGAGGAATATTCATTTAAATAAGTTGTTATGAAACTGTAAAAATCCTTTCATGCCGTATATGTTAAAAAAACATTCTTCTCGTACTTTGGCAGGAAAAGTCAAAAAGTCTCTCGTACAGAAAATGACAAAAGATTTATTTCATATCTTTTACTAAAAATTAAAAAATAATTAAAATTCGATTTAAAAAATTGTAGGAGGATATAAATAATATTACATATTGAGGAAACATGGATGTGGATGATAAATATTCCCTAGTAAATTCTGAAGTATAAAAAATCTCGAATAAAAATGAGATAATGAGATTTTCTCTTACCTTATGTCTAATATGCTTCATATGTATCCGAACATCTGATATAATGATTTACATAATGTCATTGACTTATTATAGAATCATATTCATTGTTATGATATCATATATGGTTCACTTATGACTTCATATTATCAGTTCTTTTGTAAATTCCATGTTAAAACAGCATTTTGGGTAAAATCGTTTCATTTATCGTACGTGTTTCGACACGTTGTTCTTGAAATTATTACTTATATCCAGATTTACATAATTCAAAAATTTAAAACATGATTTATATATAATATATATTCAGAATATAAATATATATGATAGATCAATAAATGGAATGAAATACACTATTCATGGGGACGGTAGGTCGTACTTACGCATGAACGTTGTTTTTGTTTCCATATGGAATTAAATGGAATTAAGTAAAAAAACATATATGTACATAAATCTAGTATCAGTATTATGTAATATCTTTCATTATTATTTATTATATACTTTATAATATTACTTGAATGGTTAATCATGGAAAATGAATCTCATCGCATTCGTGGAGACGGTAGTCCGTACGTACGCACAAGCGATGATATCATTCCCATGATCGTGGGATTGTATTGAAGTGTATGTATAATATTTCTAAATCAATAAAACTTTACAACAATAATATATAGTTATTTATATACACCATTATTATAACGACCCATACTTTACATACATTGTTTTTACTTCAGAATTGAAGCACACTTATTACAACATATAACAAAACCAGGAAAGGACCGTATAGGTATAGTGTCTTTAGAAACTGGGAAACATAAACAACTGGTTCATAAAGCGTCTACACTGTCTCCCATTTATTTCATCATATCTATAGTCCCTTTTGACATATCTTACTTAATAACCTTCTTCCTGGCCTGGGGAAAGAAAACATACAAAAGGGTGAGCTCAAATGCTCAGTAAGGGTAAACAAAAGAAATATCAATCGCATCATATACATAAAAACATATATTTTGGAAATCTTAACCTGCAAAAGAAATCATAATCTCATAACATGGGATGAATCTTAGTAGTGAAATGTAATCCCAATAATCATAACATAAAACATGAAACTTTGTGTCATACACACATAATCATAGAGAATCATTTCTTATTAGTAAAGGCTCACTGCCAAGACTATCTTAGTGGACAAAGTCCATTTCTGAACCGAGTTCACTCCTCGTTTCAGTCATGTTTCACTGAACCGGTTTAACCTTCCATTCTGGCCATGTCTATCTCATGATATATAAAATCTTTACCCAATTCATTGGAGGGATATATATGTCCCACCCATCTCATAATGATACCATTCTTATGTGTGCCACAAAATCATAAACCATACATCATAGCATAACCCATGTAATAAAAATGGGAATCTTTAAACATCGTAACATCATAAAATAATTTATATAAGATAAAAGAATTCATAAAAATATTTCCATCACAACATAATCAAATCCATGTAATAATAGGGATAGAAAAAGAACCCTTTATTATATTATATGAGCAAACATTTTGATAAAACACTTGAACTCCATTCTTGAGGAAAATATCCTTTCTAATTCAAAAACATTTTTCCTTTCATAACAAGTCATACAATTTTAAACTAAAAGAAGTTGATTAGAAATAAACTTGAAAACTTTTAAAGGAAGATTCTTCGAAATTTTGTTTTAAAAATCCATTCATGCCGTATAAGTTAAAAAAACATTCTTCTCGTACTTTTTTCAGAAAAGTCAAAAAGTACCTCATACGAAAAACGACAAAAGATTCCTTCCATATCTTTTACTAAAAACTCACCGAAGTGTAAAATTGGATTTAAACAATTGTAGGTGTATGGAAATAATATTACATATTGAGGAAACACGGATGTGGATAATAAAATACACCCCAGTAAATACCAAAGTATAAACAATCTCGGATAAAAATGAGATTGTGATATTTTCCCTTACCATAGGTCCGATTTGCTTCGTAAGTGTCCGAACCTCCTGTATAATGATTTAAATAATGTTATTGACTTATTAAAGAATTATACTTATTTTTATGATATCATATATGGTCATATTCTTAGCTTCTTATTAGTAATATTTCATTACTACTTGTTTATTCGGGTGTTTATTACTTTTTGTTCTTATGCATGTTTTGTCGAATAAATTCTTATCCTTATTTTTAGGTTATATATACCTCATTTACAGAATGGTATTAGTGTACTATATATCATATTTATTCATTAAATTCATTTATATATTCATTATGCAATGAAGATCATGTAGAACGAATCACATCACATCGTGGAGACGGTATTCCGTACGTACGCACGAGCGATGATATTGTTCCCATGATCGTGTAATTGTATTGGAGTGTATGCATACTATTTCAGAATCAATATCACATTATAGTAGACATGTATAGTCATTATTTACACCATTATACCCATCCAAGTAAGGTGGTGGTGGAAAAAAAATTACACCACAGCGTGGAGACGGTATTCTGTACGTACACACGCGCGGTGATTTCATTTTCCATAGGATGGATAGATGGTGAAATAGGGTTGTTTCATACTTATAAAAACATATCATTATATGAGTGATACTTATGTTATTACTTCATAATGAAACAACTAATGAATAATAGGTGGAAGAAAAAATAAAGTTGAAATAATTGGTAATCAGACATTACCTCTTCTTTGAAGCGCCTCTTTGAGATCTCCTTTTAGGGCACTAAAATTGGTCTTTGAAGAAGACCAGGACCTCTAAGATGCCTCTAGGGAAGTGTAGAGGAGAAATTGGCAGGGGTTGGCCGAGATTGAAGGCTCAAAGTGGTGTGAGGAAGAGGGGGAGGAGATTCCCTTTTATAAGGGAGGAGAGGGGCACCTTTGGAATAACTAAAACTATTATTTTATTATAAAGTCAAATTCGGTTTTAAATAGCTCCAAATTGATTTATTTAGAATCTAAGATGGGTATGGGTGGAAATCCTCTCATCCAATAGAATTTAGACAAGTTTAGGTTCCTATTTTAACGATATCATTTATATTTAACATTAAGTAAAATAATTTTACTTTTACCGTGTCTTCTTGTGTTCTTATGATATAAGGTTAATAAACTTACTATAAGAAGCCAAACGAACCCCAAGTTGTTTATTATTAATATATATAACCTTATCTAAGTTATTTGGCCTAACCATAGATTTTTAAGTATAAAATAACAATTACTAATATAATATTGCTTTTAAAAACTATTTTATGTCAATTTTGACACTATTTAGTAATTGATTTTTTTAAAAATCATAACAGAATGATTAGTTCGAGAGAAGTTAATTAAATAAATACTAACATGTAATATTAACCTAGAAAATTATATTAATTCATTAAAAGTCTCAAATTATTTTTATTTGGGTATTTATAACATCTATTATGTCAATATTTCATTAATAAGATAATTACTACATCATATTTGTGTCATAAATAAATTAATTTATTTAAAGTCTAAAAATTACAAATAAAATATCATTATGTATGAAATCATTTTATATTTCTAATAAAAATTTATAGTCGAATTTATCTTATGTATAACCCTATATTAAAAATGATATACTTATTAAACTTTGATTTTAACTATTTTAACCCTTCTTTAAATAAATTAATAATAAATGTCCTAATCTAATCCAAGTGGGCCTAAATGGTCATATTTTACTCCTAAGGTTGTTTTTGGTCGAATTTCACTTATCCAATAGAATTAGGACACGTCTTAGGGAAATAAAAATAACATTTTTACCCGTAATTACCCCATTTACTTTTAACCGTGGTAAATAAAAGTAAAAAGTTACTATTCACCAAAAATTATTCTCATCTCATTGAACCAAATTTTACTTACTGACCTCAACTGTGTCTCTCAAATTTTTGAGATTCCACTCATAGAAGTGGTAAAATTATGTTTTATGAAAAATTCAGTTTTTTTAACTACCACTTAGTGGTTTCACTATTCATCAAAAATTGAAAGTTTTCCGAAAAATACCAAAATTTCACCCTAGGCTAATTTCGATATTTCGAATCCAAAAATGAAGTCATTTTTTAAAAATACAATTTATAAAATTTCAAAAAGTGGTTATTACTATTCATAACGGCTAGTTTTAATAATATTTTAATAGCATATTGTTGTTTAGTCAAACTCGGTATTGTGTACGACACAAGCTATCGAGGAAGGTCACGATTGCGTGTAAAGCAAGCCAAGAAAGTGAAATATTCCTTTGATTATTTATATAACATAAAAGTCTCGGGTGTTACATTATACCCCCCTTAAAATGAATTTCGCACTCGAAATTCGTCACATTGTAACAAACAGATGAGGATACCTCTCCCTCATCATATCCTCAGGCTCCCATGTAGCTTCTTCTAATTGGTGGTTCTTCCATAAAACTTTCACCAATCGAGTGGTCTTGTTTCGTAGGACTTTTTCGCTACGATCCAGAATCTCTATCGGATGTTCTTCATAAGAAAGATCTTGCTCCAGTGGTATAACTTCTGAGCTGAGTACATGTGAAGGATCAGGTATGTACTTTCTCAAGAGAGATACATGGAACACATCGTGAACTTGAGAGAGATTCGGTGGAAGCGCCAATCGGTACGCTACCTTCCCAACACGATCCAGTGTTTTGAAAGGACCGATATATCTAGGGCTCAACTTCCCCTTCATTCCAAATCTCATGACCCTCTTCCAGGGAGATATTCATAAGAACACTTTATCACCCACTTCAAACTCTAAGTCTTTTCTTCGGTTGTCGGCATAACTTTTCTATCGACTCTGAGCTGCTCTTATGTGTTGTTGAATAGATCTGACCTTTTCTGCCTTCTTATCAACAAGATCAGGTCCTAATAGATTTCTTTCCCCAGCTTCATCCAAGAAAGTTGGAGTCCTGCATTTCTTTCCATAGAGAGCTTCATAAGGATCCATCTGAATACTGGAGTGAATGCTATTATTATAAGAAAATTTTACCAAAGGTAGGTGTTGATCCCAACCACCTTCGAAATCCATAGAGCAAGCTCTCAACATATCTTCTAGAGTTTGAATTGTTATCTCAGACTGACCGTCTGTCTGAGGATGATAAGCAGTGATGAAACTCAACTCTGTATCCAGAGTATGCTGAAGCCTTCACCAGAACATTGAGGTAAACCTTGGATCCCGATCAAATATAATAGAAATTGGTACTTCATGCAATCTTACCACTTCCTTCACATATATCCTGCAAAGCTGATCTAGAGAGAAATCCTCTCTAATAGCGATGAAGTGTGCTGACTTTGTAAGACGATAAAATATGACCCAGATAGCATTATTGCCTTTGGATGTTTTAGGAAGTCCTGTGACAGAGTCCATAGTGATGTTTTCCCATTTCCATTCAGGTATGGGTAATGGTTGTAACATCCCCTTAGACTTCGGTCTCTCAGCTTTATCTTGCTGACAAACCAAGCATCGAGAGACATATTCAGCAACATCTCTTTTTATGCCATCCCACCAGAAGTACTCTTTCAGGTCCCTATAAATATTCATGATTCCAAGATGAATAGAGAATTAAGAACTATGAGCCTCATCCAGAAGCTCCTTTAATTTGAGGATGGGAGGAACAGAAACCCGATTCTGGAACTTTATTATCCCATCACAATCAAGGTTAAATTTAGGAACATTTCTCACCTTCTTTTTTAACTCGACATCTTCTTTCTGTGCCTCTTTAATCTTCACATGTATAAGTGGTTGAACATTCATTTGAGAAAGATATGATTTCCCCCTTCCATTATAATTACAACATCCATCCTTTGTAAATCCATAAATATTGGATCTTTTGTGATCCTCATCATGGATAAACTGGCATGGTCTTTTCGACTTAATGCATCTGCCACCTTGTTTGCTTTCCCAGGGTGGTAATGGATTGAGCAATCGTAATCCTTAATCAGATCCAACCATCTTCTTTGGCGCATATTCAGCTCCTTTTGTGTGAAAATATACATTAAACTTTTATGATCAGTATAAATGTCACACCTTTCTCCATAAAGATAATGCCTCCAAATATTTAATGCAAATATTATCGCAGCTAACTCCAAATCATGAGTTGGGTAATTTTGCTCATGTATTTTCAACTGTCATGCGGAATAAGCTATCACCATATCATTTTGCATAATAACACACCCCAATCCCTTTTCAGATGCATCACTGTAGATCACAAACCTTTCTCTACTACAAGGCAGTGTGAGCATAGGTGCACTGGATAACCTTCTTTTCAACTCCTTGAAATTCTCTTCACATTCCTCCATCCAGACAAACTTAACTCCTTTCCGAGTCAACTTGGTGAGTGGATTAGATAATCGTGAAAAATCATTCACAAAACGTCGATAATATCCAGCCAAACCAAGAAAACTTCGGATCTCAGTTACTGTTGTTGGTCTTGACTATCTTTCGATAACCTCTGTTTTTGCTGGATCCACAGATATCCCCTCTTTTGAGATTATGTGACCCAAAAATGGAACTTTTTGAAGCCAAAATTCACACTTGGTAAATTTGGCATAAAGCTTATCCTTTCTCAGGGTCTTCAATATAATTATCAAGTGATCTTCATGTTCTTCCTTTGTCTTTGAATAGACAAGAATATCGTCTTTTAAGACTACCACAAACTGATCAAGATAGTCTCTAAAGACTCTATTCATCGGATCCATGAAGATAGCAGGGGCATTAGTAAGACCAAATGGCATCACTATAAATTCATAGTGTCTATACCTTGTATGGAAATCCGTCTTTGGTATATCCTCCCTTTTGAACCTTAATTGATGATACCCTGAACGAACATCAATCTTGGAAAAGTATTGAGCTCCGCGTAGTTGGTCAAATAGGTCATCAATGTGCGGGAGAGGATATTTGTTCTTGATAGTGATCTTGTTAAGTTCTCGATAATCAATGCAGAGTCTCATTGATCCATCTTTCTTCTTAACAAATAGAACAGGTGCTCCCCAAGGTGACGCACTAGGGAATATGAACCCCTTATCAAAATTCTCTTGATGTTGCTTCTTTAATTCCTGCAACTCAATCGGGGCCATTCTATAAGGTGTCTTTGAAATAGGCAAAGCACCCGGTACGAGTTCTATTGAAAACTCAACTTCACGATTTGGTGGAAGACCCGGTAATTCCTCCGGAAAGACATCATCAAACTCTTGTACAGTGGGAATATTCTTAATCATGAGTTTTTCACCAACCATTTGAGATAAATAACCTTCATTTAGTGGAATCAAGACCCATAAGATGGAAGAAATTTCCACTGGAAGGTTATATTCATCCTTGAATTGATAGACGATCATAGATTGATCTAGAATATGAAATGTGACTTCCCTTCTTTGGAAATTGATATGAGCTCCATATAAAGAAATCCAATCCATGCCAAGAATCACATAAAATTACACTATAGGAAGGATCACAAGATTTTTAGGAAGCACTTTCCCATAAACTTCGATTGGAGAAGAATTATAAACTTTTGATGCGACTGTTGTGCCATTAGGGGTTGTCACAGCTAACTCAACATCTAATTGTTGAGGTAATACGGTGATATCCTTAGAAAATTCTTCAGAAATAAAAGAGTGGGTGGATCCAGAATCAAATAAAACATTTTCTACTTTAGAGTGGATGGTAAGTGTACCTTTCACCACATCGTTATCGTACTCCACATAACTGATAAAAATTGCATGTGACTTTCCTTTATCTTTAGCCATAAAAGTTTGTTGATGTCGACCATCATCATCAACCCTTGGATTTGGGCATTGATTGGCATAATGCCCCATCTCCTTGCACTTGAAACATTGAAGTGTAGTAGGTTTATTCTGTGTATCCCTTCCTTTGTTTGCATCATTAGACATCTTCTTCAAATCATTACAGCATTCAAATGCCCTATGACCTTCCTTTCCACATTTGAAACATTTACTTGTCCCTTTAAGACAAATCCCTCCATGTTTCTTTCCACACTTTGAGCATAAGGGAAAGCTCATCTTCTTTTCAGTGTGCTCTTTAGATTTTCCTTTAAATTCTATTTTCCTCTTCTTATCAAACCCATATGACTGATGGGTTACTCCAATCTCCATCTCGACTTTGAGAGAACATATAACGATTTCCTTGTAACTATTGAAGTCCCTTATGGCTAACTCCCTTCGAAGACTTGGTTTTAAGCCACTAAAGAATCGATTGATGTTACTCTCAGGTTGGATAATTATACCAGAAGCATACCTTGAAAGTATTTTAAACTTTTCTTCATAGGTACCAACAAATTCATCATCCTTTTGCTTTAGTTCAAGAAACTCGTTCTCCCTCTTTTTTCAGAGAATACGAGGGAAGTACTTATTGAAAAATAAGTTCTTGAACTTGTCCCATTCCATGGACTCAATTTCATCCCTTTGCCTCGTATTCTTAATAGGATTCCACCATTGATCAGCATCACCTTCCAAATGATACACTTCTAAGATGAATTTATCATGTTCAGAACATTGAAGAACTGAAAATATCTTTTCAGTAATACTAATCCATTGTTCAGCAACTAATGGATCAGTAGACCCGCTGAATGAAGGTGGACGCTGCCTCATGAAGGATTCAACAGAATGTTTCTCCTTCCATTGCTCGTTTGGAAGTCATGCATGATTCATAGCTTGAGAAAGTTCTGTGAGCATGGCTAAAAGATTTTTCATTCCATCTCCCATATCGTTTGGTTGCTCAGGGGGACAATCATTGCATTTCCCGTCTCATTCCGCATTAACATGGTTCCTTCGGGTTCCATCCATTGACTAAAACCAAGAAGAATAGTGTGAGCAACACTAATTATAATAGGAAGACCACATAATCAAGAATAAAATTTCACACTTAAGGTCTTATCCTAGGTTATTCATGGCCATTTCTAAAACACTAAGATTGTGTTCTATGCATAGACTTATCCTTAGTATTCTTACTAAGGCTTTCACATCCTAGTTTCCAAAGGTTGACTATACCTTTCCTCTGATACCAACAATAACGACCCATACTTTACATACATTGTCTTTACTTCAGAATTGAAGCACACTTATTACAACATATAACAAAACCAGGAAAGAACCGTATTGGTATAGTGTCTTTAGAATCTGGGAAACATAAACAACTGGTTCATAAAGCGTCTACACTGTCTCCCATTTATTTCATCATATCTATAGTCCCTTTTGACATATCTTACTTAATAACTGTCTTCCTAACATGGGTAAAGAAAACATACAAAAGGGTGAGATCAAATGCTCAGTAAGGGTAAACAAAATAAATATCAATAACATCATATACATAAAAACATAACTTTTGGAAATTTTAACCTGCAAAAGAAATCATAATCTCATAACATGGGATAAATCATAGTAGTGAAATGTAATCCCAATAATCATAACTGAAAACATTAAACTTTGTTTCATACACACATAATCATAGAGAATGATTTCTTATTAGTCAAGGCTCATTGCCAAGACTATCTTAGTGGACAAAGTCCATTTCTGAACCGATTTCACTCCTCATTTCAGTCCTGTTTCACTGAACTGGTTTAACCTGCCGTTCCATCCATGTCTATCTCATGAGATATAAAATCTTTACCCAATGCATTGGAGGGAGATATAGGTCCCACCCATCTTATAATGATACCATTATTATGTGTGCCACAAAATCATAAACCATACATCATAGCATAACCCATGTAATAAAAATGGGAATCTTTAAACATCGTAACATTATAAAACAATTCGTATAAGATAAAATAATTCATAAAAATATTTCTATCACAAAATAATCAAATCCATGTAATAATAGAGATAGAAATAGAACCCTTTATTATCTTAGATGGGAAATAATTTTGATAAAACACTTGAACTCCACTCTTGAGGAAAATATCCTTTCTACTTCAAAAACAGTTTTCCTTTCTTAACATGTAATACAATTTTAAACCAAAAAAAAGTTGATTAAAAATAAACATGAAAACTTGTAAAGGAATATTATTGGAAATTTTGTTTTAAAAATACATTCATGCTGTATAAGTTAAAAAAATATTCTTCTCATACTTTTGTCGGAAAAGTCAAGAAGTACCTCATACGAAAAACGACAAAAGATTCCCTTCATATATTTTACTAAAAACTAACCAAAGGGTAAAATTGGATTTAAAAAATTGTAGGTGGATGAAAATAATATTACATATTGATGAAACATGGATGTGGATGATAAAATACACCCCAGTAAATATCAAAGTATAAACAATCTCGGATAAACATGAGATTGTGATATTTTCCATTACCTTAGGTCTGATTTGCTTTCTTAAGTGTCCGAACCTCCTGTATAATGATTTAAATAATGTTATTGAATTATTCCAGAATCATACTTATTTTTATGATATCATATATGGTCATATTTTTATCTTCTTATTAGTAATATTTCATTACAACTTGTTTATTCAGGTGTTTATTACTTTTTGTTCTTATGCGTGTTTTATCGAATAAATTCTTATCCTTATTTTTAGGTTATATATACCTCATTCACAGAATGGAATGAGTGTACTATATATCATATTTACTCATTCAATTCATTTATATAATCATTATGCAATGAAGATCATGTAGAATGAATCGCATCACATCGTGGAGACGGTATTCCGTACGTACACACGAGCGATGAAATTGTTCCGATGATCGTGTAATTGTATTGGTGTTTATGCATACTATTTCAGAATCAATATCACTTTATAGTAGTCATATATAGTCATTATTTACACCATTATACCCATCCAAGTAAGGTGGTGGTGGAAAATATATTACACCACGGTGTGGAGACGGTATTCCATACGTACGCATGCGCGGTGATTTCGTTTTCCGTAGGATGGATAGATGGTGAAATAGGGTTGCTTCATACATATAATAACATATCAGTATATGATTGATACTGATTTTATTGCTTCATAATGAAACAACTAAAGAGGTAGAAGTAGAAGAAGAAATAAAGTTGAAAGAATTGGTAATCAGACATTACCTCTTCTTTGAAGCGCCTCTTTGAGATCTCCTTTTAGGGCACTAAAATTGGTCTTTGAAGAATACCAGGACCTCTAGGATGTCTCTAGGGAAGTGAAGAGGAGACATTTTCAGGGTTTGGCCGAGCTTGAAGGCTCAAAGTGGTGTGAGGAAGAGGGGGAGGAGGTGCCCTTTTATAAGGGAGGAGAGGGGCACCTTTGGAATAACTAAAACTATTATTTTATTATAAAGTCAAATTCGGTTTTAAATAGCTCCAAATTGATTTATTTCGAATATAAGGTGGGGATGGGTAGAAATACTCTCATAAAATATAATTTAGACAAGTTTAGGTTCCTATTTTAACCTTATCATTTAGATTTAACATTAAGTAAAATAATTTTACTTTTACCGTGTCTTCTTGTGTTCTTATGCTATATGGTTAATAAACATACTATAAGCAGCCAAAAGAACCCCAAGTTGTTTATTATTAATATATATAACCTTATATAAGTCATTTGGCCGATCCTTAGATTTTTAGGAGTAAAATAACAATTACTAATATAATATTTATTTTAAAAACTATTTTATGTCAATTTTGACACTATTTAGTAATTGATTTTTTTTTAAAATCATAACAGAATTATTAGTTCGAAAAAATTTAATTAAATAAATAATAACATGTCATATTAACCTATAAAATTATTGTAATTCATAAAAAGTCTCAAATTATATTTATTTAGGTATTTATAACATCAATTATGTCAATATTTCATTAATAAGATAATTACTGCGTCATCTTTGTGTCATAAATAAATTAAATTATTTAAAGTCTAAAAATTAAAAATAAAATATAATTACATAGGAAATATTTTGAGATTTATAATGAATATTTATAGTCTAATTTATCTTATGTATAACCCTATATGAAAAATGATATACTTATTAAACTTTGATTTTAACTATTTTAACCCTTCTTTAAATAAATTAATAATAAATGTCCTAATCAAATCCAAGTGGGCATAAATGGTCATATTTTATTGCTAAGGTTGTTTTTGGTCGAATTTCACATATCCAATAGAATTAGGACATGTGTTAGGAAAACAATAATAACATTTTTACCCTTAGTTAACCTATTTACTTTTAACCGTGGTAAATAAAAGTAAAAAGTTAATATTCACCAAAAATTATTTTCATCTCATTGAACCACATTTCACTTACTAAAATCAACCATGTCTCTTGGATTTTTGAGATTCCACTCACAGAACTGGTAAAATTATGTTTAATGAAAAATTCAGTTTGTTTAACTACCACTTAATGGTTTCACTATTCATCAAAAATTGATAGTTTTCAGAAAAATACCAAAATTTCACCCTAGGCTAATTTCGATATTCCGAATCCAAAAATGAATTCAATTTTGAAAAATAAAATTTATAAAATTTCAAAAAGTGGTTATTACTATTCATAACGGCTAGTTTTAATAATATTTTAATAGCATATTGTTGTTTAGTGAAACTCGGTATTGCGTAAGACGCAAGCTATCAAGGAAGGTCGCGATTGTGTTTAAAGAAAGCCAAGAAAGTGAAAGATTCCTTTGATGATTTATATAACATAAAAGTCTTGGGTGTTACAATTATACCCATCCAAGTAAGGTGGTGGTGGAAAACAGATTACACCACGACATGGAGACGGTATTCCGTACGTACGCACGCACGATGATTTCGTTTTCTGTAGGATGGATAGAAGATGAAATAGGGTTGTTTCATATTTATAATGACATATAATTATATGAGCGATACTGATGTTATTAATTTATGATGAAACAAAGAAAGAAGAAGAAGTAGAAGATGAAATAAATTGGAAAGAATCGGTAAAGGATATGACCTCTTCTTTGACATGTCTTTTCTTAACCTCTTCTTAAGGGACTAGAGTTGGTATTTAGAGGAGACCAGAACCTCTATAATGTTTCTAGGGAAGTTTATAAGGTAAATGGGTAGGTCTTTTCTGAGCATGAAGGCTCAAAATTGTGTAAAGAGAAGAGGGAGGAGGTTCCCTTTTATAAGGGAGGAGAGGGGCACCTTTGGAAACATCAAAAATATTAATTTATAAAAAATTCAAAACCCACTTAAAAACATCAAAAATTACTCTAATACGAACTTAGATGATATAGGGTTGTAAAATCATCAACCAATAAAATTTAGACATGTTGGTAACATATTTTAAACATTATCAACTTGATTTATCCTTATTTAATCTATTTAATTTCATTTGTGGTTATAAGATTCTAAATTTTAAATTGTTATAATAATTACTTATGTGTTTTTAATTGTCCATAATTGGATTTTTTATGACATTTTAGACCATATAAATTTTAATTAATAATTGTAAAATATTTTTGTGATTTTTAAACAATTTTATATTAATTTATTTTTATAAAATAACAATAGTGTCAATTTTGACACTATTAATTTATTTGAATTTAAATAAAATCCACACATAAGATATGTTCAAACTAAAATCTTTAATAGACTCATAACATTTCATATTTATCTATAAAATTAGTAGATCAAATTAAATAGTTCATATAATATTTATTTTAATATTTTTAGAACCATCTATTTGATATTTCAATCAATAAAATAATTTCTACATCATTATTGTGTCACCTTCAATGATACTTATTTAATACCTAAAATTATAAATAAACTCACAAGATGTAGATAATTTTATTATATTTCTGGATACTATTCATGTTCGAAGTTTCATGAAGATTATCTATAAATTAAAATTATTATACTTATAAGATTTAAGAGAGTGACATGTTGTCACTTTCTTTGATTTTAATAATAATTAAATTATTTTCATGTTAAAAAGTTCATAAAGTGAATATATTCTAAACCTTAGTTGATATGGTTCGACTTTTTGTCATCCAATAGAATTTTGGCAGGTGTTCGGGTAATTTTCTAATCATATTTTTACCCTTAATTACACAATTTATCTTTAACTATAGTAAATAAATATTACCGTAGTAACTAAAAATAAATGTAAAATATTAAAAAAAATTTGACCCAATGAATTAAAATATGGAATCCATTTTTCAAATTTCAGAACACAGATGTTGCAGTAATTAATTTAAAATTAATCCCGTTGTTAAGAAAACGGGTTTTAAAAGTTAAAACATTACCAATGATGGAAACGTTTTTACCTATGAATTCAATGTAAAATTAATGGTAATTACATACATTATATTAAATGGTAAAAATATATTCTATTTATACTTTTAAACCATTTAATATTATAATTTATCCATATAAATTATTGCGATGAAAGAAGTTGTTTTTAATTAAAATATAGCGTGTTTTTACTATTCATTAAAATATGAAAGTTATCAGAATAATATGAAATAATTATCCAAAGTAAATTTTTATATCATGATTACAATGATGAATTTTATTTTTTCATATTGAACTTATAAACATGTCAAAAACTAAATTTAATGTGGGTGCGCCATCAAAAGGCGACAAAACTGCATTTTTTAAAAAATACTTATTTTACCCAAAAAAAATATTTTGTTCTCATACCATGTTATATAAAATGTGTAAGATGAATTATAATGTCATAAAAATTAATATGTATATATTACTATTCATAAGGGCTTGTTCATAATAATATTATAACAATATATCGTTGTTTAGTGAAACTCGGTATTGCATACTACACACGCTATCGAGGAAGGTCGCGATTGCATGTAATGAAAGCCAAGTCAAGGATGTGTGTAGTGCAAGCTCCCTTTGTTTTTGTGTATAAAATAATAAAAAATTATTTTATTTATACATTAATCAAAATCTATACATAATGTTGTGTAGAAAAATTTCTATAAAACAAACATGAAATTTTGTGTAACACGAGCCATGAATAGTGTTGCGTATACTGCAAGCTAATACGGTGTTGCGTATAGAACAAGTTAATTTTGTTGTGGCATACAACATAAGACATAAATGAAATTAAAAAGAATAATTCTCATAAAATCTCAGGTTGTTACATTCTACCCCCCTTAAAATTAATTTCGCCCTCGAAATTCATTAGGATTATAAATGGTTTACTACTTGAATGTTTCTTTCATAGAAACCTACATCGTAAAATGGAATACTAAAACACAATTTTAAAAAAATGATCATTATAAACAAAATGGATGCCCAAATTAACTCATCACTTGGGTTCCCACCTAGAAGAACAAAGGTGAAAATATGGATATGTAAGAGAAATCTAACCTTCAAGTTCTGATGGAGAGTGGTAGAGAATAGGGCTATGAAAAAATCCAACAATCCCAATGCCATAAATTTGTGATGATCTAAGGTAACATCTAATTCGTTAGATATTAGAGCACTAGGACAACAATTTTGGTTTTCAAGATCATTTCACAAATGTTGAAGAATTTTTGAATTAAAATAAATATTTACTTGATTTTGGTATAATCTCAACGTTGCTCATGCTTCAAACAATTTCCACTTCATCTCTTAAAGAAATGAAGTAGAATTTGTGTTTCGCGTAGTTTTAGCAGATCATGCGATAGAATGATAGGTCATTCCATATGTCTCAAACATAAGTTAGAAAAAGTTATATACATAATTCCATCTATGGTGAGATTAATCAGAGATGCATCAAAAATGGACTTACACATCATCTATCATGCTACTTAATAAAATAAAACTAGTTTCTACTAACCAGGGACTTCCTGTAGGCCAGTGCTAGGCGATAAAGGCCTGTCGCACTTCGGTTGTGGGTTCGATTCCCGCAACCTTGTCCGATGTGATGGGTTGTCACCTATCCTATGGGTTGCCCTTTTTTAAAAACTATACTATTATAACATAAAAAATTTTCTATCCTTCAACAATACTATCTGATGTCAAACATAATCTATTACAATATTTAGGTTTATCCAACATACTTCTGTCTAATATCATAGTATAAATAAAATTATTTCTAGAAAGGTCATCTACCAAGCATTGAATGCAATCATTTATCTCCCATATATCCTAAGATATATATCTTGTTGGTCAAATTCCAAACATGTTAATTCCTTAATCATGTATTTTCTTGAAAATTGAATACCCATTGAAACTTAGTGAAAACATGAATGTTGTCAAAAGTTAACTCTTTCCACATACCAAAATCCCAAAAATCTGTATACTCAAACCATGATATCACAATTTCCTTATACCCGTCATGAGATCATTAATACTATCAAACATCTCATTATATTCTTATATTTTCATTATGAACATATCATCTTACCTTAAAAAAATATTTGAATAACCTTTCATGGTTACCGGTACCATTCAGCATATACTTTCAAAAACTCATGGAAAGACAACTGTGTAACAATCCATAGATTATTCTTTATTCCATAGTACCATACATTATTCTTGATAAAAATACAATCATTCCACTACCTTCTTAAACCACTGATTGAGCTTCATCATTTATTTCATCTCATATATCATTTGTAGTCTCTTCATCATCATCAACATAAATACTACCCATACGACCATTCTGACTCTCTTCATGAAATTTTCCATTATAACATTGGTTTGAATAATGCCCATACATTCCACATTTAAAACATTTAACCGTTGTTGATGTATTAGCAATACCCTTATCCTTGTCCATGGTGTTAACAGAACCTTTTCCTTGAAAATTACTGGCTTTGGGTCCTTCTTTTCAACACCCTAAGAATCTACCAGTTCCTTTGAAACATTCTCCCTGATTCCTCTTACCACATGATTTACATGAGGGAAATTGAACTTTCTTTCTTATATTATCATCATGAAACTCCATCTTTCTCTTATTAACTGAGTTATGAAACTTACCAAAGTTGAGATTATTGATCAAATTATGAGATTGTTGATTAGGAATAATAACTCCAAATCCCGTTTCATTTGGTTTGTCATGAAGAATATCATTCCATTGTCTATCATATCCTCTATTATCATGAATCTTCTTGTTTTTACCCATTTTCTAAAACCCAAAAAGAATAGTCTGAGAGGCAAAAATCATACTAGGAAAACAACATAATCAAGGGGAGTACTTTCAATCTCTAACATCTTAGGTTTGATCAAAGGTTATTCATGATCGTTATCATAATTCTAGGACTGTAGCCTATACTTATACATAACCTTAGCAACATCCCTACACATACCATATAAATATATCTAGAGATCTCCCTAATGTTTTCGCATCCTAGTTTCCAAAGGTTAACTAAACCTTTCCTATAATACCAACTGTAGAGACCCCAAACCTAACGTACTTGGACATTAAATTACTTTTTCAGAATACTTAATACAAAAAAACCAACACTCATGGATCATAATAGTTTAGTGTCTTTGGAATCTCGGAACACAATCTTCTAATCATGCTGAATGATCTTCAACAACTCCCACAAAGATCTTCCCCTTTTGTTTTCTTACCTAAAAACATTATTTATATCATGGAAAAGAGAAAAAATAAAAAGGGTGAGCTCAAATTCTCAGTAAGGATAAACATAAAGAACATAAAACAATCCCTAAACATTTTAATGCAAAAAATTGAACAAAAAATCTAAAAATCAAAATCTTGAGCAAATACATAAATCTTGGAAGTACGTAAGGCATATATCATAAAGTAACATCAATCATGATAAAATAGAATGGGAATAAAACATGTAACTGTGGAAAACCATTATGCAGTTGATATGATTTCCATAGTATCCAAGGAATTTCTGCCAATACCATCTTAGTGGACAAAGTCCCTTTCTGAATCGAGTTCACTCCATGTTCTAGTCCTGTATCACTAAACCAGATTAACTTACCATTCCATCCATGTCTATCACATGAGATATAAATATTAACCCAATGTATTAGAGGGATATATCGGTCCCACCCATATCATAATGAAATAATTCTTACATGTACCACAACATAAACATAAATCATTCATCATAACCCAAAGAATAAAATGGGTTTCATAAACATCATCCCATCATAAGAAAATCCATATAAAACAAATGGATATCATTTCATCATAAGAAAAGTGAAACCATGTAAATCATATAGACATTATACTTGAAACATACACATATAAAATAATGTCATCTTAGATAGAAAATGGTTTTTATAAAACACTTGAAATGAATTCTAGATGAAAATATCCTTTCTTCTTCAAAATCATTTTATTTTAACAAAATGAAAAGAAATAAAAAAAGGATTCTATTGAAAAAATCTATGAAATCTTGTAGAGGAAGATTCATTGAAATAATTTTTTATGAAATCGTAAAAATCTGTTCATGTCATATAAGTTAAATAACACATTCTTCTAGTATTTTGGTCAGAAAAGTCAAAAAGTCTCTCATAATGAAAACGACAAAAGATTCATTTCATATCTTTTACTAAAAATTCACCAATATCTAAAATTGTATTTAAAATTTATTAGGAGAATATAAATAATATTTCATATTGAGGAAACATGGATGTGGATGATAAATATACCCCAGTAAATTCTGAAGTATAAAAAATCTCAGATAAAAATGAGATTGTGACATTTTCCCTTACCTTATGTCTGATATGCTTCGTGTGTATCCTAACCTCCTATATAATGATTTAAATAATGGAATTGACTTATTAAAGAATCATATTCATTGCTATGATATCATATATGGTTTAATTATGACTTTATATTACCCGTTCTTTTGTAAATTCCATGTTAAAGCAGCGTTTTTGGTAAAATAGTTTCATTTATCTTGCATGTTTCGACATGTTGTTCTTTATATTATTACTTGTATCCTGATTTAATTAATTCCAGAATGTAAAAAATTATTTATATATAATATATATTCTGAATATAAATATATATGATAGATCGATAAATGGAATGAAATACACCATTCATAGAGATGGTAGGTCGTACGTATGCAGGAACGCTGTTTTCGTTTCCTTATTAAATTAAATGAAATTAAGTAAATGAAACATATATGTACATAAATCCAGTATCATTATTATGTAATATCTTTCATGATTATTTATTATATATACATTATAATCATACTTGAATGGTTAATCAAGGAAAATCAATCTCATCGCGTTCGTGGAGAAGATAGTCTGTACATACGCACGAGCGATGATAACATTCCCATGATCGTGGAATTGTATTGAAGTGTATGTATAATATTTCAGATTCAATATCACTTTACAATAATCATATATAGTTATTTATTTACACCATTATAACCATAAATGTGTGGTGGTGGTGGAAAACAGATTACACCACGACATGGAGACAGTATTCCGTACGTACGCACGTGCGATGATTTCGTTTTCCGTAGGATAGATAGAAGACGAAATAGTGTTGTTTCATACTTATAATAACATATAATTATATGAGTGATACTAATGTCATTAATTTATGATTAAACAAATAAAGAAGAAGTAGAAGAAGAAATAAATTGGAATGAATCGGTAAAGGATATTTCCTCTTCATTGACGCGCCTCTTCTTAACCTCCACTTAAGGCACTAGAGTCGTCTTTTGAGGAGAAAAAAACCTCTATAATGTTTCTAGGTAAGTTGATAAGGTAAATGGGAAGGTTTTGGCTGATCTTGAAGGCTCAAAATTGTGTAAAGAGAAGAGGGAGGAGGTTCTCTTTTGTAAGGGAGGAGAGGGGCAACTTTGGAAACCTCAAAAATATTAATTTATAATAAATTCAAACCCAACTTAAAAACATCAAAAATTACTCAAATATGATCTTATATGAGATAGGGTTGTAATCTCATCAACCAAAAAAATTTATACATGTTGGTAATTTATTTTATACATTATCAACATGATTTATACTTATTTAATCTATTTAATTTTATTTGTGGTTATAAGATTCAGAATTTTAAATTGCTATAAACAATTACTTATGTGTTTTGAATTGTCCATAATTGGATTTTTTATGACATTTTCGACCATATAAATTTTAATTTATAATTGTTAAATATTTTTGTGATTTTTAAAAAAATTTAGATTATGTTATTTTTATAAAATAACAATACTGTCCATATTGACAATATTCATTTATTTGAATTTAACTAAAATACAAAAAAAAAATATCTTCGAAATAAAAGCTTTAATATATTCATAACATGTCATATATATCTTGAAAATTAGATGGGAACATTAAATAGTTCATATAATATTTATTTTAATATTTTTTAAAACCATTTATTTGATATTTCAATCAATAAAATAATTTCAACATCACTAATGTGTCACCATTAATGATAATTACGTAATCCATAAAAATTATAAATAAATGCTCAAGATATAGATAATTTTATTATCTTACTGGATACTATTCATTTTCAAAGTTTCATAATGTTTATGACTAAATTAAAATTATTATACTAATAACATTTAAGAGAGTGACATGTTGTCACTTTCTTTGGGTTTAATAATAATTAAATTATTTTCAGGGTCAAACGTACATAAAATGAATCTATTCCGACCCTTAGGTGATATGGGTCGACTTTTAGTCATCCAATAAAATTTTGGCAGGTGTTAGGGTAATTTTATAATCTTATTTTTACCCTTAATTGCCTGATTTACCTTTAACAACAGTAAATAAAAATTATTGTAGTTAATAAAAATAAAATTAACCTATTATCATAAGTTTGAACCACTGAATTCAAATACGGAATCAATTTTTCAAAATTAAAAACACAGAAGTTGCAGTAATTAATTTAAAATTAATCCCATTGATAAGAAAACGGGTTTTAAAAGTTAAAACATTGTCAAATATTGAAATGTTTTTACCTATGAATTCAATGTAAAATTAATGGTCATGACATAAATTATATTAAATGGTAAAAATATATTCTATTTATACTTTAAAAATGTTCAATATTATAATTTATTCATATAAATTATTGCCATGAAAAAGTTGTTTTTAATTAAAATATAGCGTGCTTTTACTATACATTAAAATCTGAAAGTTATCAGAATAATATGAAAATTTTATCCAAAGTAAATTTTTATATTATGATTCCAAAGAAAAAATTTATTTTTTCAAACTGAACTAATAAAAATGTCAAAAACTAAATTTAATATGGGTGCGCCATCAAAAAGAGGCAAAACTACGTTTTTTAAAAAATACTTATTTTACCTGAAATTTTTTTTTGTTCTCATACCGTGTTATATAAAATGTGTAAGATGAATTATAATGACATAAAATTAAAAATGTAGATACTACTATTCAAAATGGCTAGTTCATAATAATATTATAACAATATATTGTTGTTTAGTGAAACCCGGTATTGCGTACTACACACGCTGTCGAGGAAAGTCGCGATTGTGTGGAATGCAAGCCAAGTAAAGGTTGCGTGTAGTGAAAGGTCCCTTTGTTGTTGCATATAACATAATCAAAACATAATTCATTTATACATTAAACAAAATCTATACATAATGTGGTGTAGAATAATTTCTAAAAAACGAACTTGAAATAGTGTGTAACACGAGCCAAGAATAGTGTTGTGTATACTGCAAGCTAATACAGTGTTGCTTATAGAACAGGATAATTTTGGTGTAGCATACAACCCAATAGATCAATGAAATTAAAAATACTAATTATCATAAAATCTTTAGTTGTTACAATAATATAGAAAACAACCACACTATGGGAAAAAAGTTGTCTGAGACTCGATTATAACTAACATCTCTCAGACTCCCAGTTTCCATTGTTAAGACTAGATATCCTATAAGAACACAACCATTTAAAGAGCTATATTAAGATACTTTATCCATTTTCGTCAATTGAACAATATGATAATCAATTCTTTAAACTTTAATTAAATGTTATCAATATCGACATTTCATTTCATTAGAATCACAACCATGTTGCATACCCTCCAGGCATAACCAAACAGAGTCTGCAACTATCAAAGTCCCAACCTCATCATTTCATCCATGAAACCTCCAAAACTATGGGTTAAACAATTATTCATTTATTTATTTAAAAACATCACTACATTCCATACATCATGGTATTCAATGAAAATATTTATACCACCATGAAAAATGGGATCAACAATGTGAGTAGGTGAACTACACATTGATTATTTTCCACCTATAGAAATAGCATAGACCCAACCAATCTAGAGAATCTAAACATCTAAATCACATGGAATACTTCATGAATATTCACCTATTTTGGGAGTGTGGTAATAAAGAACATATTTATCAATTAGTGAGGAATTTAAAGTAGATAAACAAACAACAGATTCCACAACCATCCACCTTTATCTCAATGGGTATGCCAATATTCACCCTGTTCCATAATCTTTGGGGTCCTCTCCGACACCCATTTTGCATGAACCAACGTACCTCGCTACTCTAGGAATCAATTTATCCCAAAATAATTGGGCCTCACTACCACACATACCACAAAAGACCTTGCGGCTCAGCCATTCTAGGCTCATGTGACATTCGGGCCTCCCTACCCCCACAACTACAAGCCTCGTATCCAGGTAACATCACAAGAAGCATCAATAAACATAAAAATGGGATCTATTTCATAAACAAGGCCTCCATCCTTCACACACAATGAGATATCAGGTATGAAAACCATAAGGCACTTATAAATTAAAATAAAGTGTACAACTCAGGACCTACATGGAATTATCTTTAACACACAACCGTTGAATTACCCCAGAACACTGTAAGAGGGTAGGGGTGATTTCAGGTGTCATATTTTTATTAAAAAGTGACAGATCACGTTACCACATTTGTAGGAACATTTAAAAAATTTATGTTGGTAATGTTCATTATTTAAACTTTCACACGTAAAAGGACCACGCAACAATTTTACTTAGTTCACCACTAAGGGCCAGTCCAAGGATCATACGCCGATAGGTTGTTATCCATACCAGAGTACACTAATCATAACTATTTGTGAATTACCAAACATTATCATAGTCACTATGTTGCAAGAATACTTCCTTTACAATGTTGTAGGGATAGCACACCTCATCCTTCAGATAATATCCACTGACTCCCCCTTACTCATTGTGTTGGGAAGAATCTGAACACAGTTTATTGACTTAAAGGTTACATCAATGGGTTAGCATTAAATCATGCATCCTAAACTTCAGATAGATGATATGTGGACATCTTCTTTTCCTCTCCATATGTATTCTAATTTTCTGCATACTATTCATCCATGAAATGGCCTTCTTCCTCCACATACAACAGTACACCATTTACTATTACTGCTTACATCACAAAATGCAATGTGCCACATACCACTTTTACATACTTCCTCTAAAAATGGCTCTTTTTACGACTTTCTCATACCACTTATTCTATGTGGACCAACTAATCTACCACTAACTATCTTCCATGAAGCATCTTTCACAAACCATATTCCTCAAATCACATTTCTTGAACTGTTCTGCATTTCACTGAATTCCTTCTGGATTTCTAATCAAAGTTTCCATTGTGGTTTTTTCTCCCCGCAAAACACTTATATACTTCTCTAAATTCCTCCAATATTTTTTTAATATCATTTTAGAACCCTAATGAAAGGATTAGTGATACTTATTTTGGAAAATAGATCTATATAATCCTCTAAAATATGATTTACCAAATCATCGATGTGGAACCACCTTTACTGCCTATAGTGCATATCTCATGATCTATTTTCCCTACGTGGTATGCATACTGCTTATCTTCCTTCTTCGTGGCTAGAATCTTCCACGAATGGATATCTTCCACTTTTTTTAAAATGATAATCTATCCTACAAACAATATTTTCTACAAACATCTCTTCCTTGTTTTTGCCAATGACAACCCATATTGTGGATGGTTTTCTATCTGCATAATGCAATCCTTCCTAGATATGCACCTTCGATATACAGAGATCCTACCTACACTATTTTTCCTTGTCAACCTGTTTTCTTCTTATGTAGTTTGTGAACTATCCTTTATAGTTCGTGAACCGAGATTGACAGACTCCATTACATAAAACCTTCCTTTTTAAAAATAATAAATCCCCAATTTTGATGCCCAAAAATTTGGAAAACACTAGGAAATTATGTCCTCTTAAACACTTTCTTCATCCTATACTATAAGATATCCTGACTATAAAACCCATTTATAAACCCAACGTGGATTGACAAAAAACACAAACCATACTCTATTTCCCTGAAAGAACAACCTTGGTTCCAATAATCTACCCCTATTGGTTTGTTGAAAACCTGATGATTAATCCAATGAATCACCATACATAATCAAAACCTGATACATGAGAAACAAATCATCCAAAATTCTATGTATATGTGGGAAACGCTCAGTGTAAAAAACAAGAGTATCATGAATTGGGATCTTGTGTTTCAGAATTCTTAATGATGTACAAACTTAGAACTAACTATTTATTCAAAACACCCAAATTGTTTTATTGATTCTCATTTTCTCCCTTTGGTAACGCATTTTTCTCCCCCATTTAAATTTTTTGAATTTTTCTATACTATATATTCCAAGAAAACAAGAAATTATTTTTTTTGACATTTAATTTCTCTATTCTTCCACACTGAAAATAAAGCAAAAGAATAAAATTTTGACTGTAAAGATTTAATGCCATTACCGCATGATCATATCTCCCCCATAAAGATAAAATAAATCAGAAAAAAGATTAATATAGATATAGAAACTGGGGATAGGTGAGCAACTAGATCCTCCTCATGAATTGGGAAGTGGATGAACATCAAGGTTTGAACCATGTTTCTCAAAAACATGTGCAGATAATTTCTTGATCAGTATGTCGGCCAGTTGATCATCAATTTATACTTTATCCATTTTAATAATTCATTATCCCAAAATTTCCTTGATGAAGTGATATCTAATTTCAATGTGGTTTTTACGATAATACATAATAGGATTCATCATAAGATCAATTTGACTCTTGTTATCACAGTGAATCACCATTAGTTGTTTCACCTCATCGAAAATATTATTCAATTGTTGCTTCATCCAATTTAGTTGGGGGAATTTCTTGTAGCAGAGATTTACTCATCTTCAGTAGTATGAGATAAGTTCAGTCATGCTTCTTAATCATCCACTCCATCCATTTTTTAACAATTAATAATTTTTCACCACTTATGGATTTTCTATCTACCACATCTCCATCCCATTCAACATCCGAAAATTCTTATAGTTCATTATCTTTTCCTATATAAATGTAAAATCCTAACATGTGAGTACCTTGAATGTACCTTGTGATTATATTAACTATTGAAATATGTTCTTCCTTATGATTTCTTTGAAGTTGAGTTGCTAACAATGTTTCACTGATAATATCTAGTCATGTCGTATTTAAGTATAGTAGGCTTCTTATTATTCTTATATACATGGTTGGAACTAAAAAAGTCTCATCCTCATGATTTCTAAGTTTAGTTCCAACTTCAATTGGATTCTACATTAGTTTGGATTCATTCATATTAAATTTCTTCATCAACTCTTTTACATACTTTTCCAATGAAAAGAATGTGTAGCGTTTTCCCTGAATCACTTTCAAACCTAGGAAATATGTGAGTTCCACAATCATAGAAGCTTCAAATTATGATTTCATGGGACTGTAAAATTCAATAGTTGATCCCTTCATACTTACCCCAAATATAATATCATCTATATACAATAAAACCATGAAATGATCTTTTTGAGAATTCTTCACATTGATATTGTGATCCACTATTCCTACTTTAAATTCAATATTCTTTAGATAAGAATATATTTGAGAGTAACATGCCCTTGGTTCCTATTTTATACCACAATGTTACATCTTTAATATGAAAACCATCATTTTATCATTACCCAGAGAAAATCCCACGGGTTGTTCAATATAGTCTTCTTCTTCAAGAAAACTATTTGTTGAATTTTTCTTGACATCCATTTGATAAAATTTGTATCATTTTTGATTTTTTATGGTAAGAAATATTCTGATTGACTCTAGTTTGGCCACTAAAGAAAATTTTTCTCCAACGTAAATACATTAAATCTTTGAAGAGAATTTACAGATGAGTAATTCCTTATTTTTTATCACATTTACATTCTCATCAAATTTATTT
Organism: Viscum album; assembly: GCA_963277665.1. NCBI lineage: Eukaryota > Viridiplantae > Streptophyta > Magnoliopsida > Santalales > Viscaceae > Viscum > Viscum album. Next base: position 314,732,750 of record OY728151.1, read on the forward strand.
TTGAAAATACTCTTTGTACTGATAACATTGTTGTTTTTGGTCCTTTTAACTAGATCTTGTTTTTGGTTCTTATTGATCTGATATGACTCATCATTCATGGATTTAACCCATGGTTCTTCCTTTGTATCTTCTTCAATTTAAAATAGTTTTTCAACTTATAGGAATGAATATTGTGCATTATTCATCATTCTCTTAGTTTATGTGGGACATATCCAGTCCCTAATGATGTGGGATTGATTATTTTCCACTCTTTGATTTTTTCTATGAGGTTCAGATGAATTTTCATCATCCATGGTTTCCACATAAGACTCTTATTATAAGTCAACATGATGATGTGATTTCATTGTGTTTTCCACACCTTACTCTACTTCTAAATATGGATCTGTTCCATTTCTACAATCCTCCTCATATTCTATCACATAAGCAGATGAATTTAATGAGGCATTTGTGGTTTTGTCTTTAATAATCTTCACATCACAACTTTACAAAAAATTTCAAAGAATTTTATTGAAACATTTGTAGGATTTATATTCATTTCATATTTGAGGAGTATTCCTTCATATGCAGCATCACCAATCTTTCCTTGATTTTTTCATTTTTTTGATAAATCATTTACTTCCGAAAACATGAAAATACTTCAAGGAGGGATTCATTCCATGCCATAAATAATAGGGTGTCTTGGTTTCCACCATATAAAGACCTACTCAGTTTTGAATATAAATTGTAGCTTGAATAGCCTCTTTACAACAATTGTGAGGGATATGACATTCAATCAGCATAGTTTTATCCATATTTTTAACTTATCAATTCAAACAGTTGTAAACTCCATTATGTTCTGGGGTTCTCATATCATCCACCTCATATTGTATTTAATGCTTCTCCAGGTAATTTTGAAATTAAATGGATGTCTATTACCCTCTATTGTCATATAGGGAAAATTAATTATCCATCCAGTATCATTTTCATCAAATTGTTGATAATATTTCAAGAAATCAAGCCGTTGTCATTTCATATGTATAACCATCACATAAGAAATTCTACTATAATTAATAGTTAAAATAATGAATTACCTTTCACCATTATTTATAGTAGCATTTATTAGACTACATACATCTGTACGAATAGGATCAAGAATATTTGATGCACTTTCCTTCTTTGGGTGATATGAACTATAGACCAACTTCCCTCGATTGTAGGCACCAAAAGTCTATTCCCATTCACTCCTGAGATTGGGGTTATCCATGAATATCTTTACCTTATATATCTTTTACATGTCTTTTTTATTCATGTGACCCAACATACGGGGCCACATGTTATTTTCTTCTTCAAAATCATGTAGAAAATGTTCTCTTTACTATCAACATGATATAGGTTTCCATTTGTTCTACAACATTTCATGAGAGAATCCACTATTCTTCCTTTTATAGTTTACCCCATTTGATTAAATTTCACTATAATTCCTAAGTCCCAGAGTTGACTCACTCTCAATATATTATGATGTAAATTTTCCATATAAAGGACTTTGGTCTTCTTCATCTCTCCATTGGTTAGTTTAGTAATTCCACTACATTTTATCTTCAAAGCACCATCATTAACAAATCCCATTGTTAAATCTACCTTTCTCTTAAAACTAATTAATATTTCTTTATTTCCCATCATATGGGTTGATCATCCGATATCAAGAATACAAGTTCTTCTATTCTTAGAGGCTTTGAGAGCTACTTCTGCAAAGTTATATTTTTCATTTTTCTTCTTTACCTTCCACGAAATATTAGTTTGAGTGAACAATAAATTTGGATTTTACACTATCCTTTACATGATCATATGTTTATCATACTCACACTCTTCTTCTAGAAGATAGAACTAATTTTTAAGAACAACACCATCTGTTTGGTGAGTATTAACTTGTCTATGAGTTCTGTACATATTTTCTTTGTCATTCCAATGCCCAAAATCAATAGATTTATGGAAAATTTTGGAACAATTAAAACAATATCCATAGTAATTTTTTCTTCTATAAGAATTAGGATATGAATTTATTATCCTTTTTTGACTTTGTAGCTCATCCCCATTCATATAGATCCTTGCCTTTTCACATCATTACTTTGTATGGCTTAGATAGCCACAGAATTGAAATTTCCTAAGTGGAAATATATTTTCACATTTATTCCTCCTCATGTCAACTTCCATAGAAGGATAGTTTCACTATTTTTCATCTATGGAAACTCGATAATAGTTTTCATTCCTCATTTTAGTTTGATTTAATAATTGATTTATTTGGACATCTGGAGTCTTTAGGGTATGTATGACATTCATCATGCCTTTATTTTTTCCCTTTATACTTCCAGAATTCAATGATTCTTCCTCACAAAAAAAATCCTATATTTCCCATACATGATGTTCATTGATCATTAAAAGCCATTTCCACTCCATCAGAACCACACTTAGCTATCTCTAGTAGCTCAACATCTGAGAATATTACAAATTGAATTTTCTTCATAGTTTCTTTTGGATTTGACTCACTTTAATGTTTACTCCTAAGTGTAACAAATTCTTCTTCATATCCAATAATATTTTTTGACATATCCTCTAGTATGGATGTATAGTCATTAATGACATTTGACTATTAATAAATTTTGTGCATTATTTCAACAATATCATCTAATAAATAAAAATTTGTTGAATTTTCCTTCACTACATCCCAAATTAGATCAATTTCATCTTCCATTATATTAACATATTCTGTTGAATATCCCAAAATTAAATTCCCTTTTTTCATATCATACCTTGACTCTCAAGATTACCAAAACAATCATTAAGTTCTAACCTAAGATCAACATTAGTGTTAAACTAATTATCTATATCTTCATTTCCTAATGGTTATGATTTTTCAAAGGTAGATAGCAATGATTCTTGTGTTCCAGATTTAAATTTTGGGTATTCTTCCTCAAATAATTCAATATAATAAACTTCTTCCTCATAGATAATAACATTTATTTATAGTTTCTTACCAAACATGCAATATCCACTTTTGAAAAATCGTTTTTGAAGCATCGACATGTCTCTAGTTACACTTTCTTCATCGTCAATCATTCTTCTACACCAAGAGGCAATGTGCTTAACATTTTCATAATGACAACAGGTCATTGATAACCTGACCTCAAATTTCTCTTTTTCCTTTTTCAACTTTTTGGAAATGAGAGAAATAATTTATATTTTTTTGATTATATTCACTAATACAATCTCTTGAAATTTTGTGCTTTCCCATGTCATTGAATTCCATTTTCTTTCTTACTCGAGTTATTGTAAATTCGGGTTTGAATCTCATCTCACTTGATACCAGGCTACTCCATGGATCATATATAGAATGATTTGAAATATAACTATCCTCAAGGGATGACACCTATTCATTTTAAAGTGGTGGAAGTCTTTTCAAGAGTTTATTTACAAAATCAATGTCTTTGATTTCTTCACCAAATCCATGTATTTCTCTAACAACCTCAGTAATTCAATTGAAAAATGTATCTTCATTTTCATTAGGATGAGTCATTCAATTGTAAAACCTATTTTGAAAAACAAGTTGTTTCGAATTATTAACTTGGATTCCACCATCATAAATGTTCTTCAGTTTTTTCCATATAATCATTACTGATGTACAACTCATCAGTTTTAGCTATATCTTATCAGAAATAGAAGAAATCAGGTAATTCTATTCTTTTGAATCTATATCAAGAACATTCCTGTCTGTATCAGTCATAGAAAACCTAGTTGGATCAGTGACATGTATTCTTTGTGCAGTAGTAAATGGGACTTCTATTCCAAGAAATAATAGATGATATATCATCTTATTATTCCATATTTAAAATTTCCTTCCATAAAATAGGGGGACTCCCCAGAAATTCACTAAATTCTCCATGTTAAAAATGATTGGAATATTTAACACCAGCAACCTTTACCCTCTGATACCACTTGAAGGACCTGGAAACACCCTGAGAAAAGTGGGGTGAATAATGGGGTAAACTTTTTATTTAAAAGTGATGGATATTTTTCCAACATTGGTAGAAAATTTTTAAATGTATATGTTGGTACTATGCATTATTTTAAAAATTCACCTGTAGAAGGACCACACAATAATTTTCCTTCGTTCAGCACAAATTTCTAGTCCAAAGAGCATATGACGATAAGTTTTTGTTCATACCAAAGTACACTAAAATTCACTAGTTGTAGATTACTAAATTTTTGCACAGTCACTATATTCTAGGATTATTGACTTTATAATGTTATAGGGATAGAACATTATGTCCCTCTAATCACTTCCATTGACTCCCCCTTTCTCAGTCCATTGGGGAGAATTTAAACCTAGTTTATCAACTTGAAGTCATATATATATATGATGGAATTAAATCATGCATCCAAAACTACAGATATATGCTCTATTGAATTCATGTTTTCCCCTATATATGTAATATACTTTTCTATGTACTATTCATTCACAAACATTTCCTCTGTGAACTATCCTTCTTCCTCCATGTACTGTATTTCACCACGTACTATGATTGCTTCCTTCACTTACTGCACTTCTATACATACCAAATCTGCATACTGTCTCTGCAAACTACCTCAGTGTGCCAATTATTTTCCACAGACAAACTCGTCTTCTAATAACCATCTTTAGTAAACCATCTTCTACAAATTGCCTTCCTCAAACCGTCTTATGTGAACCATTTTACACATTACCAAATACATTCTGGATTCCTAATCAAAATATCCTTTGCAGGATTGTCTTCCCATGAACAACATCAAGAATTCTCATAGTTCCTCTAATATTTTTTTAATCTTTGTGTGAAACCCTAATGAAGTGATTAGTGATCCTTATATGGGAAAATAGAACTGTGTAATTAGCTAAATCAATATTTACCAAATATTCGATACAGCATCACGTTTACCATGTATTGTGCATCTCTTGTGAGCCATTTTCCCTATGAGTTCCTTATACTGGCACTCTTCCTTTGTGGTGGCTGAAATATTTTTTGAATAGATCTTCACCTCAGTTTCTCCAATGAAAATCCATCCCACAAACCTGATTTTCCAAAAACCTCTCCACCTTGTTTTTACTAATGAAAATCTATCCCATGGGCCAATTTTATCTGCGTAGTGTGAACCTTCCAGACCACATAGCATCACAATGTTGAGATCCTTACATTTTTTCTTTTCCTTACTGAACCACATTGCTCTTATGTGGTCCGTGAATAGTCCTTCACAGTATGAAAACCAATATTGGAAGATTACTTTTCATAAAACCTTCTTTTTAAAAAAATAATAATTTCCTAATATTGAGGCCCACAGATTTAGAAAACAATGGGAAATGTGCTACCTTAAACACATAATTCAACCTATACTATTAAATCACATGAATTTCAAACCCCATAATCAACCCAATGTGTATTGACAACAAACACAAACCATACCTCTTTTCCATCAAAGAATAGACCTGGTTCCAATAATTGTTTCTTATTCCATCTTGAATTTACTGAATCATTGTTCATAGGTTTCAACTAGGGGAATCCTAAGCAACAATCTAACACAATCTATCAAAAATTTAATTAAAAAAATAATTTACAATTCGTTAAATAATTTTATCAAAAAGAGTAAACATGCTTCAGGTTCTGAAACCAATTCCATTTAACATGCATATCTATATAAATATTATTAACATCAAATTATAACAACAACAACCGAATTATTAAACATACATATTTATCTTTTATCCTATTAATTATCAATTAATTTTGGATTTTCATTATTTACCAATTTCCATCAAGAACATGCTAAATAAATAAATCATATATATATATATATATATCACAATGTCTATAAAATCAATTGGAAAACTGTTATCCCGATGTAAAGAATCAACATGCAATCGATATTAATTCATTAATATGGTTCGTATAATTATTAGGTCAATTCCATTGATATATATGGGATAAACCATGCTAACTCTATGATTGCACATAAATAAAGTGAATCATTGAATCCCCTGCAACAAAAGTTCATTGACATTCTTCACATGAGAGCAGATAAAAGCAATGGATTAAGATCACCCCTAATACTACAACTACTTCCACTCGAGGATGTCGCTGCATAACAGGACCAAAAAAACCATGAAAACTCCCTTAGTAACATGGGGATCACATGCCATCACGTGGAAAATAGAAATAGGGGAAAATCAAAGATACCTCCAAAAAGGAGGCAGATCATACCTTATATCGAATAAGGATCACTATAGATCGAAGGAGGTATCTAGAGACTGTTCCTCGATGAAGGAATCTCTAAAACACTGAAGATAGGGTCATTGGTTCTCCTGGGTTTGAGTGATAGATTATGAATCCATAGGTTATGAAAAAATAGAGTGACTGAAAAACACTAAAAATATACAGTGTCGGGGCATTACACAATGTGTAATTCCCTTTCACATCATGTAATACCTCGAGGTCAGGGTTGGCCATAAAAATGCATCACATCAATGGTTTATTTAATTTTTTGAACCCCAAAAAATTTTAAGTCATGAATACCTCTTTCACATCATGAAATAACCCGTGAAACAAGATGTCACATCATGTAATACAATTACACATTGTGTAATCCCCCTTCCCATATTTTACAAAGCTGAATTTCTCCGAACATCTTTTGAACCACCTCTGAGCACTTCGATCTTCAAAAACACACAATGGGACGATCCATGTGGATTTGGGCCATTATAAATTAAAATAGGAATATTTGAAAAATCGATTCATCATGTATTTTATTAAAATATTTCATTTTATTTACCTTATGATTATATTGAGAATGCATGTTGAATAATTTACTCTTAATTTATAGATTTTTATAACTGTCACCCATATCATAAAAATTAGAAAAAAAATTCCAGAGTGTGGGTATATTATTTTATTAGTTTGATTCTATTTTAATTTATATTTATATGAAATAGTTTTTTATTAATTTAAATTTCAAAATATAAAGTTATTTAAATTTTAATAATTTTGTGAATTATATATTTTTATATAATTATACTAATGTTTTTTCTATAGTATCATCTGTTGTAATTTTTATTTTTTGATATATTATTGGTTGGGTAATTTTTAATTTAAAATCTATTTTTATGTAGTTTATTTTATAATCAATGTAAAATCATGTTTTTTATATCTATTATTTAAAATAATTGATGCAAAAAAATCATCTTGTTTTACATTTTGGATAGTTTTCAATGGTGGATATTATAAAAACAGATGTAAAATATTATTTTTTACATATTTTAAAATAAAATAATTAAAATAACATATTTACAACATTCATTAAAATTTAATAACTAATTAACAAATTCTCAAATTAAAAAATTGATGTGAAAAACACTTTTCCTCACAAGTGATAAATCCCGATATGGTTAAAACCATGGGTTTTTTGGATCAATAGGTGTATTTGTGAACCTTCTCAACATGGGGATGGTGGATACAAGTATGAAGCTCATATAACCTTTATTTTTTCTATGAGAGTGTGAATAGATGATCAAGTGTAAGAAATGTACCTGAAAAAATGGTGATCATGGAAAGATATGTGGAAATCTCAAAAATTGAGTGACATAGCTTTTCTAGAATAGTATGTTCTATTTTGGGAGTCGTGTTATGGGAGATTAATGAGATCATTGTGATTGAATGTGGTGAGATTGTAGTATATTAAAACTAGAATATGGTAGTCATTTTTAGGTAAGTGATAGACAAGGCTTGTAAAATAATAGAACTGTTATGATAGGATTTTTTTAATGACCCATGCCCTCATGTGTTGGTAGAATAGAAGGATGATTAGGAATCTATTGATTTGGATATAAAATGAATTGTAAATTTTGGATTAAAATATAGTGGTACAGTTTTAGGAATCCTTAAACTAAGGGTATATATGTTTCAATGTTTTAAAAATGAGTGTAAAATACTCATGAAGAATTTTCAGGTTCTTGGTAGTTGAAAGCGAATTGTATAGTGTCTATAGCAGCCACTGGGTACTTAGTAAGGTAATATTGAAACCATATTGAGAATCAATTTGGGATTCCCTTCTATATTTTCTATTAGGTGACTAGTGGACTTACATTGACTTCCCAATGATCCACTAGGTATTCATTAGACCCTAGATCCATTTTATGTAAAGGTTAATTTTTTTATATAAAAAATAGGAACCCCACTATATTTTTTTTATTAGAACAAAAACGTGAAATGGGGGGTTAATTTTATATATCCCTCTTCCCCCTTTAACTTCCTTATTCAATGTTACAAGATTTTGATGATTTTTTTTTTGTATCTTATAATTTTTTATCACTAATAAGATGTTTTGATGGGATATTACACTTAATCATTGAGGAATCACATCAAAACAATCTCGATTTGGTATATGGTTCATGGAAATGTTTTGGGTAGGATGGATAATTTTTTACATGTCATTTAGATTTAGGTGGGAAAATTGATGATTTAATTTAATTTAATCATATATTTATAGATAAATTTATCTATCATTTGACTCTAAAAATCAGTATTTTTAGCAATGTACTCTTTTGATTGTGTTTTAGGGGTGGAGAACACCACATTAATTAGATTATTGGCATCATATCCAAATCTGTGAGATTTTAAATCATTAATAAGATTCTATAATTCTAATATAAATTATTTAATATTTGACTAATTTATATTTATTGATGAGATAGATTATTTATGGCTTGTTGGTGTTCATTACATTCTTGGGATTTCGATATGGGTGTGTAATCGATGTGGGTAACCATTACACAAAGAATACCATAACCTCTTATATTATTTTATGATAGTGAGTTATATTTTTTATGAAGGTAATGTTTATAAACAATTTTTTATTTTATATCTATAAATGTGATAGGCTCATGTAATCAATGAAGGAAATGAAGACCGCCTAGAATACTATAAGTTTTATTGGTGGTTCATCTTTTGAACAAGTTATGATGGCCCATTTTATGGATTTCATGGTGGTGTGATATGAACATTGAAATTTTTTACTAAAATAAAATTATTTTACAATTATAAAAAGGGATTTATAAAATTGAATTTATTTTGGATTCTATTTCAAAAGAAAATGGAAAAACAAATTGTTGATTTAGAATGAGATATAAAAAGGAAAAATGATGGATTCCCAAATGGGATGTTCATGGGATTAAGTTTTATTTAGTAAATATGAAATATTATTCCTTGGGAAATGATTTTTAAAATGTAATTTAATTTGTATATTATATAAAATTAATTCGTGATTTTGTTGTTAAAAAATTTCTGATTGAACATGGGAGGAAAACTCCTTATTTTTTAATATGATTTACTTATGTGATAATATTATTTTATGGTTCATTTATATGTTATCACATATTTCACTGTTATTAGTGATAGTATAAGAATCATTTTTAAAACCCTCTCATTGGTGATGGTTTAGTTAAAATTGTGTTTCTCAAATGACACATTCAACTAAGGGCTCGATTGTTGTGGGTTTTAGTATGGTTTTATAATCATTTACATCTAGTTCACTACTTCAAATATAATAGAATATACTAATGGTTTCTATATCCAAAACCAATTATAAGACTATCTTTTAATGGAATGTGGTCATTGTTTTTACTTTATAATGACACTTTGGAATTCACATTGGTTGAAAGGATCTGTATTTTGGCTCATCACACCTTACAGGGGGAAATTATTGCCTACTCTGGTACACTATTATATATTTGAGATATGTTTATGAATCTATTCTAGATCCAAATATGGGACTTAGTACCTAAAACATTATGACCTTGTTGTTGAACATCAATGAGATAATCTATACATCTCAGAGGTATCTTAATGACAAAACCATTTTTTTCTATAATAGGTTCTCTATATTATTACCCGTTATGACTTGTTGATACAATTTCATGAGATTTATATGTTTTTAAATACATACATCTAGTATTTCTACAGCTTATCACTATCCTTGTGGTTATGATGAATTTATAGTATCATTTATAGGCCCATAAAGGGTTTTCTTACATATCCATTTTGAAATGAATCAGAACCCATGTAGTATGAGAAACATTGTGCCTTTTAGGGTCACGTAAAAATGGTTGATTTTTTCCCATTAACATCTTATGGTAAGGAAATATAATGGAACTGTACCTAATAATTTTTGGTGTGGGACTTATGCATTTGGGTCCTATTATTCTTTATAAGGAGGATGATCCTGTGAAGATGACCCCTATTAATCATTTATTCCCATGAGGATATATTGGTCTAATAAGGAATTTGTCATCATTGTGATAAACCCCATTGGTAATATGTCATTATTAAGATGAAACTATAGGAAATAGAATTAATATATCCCTTTGGGTGGGGGTATAATTCTGTTGGGAATATGGACAAATAGTTAATGGTTTTTATGGGGGTATGATATTGATGGAAAAGATATCCAAGATAGTAAGAATATGTACAGAAGTGGGGATGATGTAAATTTTATTATGTGGGATATGTCCTTATGAGACTGAAAATGAAAGGTTAATTATGTTAGGAATGAACCTTAGGGAGTTTTCTTACATATCATGTCAATCCAATAATCAAATCACATATAGTTTCCTTAGTATAGTTTTAGGGTCATTTGATTGGACAATACCATATAGTTTATCATCATGTGGTAAGGAATTATATGAGGTTATTTAAATATTGGATATGGGGGTAGGGACATGTATATAATTCCTACATATCCAATGACTGTGGGAATTAGATTCCATTTAGTTTATTCATTTCATCATGAATATATCCCTTGGAATGTGAGGATGATATTGTCAAGGATTACACCTAAAGAGAATCCCCATATTTGAGGTATTTTCAACCTAAAAATGGAAAATCATCACTAGTCTCTAATTTCACCTGATTCTTCATCGATGTTAGAAAATATAGATTAAAAATGATTATGCACATTGTATGTAATCTCAGATTGAATCTATGTGGGTCCTACACACTAAGGATACCTTGAGATGAATTATTCAAGAATACGGACCTTTGATGGAAAGAAATAATGGTCAAGAATTACACGTAGGGAGTATTTCTTTAGATACCTATGTTAATGAGTCTCATGGAAGATATGACTCCATGAGAGAGGACATGAGTACTGAGAAGAAATATTTCAATATGAAAGGAAATATGGAGGTTCCCGGGTCTTCATAGGTAGTATAGCCTTATAGAATGGAATACATAATGGGGGTATAAAGTAATGAAGCTCAAAGATTATAAAGTCATCCTGCATGTCCTAATTGGGATATAAATTAGAGTCATAAAAGTTTATAAAGAACAGTTTTTTGTGTCCCAAAATGTGTCATCCCTGAGTTGCCTCATATGGATTTTGTCCCATCAAAGTAAGGAAATAAATAGTGGGGGTCACAACAAAGACGGATTCAAATAATGGGTAATTTTTATTTGGGTAGTGTAATGATCATTAATGTTTTTAATCCCACACGATTCTTTCTCGGTGTGAGAAACAATTGATAATAAGATTTCAGACTGGTTGAATAAAGACATAAAACAAGTTGTATATGGATGTGGGGTTAAAAATTGAGGTCTCCCTAAGGGAACATTATTATATCCCACATAGATAATATGGATCTATGAAGAAATTCATAATATTTCATGAATAATATTATTTGTATGGAATCTTAAAATGGAATCATGGTCTTATAGAGAATATATCCATATTGGAACATTAATTTTGAATATATTCATTGGATATGAGGGTACCATACCATTATAAAGCATTATACATATCATGTTTATAACAGAAATAAAATTCCACATGGTTCATATGGTCAGTTGACCAATAATGGGAAAGGGATGGGGTCCATAATGAATTCATAAGGGATATGGCCCAATGAGTTAGGGAGAGTTCGATGACATTAAGGTGTATAAATTTATAGGAGAATAATTACTTAAGAGTGTTTGAGTAACACTTACAACGGATATGCAGTCACATGAATCACATAGGTTCATGTTCTCTATCTGAAGAATGCGATGTCATGTTCTCCATGTGATGGTTATGGAGTCATTCTTGCACCTGTTGTATTTAGGGAAATGTGATTTCATAAACAAATATGGAGTTTTATGATCACACAGCCTGGTCATATGACAAATATGATATATACTATTATTATTACAATCTCATGATTACATGACCAATAAATAATCATGTTATCACGTGTTAAGGGTTAATTACATGATTATCACTTCCACAAAGATAACTCATTGTTCTAAAATTTTTCAAAAGTTACTCACAAAGTTTTATTAAGAGGGTGGCCTTGAGATCATTTGGTTCTTCCTAATTTCAAAAATTCTTTCCTCTTCACCTTTTTTACCATATGTTTCCCTCTCAAGTTTTTAGTTCTAATGGGTGGTTTTATAGGTGTCAGACCTTATATCTATACTTATTCTCATGGTGGACAAGATGCATGCCTAGGATTGAGTTAGTGGGAGGAGTGTCTTCATAATTAGGTTATGAATTGTACACCTTTTAAGACAAGGACACATATCATTAGTGATGTCTTCCCAGTTCACAGTGTGACAATAAATTATCACGAATGTGGTCTTTCATGGAAATCCTTAGCCTGAAGTAGGTCAAATGATCTGATTTTCATGGATCCGTCACATGACTCTAGGGGGTGTCATGTAAAGAAAAGAGACCACATGATCCTTCTATCTCAAACAACTTCTCCTTTCAAAATCATGTTATGTTATTTTCATTAGGTGATATCTTTACCCATGTGTGTCTCAAAAATAATAGTGACCATCTATAGAGACAGCCACATATAGCTTTGGTCATCTGAGGTCTTTAGAATATAGTGATTGTATGAATTTGGGACCATTCCTGAGTATACTGTGTAATTAAATTATCTCTGAACCCCGTCATATACAACCCCATTGGTTTCCTTTGATGTTTTTTGTGAATTTATGGGGATTTATGGGATCTTGTTCTATTTATGTGTTATATGATCATGTAACATAATCGAATGAACCTATAGTGATATTTATTTATCATCTATATTGTTTTATCAAATATGTAACTTTAACCATATGAATTTTTCTAACTATAATTATTATAATTTTCATTTTGAGGGAATAAAAAGAATCCCCCATCAAAAGAAAAGTATAGATGAAAAATAAAGGGCCCTTTTGAGGAATTAAATGCCTGCATAAGTCTCTTGGTCTTCTCCCTATCGGTCTTCTGTGCAATTTTTGCCCTTTTGAGTGACCCTTGGTATTCTAATAAAATTCCATATAAATAGGTGAAAATTGGGTAGTCCATTTCAATTAATTATACATATTTTAGTTCTCTTTTTATTGTCTATCCATTATGATAACATTGAAAGATCCTTTTATGTGACGGGGTCACATGATCCTACCATGTGAGTGAACTAATCACATAATCTAGGTTGACAAAAATCATAAAATCCCTGAATGAGACAGATCGCTTGAACAAAATATCTAAAAATATGTCAAAAGATTTTATGTATCAATTTTATTCGAAATTCTCAATCTTACTTAGATCATACAAAGTCAATTTCTATCAATTTGAGATTTACAATTTCCCAGTATCTCCCTTTGAGGTTTTTTTTACCTAGTGAGTATTGTGTCTCTTCCCATGGGCAGTTTAAGGTCATGAAAGTTGAAAAAATATAGGTTATTTTTTGTCTTCAATGTCTTTTACCTATGAATGTTGATGTTTATGGTCATATATGTTGGAACATATATATTTTTAGGTTATGTTCATATTTCATGGACTTCTTATTGTTGTATTTTAGGGTCATATATCTTGGACCATCTATTTTTGTAGTTTAGGTTCATAGATCTTTCACCATATACTATGAATAAAATGTCCTAACATTATGGAAGTAGGTTTTATGTATCAAAAAGAAAAATATTGGGGGGTGAAATGGGAAATAAATTCTAAGGAATATCTCAACTTACACTGGGTTCATGAGTTCCATTGAAAAGTTGTGGGATATCATAATGATCAGAGGTATTTTTTTTTCAAATCAAAGTCATAGTTGGTTGATTGTTTAGGGGATTATATGAATGTACCAGTTTCTTATGGTCATATTTTGGCATAGAGACCCTCAAAATCTATAATATTACTCTCCAAGTACTATGGGGGACTTTATTGGGCATTATGGTGTTAAGACATACAATGATTCATAAAGGATAAGTATTCAATAAAAGTTCAGTACCCTACATCCTTAATTAAGTCATGGGGGTGAGTATTCCCTAAGGGTTTGAAAACATATATCCTCTATTATATCATTGAGGATAAGTATTCAAGAAGTTTTATATCACCCATAATCCTTTATTAAGACAAGAAAGATGTGTATTGAAGAATGGTTCTAGCACCCTTCATCCTTTCTTAATTCATAAAGGATGAGTAATTAAGAGTGGTTCTAGAAAAGTCATGGGAATTAGTTTTCAAGAGATGTTTTCCCCCCTAAATCCTTGTTTATTTCATGGGGTTGAGTTTTCATGAATTGCTATGAAACCCCACATTCTCTTTTAAGACTTCATGGATGAGTTTTGAAGAATATTTTTGGAACCCATCATCTTTTATTAAGTCATGGAGGATGAATATTCAAGAAGGGTTCTGGTACCCTACATAATTATTTCAAAGACAGGTTTGGTAGATGGTTATCTGACATCGAGGAAGTAAAATACACAAGATATTATTATTGTTCATTGTGTAAATAATGAAAAAATGACTTTTAACTAAATATAGTGATATGTGGCCAAACATTTAGGGATACATAGAAATAACACTAATGTAAAAAGTTATAGTATAGTTTCTCCTAATATCATATGGGTTAGTATACGCTTTTAAAAATAAAATACACCTTTTTTACTGTTAAAGGGCCTTTATAAATATATAACTCATTCTTGGTCAAGTATAGGGGTTTCTTGGAGCTGGACAAGCTCTTTTTCCATGTTCCATGGAAGATTTGTGAATACTCAAACACTTGATCAAAGATGTAGGGAATGAATGAATGGTTATCCAAGAAGGGTTCTAGATATCTATAAATGATTAATTTAATACCTCAAAATTGGTTAATTTAGTTTATAGTTATCAATATTTGAATATATTTCAGGTTCATAGAGTCACTTGATGAGGATAACCAAAAGGTTTATGAATGATGTATTTTATCCTTTCTTTGAGAATATTTATGGTAGATGGTGATGTATCATCATTGATGTTGATTCCCATTGAAATTTTGGATTGTGGGACATGTAAATAATTATCTAGGAATATTTAATTTAATTATAAGAGGAAACTAGTGGGACTAGGACGACCATTAGTAACGGTTAATAATGGTATCATACATATCAAGGGTTAAAGGGGGTCCATTTTCCAAGACCAAAATGTACCCTTGGTCAAAATCTCTGAGAAATTTTTTTATTCACCAATGAATCCAAGAAGGGTCCCTTTAGATCATTAATTCCCTTTTACAAATACACTATATGGGGGAACCAAGAGCAATTACTCAAGGATATTAGAATCCGATAGAAGTGTATAGAATAAAGTAATTAGTTTGTATTAACTCTTGTGTAAAAAACATGAGGTTGGCCTATGGAAATCCAAATATTCAAGAGGGTTTTTAGAACATTAAGAACTATTCCATCATGTATTGAAATAATTTTTAGTGTAATTGGATTTGATAAATCATTTCTATAAATTTCCTCTAGACATGACAGTTCTAGCATGTAAGGCTCAAATTTTAATAGGGATAAAGAATAAATTATGTGATTTTTGTGACATTTTTTTACACTTAGACAATTCTGTAAACTATAAAGGAAAATATATTAGTGAGTGGGGACTAGAATTCTTTTTAGAGAAGCCTTTTTGGGTTTTATGTTTGTCTTTTATTGTTATTATTTTACTAGTATTCTATGTTCTAGTGATTTGGTCCTAGCGGTTGTTACATAATATAAAACTTAGGATTCATAAGGTCAATAGTAATCAAACAATATATTAATGAAATATAAAGATGATGTAAATTGTTCTTCCTTTTTCAAGTATCATGAGTAATGGTATGGTGACAACAAAAATTGGATTACTGCAAATCAATCTGAGGCGATGGATATTTTTTCATGTTTTTAGGCCTCATATTGAATATAGGTCCTTTTAAAAAGTAATAAAAATGCCTATGGTTGATGGTTAAAATACCCTTATATAGATCAAAATCATGCTAAGTCAAGAAGATGGGTCACTCTCCTTTTAGAGGGTTGTGGAAGGATTGAAGAAACTTGATAAACTCATGGAAAAATGTGTGATGTATAGATTTAGTTTCCTAGAAAGTTGAAAGATAACCTTGAACCTCAGTTGAACTTGGTTATGCATTTTTGGACCTTTTATAAGGATTTAAAATTAATGATTATTTGGTTATTTTAACATTAAATGATAATGACACCAATTTCATGCAGTTTCGCGTTGTATGAAAAGGACTCTGGTGTAAGGACACGACCTTAAAACATTACATAATCATGAATTAAATGAATAATTCAAAAAGAGGATCTTTTCAGGTTTACAGTTTTAGAGAATTCGTAAATAACTATTACATCTCAAAAGATTACAAAGTAGACACTTCTACTTTGTTTCCGTAAGATAAAAACTCTTAAAAGGAAACATGTCTAGTTGCATGTTTTAGATAGCATGTCTTTCCTTGATCCCATCCTTGACCCTATTCATCTTTAAGTCTTATGGTGAACATTTCAAAAACAAGGTATGAGCATAAAAATCCCAGTAAATGACACACAAAGAAGGAAAATTGTTAGTTTTTCAAAACAACAAGTAAACCATGAATACTTTATCAAAGTAATACTTTTCACCTTTACAAAGTAGTAAATACTCTTCACTGAATAAAGGATCACTACTTATCCTTTGTAACCAAAATATTATCCTAAACCCATATAAAAAACACATAACATATAAAGGTAACTTGGACATTAACATACATAAATGGAATAACCGTATGGTCGACTTCCACACATATCACTACAAGGAATATCCATACGGTCGACTTTACCCAATGCATTGGAGGTTATAACGTAACCACACATCTTGGTATTCACGAAACCACCCATCATATGTTTTATCACGTAACCACCCATTAAATGTTCAAGTACCATTATAAAATCATAAGACATAAAACAAATATAACGGAGTGAAACCATTTCCACATTTCAATCACAATATATCACTTAAATATATTTACATAACAAATCCATTATAAAAACCATTTTAAATACAAAAATATATAAAAGAGTATATGGTATTTATTTCATTTTAAAAACATTACGGCTTGTTGAGGAAGCCAAAGACCAAATAATACTCGTAGTGTCGAAAAAAGGTCATTGTCACTGCGTACGTTAAAATAAACATTACTTTTTGTCATTTAGTAAATCCCTTAGTATAAAAAGAATCCTTTTGAATAAAAGTAAAAGTAAAAGGTTTTTATACACCGTATAAAAGAAAGTTGTGTGTAAAACAAAATATGCTTCAATGAAAGGATATTAATAGGAATTCCCTTACAAAGTTGATATCCTTAGATTAAAGATAAATCAATTACATGATTATGTGTGGAAAATATTGATAAACTTAACATAAGAGGATTTTATGTGTAAAAAACCATAGCTCATCCACACATATTCATAGTACGACATAATCAAGAAGTGGAGGTTTGACCCAAAATATTGAAATTGGGTTAAGAAGTTCCATTACAGAAATTTGACAGCCTAACAGCGTCATTTTAAAATTCAGAAAATGAGATGATAAGAGATAAAAAATGGTATCTCATCACTTGGAAAAATAATTTATAGAAATAAGTAAATATAAGAACATATCCCAACATAAAAATATGTAAATTAAAAGACCTAACAAAAATAATTCTTTTAAAAAGAGGAGGGTGAATGAATCACTTACTGATTTGGGTAACTTTCATAACGTACACCCCATGAAAGAAGGGTCATACAATGAAGATATAAATACCCATAAACTAATGTATATTACACAAGAATACAATCATGGAAAGTACATAAACAACACAATAGGAAATAGTGGAAAATGTAGAATGAATCTCACGGGAACAAAAAGTGAGATAAAAACCCCTTACCTCATTGTGATCAATCGAGTCGTATGACGAAAAGATAATAAAATACCAATTAATCACATAATAACATGAATATAAATATAATCATTATAATATATATGAATGTTCAGTACAAAATAAAACACATTCCATAAATAAGTGGCGAATAATGGAAATCTCACAGAAATAAAAGTGAGATAAGAAATCCCTTACGAAAATTCGGCAGCATAACGGAGCCACTTAAAACTTCCAAAAATTGTTTGATGAGAAAAAATAGGGTATCTTATCATATTAACATAATAGTACAGTAATAAGGATATTAAATAACATCCCCCAACAAAATAAAGATGTTCTTAAAAGTAATTACATAAAACAGAGTACTTAAAAAGAAAGAGAGAGGTATGATCCCTTACCTCAAGTCCGACTTGTCTTGTTCATTTATTTATATTCTCGAATAATAAATTTTTTCAACTTATAATTTCACAAGGGCCTCATTTAAATATTATTATTCATTTCATATCACATATTATAATATATAATAATTGGTTAATAATGTGAGTTCATATTAGACGTTTTTGTCGATGTTCGGTACATGAGTTAAAATTGAACTTGTTGGAAAAGAATTTTCCTTGTAGTTATAGGTACATCATCTCCAGAATAGTATTAATGATTTAAATATCATATATATCCTCTATATATTCATTCTATACTATTCCATAACATTTGGAGATAAAAAATGAAATGCATCGTTCATGGAGACGGTAGTCCGTACATACGCATGAACACTACTTTCATTTCTATTTCATACTTTAATGGCATGAAACAATTAATGATACATAGGTATATTGTAATTATAGTATAATATAACATATATCATTATTAAATCCATACTTTATACGTCCCACATATGGTATTAATGATTTAAATAACTTTGAGGGGGCGGTAGTCCGCACTTCCTAAAATGAAATTATCGCGTTTACCCATTATGGAAACCATAATGGTATGGAATAAATGAAAAATATAGAAGCATAAAGAAAAAATAACATAATTTATATATCATATATAAATACATTGACATCCTAATGGAAACCATGAGAGGTTTAAAAAAGAATATTGAACAATCATCATTTCGAGAGGCAGTAATTCACCACCCACAGAAACAGTATGTTCTTTAACCATTAGATGGAGGTGTGTATGAGTGTATCTCGAATCCTCCTCATAAAAGAATCCTAGTATCTTCAAGATACTGGTTTTGTTACAAAATAAAGGAATAAAAAAGAGTTTAGGGGGTTGGAGAAGAAAAATAAAACAAAACAACATAAGAGAAGACATTGTCTTCAAATCGAATAACTCTTTTTGATTTGATCTCAAAGGATTTCTTGAAAAGACTTATGCCAAAAGTGAAGCTTCTAGGAGTAAGAGAGGGATGTGGAGAGACATTATGAATAGAGGGTGGACGATCCAAGGGCTTGATAGGTGTGGGTAAGGAGGTAGAGTTGGGGGGCCTTTTATAAGAGGGAGAAGGGGCACTCTTGGAAAGTCTTGAAAAGTTACTTTATTATAAAAAGATTTTCGAATATCAAAGGTCCCACAATTATAAATAAATTTATTCAATGTCTAAAAATTATAAAAAAAATACTATGATGTAGGAAATCTTTTTATATTTCCAATGAATCTTTATAGTAAAAAATAGTACTTGTATAACACCATGTAAAAATTGTTTTAGTAAAATAATACATGTTTGTGACATTTTTATTTTAACTTTAAATAAAAAGTTATTAATGTGATTTTCTTAACCAAGTGGCTCAATGGGGTCCTCATGTTGACCCATGGATTGTATAGGTTGGCCATGACTCATCTAATAAGGTTATTACTTGTCTCATGGTCATTTCATATTATTATAACATTATCCTTACCTTAAATAACTCTAATTACCTTTAATCGCGATTAATAGAACATAAAAGTTACTATTCACCAAAAAAGATTTTCATCCCATTTAACCACATTTTACATCCTAATGAAAACCATGTATGTCGGATTTTTGAAATTCAAATCACATAGGTGGTAAAATTTTATTTAAACAAAAAAATCTATTTTTTAACTACCATTTAGTGCTTTCACTATTCATCAAAAATTGATGTTTTTCAGAAAAATACCAAAAAGTCACTGTAAGATATTTTTGATATTCCAAATTCAAAAATTATTTCTATTTTACAAAATTCAAAACATATAAGTTTCATTAATCAATTTAACAATTAATTCTCGTTGTCAAAAAAAATAGCGTGTTTTTAAGAAACAAAATATATCAAAAGATTGACACTAGTTTAAGTCCAATTTCAAAGTTATATTAATTACAATGACCATTATTGGATTAAATGGTAAAAATATATTCTAACTACACATTAAAACCAATTAAAAAGATAATATATCCATATAAATAAATCATATTAAAAGGAGGTTTTGAATTAAAATACAACATTTTCACTAAAAATGATCTTTATTGGAAAAATAACAAAAAATTACAGAGAGTGAATTTTGATGTCCATATTCTAAAGAAAGATTTTATTTGGTCCAATATAACATATAAAATATTCAAAAAGTGGATTTAAAAAGGGTTTTCCATCAAAAATAGATTAATCGACCTTTGAACGAATTTTAGAATATTTACGTTTAAAATTGGATTCATTCACATTTTAAGCCTATAACATTTATTAGATAAAAGTAAAAATATTTGACAAACATATATAATCATTTTGTAGTAAGTTCTATTCATTCTCGTCATTACAATGGCTAGGCGTTAACTACCATTTAAAATAATATTATTTTATTATTAGAGTGTAACGTAAGATTTAAAAGAAACTCGTTGTTGCGTATTGGGTACGCCATCGAGAAAAGCGTTCCCTTTAAAGTAATAATAATATTTTATTCACAAATATTAATAAATATGAAAAAGTAATATTCTTTATTTACCTGGGATGTTATATCCTTCCCCCCTTTTGAAAATTGTGTCCTCACAATTTTAAAATTGGGCTTGGAAACTTCATTGAAAGCCCCACACAGGAAAAGGAGTAAATTAAACAATCACTTTAAAAGAAAGAAAGAAAAGTACCAAGGTCACCTGAGACAATAGGTACCCAGATTCAATGAAAACATGTATATAGAAGGAAAAATTGGTTACATTTTTAAGGAGAGTGATAGAAACATGTTTAAGAGAAAGTTAACCACCAGAAAATCGAAAACTCGGGATGGATTAAACGGTATTTGATTCCCCTGTAGAAAAAATTAACATACAAAATTTTAGTTTTAAGTTACTTTTCATTGAGGAATTTATTTATGAGTTTAACTAAATCATAAGGAAACATACTTTCTTTATGTTTATACTTTCATCTCTTACTATATTTCTTACCCAAACTCATTTTTTCCTCCAAAAGATGAGTATTTACGATGACTTGTTCACATTAAGAGTGTTATAATAAACTTCTATAGAATCAACTAACCCACAAAATATAACTATATATTTCCCATGTCTTTAGACCTTAACCAAAACCAAAATTGTTAGAACTAGATCAGATAATCCACAAAAGGATAATCCTTTATAAAAATAAAATCTATTCTTAATGTCCAAAATTTATCCAGCACAACCCAAAGTTCAACAAAGACCATTCGATAAACAATTTTTCCATAAAATTCTTCAATGTAAACCAAACTTAGATTGAACCCCAAATATATGAAGGAATTAATCACATAGTCTTCCAAGGAAAAAATTAACATTTATCATTAAATAACATCAGTTTCTCTTAAAGTCTCCTATTGAAAAGTAATTAACCTAATCATATATCCTCCATGATAGGTCAATATTTTCCTAGATAACCAAAAATAAACTAATTTTTTATTAATAAAATTATATACCTAAAAATAATTTTTCATACTAACCAGGGACTTCGCGTAGTCCAGTGGTAGGCATTAAATACCAGTCGCACTTTGGTTGTGGGTTCGATTCCCATAGTTTTGTCCGACGCAACAGGTTTTCACACGGTCTGTGTGTTGTCCTTTTTCCAAAACTATATAATTCTAAAAACATTCCCCAAAAAGAGTTAAAATCATCAAAAATAAAAATAACATAATTTAACCTCAATTTTATCTCATACCTTTCATTTTCCATCATAACATATAGTAACCCATAATTACCTCAAAAGTAAGGATCATATAAACCCAAATGGTTCTTTATAACTATATCCACAAAAGAACAGATAACTATTCCTTGAATAAAATTTTCATATATCAAACATCAGAGTTACACATACTATAAAAAGTATTCTTATGTAACCCCATCATCTAAAGAGACTTAATACTTTTAAGAATTTCACCATCCTAAAATCTATCATTACTCTTGAATCCCTTAAATGTTGATTTCATACTCATTCAACATTCTTCATGATCCATTAACCATTCCTTTCCAAATTATTCTGAAATACTTCTTCCCTACAAACAAAATCATAAATCATATCCTAAGATTCCAAAATAGGAAAACATATGTTAATAAATAATCCATACCTTTGATTGGTCATTGTCAGTTTCTTCATCCTCAATCGGAATGGTATTAGGTATTGGTAAACGAATATTTGTATGATCTTGGTGATACCATTCCAAAACCTTCTTTGTAGGACATGTGTTTTCATAATGACCATGCTCACCACATTTAAAACATTAAATTGATCCCTCAAAAAGAACTTCTTTCCCTTTCCTTGAGTCAACATGATGCTTCCTTTTTCCATGGAAGGTTCTTTCTTTATGCCCTTCATTTCCACATCTATAGCATTTTTCTGTCCCTTTGAAACATTTTCTTAGGTGTTTCTTTCCACATATTTGACACATAGGTTTTTAAACACACTTACCTTTATTATTGTTACCTAAACATTCATAGGGATTTGTTTCTCGCATATATGATTCCTTATAAAAATCCACAAGGTTTAGGTGGTCAATCATGACTCCAGATAGTTGGTTGAAGATAAACACAAGATTTCTCATTGCAGCTCCCATATCATTCAGTTGCTCGCTCAGAAAACTGTCATAGTTTCCTTTACATCCACTGTTACTTTGTTTCCTGCTAGTTCTAGCCATTTACTAAAACAAAAAAGGTCTATGTGAGCATATCAGTAAAATGATCATATAATAATGAGGAATATAAACACTAAGATATAGTTATCCAAGTTATCTCAAACTCATTCTAACTTTCAAAAAAGCAATGCCTCCATCTAATATACTACCCATTGTGGTTATATACAACTTGTCACTTATGAAAAAACAACACTTTAACCTGAAAAGTTATCTAAACCGTACATTGATACCAACTGTAAGGACCCGGTCTTAAAAAATTACATAATCATGAATTAAATGAATAACTATCATAGAGGGTCTTTTCAGGTATAGAGTTTTAGAGAATTAGGACATAACTATTACATCTCAAAAGATTACAAAGTATACACTTCTACTAAGCTTCCATAAAATAAAAACTCTTAAAAAGAAACATGTCTAGTTCCATGTTTTAGATAGCATGTCTTTCCTTGATCCCATATTTGACCCTATTCATCTTTAAGTCCTGTGGAGAACATTTCAAAAACTTGGGATAATCATAAAAATCCCAGTAAAGGATACACAAATAATGAAAACTGTTAGTTTTTCAAAACAACATGTAATCAATGAATACTTTATCAAAGTAATACTTTTCACCTTTATGAAGTAGTAAATACTCTTCGCTGAATAAAATATCACTACTTATCCATTGTAACCAAAAGATTACCATAAATACAGATAATGAACACATAACATATAAAGGTAACTTGGTACATTAACATACTTAAATGGAATAATCGTATGGTCGACTTCCACACATATCACTACATGGAATAGCCATACAGCTGACTTCCATACCCAATGCATTGCAGTTTATAACATAACCACCCATCCTGGTATTCACAGCACCACCATTCATATGGTTTATCATGTAACCACCCATCAAATTTCCAAGTAACATTATAAAATCATAATACATAAAAAAAATATAATGGAAAGAGAATATTTCCACATTTCAATCACAATATATCACTTAAATATATTGACATAAAAAATCCATTATAAAAACCATTTTCAATACCAATATACATAAAAGAGTATATGGTATTTATTTCATTTTAGAAATATTACGGCTTGTTGAGGAATTCAAAGACCAAATAATACTCGCGGCGGCGAAAAAATGTCGTTGTCACCGCATATGTTAAAATAAACATTCCTTTTTGTCATTTAGTAAAACGATTCATATAAAAAGATTCCATTTGAGTAAAAGTAAAAGTCAAAGGTGTTTATACACCGTATAAAAGAAAGTTGTGTGTAAAAAAATATGCCTCAATGAAAGGAGATTGAGACGAAGTCCCATACAAAGTCGATATCCTTAGATTAAGGATAAATCAATTACATGGGTATGTGTGGAAAATATAAATACACTTAACAAAAGAGGATTTTTTGTGTAAAAAAATTGTATTTCATTCACACATATTCATAGTACTATATAATCAAGAAGTGGAGGTTTAACCCAAAATATTGAAATTGGGTTAAGAAGTTCAATTGCAGAAATTCGATAGCCTAACGGCATCATTTTAAAATTCCGAAAATGAGACGATGAGAGATAAAAATGGTATATCATCACTTGGACAAATTATTTATAGAAATAAGTATATATAAGAACATATCCCAATATAATAATATTTAAATTAAAAGACCTATCAAAAATAAGTTTTTCAAAAAGAGGAGGTTCAAAGAATCCCTTACTAATTTGGGTAACTTTTGAAACATACACCCCATAAAAGAAGGGTCTTACAATGAAGATATAAATAGCCATAAATTAAATTATATTACACAATAACTCAATCATGGATAGTAAATACACCACACAAAAGGAAATAGTGTCAAACGAGAATGAATCTCACGGGAACAAAAAGTGCGATAAAAACCCCTTACCTCATTTTGATCAATCGAGTCGTCTGACCAAAAGATAATAATCACCAAATAAATAACATAATACCATGAATATAAATATAATAATTATAATATATATTAAAGGTCAGTACACAATACACCATGTGAAATAAATAAGTGGTGAACAATAGAAATCTCACAGAATTAAAAGTGAGATAAGAAATCCCTTAAGAAAATTCAACAGCCTAACGACGTTACTTAAAACATCCAAAAATGGTTTGATGAGATAAAATAGGGTATATAATCATATGAAAATAAAAATTACAGTAATAGGGATATGAAATAACATCCCCCAACATAATAAAGATGATCTTAAATGGAATTACATAAAAGAGTGTACTTAAAAAGAAAGAGAGAGGTAGGATCCCTTACCTCAAGTCTGACTTGTATTGTTCGTTTCTTTATATTCTTAAATAATAAACTTTGGTCAATTTATAATTTCTTAAGGAAATCATTTAAAGATTATTATTAAGTTCATATCACATATTATAATGTTATAATAATTGGTTAATAATGTCAGTTCATATCAGACATTTTTGTCGACGTTCGGTACATGAGTTAACATTGAACTTGTTGGAAAATCATTTTCCATGTAGTTATAGTTACATCCTCTCCAGAATAGTATTAATGATTTAAATATCATATATATCCATAATATATTCATTTTATACTATTCCATAACATTTGGAGATAAAAATGAAATGCACTGTTCATGGAGACGGTAGGCCCTATGTATGCATTAAAGCTACTTTTATTTCTATTTCATACTTTAATGGAATGAAAAAAAATAATGATACATAGTTATATTGTAATTAATGTATAATATAATATATATAATTATTAAATACATCCTTTATACATCCCACATATGGTATTAATGATTCCAATCACTTTGAGGGGGCGGAAGTCCGCACTTCCTAAAATGAAATTATTGCGTTTACCCATTATGGAAACCATAAATGTAAGACATAAATGAAAAATAAAAAATCATAAGGAATACATAAAAATAATTTATATATAATATATAAATATAGTGAAATCTTAATGCCCACCATGAGAGGTGTTAAATGAATATTAAACAATCATCGTTTCGTGAGGCAGTAATTCACCACCCACAAAATCAATATGTTCTTTAACCATTATATAGAGGTGTGTATGAGTGTAACTCGAATAATCCTCATAATAGAATCCTATTATCCTTACTATACTGGTTATGTTACAAAATAAATGAATAAAAAAGATTTTAGGGGTTTGGAGAATCAAAATAGGACAAAAGAACATAAGAGAAGACATTACCTTCAAATCAAATAACTCTTTTTGATTTGAGCACAAAGGCTTCCTTGGAAAGACTTATGACCAAAGTGAGGCTTATAAGAGTAATAGAGGGATTTGGAGATACAATATGAGCAAATGATGGATGATCCGAGGGCTCGATAGGTGTGGGTAAGGAGGTAGAGGTGGGGGCCTCTTCTAAGAGGGAGGAGGGGCACTCTTGGAAAGTCTTGAAAAGTTACTATATTATAAAATGATTTTCGGATATCAAAATTGCCACAATTAATTATCTATAGGATAAGGTGATTAGGGTTCAAAATCCACCCAAAAAATAGGTTTTTTACAAGTGTATGTCTTAGATTATACATTATCATTGCATTTTATTTAAATCGTTCATTAATGAGGTAATCGCTGCATCATCATGGTGTCATAAATAAAGTAATTTATTTAATGTCTAAAAATTATAAAAAAATACTATGATGTAGAAATTTTTTTTATCCTTCCAATTAATATTTATAGTCAAAAATATGACTTGTATAACCCCATGTAAAAATTGTTTTAGTAAAACCATACGTGTTTGTTACATTTTTATTTTAACTTTAAATAAAAAGTTATTAATGTCATTTTCTTACCCAAGTGGCTCCATGGGGTCCCAAAGATGACCCATGGATTTACTTGGTCGGAAATGACTCATACAATAATGGTAGGACATGTGTCAAGGTCATTTCATATTATTATAACATTATCTTTACCTTAAATTACACTAATTACCTTTAAATGCGATTAAAAAAACTTAAAAGTTACTATTCACCAAAAAAATATTTTCATCCCATTAAACCAAATTTTATATCATAATTAAAACCGTGTATGTTGTTTTTTTGAAATTCAAATCATATAGGTGGTAAATTTTCATTTAAACGAAAAATTAGTTTTTTAACTACCACTTATTGGTTTCAATATTCATCAAAAATTGAAATTTTTCAGAAAAATACCAAATATTCACCCTAAGCTATATTTGATATTCCGAATTCAAAAATGATGTCTATTTTAAAAAATTAAAAACATATAAGTTGAATTAATAAATTTAATAATTAATTATTGTTGTCAAAACTAATATCGTGTTTTTAAGAAACAAAATATATGAAAAGATTGACACTAGTTTAAATCCAATTTCAATGTCAAATTAATTCCAATGACCACCATTGGATTAAATGGTAAAAATATATTCTAAATAAACCTTAATCCCAATTAATAAAATAATCTATCCATATAAATAAATCAGATTAAAAGGAGGTTTTGAATTAAAATTCCACTTTTTCACTAAAAATGATCCTTATTGGAAAAATAAAAAAAAAATTACAAAAAGTAAATTTTGATGTCCAAATTCTAAAGAAGGATTTTATTTGGTCCAATATAACAAATAAAATTTTAAAAAATTGGATTTAAAAAGGGTTCGCCATCAAAAGGCGTTTAATTGACCTTTTAATGAATATTAGAATATTTACGCTTAAAATTGGATTCATTCGCATTTTAAGCCTCTAATTTTTTTTGGATAAAAGTAAAAATATTTGAAAAACATATATATTCATTTTTTAGTTAGTTTTGTTCATTTCTGCCATTACAATGGCTAGGAATTAATTACCATTTAAAATAAAATTATTTTATTATTAGAGTGCAACATAAGATTTCAAAGAAACTCGTTGTTTTGTATTGGGTACGCCATCGAGCATAACGTTACCTTTAAAGTAATATTAATATTTTATTCACAAATATTAATAAATATGAAAAAGTAATATTCTTTATTTACCTGGGATGTTACATCCTTCCCCCCTTTTGGGAATTGCGTCCTCGCAGTTTTAAAATTGGGCTTGGAAACTTAATTGAAAGCCCCACACTGGAAAAAGAGTAAATTAAACTATCACTTTAAAAGAAAGAAAGAAAAGTACCAAGTTCACCCGAGACAACAGGTACTAGGATTCCATGAAAACATGGATATGGAAGAAAAAAACAAAGGGTTACGTTCTAATGGAGATTGATAGAAACATGTTCAGGAGAAAGTTAACCACCAGAAAATCACAAACTCGTGATGGGTTAAACGGCATTTGATTCCCCAATAGGAAAAGCTAACAGACAACATTTTAGTTTTAAATTACTTTTCATTGAGGAATTTATTTACGAGCTTAACTAAATCAGAAGGAAACATAGTTTCTTTTCATTTAGACTTTCATATCTTACTAGATTTCTTACACAAACTCATTTTTTCCTCCAAAAGATGAGTATTTAGGATGACTTGTTCACATTAAGAGTGTTATAATAAACATCTAGAGAATATCCTAATCCACAAAAGAGAACTATATATTTCCCATGTCTTTAGACCTTAACAAAAACCAAAATTGTTAGAACAAGATCAGATAATCCACAAAAGGATAATCCATTATAAAAAGAAAATATATTCTTAATCTCCAAAATTTGTCAACACAACCCAAAGTTCAACAAAGACCATTCGATAAACAGTTTTTCCATAAAATTCTTCAAAATACACCAAACTAAGATTAAAACCCAAATATTTTAAGGATTTAATCACATAGTCTTCCATGGTAAAAATTAACATTTATCTCCAAATAACCTTAGCGGCTCTTAAAGTCTCATATTGAAATGTAATTAACCTAATCATATATCCTCCATGATATGTCAATATTTTCCTAGATAACCCAAAATCAACATATTCTTGATTAATAAAATAATATAACTAAAAATAATTTTTCATACTAACCAGTGACTTCACGTAGTACAGTGGTAGGCGATAAATACTAGTCCTACATTGGTTGTGGGTTTGATTCCCACAACTTTGTCTGATGCATAGGGGTTGCCCACGGTCTGCGTGTTGTCATTTTTCCAAAACTATATAATTATAAAAACATTCTCTGAAATACATAAAATCATCAAAAATAACCAAAATATAATTTAACCTCAATTTTATTTCATGCCTTTCATTTTCCATCATAACATATAGTAACCCATAATTACCTCAAATTTAAGGATCATATAAACCCAAATGGTTCTTTATAACTATGTCTACAAAAGAACAAATAACTATTCCTTGAATAAAATTTTCATATATCAAACATCAGGGTTACACATACTATAAAAATTCTTCTAATGTAACCCCATCATCAAAAGAGACTTACTACTTTTAAGAATTTCACCATCCTAAAATCTACCATAACTCTTGAATCCCTTATATGTTGACTTCTTACTCATTCAACATTCTTCATGA
The DNA here is from genome assembly GCA_963277665.1 of Viscum album. NCBI lineage: Eukaryota > Viridiplantae > Streptophyta > Magnoliopsida > Santalales > Viscaceae > Viscum > Viscum album. The sequence goes on from OY728151.1 coordinate 314,762,533, forward strand.
TCCATTAAATATTCATTTCCAACTTAATCTAAATTACTTCTTTCCTACAAACAAAATCATGAATCATATCCTAAGATTCCAAAATAAGAAAACATATGTTATGAAATAATCCATACCTTTGATTGATCATTTTCAGTTTCTTCATCCTCAATATAAATGGCATTCGGTATTGGTAAATTATTATTTTTACGATCATGGTGATCCCATTCCCAAAACTTCTTTTTAGGACATGTGTTTGCATAATGACCAGCACACCAAATTTAAAACATTCAATTGATCCCTCAGAAAGAACTTCTTTCCCTTTCCTCGAGTCAACTGGATGATTCCTTTTTCCATGGAAGGTTCTTGCTTTATGACCATCATTTCCACATCTATAGCATCTTTCTGTCCCTTTGAAACATTTTTCTAAGTGTTTCTTTCCACATCTTAGACACATAGGTTTTTGAACACGCTTACCTTTATTATTATTACCTGAACTTCCGTAGGGATTTGTTTCTCGCATATACGATGCCTTATAAAAATCACCAAGTTCTAGGTGTTCAATCATGAATCTAGATAGTTTTTTGAGGATAAACACAAGATTTCTCATTTCAGCTCCCATATCATTCAGTTGCTCGCTCAGAAAACAGTCACAGTTTCCTTCACATTCACTGTTACTTTGGTGCCTGCTAATTCATCCATTTACTAAAACCAAAAATGTTAGTGTGAGCGTATCAATAAAATCATCATATAATAATGAGGAAGTTAAACACTAAGATATAGTTATCCATGTTATCTCAAACTCATTCTAACTTTTAAAAAAAACAATGACACTATCTAATATACTACCCATTATGGTTCTACACAACTTGTCACTTATACTCAAACAACACTCTAACCTCTAAAGTTATCTAAACCGACCATTGATACCAACTCTAAGGGCACGACCTTAAAACATTACATAATCATGAATTAAATGAATAATTAACATAGAGGATCTTTTCAGGTTTAGAGTTTTAGAGAATTAGGGCATAACTATTACATCTCAAAAGATTACAAAGTAGACACTTCTACTAAGTTTCCATAAAATAAAAACTCTTAAAATGAAACATTTCTAGTTCCATTCCTTGATCCCATCCTTGACCCTATTCATCTTTTAGTCCTATGGAGAACATTTCAAAAACATGGGATAAGCATAAAAACCCCAGTAAAGGATACACAAATAAAGAAAACTGTTAGTTTTTTAAAACAACAAGTAAACCATTAATACATTGTCAAAGTAATAATTTTCACCTTTATGAAGTAGTAAATACTCTTCACTAAATAAAAGATCACTACTTATGCTTTTTTTAAAAAAAGACTACCATAAACCCATATAAAGAACACATAACATAGAAAGGTAACTTGGGACATTAACATACTTAAATGGAATAACTGTACGGTTGACTTCCACACATATCACTACATGGAATAGCCATATGGACAACCTCTATACCCAATACATTGGAGGTTATAACGTAACCACCCATCCTGGTATTCACATCACCACCTGTCATATGGTTTATCAAGTAACCACCCGTCAAATTTCCAAGTACCATTATTAAATCATAAGACAAAAAACAAATAGAATGGAAAGAATACATTTCCACATTTTAATCACAATATATCACTTAAATATATTGACATAACAAATCCATTATAAAAACCATTTTCCATACCAAAATACATAAAATAGTATATGGTGTTTATTTCATTTTAAATATATTACGGCTTGTTGAGTAAGCCAAAGACCAAATAAAACTCACGGCGGCGAAAAAAGGTTGTTTTCACCGCATACGTTAAAATAAACATTCCTTTTTTTCATTTATTAAAACGCTTCGTATAAAAAGATTCCTTCTGAATAAAAGTAAAATTCAAAGGTTTTTATACACCGTATAAAAAATCTTGTGTATAAAACAAAATATGCCTCAATTAGAAGAGATTGAGACGAAGTCCCTTACAAAGTTGATATCCTTAGATTCAGGATAAATCAATTACATGGTTATGTGTGGAAAATATAAATACACTTAACATAAGAGGATTTTATGTGAAAAAAAATCATAGGTCATCCACAGATAATCATAGTACGATATAATCAAGAAGTGGAGGTTTGACCCAAAATATTAAAATTGGGTTAAGAAGTTCCATTAGAGAAATTTGACAGCCTAACGGCATCATTTTAAAATTCTAAAAATTAGACAATGAGAGTTAAAAAGTGTATCTCATCACTCGGAAAAATCATTTATAGAAATAAGGATATACTAGAACATATCCCAACAGAAGAATATGTAAATTAAAATACCTAACAAAAAGAAGTCTTTTAAAAAGTGGAGGGCGAAAGAATCCCTTACTGATTTGGGTAACTTTCAAAATGTACACCCCATGAAAGAAGGGTCATACAATGAAGATGTAAATACCCATAAATTAAAGTATATTACACAAGAATACAATCTTGTACAGTACATACACCACACAAAATGAAATAGTGGCAATTGTAGCATGAATCTCACAGGAACAAAAAAGTGAGATAAAAACCCCTTACCTCGTTGTGATCAATCGAGTCGTATGACCAAAAGATAATAAACACAAAATGAATCACATAATACCATGAATATAAATATAGTAATTATAATATATATGAAAGTACAGTACACAATACACCACATGCAATAAATATGTGGTGAACAATGGAAATCTCACAGAATTAAAAGTGAGATAAGAAATCCCTTACGAAAATTCGGCAGCCTAACAGCGCCACTTAAAACATTCAAAAATGGTTTGATGAGATCAAATAGGGTATCTCATCATATGAAAATAAAAATTACAGTAATAGTGATATAAAATAACATCCCCCAACATAAGAAATATGAGCTTAGAAGGAATGACATAAAAGAGAGTACTTAAAAAAGAACGAGAGAGGTAGGATCCCTTACAACAAGTCTGACTTGTCTTGTTTGTTTCTTTATATTCCTGAATAATAAACTTTGGTCCATTTATAATTTTTTAATGACCTCCTTTAAATATTATTTATAAGGCCCCAGCCTTAAACCTTACTTAATCTTGAGTTATTACTAGATTACACATTGAGGATCTTTTCGGGTTTAGAGTTTTAGAGAATTAGATCATAAAACTTGCATTACATTCCACATATAAACAAAGTGGTTACATAAAGATAGTATTCTTAATTTCCCATGAATGGAAACATATTTAAAATAAAACATGGATTATTTCTTGACACTTCCTTGAAACTATCATCATATCATGTACCTTTCCCTTGACCTGTGAAAAACATTTCAAAATGACTTGGGATGATCATAAAAAGCTCAGTAAGGGATATAAAAATATGGAAAGGAAACATGGGTACAAATATAAATAAGAATGAGATCATACTTTACCCATAAAACATAAGCACTTTAAAATACCTCATCAAATCATGAATAAATCATAGAGATCATAAGACATAAAGGTAACTTGAGGCATTCATAACATTCTTACGTAGGGAGTAACCCTCTTGGTTACATTTAGAATACCCATCACAGTATATTTCCTAAATCTCTTCGGAGAAACCTTAATGTTTCACTCCTTCGCGTTAACCAATGCATTGGAGAGCTATATCGGTCTCACCCTCCCTTAGATTATCACGGAACCACCCGTCTTCATAATAATTCCCAAGAACCTCAACATAATCATATCACATAAAACATGCATAAAGGAAACATAACATTTCCACCATTCAATCACAAGATATCAATACAACACATTGATATAAAAACATTATGAAAACCATTTTCAATACCAAAATAAAATAAAAGTAAAACATGGTATTTATTTTTCTTTTAAAGGCAAGGTATGGCTTGTAGAGGAAGCCGAAACTCAAATAACGATCACGGCGGCGGAGAAGTCATTGTCGCCGCATATGTACGACAAAAACATTCCCTTTTGTCGTTTAGTTAACGCTTCGTATAAAAAAGATTACTTTTGAGTAAACGTAAAAGTCAAAGGGGTTTATACACCGTATAAAAGAAAGTTGTGTATAAAACAAAATATGCCTCAATGAAAGGAGATTGAGACGAAGTCCCATACCTCGGGTCCGACTTGACTCGATCGTTCTTTAATGTCCTGAATAATAAACGTGAGTTAATTTCTACTTACTTAAGAACCTTTTTCAAGTTCATTATTTCTTTTATATCACTTATTACCTTGTCATGAACACTATGTAATTATTTAAGTTAATAGCAGTCGATTTAACGATCATTGGTACTTGAGTCAAAAATAAACCCTTTATAATTACAAGTTGTTCATGTATCCATTATATCCAGAATGGTATTCATGATGTAGATATCATATATGTCATATATATCCAGTACATGCATGCATTTATAATATTACATAATCATTTAGAGGTATGAAATGAAATGCACCGTTCATGGAGACGGTAAGCCGTACGTACGCATGAACGCTACTTTCATTTCTATTTCGTATTTTATAGAATAGAATCATAATGATATAAAGATATATTATAATTCCAGTATAATATCATATATAATATCACAGTTCCATCCTTTATAAGTCCCACATATGGTATTTAACGAATCATATCACTTTGAGGGGCGGTAGTCTGCACTTCCTTAAATGAAGATATCACGTTCACCCATAATGGAAACCATAAAGGTATGACCAAAAAGGAAAATACATAAGCTTAAGGAAAACATAAACATATTATATATCATATATAAATATAGTTACATTTTAATGGCCACCTTTTAAGGTGTTAAAAGAATGTTGAACAATCATCGTTTCGGGAGGCATAAATTCACCATCCACGGAAACAGTATGTTCGTTAACCATTAGATGTAGATGTGTGTAAGTGTAGCTTGAATAATTCTTGTAAAAACATCCTAGTATATTTATGATACTGTAGTTGTAACAAAAGAAAATAATAAAAAGATTTTAGGGGGTTGGAGAATAAAAATAAAACAAAAGGACTCAAAAGAAGACATTACCTTAAAATCGGGTAACTCCCATTGGTTTGAGCTCAAAGGCTTCCATGGGAAGACTTCTGCCCAAATTGAGGCTTAACGGAGTAATAGAGGGAAGTGGAGAGAAACAATTGGCAGGGTTGGGCCAAGCCAAAGGCTTTGTAAGTGTGGGTAAGGAGGTGGAGGTGGGGGCCTTTTATAAGAGGAGTGGAGGGGCACTCTTGGAAAGTAAAGATAAGTTACTTTATTTTAAAAAGAGTTTCGGATTCAAAAGGTCCCACATTGATATAATTCTAGGATAAGGTGATAAGGGTTATAAATACACTCATCCAATTGGTTTTGGCCATGTGTAGGTTTTAGATTTTACATTATCTTTCCATTTTATTTAAATCGTTAAACAATGAGGTCATCATTGCATCATCATGATGTCATAAATAATTTAATTTATATAATGTCTAAAAATTATAAAAAAATACTATGATGTAGGAAATATTTTTATCTTTCTAATGAATATTTATAGTCAAAAATATGACTTTTATAACCCCATATAAAATTTTTTTTAGTAACGTAACTCATGTTTGTGTCATTTTTACTTTAACATTAAATAAAAAGTTATTTATGTCATTTCCCAACCAAAGTGGCTCCATGGGGTCCCCAAGTTGACCCATGGCTTGTCATAGTCGGCCATGACACAACCAATGAGGGTAGGACATGTTTCAAACTCATCTCATTTTATTGAAGCATTATTTTTACCTTAAACTACACTAATTACCTCTAATCGCGATTAAAAACATAAAAGTTACCATTCACCAAAAAATTATTTTAATCTCATTGAACCACATTTTACTTCATAATGACAACAATTTATGTCGGATTTTTTAAATTCAAAACACAATGATGGAAAAAATTTAATTTAAACGGAAAAATCAGTTTTTATAAGTACCACTTAGTGGTTTCACTATTCATCAAAAATTGAAGTTTTTCAGAAAATTACCAAAAATTCACCCTAAGATATATTTGATATTCCGAATTCAAAAATGAAGTCTATTTTAGAAAATTCAAAACATATAAGTCACATTAATTAATTTTGTAATTAATTCCCGTTGTCATGACAAATAGCGTGTTTTTATGAAACAATAAGTATCAAAAGATTGACACCAGTTTAAGTCCAATTTCAAAGTGAAATTGATTCCAATGACCACCATTGGATTAAATGGTAAAAATATATTCTAATTCCACTTCAAAACCAATTCAAAATATAATCTAATAATATAAATAAATTAGATTAAAAAGCAGTTTTGATGTAAAATGCAGTATTTTTCACTATTCGTTAAAAAAATGAACATTGTCAGAAAAATACCAAAAATTTATCCAATGTAAAATCCAATGTCCCAATAATAATGAATATGTTTATTTTGACAAATATAGATTATAAAATTTTTAAAATATTGATTTTAAAATGGTTTGCCATCAAAAGGTAGTAAAACAATCTTTTAAGAATATTAGTGTATTCCATGTTTAAGATTGGATTTATTTTCATTTTAAGCCTCTAAAACACTATATAATTCATTAATAGACATAGATAAAAATATCTATTATTCATTACTTACTTGGGATGTTACATCCTTCCCCCTTTAGAAAATTGTGTCCCCGCAATTTATTTACTTATCAAATAAATGGGGGTACTTATCCCTCATTGCATTTTCAGATTCCCATGTTGCATCTTCCATCATGTGGTTTTTCCAAAAAACCTTTACCTGCTTAATCACCTTATTCCGTAACACTTTCTCCATGTGGTCAAGAATCTGGACCGGTTGTTCCTTATAAGATAGGTTCTCTTCCAGCTGAACTACCTCTGGACTCAAAACATGAGATGGATCTGGCATATACTTTCTCAACATCGAAACGTGAAAAACATTGTGTACCTAAGATAAACTCGGAGGTAAAGCCACCCGGTATGCAACTGATCCAACTCTCTCCAGAATTTCATATGATCTAATGAACCTTGGACTCAGCTTTCCTTTCTTACCAAATCGCATCACACTTTTCCATGGTGAAACCTTGAGAAAAACATGATCACCTACCTCGAAAGATAGATCCTTCCTCCGGTTATCCGCATAACTCTTCTGCCTGCTCTGAGATGTTCTCATGTGCATCTGAATCAGCTGAACTTTTTCTGCCATCTCTTCTACCAATTCTGGTCCCATCAACTTCCTTTCACCCACTTCATCCCAGAAAGCTGGAGTTCGACACTGCTTCCCATATAATGCCTGAAATGGCGCCATCTGTATACTGGAATGAAAACTGTTATTATATGAAAATTCAACCAAAGAAATATGTTGGTCCCAACTTCCCTGATAATACATAGAGAAAGAACGTAGCATATCCTCCAAGGTCTGAATTGTTCGTTCTGACTGCCCATCTGATTGAGGATGAAAAGCTGTACTAAAATTAAATTCAGTACCCAACGACTTCTGAAGGCCTTTCCAAAAGTTAGAAGTCATCCTGGGATCACGATCAGATACAATGGAGAGAGTAACTCCATGTAACCTGAATATCTCTTTAAGATACAAACGGGAAAGTTGATCTAGGGAAAAAGTATCTCGTATAGCAAGGAAATGAGCAGATTTGGTCAAGTGATCAACAATAACCCAGATTGCATTATTACCTCGAGATGTCTTCGGTAATCCCACAACAAAGTCCATCTATATATTCTCCCATTTCCACTCTGGCACTGGTAAAGGATGAAGCATCCCTTTCAGTAACTGTCGCTCTGCTTTAACCTGCTGACAAGTCAAACACTTCATAGTAAAATCAGCAATATCTTTTTTCAATCCATCCCACCAGTAATACTCCCGCAGATCTCTATACATCTTAGTACTACCAGGATGAACTGAAAACGGAGAACTATGAGCTTCACATAACAACTCTCTCTTCAACTGTGAATCACAAGGCACACACAATCTCTTCCCAAATTTCAAAACGCAATCATTATCAATGTTGAATTCAGGAAACATACCTTTCTGAACCAGCTCTACCTTTTTCTGCAACTCACTGTCTTGCTTCTGTGCTTGCTTGATTCTATCTGATAGAGATGATCTCACTGATATCTGAAACAAAACAGAAGAACTTCCTGCACCAACAACTTCTATGCCAAAGTTCATCAAATCCTTAACCAAAGGATCACGTTCCAAACGCAACATTTTTAATGAAGCATTACTTTTCGACTCAAAGCATCAGCCACTTTATTTGCTTTTCCCGGATGGTAATGAATTGTACAATCATAATCCTTGATTAATTCTAGCCATATCCTTTGTCTCATGTTCATTTCATTCTGAGTGAATATATACTTTAAACTATTGTGATCAGTATATATTTCACACTTTACTCCATACAAATGATGCCTCCAAAATTTTAAAGTAAAAACAAAAGCAGCAAATTCCAAATCATGTGTAGGGTAATTTACCTCATGAGTTTTCAACTATTGTGAAGCATAAGAAATTACCTGGTCATTCTGCATTAGGACGCAACCAAGTCCTTTCAATGAACCATCACTGTAGATAACAAACTCACCATTCCTGGAAGGTAGTGCCAAAACTGGAGCATTCACCATTCTTCTTTTCAATTCCTGAAAACAATCATCACATTATTTTTTCCAGATAAACTTAACACCCTTCCGAGTTAGCTTAGTCATTAGACTAGATAACCGTGAAAAATTATTAACAAAACTTCAGTAATAGCCTGCCAAACCAAGGAAGCTACGAATCTCAGTTACATTTGTGGGTCTTGGCCAGTCTTCCACAACCTTTGTTTTTTCAGGATCAACAGTTATCCTATCTTTAGAAACAATGTGACCAAGGAAAGATATTTGTTGCAACCAAAACTCACACTTGCTGAATTTTCCATATAGTTTCTTTTCTTTTAAGGTTTGTAAGATAACCCTTAAATGTCTTTCATGCTCCTCTTTACTTTTAGAAAACACCAAAATATCATCAATAAAAACCACCACAATCTTATCCATGAAATCATGGAATATTCTATTCATTAAGTCCATTAATACAGCAGGTGGATTGGTTAGCCCAAAAGGCATTACTACAAATTCATAGTGGCCATATCTTGTACGGAAAGCGGTCTTCGGAACATCTTCCTCCTTTACCTTCAGCTGATGGTACACCGATCTCAAGTCAATCTTTGAAAAATACTGAGCTCCCTGGAGCTGATCAAACAAATCATCGATATGAGGCAAAGGATATTTGTTCTTAACAGTGATGTTATTCAAGGCTCTATAATCAATGCAAAGTCTCATTGAACCATCTTTCTTTTTAACAAACAAGACAGGAGAACCCCATGTTGATGTGCTAGGTCGAATGAAACCTTTCTCTAATAAATCTTGCAATTTCTCCTTCAACTCTAAAAGTTCAATTTGATCCATTCGATAAGGGGGTTTTGAAATTGGCTTAGCATCAGTAACTAAGTCAACAGTTAATTCATCTTCCCGATCTGGTATTATTCCAGGAAACTCGTCAGGAAAAACATTGGGATATTCATTTACCACTGGCACATCATTAATCTGAACAGTTCCTTTATTTTCAACGATGTGTGCAAGGTAACATTCATTTCCATCTTTTACAAGTTTCTCGGCCTCTTGATAAGTTATCAACAGTAAGGGTTCATTCTTGTACACAAACTGAAAGTATTTCTCAAAAGAAACTTATTTAGCTCTACATTCAATATTAGTATGGTAAATAGAGAGCCAATCCATACCCAGGATAACATCAAACTCTACTAGAGGTAGAACAATAAGGGTTTCAAGTAGGTTCTTTCCACAAATAAGGATAGGAAGACTCTTATAAATTCTTTTTGCCTCAACATTTCCCCCAGGTGTTTCTACCAAAAGTTCAGGAGTGATTTCATGAGATGGTATTCCCATTTTACTAGAAAAGTTTTCATAGATGAAAGAATGTGTAGACCCCGGATCAAACAACACACTGGCATAATATGAAAAAACAAACAATGTACCTGATACAACTTCATTTGATGGCCTGACATCTGCTGAAGTAGTTGCAAAGGATTTCACCACCCCTTTCTACATGTAGTCTAACTGCTTCCCATCACTCAAGCTCTTTGTTGGACACTCGTTTTCATAGTGACCCATCTCATTGCACTTATAACATTTTACTAACTGTAAATCAAATTTGGTCTTACCTTCACCTTGATCCTTTTCAGTGCAATCACGAGCCTTATGTCCCATCTTACCACATCGGTAGCACTTTCCAAAATTCAGAAGACATTCTCCAGCATTCCTTTTTCCACATTTATCACAAACTAGAAACTTAGTTTTCTTACCATCAGACTTTTTTGAATAATTCTTACCTTTATCCTGCCACCTCGGTCTCTTCTTCTGTTGGTTGTTATATAACACTTGATCATCGGCAAAATCCATTTCCACCTTCTCAGCACATCGAACAATCTTTTCATAACTTTTAAACTCACGAGAAGATAATGCCCTTCGATATTTTGGCTTTAATCCTGAGTAAAAACGATTGATTTTACTATCAAGGTCTCAGATAAAATTTGGAGCATACCTTGCCAATTGAGTGAACCTTTCTTCATAGGTAGCCACTGAGTCTTCCTCTTGCCTCAATTCCACGAATTGATTTTCCAACCTAAGTCGAACAGCCTTAGGAAAATACTTCTCAAGAAACATACCTTTAAATTCATCACAGTCAAGAGCATCAATCTCATCGGCATCCCTGATATTTTTAACCATAGACCACCCCTGATCTGCCTCACCCTCCAAACGGTAAATAGCAAGACTAACCTTTTGATTGCTTGAACACCCCATGACATCAAAAATCTATTCCAGTGCTTTAATCCACCCTTCAGCTAGCACAGGGTCAGATGATCCTCTGAATGATGGGGGATGTTGCCTCATGAAATGTTCCACCACTGACATGTTCCTCTGCGGTTGATCTGGCTGATTTCGTGTATGGATACCACCGCCATTTATCGCTTGAGTCAACTGCGCCATTACTACAACAAACTGTCCAGTTCCAATTCCAACCATCTCAGGATGCTGATTCGGAAGGTTATTTCCTTCTGTATTCCTTCCTAGCACTGCTTCCCTGTATCCTCTGTGGAAAACCATTCTGAACAAACATGTCTTAGATGAAGCAACATGGTAATCTTCAAATGCTATATCATTTCAAAAAAATATATTTTTAGATAATCATTTAATAGAATTATAACTCCTAAAGTTATCTAAACCGACCTTTGATACCAACTATAAGTCCTCATCCTTAAACCTTACTTAATCTTGAGTTATTACAAGATTACACATTGAGGATCTTTTCGGGTTTAGATTTTTGGAGAATTAGATCATAAAACCTGCATTACATTCCACATATAAACAAAGTGGTTACATAAAGATAGTATTATTCATTCCCATCAATGGAAACATACTTAAAATAAACAATGGATTATTTCTTGACACTTCCTTGACACTATCATCATATCATGTACCTTTCCCTTGACCTGTGAAAAACATTTCAAAAAAACATGGGATGAGCATAAAAAGCTCAGTAAGGGATATAAAAATATGGAAAGGAAACATGGGTACATATATACATAAGAATGAGAACATACTTTACCCATAAAACATAAGAACTTTAACATACCTCATCAAATCATGAATAAATCATAGAAATCATAAGCCATAAAGGTAACTTGAGGCATTCATAACATTCTTACGTAGGGAGTAACCCTCTTGGTTACGTTTGGAATACCCATCACAGTATATTCCCTAAATCTCTTCGGAGAAACCTTAACGTTTCACTCCTTCGCGTTACCCAATTCATTGGAGAGCTATATCGGGCTCACCTGCCCTTATTTTATCACGGAACCACCCGTCTTCATAATAATGCCCAAGAACCTCAATATAATCATATCACATAAAACATGCATAAAGGAAACATTCCACCTTTCAATCTCAAGATATCAATACAAAACATTGATATAAAAACATTATGAAAACCATTTTTAATACCAAAATAAAAGAAAAGTAAAACATGGTATTTATTTTTCTTTTAAAAACAAGGTATGGCTGGTAGAGGAAGACGAAACTCAAATAACGGTCACGGCGGCAGAGAAGTCGTTGTCACCGCATACGTATGACAAAACCATTCCCTTTTGTCGTTTAGTTAACGATTCGTAAAAAAAATATTACTTTTGAGTAAATGTAAAAGTCAAAAGGGTTTATACACCGTATAAAAGAAGGATGTGTATAAAACAAAATATGCCTCAATGAAAGGAGATTGAGACGAAGTCCCATACCTCGAGTCCGACTTGACTCGATCGTTCTATAATGTCCTGAATAATAAACTTGAGTTATTTTCTACTTGATTAAGAACCTTTTTCAAGTTCATTTTTCCTTTTATATCACTTATTACCATGTCATGAACACTCTGTGATTATTTATGTTAATAACGGTCATTTTAACGATCATTAGTACTTGAGTCAAAAATAAACCCTTTATAATTACAAGTTTTTCATGTATACATTATATCCAGAATGGTATTGATGATGTAGATATCATATATGTCATATATATCCAGTACATGCATGAATTTATAATATTACATAATCATTTAGAGGTAAGAAATGAAATTCACCGTTCATGGAGACGGTAAGCCGTACGTACGCATGAACGCTACTTTCATTTCTATTTCGTATTTTATAGAATGGAATCATAATCATATAAAGGTATATTATAATTCAATTATAATATCACATATAATATCATAGTTCCATCCTTTATACGTCCCACATATGGTATTTAACGAATCAAATCACCTTGAGGGGGCGGTAGTCCTCACTTCCTTAAATGAAGATATCGCGTTCACCCATAATGGAAACCATAAAGGTATGACCAAAAAGGAAAATACAGAAGCCTAAGGAAAACATAAACATATTATATATCATATATAAATATAGTTACATCTTAATGGCCACCTTTGAAGGTGTTAAAATAATTTTGAACAATCATCATTTCGGGAGGCATAAATTCACCATCCATGGAAACAGTATGTTCGTTAACCATTAGATGTAGGTGTGTGTAAGTGTAGCTATAATACTTCTTATAACAACATCCTAGTATATTTAGGATACTGGAGTTGTTAAAAAAGAAAATAATAAAAAGATTTTAGGGGGTTGGAGAAGCAAAATAAAACAAAAGGACTCAAAAGAAGACATTACCTTAAAATCGGGTAACTCCCTTTGGTTTGAGCTCAAAGGCTTCCTTGGGAAGAATTCTTCCCAATGTGAGGCTTCAAGGAGTAAAAGAGGGAAGTGGAGAGACAAAATGGGCAGGGGTTGGCCGAGCCAAAGGCTTTGCAAGTGTGGGTAAGGAGGTAGAGGTGGGGGCCTTTTATAAGAGGAGAGGATGGGCACTCTTGGAAAGTAAAGATAAGTTACTTTATTTTAAAACGAGTTTCGGATTCGAAAGGTCCCACACTGATATAATTCGAGGATAAGGTGATAAGGGTTCAAAATCCACTCATCCAATTGGTTTTTCCATGTGTAGGTTTTAGATTATACATTATCTTTCCATTTTATTTAAATCGTTAAATAATGAGGTCATCGCAGCATCATCATGATGTCATAAATAATTTAATTTATATAATGTCTAAAAATTATAAAAAAACTACTATGATGTAGGAAATCATTTTATCTTTCTAATGAATATTTATAGTCAAAAATATTACTTGTATAACCCCATATAAAAATTGTTTTAGTAACATAACTCATGTTTGTGTCATTTTTACTTTAACATTAAATAAAAAGTTATTTATGTCATTTCCCAACCAAGTGGCTACTTGGGGTCCCCAAGTTGACCCATGGAATGTCTTGGTCGGACATGACACAACCAATGAGAGTAGGACATATTTCAAGCTCATCTCATTTTATTAAATCATTATTTTTAACTTAAACTACACTAATTACCTCTAATCGTGATTAAAAACATAAAAGTTACTATTCACCAAAAAATTATTTTAATCTCATTGAACCACATTCTACTTCTTAATGACAACCATATATGTCAGATTTTTGGAATTCAAAACACCATGATGGGAAAATTTCATTTAAACGGAAAAATCAGTTTTTATAAGTACCACTTAGTGGTTTCACTATTCATCAAAAATTGAAGTTTTTCAGAAAATTACCAAAAATTCACCCTAATATATATTTGATATTCCGAATTCAGAAATGAAGTATATTTTACAAAATTCAAAACATATAAGTCACATTAATTAATTTAATAATTAATTCCCGTTGTCATGACAAATAGCGTGTTTTTATGAAACAATAAGTATCAAAAGATTGACACAAGTTTAAGTCCAAATTCAAAGGGAAATTGATTCCAATGACCACCATTGGATTAAATGGTAAAAATATATTCTAATTCCACTTCAAAACCAATTCAAAAGATAATCTAATCATATAAATAAATTAGATTAAAAATCAGTTTTGATGTAAAATGCAGTATTTTTCACTATTCATTAAAAAATGAACATTGTCAGAAAAATACCAAAAATTTATCCAATGTAAAATACAATGTCCCAATCATAATGAATATGTTTATTTTGAAAAATATAGATTATAAAATTTTCAAAAGATTGATTTAAAAAGGGTTTGCCATCAAAAGGCAGTAAAACAATCTTTTAAGAATATTAGTGTATTCCATGCTTAAGATTGGATTTATTTTCATTTTAAGCCTCTAAAACACTATATAATTCATTAATAGACATAGATAAAAATATACATTATTCATTACTTACTTGGGATGTTACATTATTATTCAGTTCATATCACATATTATAATGTTATTATAATTGGTTAATAATGTGGGTTCATATCAGATGTTTTTGTCGATGTTCAGTACATGAGTTAAAATTTAACTTGTTTGGGAAAGAATTTTCAATGTAGTTATAGGTACATAATCTCCAGAATAGTATTAATGATTTAAATATCATATATATCTAGTATATATTCATTTTATACTATTCCATAGCATTCGGAGATAAAAAATGAAATGCACCGTTCATGGAGACGGTTGGCAGTACGTACGCATTAACGCTAATTTCATTTCTATTTCATACTTTAATTGAGTGAAAAAAATGATACATAGGAATATTGTAATTACAGTATAATATAATATATATCATTATTAAATTCATCTTTTATACATCCCACATATGGTATTAATGATTCAAATCACTTTGAGGGGGCGGTAGTCCGCACTTCCGAAAATGAAATTATCGCGTTTACCAATTATGGAAAGAATAAAGGTATGGAATAAATGAAAAATACAGAAGAATAAGGAATAAATAAACATAATGAATATATCATATATAAAAACAGTGACATTTTAATGGCCACCATGAGATGTGTTAAAAGAATATTGAACAATCATCGTTTCGTGATGCAGTAATTCGCCACCCACAGAAACAGTATGTTAATTAACCATTAGATGGAGGTGTCTATGAGTGTGGCTATAATACTACTCATAAAAAAATCCTAGTATATTTAAGATACTGGTGTTGTTACAAAATAAAGGAATAAAAAAGATTTTAGGGGTTTGGAGAAGCAAAATAAAACAAAAGAACATAAGAGAAGACATTACCTTCAAATCAGATAACTCTTTTTGGTTTGAGCTCCAAAGCTTTCTTGGAAAGACTTATGCCCAATGTGAGGTTTCTAGGATTAAGAAAGGGATTTGGAGAGACAATATTAGCAGAGGTTGGTCAAGCCAAGGGCTTTAGAGGTGTGGGTAAGTTGGTAGAGGTGGGGGCCTTTTATAAGAGGGAGGAGGGGCACTCTTGGAAAGTCTTGAAAAGTTACTTTATTATAAAATTATTTTTGGATATAAAAGGTCCCCCAATTATATATTTCGAGGATAAGGTGATAAGGGTTTGAAATCCACCCGTCCAATAGTTTTTTGACAAGTTTATGTCTTATATTTTACATTATCATTTCATTTTATTTAAATCGTTCATTAATGAGGTAATCGCTACATCATCATGGTGTCATAAATAAATTAATTTATATAATGTCTAAAAATTAAAAAACAAATACTATGATGTAGGAAATATTTTTATATTTCAAATTAATATTTATAGTCAAAAATATAACTTGTATAACCCCCATGTAAAAATTGTTTTAGTAAAACAATACATGTTTGTGACATTTTTATTTTAACTTTAAATAAAAAGTTATTATTGTCATTTTCTCACCCAAGTGGCTCCATGGGGTCCCCAAGTTGACACATGGATTTTCTTGGTCTACCATGACTCATACAATAATGTTAGGACATGTGTCAAGGTCATTTCATGTTATTATAACATTATCTTTACCTTAAATTACACTAATTACCTTTAATCACGATTAATAAAATTTAAAAGTTTCTATTCACCAAGAAATAGTTTCATCCCATTGAACCAAATTTTACAACCTAATGAAAACCATGTATGTAGGATTTTTGAAATTCAAATCACAGAGGTGGTGAAATTTCATTTAAACGAAAAATCAGTTTTTTAACTTCCACTTATTGGTTTCACTGTTCCTCAAAAATTGTAGTTTTTCAAAAGAATGCCAAAAATTCACCCTAAGCTATATTTGATATTCCAAATTCAAAAATGATGTCTATTATAAAAAATTCAAAACATATAAGTTAAATTAATAAATTTAATAATTAATTACCGTTGTCAAAACAAATAGCGTGTTTTTAAGAAACAAAATAAATCAAAAGATTAACACTAGTTTATGTCCAATTTCAAAGTCAAATTAATTCCAATGACCACCATTGGATTAAATGGTAAAAATTTATTCTAACTAAACTTTAAAACCAATTAAAAATATAATATATCCATATAAATAAATCATATTAAAAGGAGGTTTTGAATTAAAATACAAAATTTTCACTAAAAATGATCTTTATTGGAAAAATAAAAAAAAATTACACAAAGTAAATTTTGATGTCCATATTCTAAAGAAGGTTTTTATTTGGACCAATATAACAAATAAAATTGTCAAAAAGTGGATTTAGAAAGGTTTCTCCATCAAAAGGTAGTTAATCGACCTTTTAATGAATATTAGAATATTTACACTTAAAATTGGATTCATTCGCATTTTAAGCCTCTAACATTTATTGGATAAAAGAAAAAATATTTGACAAACATATATAATCATTTTTCAGTTAGTTCTATTCATTCTCGTCATTACAACGGCTAGAAATTAACTACCATTTAAAATAATTTTATTTTATTATTAGAGTGCAATATAAGATTTCAAAGAAACTCGTTGTTGCGTATTGGGTACACCATCGAGCATAGCATTCCCTTTAAAGTAATATTAATATTTTATTCAAAAATATTAATAAATAAGAAAAAGTAATATCCTTTATTTACCTGATATGTTACATCCTTCCCCCTTTTGGGAATTGAGTCCTCACAATTTTAAAATTGGGCTTGGAACTTCATTGAAATCCCCACACCAAAAAAAGAGTAAATTAAACTATCACTTTAAAAGAAAGAAAGAAAAGTACCAAGGCCACCCAATACAACAGGTACTAGGATTCCATGAAAACATGGATATGGAAGAAAAAAACAAAGGGTTATGTTCTGATGGAGAGTGATAGAAACATGTTTATGAGAAATTTAACCACCAGAAAATCACAAACTCGTGATGGGTTAAACGGTATTTGATTCCCCAGTAGGAAAAGTTAACAGAAAAAAATTTAGTTTTAAGTTACTTTTCACTGAGTAATTTATTTATGGGCTTAACTAAATCACATGGAAACTTACTTTCTTGTCATTTAGACATTCATCTCTTACCATATTTGTTACACAAACTCAATTTTTCCACCAAAAGATGAGTATTTTGGATGACTTATTCATATTAAGAGTGATATAATCTACTTCTAGAGAATCACCTAATCCACAAAAAAGAAATATATAATTCCCATGTCTTTAGACCTTAACCAATAATAAAATTTTTAGAACAATATCAGATAATCCACAAAAGGATAGTCCTTTATAAAAAGAAAAACTATTCTTAATCTCCAAAATTTGTCCAACACAACCCAAAGTTCAACAAAGACCATTCGATAAACAATTTTTCCATGAAATTATAGAAAGTAAACCAAACTGAGATTGAAACCCAAATATTTGAAGGATTTAATCACATAGTCTTCTAAGGTAAAAATTAACATTTATCTCCAAATAACATCAGTTTCTCTTAAAGTCTCATATTGAAAAGTAATTAACCTTACCATATATCCTCCATGATAGGTCAATATTTTCCTAGATAACCCAAAATCAACTTATTCTTGATTAATAAAATTATAT
This sequence comes from Viscum album, assembly GCA_963277665.1. NCBI lineage: Eukaryota > Viridiplantae > Streptophyta > Magnoliopsida > Santalales > Viscaceae > Viscum > Viscum album. Next base: position 314,780,933 of record OY728151.1, read on the forward strand.
AACTAAAAATAATTTTTCATACTAACCAGGGACTTCAAGTAGTCCAGTGGTATGTGATAAATACCAGTCGCACTTTGGTTGTGGGTTCGATTTCCACAGCTTTGTCTGACGCGACGGGTTGTCACAGGGTCTACTGTTGTCCTTTTTACAAAACTATATAATTCTCAAAACATTCCACAAAATGCGATAAAATCATCAAAAATAACCATAACATCATTTAACCTCAATTTTATCTCATTCCTTTCATTTTCCATCATAACATATAGTAACCCATAATTACCTCAAAAGTAAGGATCATATAAACCGAAATAGTTCTTTATAACTATGTCCACAAAAGAACAAATAACTATTCCATGAATAAAATTTTCACATATCAAACAACAGGGTTACACATACTATGAAAATTATTGTAATGTAACCCCATCATCAAAACAGACGTAATAATTTTAATAATTTAACCATACTAAAATCTACCATAACTCTTGAATCCCTTTATGTTGACTTCATACTCATTGAAAATTCTTCATGATCCATTAACCATTCCTTTCCAACTTATTCTGAAATACTTCTTTCCAACAAATAAATTCATGAATCATATCCTATGATTCCAAAATAGGAAAACATATGTTAAGAAATAATCCATACCTTTGATTGGTCATTGTTAGCTTCTTCATCCTCAATCAGAATGGAATTAGGTATTGGTAAATGAATATTTGTTCGATATTGGTGATCCCATTCCCGAAACTTCTTAGTAGGACATGTGTTTTCATAATGACCATGCACACCACATTTAAAAAATTAAATTGATCCCTCAGAAAGAACTTCTTTCCCTTTCCTTGAGTCAACCGGATGCTTCTTTTTTCCATGGAAGGTTCTTGCTTTATGACCTTCATTTCCACATCTATAACATCTTTCTGTCCCTTTGAAACATTTTCCTAGGTGTTTCTTTCCACATCTTTGACACATAGGTTTTTTAACACACTTAAATTTATGATAATTACCTGAACATCGATAGGTATTTGTTTCTCGCATATATGACGCCTTATAAAAATCACCAAGGATTAGGTGGTCAATCATGACTCCAGATAGTTAGTTGAGGATAAACACAACAGTTCTCATTGAAGCTCCAATATCATACAGTTTATAACACCCGAGACATTTATGTTATATAAATCATCAAAGGAATCTTTCACTTGCTTGGCTTTCTTTACACGTAATCACGACCTTCCTCGATAGCTTGCGTCGTACGCAATACCGAGTTTCACTAAACAACAATATGCTATTAAAATATTATTAAAACTAGCCGTTATGAATAGTAATAACCACTTTTTGAAATTTTATAAATTCTATTTTTCAAAATTGACTTCATTTTTGGATTCGGAATATCGAAATTAGCCTAGGGTGAAATTTTGGTATTTTTCTGAAAACTTTCAATTTTTGATGAATAGTGAAACCACTAAATGGTAGTTAAAAAAACTGAATTTTTCATAAAACTTATTTTTACCACTTCTCTGAGTGGAATCACAAAAATCTGAGAGACATGGTTTATATCAGTAAGTAAAATGTGGTTCAATGAGATGAAAATAACTTTTGGTGAATAGTAGCTTTTTTACTTTTTTTTTACCACGGTTAAAAGTAAATAGGGTAATTAAGGGTAAAAATGATATTATTATTACCCGAACACGTGTCATAATTCTATTGGATAAGTTTAATTCAACCAAAAACAACATTAGGATTAAAATACGACCATTTAGGCCCACTTGGATTAGATTAGGACATTTATTTTTAATTTATTTAAAGAAGTGTTAAAATAGTTAAAATCAAAGTTTAATAAGTATATCATTTTTAGTATGGGGTTATACATAAGATAAATTCGACTATAAATATTCATTAGACATATAAAAGAATTTAATACATAATTATATTTTATTTGTAATTTTTGGACTTTAAATAATTTAATTTATTTATGACACAAAGATGATGCAGTAATTATCTTATTAATGAAATATTGACATAATTGATGTTATAAATACCCAAATAAATATAATTTGAGACTTTTTATGAATTTCACTAATTTTATAGATTAATATGACATGTTATTATTGATTTAATTAACTTTTTTCTAAATAATAATTCTGTTATGATTTTCACAAAAATCAATTACAAAATAGTGTCAAAATTGATATAAAATAGTTTATAAAAAAATATTATATTAGTAATTGTTATTTTATTCCTAAAAATATAAGGTTCGGCCAAATAACATAGATAAGGTTTTAAATATTAATAATAAACAACTTGGGGTTCGTTTGGCTGCTTATAGTATGTTTATTAACCTTATAGCATAAGAACACAAGAAGACACGGTAAAAGTAAAATTATTTTACTTAATGATAAATCTAAATGATAAGGTTAAAATAAGAAACAACTTGTCCAAATTCTATTGGATGAAAGGATTTCGACCCATCCCCACCTTATCTTATAAATAAATCAATTTGGAGCTATTTAAAACCGAATTTTACTTTATAATAAAATAATAGTTTTAGTTATTCCAAAGCTGCCCCTCTCCTCCCTTATAAAAGGGCACCTCCTCCCCCTCTTCCTCACACCACTTTGAGCCTTCAGGCTCATCCAAACCTTACCAATTTCTCCTCTCCACTTACCTAGATACATCCTAGTGGTCCTGGCATTCTTTAAAGTCCAATTTTAGTGCCCTAAATAGAAGATCTCAAAGAGGCGCTTCAAAGAAGAGGTAATGTCTGATTACTAATTCTTTCAACTTTATTTCTTCTTACAATTCTTATTATTTAGTTGTTTCATTATGAAGAAATAACATAAGTATCACTAATATACTTATATGTTATTATAAGTTTGAAACAACCCTATTTCACCATCTATCCATCCTACGGAAAACGAATTCACCGCGCGTGCGTACGTAAGGAATATCGTCTCCACATCGTGGTGTAATCTATTTTCCACCACCACCTTACTTGGATGGGTATAATGGTGTAAATAATGACTATATATGACTACTATAAAGTGATATTGATTCTGAAATAGTATTCATACACTCCAATACAATTACACGATCATGAGAACGATATCATCGCTCGTGCGTACGTACGGAATACCATCTTTACGATGTGATGTGATTCGTTCTACATGATCTTTATTTCATAATGATTATATAAATGAATTGAATGAATAAATATGATATATAGTACACTAATACCATTATGGAAATGAGGTATCTATAACCTAAAAAGAAGGATAAGAATTTATTCGACAAAACACGCATAAGAACAAAAAGTAATAAACACCCGAATAAACAAGTATTAATGAAATATTACTAATAAGAAGCTAGGAATATGACCATATATGATATCATAAAAATAAGTATGATTCTGGAAAAAGTCAATAACATTATTTAAATCATTATACAAGAGGTTCGAACACTTACTAAGCAAATTGGACCTAAGGTAAGGGAAAATATCACAATCTCATTTTTATCCGAGATTGTTTATACTTTGGTATTTACTGGGGTGTATTTCATCATCCACATCCATGTTTCCTCAATATGTAAAATTTATATCCTTCTACAATAGTTTATAACCAATTTTACCCTTCGGTGAGTTTTTAGTAAAAGATATTAAAGGAATCTTTTGTCATTTTTTGTACGAGGTACTTTTTGACTTTTCTGACAAAAGTTTGAGAAGAATGTTTTTTTAACTTATACGGCATGATTGGATTTTTAAAACATTATTTCCAAGAAGCTTCCATTACAAGTTTTCATGTTTATTTTTAATCAACTTATTTTAGTATGACATTTTAAGAAAGGAAATATGTTTTTGAAGTAGAAAGGATATTTTCCTCAAGAATAGAGTTTCAAGAGTTTTATCAAAATTATTTTCCATCTAAGAGAATATAGGGTTCTGTTTTTTTTTCATATTATTACATGGATTTGATTATGTTCTGATGGAAATATTTTTATGAATTCCTTTATCTTATATGAATTGTTTTATGATGTCATGATGTTTAAGATTCCAATTTTTATTACATGGGTTATGCTATGATGTATGGTTTATGATTCTGTGGAACACATAGGAATGGTATCATTTTGAGATGGGTGGGACCTATATCTCCCGCCAATGAATTGGGTAATGATTTTATATATCATGAGATAGACATGGTTGGAACGGCAGGTGGAACTCGTTCAGTGAAACAGGACAGAAACGAGGAGTGAACTCGGTTCAGAAATGGACTTTGTCCACTATGATAGTCTTGGAAATGAGCCTTGACTAATAAGAAATGATTCTCTATGATTATGTATGTATGCCACAAAGTTTCATGTTTTATGTTATGATTATTGGGATTACATTTCACTACTATGATTTATCCCATGTTATGAAATTATGATTTCTTTTCCAGGTTATGATTTCCAACAGTTATGTTCTTATGTATATGATGTGATTGATATTTCTTTTGTTTACCCTTACTGAGCATTTGAGCTCACCATTTTGTATGTTTTCTTTCCCTAGGTCAGGAAGAAGGTTATTAAGTAAGATATGTCAAAAGGGACTATAGATATGATGAAATAAATGGGAGATAGTGTAGATGCTTTATGAACCAGTTGTTTATGTTTCCCAGGTTTTAAAGACAGTATATCTATACGGTCCTTTCCTGGTTTTGTTATATGTTGTAATAAGTGTGCTTCAATTCTAATGTAATAACAATGTATGTAAATTATGGGTCGTTACAATTCGTATCAGAGGAAAGTTATAGTCAACCTTTGGAAACTAGGATGTGAAATCCTTAGAAAGAATCCTAAGGATAAGTCTAAGCATAGAACACAATTTTAGTGTTTTAGAAATGGCCATGAATAACCTAGGATAAGACCTTTAGTGTGAAAATTTATTCTTGATTATGTGGTTTTCCTATTATAATTAGTGTTGCTCACACTATTCTTCATGGTTTTAGTCAATGGTAGGAACCCTAAGGAACCGTGTTAATGTGGAATGCGACGTGTCATGACCCGTCCTCGGGGCCCGTGTCGTGACTACCCCAAGCCCGCCTTCCATAGGCCAGGGGCTGGTGACTAGCACCAATGCGTAAATCCCGGTAAAAAGGGAAGACATTGCCTTTGTAAAGTAAACAAACACTACAGAGCAAGAAAGCAGTAGAAGTAAACACTAAGTAAAAGCTGGTACAAGAGTAAGTGTGGAAAGTAAGTGGGCCAGTATACAAACCCAAACTGAAAGTAAAGTACAACTCAAAAGGGAAAACAGCAACTGAAAGGTAAAACCGCAACGAAGAGCTATCCACTGGGAATCCCACCTGAAGGGTGGGTACAGAAAAGCCTCCATCGTTCCTCGGGTCCAGACTACCGCTCCGAGTACGTCCCGCCCAGTGGTCCACCTCCAGGTACCGTTCTGCTCCACAAGCCTCCACCACGATCAGCGATGTCCGTCGTCTGCAACAAACACAACGTAGTGCGGGCATAGCCCGTGGAGGGATGAGTATAAGCTACTCAGTAGGGACCTCGACACCCCCGAAGGTCTCCCAAATTCCACAAAGGATAATCCAAAAAGGAAAGATTCAATCACGAAGTAACATCCGACACGACTTAGGTATATGCCCATACATATACCTAAATCATCAATTCTCACTCGGCTCCAACATCCGAGCTCAAGTACAACCCAGTCCACATCGGAAAGCATACGTATTCCACTCAGGATAGAACAACACAATCCACACAGGAAAGAAAACAGGATTCAGCTCACACAGGTATACTTCTTCGAAAGACGAGAGAGATGATCACTGGTCCATCTAAGTCATCGGACCCACAAAAGATCGATAGGTACTAACCCCTGCAATGAACCACACAGGATCAGACCCACACAGGATCTGTAGGCACTGGCTCAAACAGAACCACTGAGCGCAGACCCACACAGGATCGGGCCCACATAGGATCGGTAGCACTGATCCACACAGGATCGCTAAGTGCTATAGTTGTCGTCATCGAATCCACTGAGGATCTTTGTACAGTTGTCGTCGTCACAGTAGTAGTCGCAGCCTGCACTAGGGTCCCCGCACACAGCAAGCTCGTTCGGGAGGGTCCGCTCCACGAGCCGAGAGGCTGATACATCAACTGACACATAGTCCAGAGTTGATGTATCCAATAGTTCTGTATCATCAACAGGAACTCAACGTCACATACGGCGCGTCAATGGGACGCCCGGTCTGAGAGTTATTGGCCTTTTCGTCCCAGGAGCCCGGTTGGTTTTTAAGGAAAAACCAACCCGACCGTACTCCAACTACGTCCAAACCTCGGGCGGAGTAAGCCAAAAGTTCAGTCTCACTAAGAGGAAACCAACAAAGTCGACAGCACATCAATCGGACGTCCGAAGCACAAGATATGAGCGTTTCCGCTCCGAGGGCTCGGTTGGTTTCGTGTACGAACCAACCCGTCCGAACTCAAAGTAATCTGAATCCTTGAGTACGATATACCGAAACAACCACCTCGTTCCAAGGATCGTGTCGCCGCTGATGGCGCATCGATCGGAGGTCCGTAGCCCGAGTTATGTGAAATTGAACCCAAACGGTCCGAAAACGGGGGTTTCGGGCCTGGACCGACCCGGCCCAAGACCCCCTGGGTCGGCCCGAACCGGGTCGACCCGCCTCGGGTCTAGGTCAGTGCGGCCCGGCCTGGAGGACCGGCCCGACTGGGCACAGCGCGCCCAGGGTGCTGGCCAGCTCGGCCTTTGGCCGAGCCGTTGGCAGGGGGGCACCTGCCACCCTTGTGTAACTGCGTCCCCCCCCCAATTAAGGGGGCCGTTTTGTGCCAGCCGGCCGGGGGTTTGAACCCCCAGCTACACACCTGTCCGGCCCGCCCTCCCTGGACAGCCGGTTCCTGCCTCCACGGGACCGACGACGGCTGGTCCCCTTCTTCGCCGACACCGGCAGCCCAAAACCGGCCGCCGGTCACCCTGCTCTGCCGCGGCCCGGAACCAGCTGCGGCTTGGTTCGTCCGGCGCGGTGTGACGGCACCGCGCCCTTCCGCCACGACCCTCTCCGGCCGCGGTGTCTTCGGTTTTCTTCAACGCGGCGCGACGGCGCCGTGTCCTTGTTGAACTCCTCGGCGTGGCACGACGACGTCGCGTAATACTTGACATGTGATTCCCGCGTGGTGCGACGACACCACGCCATTCCCTTCCATCCACAAAGAATCAAACATGGATAAAGGAGGGGGGTCAGCTGTGTTTGTGCGGTCCGACCCCCTCTCGTTAATCGTTATCATTTAGTCATTTAACCATGAAGAACGACAACTTGAATTCATGCACGGAAATAAATAAATAAAAAATATACTCCTACCTTGATAAAAGAGATGACGAACGTCGGCGTCGCGAAGCGAGGATTCGAAGGCGTTGATGGAGATTTCGTCGCGGAAAACCGTCGCAGAAGAGACGATGCGGAAGAAGAACGTCGTGGAAGAAGACTTCGTGTCGCGGGTCGGTGTCGCGGAATACGGTCTCCGAGGGCTCGGTGTTCCACGTCGGAGAACGTTCGTTCTTCGCGTTCTTCGTCGAAGGGAATGAAGAACTCAAGGCTTCATTAGGTTTTTTCTCCAAAATCTCTCAAAAAACTAAACACCAACCCAAATAAAATAAGTTCTCAACTTATTTTATTAACACAACAAAGCCTTTGAAATTCAAGAGTTTGAATTTCAAAAACTTACATTTAACTCACCACATTAAAACCATAAGTTAAGTAAACTTATGTTGTCCACATTTAATGGTGAGTTGAGGGGGGTTAGAGGATATGAAGGGGTGGGGTTCGTGTGGGCCCCACCATCCTCATAACCTCCCAAGGGAGGTTGTCTAGTTACCCAACTTCCATTCCAAGGATTATACACATAGAGTAAAAATAAAAATTGTTGTTAAATTTTTATTTTTAACTTCCACAATTTTTATTAACTTCTCTCGTGTAAACGCAACTCCGTATTAAGCGTTCCTAAGCAATTATCGGCGCTGCGGTTCCATCGGTGCCCTCGGAATTCGATTTCGGGCACCGGTTCAAAAGTTAGAAAATCCCGCTCATTTGTTCACTGAACGTACCCGAGATAAACTTCAGATAGAAATTCTGGGCACTCCGGGCCTCGGAATCAAGTTCCGTCTGAAACCGCGTTCTTGTTAAATTCCAAAGAAAATTAAGAAAACATTTCCCTTGAATTTTATGGGTCTTTACATTACTCCCACCTCAGGGCTTTACATGCCCGTAAAGATACATCATAACTAGGGAAACAAATGAGGGTACTGAGCACGCATTTGAGCCTCCCGCTCCCAAGTGCTCTCCTGGAGGTTCCCGTGTTTCCATCTGATGCGCACTAGAGGAATCAACCATCCACATAGGACCCGCTCCTATCGATCCTCGATCTCCACCGGGACCTCCGCAAAATTCTCCCCATCATCAACGTCTAGCTCCCCATGGTCAATGATGTGCGTCGGGTCGTGAACGTATCTCCTCAGCTGAGATACGTGGAAGACGTCGTGCACCCGGTGCAACTGAGGTGGTAGGGCCAGGCGATAAGCCACCTCAACAATCCTGCTGAGGACCTGGAATGGTCCAATGAAGCATGGAGACAACTTGCTACCTCAGCCAAATCTCTGTAATCCACGTCGAGGTGAGACACGCAAAAAGACGTGGTTTCCATCCTCGAACTCTATTGGCCTCCACCTCCTGTCAGAATAAGACTTCTGCCGGATCTCTGCTGTCCACATCCGCTCCTGGATGACCTGGACCTTCTCCGTCGTGGCTCAGACCATCTCCAGTCCCCCAAGTGATGAATCCCCAGGGTCTTTCAATCACAAAGGAGATCTGAAAGGTCGTTCGTACAATGCCTCATATGGTGCCATCCCGATGGTGGAGTGGTAGCTGTTGTTGTACGCGAACTCCACCAAGGGTAGGTGGTCCTCCCAACTGTGACCAAAGTCGAGGACGCATGCACGGAGCATGTCCTTGAGAGTCTGAATGGTCCTCTCTGTCTGACCATCCATCTGAGGGTGAAAGGATGTGCTCAGACGTAGCTATGTCCCGAACGCCTTCTGTAATCCCTTCCATAGTCGGGAAGTAAATCGAGCATCTCGATCAGAGACGATAGATGATGGCACTCCATGAAGCCGCACAATCTCCTGAACGTAAAGACGTCCCATTCTCTCTACTGATCCCTACTCTCTGATGGGTAAGAAGTGAGCCGACTTGGTGAGTCGGTCAACAATCACCAAAATGGAGTCATGACCTCTGGAAGTGCGTGGAAGTCCAGTCACGAAGTCCATAGATATGTCGTCCCACTTCCACTCCGGAACCTCCAAGGGCTGTACCAACCCTGCTGGTACCTGATGCTCTGCCTTCACCTACTGGAAGGTGAGGCATCGTGAAACGAACTCTGCCACAACCTTCTTCATACCTGGCCACCAGTGCTGTCGTCTGAGATCCTGGTACATCTTCGCCACTCCGGGATGCACCGCTAAGGGAGAAGTGTGAAACTCTCTCAGCACTTCCTCACATAAAGCAACTGGTACCAAGGTACGTCCTCTGAAAATGATATTGTGATCTATTCCAAAGGAGAAGCCATCAGGTGCCTGTCCTGAGGATATCTGTGCACACCACGTCTCACAGTCAGTGTCCCCACGCTGTGCCTCTCTGACCCGCTGCAGTAGTGGAGGAGTGACTGTGAGAGACTGAAGGAAGGCTGATCCATTTCAATCCATCAAGGATGTCTGCAAAAAGGCTAGATGCTCTGTCGCCTCCTCAAGTATAGGAATGATCGTCCTCCTAATGAGAGCATCTGCTACAACTTTCCCCTTCCCAGGAGTATAGACTATCTCAAAGTCATAGTCCTGGAGGAACTCGAGCCATCGCTGCTGTCTCAGATTCCGATCCATCTGAGAGAAGATGTATCTGAGACTCTGATGGTCATGAAAGACTGTAAAGTGCTCGCCCATCAGATAATGTCGCCATGTCTTCAGAGCGAAGACCACTGGTGATAACTCCAGGTCATGGGTAGCGTAGATATTCTCATGCGGCCTCAACTGACATGATCCATAGGCAATCACTGCCCGCTCCTGTATCAGGACACAACCGAGTCTGGTCCCTGATGCATCGCAGTAGACTACGTACCCTACTCCCTCCTCAGGAAACCTCAAGATAGGTGCACAGGTCAATCTCTATCTCAGCTCCTGAGAGCTCTGCTGACATCTGTCTGACCACACGAAGGGTTTCCCCTTATTCATCAAAGATGAGAGTGGTTCCACAACTCTGGAGAAGTCTGGCACAAATCTCCGGTAGTATCCAGCTAGTCCCAAGAAACTCCGCACCTCCGTCACGCTCCTGGGTGGATCCCAAGCTAGCACTGCCTCGATATTCGTAGGATCCACTGCAACTCCCGCCATAGAGATGACGTGTCCCAAGAAGTGGACCACACGTATCCAGAACTGGAACTTCAAGACCTTACCATAAAGCTGGTGCTCTCGGAGTGTGTCTAGTACAACCCGCAAGTGGTAGGCGTGCTCCTCCTCAGTCGTCGAGTATATCAAAATGTCGTCGATGAAGACCATGACAAATCGATCGAGGTATGGCTGGAAGATCCTGTTCATGAGGGCCATGAACACTGCTGGAGAATTGGTTACGTCGAAAGGCATAAACAAGAATTCATTGTGGCCATACCGACATCTGAAGGTCATCTTCTGCACGTCCTCATCTCGAACTCTGAGCTGATGATATCCTGACCTGAGGTCTATCTTCGAGAACCACCGTGCTCCCTTGAGCTGATCAAAGAGGTCATCAATCCTTGGTAGCGGATACTTGTTCCTCACTGTCACCTGGTTCAGGCGACGATAGTCGACACAAAGTCGCAAGCTCTCGTCCGCCTTCTTGGTGAACAAAATCGGGGAAGCCCAGGGTGAAACACTGGTTCGGATGAACCCCTTGCCCTGCAAGTCCTTCAACTGTACCTGCAGCTCTCGAAGCTCGGTGGGGGCCATACGATATTCTGGAGTCGATATCGGGGTTGTACCAGGGTACATATCGATATAAAAGTCTACCTCTCTGCGAGGAGGTAGCCCTGGAACGTTGTCGGGAAAGACGTCTGAAAACTGATCCACCACTGCAGGAAAACCAGGACTTCGCACGTCAACTACTCCTAGGATGAGGCTAGCCAACTGATGAGTGTTGGGTTGTCCTCTCCTCCACAGAAGTCCATCCTATGCTGCAAAGGCTCCCTTTTCGCCGGTGAAGGTGAACCTACTCCCGTCGGTGCATACACATCGCACCTTGCGCCTAATACAGTCAATTTGTGCATGGAATATAGACAACCAATCCATGCCCAAGATAACGTCGTAAGGCCTCGATGCTGCTACAAGAAGATCCCAGCCGAAGCTCTTGCCTCCTAGAGTAAGCTCACACTGCCGGAACCAGTGCATAATCGTCGAGTCTGCTCCCGTAGGAGTCTATATCCGTAAGGATCGAGCCAACGGCTCTGTCGGAATCTCCGAGCTCCGAACAAGGGCAGTGGCTATGAAAGAGTGACTCGCTCCTGTGTCTATAAGAACTGCAGCAAGGGTGGAATAGACACAGATAGTACCTCTAATCAACTCGAGTGTGTCGTGGTCGTAGGCCTCTACTGCCTGGAGATGTGCCTATCTATGCCTGCCATCTCCCTATGGTCGGGGTGGACCTCCTGGTGGTGGTGGTGGTGGTAGAGCCTCAAAGCGTCGCCCACCACCTACTGCTCGGCCACCTCCTCTTCCTCGTCCGCCTCCTCCTTGTGGACCGCCACGGTCGACCTCTGCCTCTACCTCGGTGGTCCCTCAGCCGTCTGCTGCTCCTCGGCACGACGGGTCAGGCAGTCACGAGCCATGTGGCCCTACCCGCTGCACGAGTAGCACTGCCTGCCTCTCGAAAGACTAGCTCCGTGCTGTGTGCCCCGCACTGCTGAGCTAGTGTCCTGAGGTCGTCTGCCTGAGGGTCTAGTCTACCTGGACCCATGTGTCATCCGTCGATTGCCTACTGTAGAAGACTCTACTACGTGCCACCCCACGATGGGTCTCAGTGCTGGTGTAGACTCAGCAAGAAGGCTCTCGATCAAAAGGGTCCGCTCCAGTACTCCTGTCTGAGTCAGAATGCTATGGGAGATCAGTGATGCCCTGATCTCGTGTCTCAATCCCTGATCAAAGGTCCGGGCCCAGAAGAATAGGTCTCGTACCATGTCTGTCGAGTAGCGTGAGAGATCGGTAAATCTCGCCATGTACTGGGCCACCGTCATGCTTCCATGCCGCAGCTGAAGAAGCTCCTGGATGTGCACCGAACGGAGGGTGGCTGGGACAAACTATGAGAGGAAGAGGATCTCAAAATCCGTCCAGAGGAGAGACAACTCATCATGTACCTGGAGCATCAAGCTCCACCATCGGCCTGCTGCAGCGTGCAGTAGGCTAGCTGCGAGGATCACCATGAGGTCTGCTGGTGTCCTCACTAACCGAAAAACTCATACCACTGCCTCCAGCCAATCCTCGGCTGCCTGGGGGTCCATCTCCCCGTGGAAACTAGGCGGTCGCTGGTGCTGGAACTCATGCAGTGCACTGAGGCGACGTGCATCGTCAGCGGCTGGGGCTAGAACCATCGGTGGCTCGGCGGGTAGGGCTACCGCTGGTGCCACTGCTGACAAAGGGCCCTACACCGAGGCCTCGTCGCTCGGTGGGCTGTCATCACGCTCGACTCTCGAAACCCTAGTTGGCTACCGTTGTGGGGCCATCCTGAAAAGGAAACAGGTGCGCCACGGTCAGAACAGTATACCTGGTGAGCTGATACAAAGTAATCACAAATAAAACATGAAACACACACGCAATCAATGTTTTCATGCATTAAGTCGGAAATCAGAAGTTAGGGTCCTGGTGTACGGATACGTCGGTCGCGGCACCAATAATAGACTCCCTGGACTGATAACCACACTCAATATGATAAACACTATTGCTTCATATAGAAAAGATCAGTGTTCGCGGTAGAACCGAACTCCTCTGATACCAATTTGTCATGACCCGTCCTCGGGGCCCGTGCTGTGACTACCCCAAGCCCGCCTTCCATAGGCCAGGGGCTGGCGACTAGCACCAAGGCGTAAATCCCAGTAAAAAGGGAAGTCATTGCCTTTGTAAAGTAAACAAAAACTACAGAGAAAGCGAGCAGTAGAAGTAAACAGTATGTAAAATTTGGTACAAGAGTAAGTGTGGAAAGTAAGTGGGACAGTATACAAACCCAAACAGAAAGTAAAGTACAAATCGAAAGGGAAAACAACAACTGAAAGGTAAAGCTGCAACGATGAGCTATCCACTGGGAATCCCACCTGAAGGGTGGGTACAGAAAGGCCTCCACTGTTCCTCGGGTCCAGCCTACCGCTCTGAGTACGTCCCGCCCTGTGGTCCACATCCAGGTACCGTCCTGCTCCGCAAGCCTCCACCACGATTACCGCTGTCCATCGTCTGCAACCAACACAACGTAGTGCGGGCATAGCCCGTGCAGGGATGAGTATAAGCTACTCAGTAGGGACCCTGAGACCCCCGAAAGTCTCCCAAAATCCACAAAGGATAATCCAAAAAGGAAAGTTACAATCACGAAGTAACATCCGACATGGCTTAGGTATATTCCCATACATATACCAAAGTCATCAATTCTCGCTAGGCTCCAACATCCGAGCTCATGTACAACCCAGTCCACACAGGAAAGCATACGTATTCCACTCAGGATAGCACAACACAATCCACACAGGAAACCAAACAGGATTCAGATCACACATGTATACTTATTCGAAAGACGATAGAGATGATCATTGATCCATCTAAGTCATCGGACCCACAATGGATCGATAGGTACTAACCCCCACAATGACTTACACAGGACCGGACCCACACAGGATCTGTAGGCGCTGGCTCACACAGAACCGCTGAGCGCTGACCCACACAGGATCGGACCCGCACAGGATCAGTAGCACTGATCCACACAGGATCGGTAGCACTGATCCACACAGGATCGCTGAGTGCTATAGTCTTCGTCATCGAATCCACTGAGGATCTCTGTACAGTCGTCGTCATCACAGTAGCAGTCACAGCCAGCACAAGGGTCCCCGCACACAACAAGCTCGTTCGGGAGGGTCTGCTCCATAAGCTGAGAGGCTGATACATCAACTGACACATAGTCCAGAGTTGATGTATCCAAAAGCTCCGTATCGTCAACAGGAACTCAACGTCGTAGACGGCGCGTTAATCGGACGCCCGGTCTGAGAGTTATTGGCCTTTTCGTCCCAGGGGCCCGGTTGGTTTTTAAGAAAAAACCAACCCGAACGTACTCCACCTGCGTCCAAACCTCGGGCGGAGTAAGCCAAAATATCAGTCTCACTAAAAGGAAACCAACAAAGTCGACGGCACATCAATCCGACGTCCGAAGCTCAAGATATGAGCGTTTCCACTCTGAGGGCTCAGTTGGTTTCGTGTACGAACCAACCCGTCCGAACTCAAAGTAATCTGAAACCTTGAGTGTGATATACCGAAACGACCATCTCGTTCCAAGGATCGTGTCACCGCTGATGGCACATCGATCGGAGTTTCGTAGCCCGAGTTATGGGCAATTGAACCCAAACGGTCCGAAAACGAGGGTTTCGGGCCCGAGAACGACCCGGCCCGAGACCCCCTGGGTCGGCCCGAACCGGGTCGACCCGCCCCGGGTCCAGGTCGGCCCGGCCCGGCTGGGCACAACGTGCCCAGCGTGCTGGCCAGCTCGGCCTTTGGTCGAGCCGTTGGCAAAAGGGGGGGGGGGCTGCCCCCCTTGTGTAACCGTGGCCCCCCAATTAAGGGGGCCGTTTTGTGCCAGTCGGCTGGGGGTTTGAACCCTCAGCTACACACCTATCCGGCCGGCCCGCCCTGGCCGGCCGGTTCCTGCCTCCACGGGACTAGCGACGGTCGGTCCCCTTCTTCGCCGACACCAGCGGCCCGGAATCGGCCGCGGCTGGGTTCGTCCGGCGCGTTGAGATGACACTGCGCCCTTCTACCGCAGCCCCGCTCCGGTCGCGGTGTCTTCTATTTTGTTCGACGTGGCGCGACAACGTCGTGTCCTTGTTCAACTCCTCGGCGTGGTGCGACGGCATCGCGTATTACTTGTCGTGTGATTCCCACGTGGTGCAACGACACCACGCCATTCCGTTCCATCCACAAAGAATCAAACATGGATAAAGGAGGGGGTCGGTCGTGTTTGTATGGTCTGGCCCCCTCTCGTTAATCTTTATCATTTACTCGTTTAACCACAGAGAACGACAACTAGAATTCATGAACGGAAATAAATAAATAAAAAATAAACCCCTACCTTGATAAAAGAGATGACGAACGTCGGCGTCGCGAAGCGAGGATTCGAAGACGTTGACAGAGATTTCGTCACGGGAAACCATCGTGGAAGAGATGACACGGAAGAAGAACGTCGTGGAAGAAGACGCCGCATCATGGGTCGGTGTCGGGGAAGACGGTCTCTGAGGGCTCGGCGTTCCACGTCGGAGATCGTTCGTTCTTCGCGTTCTTCGCCAAAGGGAATGGAGAACTCAAGGCTTCCTTAGCATTTTTCTCCAAATGCTCTCAAACAACTAAACACCAACCCAAATAAAATAAGTCCTCAACTTATTTTATTAACACAACAAAGCTTTTGAAATTCAAGAGTTTGAATTTCAAAAACTTACATTTAACTGACCACATTAAAACCATAAGTTAAGTAAACTTAAGTTATCAACATTTAATGGTGAGTTGAGGGGGGTTAGAGGATATGAAGGGGCGGGGTTCGTGTGGGCCCCACCATCCTCATAACCTCCCAAGGGAGGTTGGGTAGTTACCCAACTTCCATTCCAAGGATTATACACTTAGAGTAAAAATAAAAATTGTTGTTAAATTTTTATTTTTAACTTCCACAATTTTTATTAACTTCTCTCGTGTAAACGCAACTCCGGATTAAGCATTCCTAATCAATTACTGGCGATGCGGTTCCATCGGTGCCCTCGGAATTCGATTCTAGGAAATGGTTCAAAAGTTAGAAAATACCACTCGTTCGTTCACTGAACGTACTCGAGCTAAACTTCGGATAGAAATTCCGGGCACTCCAGGCCTCGGAATCAAGTGTCGTCCGAAACCGCGTTCTTGTAAAATTCCAAAGAAAATTAAGAAAAACATTCCCTTGAATTTTACGTGTCTTTACACGACGGGCAATGCAATGATTTTCTCCCTGAGCAACCAAACATTATGGGAGATGTAATGCAAAATCTTATAGCCATGCTCACACAACTTTCTCAAGCTATGAATCATGCAGGACTTCCCAACGAGCAAAGGAAGGAGCAAAATTCTTTTTAATCCTTCATGAGGCATCTCCCACCTTCATTCATCAGGTCTACTAATCCATTAGTTTCTAAACAATGGATTAGTATTTCTGAAAATATATTTTTAGTTCTTCAATGTTATGAACATGATAAAGTCATCTTAGCAGTGTATCGTTTGGAAGGTGATGCTGAACAATGGTGGAATCTTATTAAGAATACGAGGCAAAGGGATGAAATTGAGTCCATGGAATGGGACGAGTTCAAAACTAATTTTTCAATAATTACTTCCCTCGTATTCTCTGAACAAAGATGGAGAAGGGGTTTCTTGAACTAAAGCAAAAGGATGATGAATCTGTTGGTACCTATGAAGCAAATTTTACAAGACTTGCAAGGTATTCTTCTGGTATTATTATCCAACCTGAGAGTAAGATCGATCGATTCTTTAGTGGCTTAAAACCAAGTCTTCGAAGGGCGTTAGCCATAAGGGACTTCAATAGCTATGAGGAAATCAGTCGATGTTCTATCAATGTCGAGATGGATATTGGAGTAACCCATCAGTCATATGGGTTTGATAAGAAGAGGAAAATGGAATTCAAAGGAAAATCTAAAGAGCACACTGAAAAGAAGATGAGCTTTCCCTTATGCTCAAAGTGTGGAAAGAAACATGGAGGGAGTTGTCTTAAAGGGACAAGTAAATGTTTCAAATGTGGAAAGGAAGGTCGTAGGGCATTTGAATGCTGCAATGATGGGAAGAAGATGTCTAATGATGCAAACAAAGGAAGGGATACACATAATGAACCTACTACACTTCAATGTTTCAAGTGCAAGGAGATGGGGCATTATGCCAATCAATTCTCAAATCCAAGGGTTGATGATGATGGTCGACGTCAAAAAACTCTTATGGATAAAGAAAAAGGAAAGTCACATGAAATTTCTATCAGTGATGTGGAGTACGATAACGATGTGGTGAAAGGTACACTTACCATCCACTCTAAAGTAGAAAATGTTTAATTTGATTCTAGATCCACCCACTCTTTTATTTCTGAAAAATTTTCTATGGATATCACCGTATTACCTCAACAATTAGATGTTGAGTTAGCTGTGACTACCCCTAATGGCACAAAAGTCGCATCAAAAGTTTATAATTCTTCTCTGATCGAAGTTTGCGGGAATGTGCTTCCTCCAAATCTTGTGATCCTTCCGATAGTGGAATTTGATGTGATTCTTGGAATGGATTGGATTTCTTTATATGGAGCTCATATCAATTGCCAAAGAAGAGAAGTCACATTTCATATTCCAGATCAATCTATGATCGTCTATCAACGCAAGGATGAACATAACCTTCCAGTGGAAATTTCTTCCATCTTATGGGTCTTGATTCCTCTAAATGAAGGTTATTTATCTCAAATGGTTGGTGAGAAACTCACAATTAAGAATATTCCCATTGTACGGGAGTTTGATGATGTCTTTCCGGATGAATTACCTGGTCTTCCACCAAATCGTGAAGTTGAGTTTTCAATAGAACTCATACCGGGTGCTTTGCCTATTTCAAAGACACCTTATAGAATGTCCCCAATTGAGTTGCAGGAATTGAAGAAGCAACTTCAAGAGAATCTTTATAAGGGGTTCATACGCCCTAGTGCATCACCTTGGGGAGCACCTGTTCTGTTTGTTAAGAAGAAAGATGGATCAATGAGACTCTAAATTGATTATCGAGAACTTAACAAGATAACTATCAAGAACAAATATCCTCTCTCGCGCATTGATGACCTATTTGACCTACTACGCGGAGCTCAATACTTTTCCAAGATTGATCTTCGTTCAAGGTATCATCAATTAAGGGTAAAAAGGGAGGATATTCCAAAGACGACATTCCGTACAAGGTATGGACACTATGAATTTATAGTGATGCCATTTGGTCTTACTAATGCCCCTGCTATCTTCATGGATCTGATGAATAGAGTCTTTAGAGACTATCTTGATCAGTTTGTGGTAGTATTTATAGACGATATTCTTGTCGATTCAATGAGAAAGGAAGAACATGAAGATCACTTGAGAGTTATATTGATGACCCTGAGAAAGTAGAAGCTTTATGCCAAATTTACCAAGTGTGAATTTTGGCTTCAAAAAGTTGAATTTTTGGGTCACATAATCTCAAAAGAGGGGATATCTGTGGATCCAGCAAAAATAGAGGTTATCGAAAGATGGTCGAGACCAACAACAGTAACTGAGATCCGAAGTTTTCTTGGTTTGGCTGGATATTATCGACGTTTTGTGAATGATTTTTCACGATTATCTAATCCACTCACCAAGTTGACTCGGAAAGGAGTTAAGTTTGTCTGGACGGAGGAATGTGAAGAGAATTTCAAGGAGTTGAAAAGACGGTTATCCAGTGCACCTTTGCTCACACTGCCTTGTAGTGGAGAAAGGTTTGTGATCTACAGTGATGCATCCAAGAAGGGATTGGGGTGTGTTTTATGCAAAATGATATGGTGATAGCTTATGCCTCACAACAATTGAAAATACATGAGTAAAATTACCCAACTCATGATTTGGAGTTAGCTACGGTAATCTCTGCATTAATGATTTGGAGGCATTATCTTTATGGAGAAAGGTGTGACATTTATACTGATCATAAAAGTTTAGAGTATATTTTCACACAAAAGGAGCTGAATATGCGCCAAAGTAGATGGTTGGAGCTGATTAAGGATTGTGACTACTCTATCCATTACCACCCTGGGAAAGAAAACAAGGTGGCAGATGCATTAAGTCGACAAGACCATGCCAGTTTATCCATGATGAGGATCACAAAAGATCCAATATTTATGGATTTACAAAGGATGGATGTTGGAATTATAATGGAAGGGGGGAAATCGTATCTTTCTCAAATGAATGTTCAACCATCTATACATGTGAAGATTAAAGAGGCACAGAAAGAAGATGTCGAGTTACAAAAGAAGGTGAGAAATGTTCCTGAATTCAACCTTGATTGTGATGGGATAATAAAGTTCCGGAATCGGGTTTGTGTTCCTCCCATCCCCGAATTAAAGAAGGAGCTGCTGTATTAGGCTCATAGTTCTTCATTCTCTATTCATCCTGGAAGCACGACGATGTATAGGGACCTGAAAGAGTACTTCTGGTGGGATGGCATGAAAAGAGATGTTGCTGAATATGTCTCCCGATGCTTGGTTTGTGATCAAGTTAAAGCTGAGAGACAGAAGTCTATGGGGATGTTACAACCATTACCCATACCCGAATGGAAATGGGAAAACAACACTATGGACTTTGTCACCGGACTTCCAAAAACATCCAAAGGCAATAATGCTATCTGGGCCATAGTTGATTGTCTTACAAAGTCTGCACACTTCATTGCTATTAGGGAGGATTTATCTCTGGATCAGCTTGCCAGGATATATGTAAAGGAAGTGGTAAGATTGCATGGAGTACCACTTTATATTATATCTGACCAGGATCCGAGGTTTACCTCAAAGTTCTGGAGAAGTCTTCATCATACTCTGGATACAGAGTTGAGTTTCAGCACTGCTTATCATCCTCATACAGACGGTCAGTTTGAGAGAACAATTCAAACTCTAGAAGATATGTTGAGAGCTTCCTCTATGGATTTAAAAGGTGGTTGGGATCAACACCTACCTTTGGTGGAATTTCCTTATAATAATAGCTTTCAATTCAGTATTCAGATGGCTACTTATGAAGCTCTCTATGGAAAGAAATGCAGGACTCCAACTTGATGGGATGATGTTGGGGAAAGAAAGCTATTGGGACCTAATATTGTTGATGAGATGGCAAAAAAGGTCAGATCTATTCAACAACACATAAGAGCATCTCAGATTCGACATAAATGTTATGCCAACAACCGAAGAAAAGACTTAGAGTTTGAAGTGGGTGATAAAGTGTTCTTAAGAATATCTCCCTCGAAGAGGGTCATGATATTTGGAAAGAAGGGGAAGTTGATCCCTAGATATATCGGTCCTTTCAAAATACTGGATCATGTTGGAAAGGTAGCTTACCAATTGGCGCTTCCACCGAATCTCTCTCAAGTTCACGATGTGTTCCATGTATTTCTCCTGAGAAAGTACATACCTGATCCTTCACATGTACTCAGCTCAGAAGTCATACCACTAGAGGAAGATCTTTCTTATGAAGAACAGCCGATAGAGATTATTGATCGTAGCAAAAAAGTCCTACAAAACAAGACCACTCGATTGGTGAATGTTTTATGGAAGAACCACCAATTAGAAGAAGCTACATGAGAGCTTGAGGATATGATGAGGGAGAGGTATCCTCATCTGTTTGTTACAAAGTGACGAATTTCAAGGGAGAAATTCATTTTAAGGGGGGTAGAATGTAACACCCGATACTCTTATGTTATATAAATCATCAAAGGAATCTTTCACTTGCTTGTCTTGCTTTACACGCAATTGTGACCTTCCTCGATAGCTTGCGTCGTACGCAATACTGAGTTTCACTAAACAACAATATGCTATTAAAATATTATTAAACCTAGCCGTTATGAATAGTAATAACCACTTTTTGAAATTTTATAAATTTTATTTTTCAAAATTGACTTCATTTTTGGATTCGGAATATCTAAATTAGCCTTGGGTGAAATTTTGGTATTTTTCTCAAAACTTTCAATTTTTTATGAATAGTGAAACCACTAAGTGGTAGTTAAAAAAACTGAATTTTTCATAAAACTTAATTTTACTGCTTCTCTTAGTGGAATCTCAAAAATCCGAGAGACACAGTTGATGTCAGTATGTAAAATGTGGTTCAATGAGAGGAAAATAATTTTTGGTGAATAGTAACTTTTTTACTTTTATTTACCACGGTTAAAAGTAAATAGGGTAATTAAGGGTAAAAATGATATTATTATTACCTTAAAACATGTCTTAATTCTATTGGATAAGTGTAATTCGACCAAAAACAACCTTAGGAATAAAATATGACCATTTAGGCCCACTTGGATTATATTATGAAATTTATTATTAATTTATTTAAAGAAGGGTTAAAATAGTTAAAATCAAAGTTTAATAAGTATATCATTTTTAATATTGGGTTATACATAAGATAAATTAGACAATAAATATTCATTATAAATATAAAACGATTTTATACATAATGATATTTTATTTGTAATTTTTAGACTTTAAATAATTTAATTTATTTATGACACAAAGATGATGCAGTAATTATCTTATTAAGGAAGTATTGACATAATTGATGTTATAAATACCCAAATAAATATAATTTGAGACTTTTTATGAATTACACTAATTTTATAGGTTAATATGACATGTTAGTATTGATTTAATTAACTTTTTTCGAACAAATAATTCTGTTATGATTTTCACAAAAATCAATTACTAAATAGTGTCAAAATTGACATAAAATACTTTTTAAAACGAATATTATATTAGTAATTGTTATTTTATTTATAAAAATCTACGGTTTGGAATAATGACTTAGATAAGGTTATATATATTAATAATAAAGAACTTGGGGTTCGTTTGGTTTCTTATAGTAAGATTATTAACTTTATAGCATAAGAACACAAGAAGACACGGTAAAAGTAAAATTATTTTACTTAATGTTAAATCTAAATGATAAGGTTCAAATAGGAACCTAAACGTGTCTAAATTCTATTGGATGAGAGGATTTCGACCCATCCCCACCTTAGCTTCAAAATAAACCAATTTGGTGCTATTTAAAACCGAATTAGACTTTATAATAAAATAATAGTTTTAGTTTTTCCAAAGGTGCCCCTCTCCTCCCTTATAAAAGGGCACCTCCACCCCCTCTTCCTCACACCACTTTGAGCCTTCATTCTCGGCCAACCCCTACCAATGTCTCCTATCCACTCCCTAGAGACATCCTAGAGGTCATGGTCTTCTTCAAAGATCAATTGTAGTTCCCTAAAAGGAGATATCAAAGAGGCGCTTCAAAGAAGAGGTAATGTCCGATTACCAATTCTTTCAACGTTATTTCTTCTTCCACTTCTTCTTCTTTAGTTGTTTCATTATGAAGTAATAACATCAGTATCACTCATATAATGATATGTTATTATAAGTATGAAACAAACCTATTTCACTATCTATCCATCCTACGGAAAACGAAATCACCGCACGTGCGTACGTATGGAATACCGTCTCCACGCCGTGGTGTAATCTATTTTCCACCACCACCTTACTTAGATGGGTATATTGGTGTAAATAATGACTATATATGACTAATATAAAGTGATATTGATTATAAAATAGTATTCATACACTCCAATACAATTACACGATCATGAGAACGATAACATCGCTCGTGCGTCCGTACGGAATACCGTCTCCACGATGTGATGTGATTCGTTCTACATGATCTTCATTGCATAATGATTATATAAATTAATTTAATGAATAAATATGATATATAGTACACTAATACCATTCTGGAAATGTGGTATCTATAACCTAAAAAGAAGGATAAGAATTTATTTGACAAAACACGCATAAGAACAAAACGTAATAAACACCCGAATAAACAAGTAGTAATGAAATATTAATAATAAGAAGCTAAGAATATGACCATATATGATATCATAAAAATAATTATGATTCTATAATAAGTCAATAACATTATTTAAATCAATATACAGGAGGTTCGGACACTTACAAAGCAAATCAGACCTATGGTAATGGAAAATATCACAATCTTATTTTTATCCAAGATTGTTTATACTTTGGTATTTACTGGGGTGTATTTTATCATCCACATCCATGTTTTCTCAATATGTAATATTATTTCCATCCACCTACAATTTTTTAAATCCAATTTTACCCTTCGGTGAGTATTTAGTAAAAGATATCAAAGGAATCTTTTGTCATTTTTCGTATGAGGTACTTTTTGACTTTTCCGAGAAAAGTACAAGAAGAATGTTTTTTTTAACTTATACGACATGAATGGATTTTTAAAACAAATTTTCCAAGAATCTTCCTTTACATGTTTTCAAGTTTATTTTTAATCAACTTCTTTTAGTTTAAAATTGTATGACATGTTAAGAAAGGAAAAATGTTTTTGAAGTAGAAAGGATATTTTCCTCAAGAATGGAGTTCAAGTGTTTTATCAAAATTATTTACCATCTAAGATAATAAAGGGTTCTGTTTCTATCCCTATTATTACATGTATTTGATTATGTTTTGATGGAAATATTTTTATGAATTCTTTTATCTTATATGAATTGTTTTATGATGTTACGATGTTTAAAGATTCCCATTTTCATTACATGGGTTATGATATGATGTATGGTTTTGGATTTTGTGGCACATATAAGAATGGTATCATTATGAGATGGGTGGAACCTATATCTCCCTCCAATTCATTGTGTAAAGATTTTATATCTCATGATATAGACATGGTTGGAATGACAGGTTAAACCGGTTCAGTGAAATAGGACTGAAACGAGGAGTGAACTCGGTTCAGAAATGGACTTTGTCCACTAAGATAGTCTTGGAAATGAGCCTTGACTAATAAGAAATAATTCTCTATGATTTTGTGTGTATGCCACAAAGTTTCATGTTTTATGTTATGATTATTGAGATTATATTTCACTACTATGATTTATCCCATGTTATGAGATTATGATTTCTTTTGCAGGATAAGATTTCCAAAAGTAATGTTTTTATGTATATGATGTGATTGATATTTGTTTTTTTACCATTAATGAGCATTTGAGCTCACCCTTTTGTATGTTTTCTTTCCCTAGGTCAGGAAGAAGGTTATTAAGTAAGATATGTCAAAAGGGACTATAGATATGATGAAATAAATGGGAGACAGTGTAGACGCTTTATGAACCAGTTGTTTATGTTTCCCAGTTTCTAAAGACACTATACCTATATGGTCATTTCCTGGTTTTGTTATATGTTGTAATAAGTGTGCTTCAATTCTGAATTAATAACAATATATGTAAAGTATGGTTCGTTATAGTTGGTATCAGAGGAAAGGTATAATCAACCTTTGGAAACTAGGATGTGAAAGCCTTAGTAAGAATCCTAAGGATACGTCTAAGCATAGAACACAATCTTAGTGTTTTAGAAATGGCCATGAATAACCTAGGATAAGACCTTAAGTGTGAAATTTTATTCTTGATTATGTGGTTTTCCTATTATAATTAGTGTTGTTCACACTATTCTTCTTGGTTTTAGTGAATGGATGGAACCCGAAGGAACCGTGTTAATGCGGAATGCGACGGACAATGCAATGATTGTCCCCCTGATCAACGAAACGTTATGGGAGATGGAATGCAAAATCTTTTAGCCATGATCACACAACTTTCTCAAGCTATGAATCATGCAGTACTTCCAAACGAGTAAAGGAAGGATCAACATTCTGTTGAATCCTTTATGAGGCAGCGTACACCTTCATTCAGTGGGTCTACTGATCCATTAGTTGATGAAAAATGGATTAGTATTACTGAAAGATATTTTCAGTTCTTCAATGTTCTGAACATGATAAATTCATCTTAGCAGTTTATCATTTGGAAGGTGGTGCCGATCAATGGTAAAATCTTATTAAGAATACGAGGTAAAGGAATGAAATTGAGTCCCTGGAATGGGACGAGTTCATGAACTTATTTTTCAATAAGTACTTCCCTCGTATTCTCCGAACAAAGATGGAGAAAGAGTTTCTTGAACTGAAGAAAAGGGATGGTGAATCTGTTGGTACCTATGAAGCAGAGTTTACAAGACTTGCATGGTACGCTTCTGGTATTATTATCCAACCTAAGAGTAAGATCGATCGATTTTTAAGTGGCCTAAAACCAAGTCTTCGAAGGGCATTAGCCATAAGGGACTTCAATAGTTATGAGGAAATCATTTGATGTGCTCTCAAAGTCGAGATGGGGATTGCAGTAACCCATCATTCATATGGGTTTGATAAGAAGAGTAAAATGGAATTCAAAGGAAAATCTAAAGAGCACACTGAAAAGAAGATGAGCTTTCCCTTATGCTCAATGTGTGGAAAGAAACATGGAGGGATTTGTCTTATAGGGACAAGTAAATGTTTCAAATGTGGAAAGGAAGTTCATAGGGAATTTGAATGCTGCAATGATTGGAAGAAGATGTCTAATGATGCAAACAAAGGAAGGGATACACAGAATGAACCTACTACACTTCAATGTTTCAAGTGCAAGGAGATGGGGCATTATGCCAATAAATGCCCAAATCCAAGGGTTGATGATGATGCTTGACGTCAACAAACTCTTAAGGCTAAAGATAAAGGAAAGTCACATGAAATTTCTATCAGTGATGTGGAGTACGATAACGATGTGGTGAAAGGTACACTTACCATCCACTCTAAAGTAGAAAATGTTTTATTTGATTCTGGATCCACCCACTCTTTTTTTTTCTGAAGAATTTTCGAAGGATATCACCGTATTACCTCAAAACTTAGATGTTGAGTTAGTTGTGACAACCCCTAATGGCACAATAGTCGAATCAAAAGTTTATAATTCTTCTCCGATCAAAGTTTGTGGGAAAGTGATTCCTGCAAATCTTGTGATCCTTCCTATAGTGGAATTTGATGTGATTCTTGGCATGGATTGGCTTTCTTTATATGGAGCTCATATCAATTTCCAAAGAAGGGAAGTCAAATTTCATATTCTAGATCAATCTATGATCGTCTATCAATGCATGGATGAACATAACCTTCTAGTAGAAATTTCTTCCATCTTATGGGTCTTGATTCAAATAAATGAATGTTATTTATCTCAAATGGTTGGTGAGAAACTCACGATTAAGAATATTCCCATTGTACGGGAGTTTGACGATGTCTTTCCGGAGGAATTACCGGGTCTTCCACCAAATCGTGAAGTTGAGTTTTCAATTGAACTCGTACCGGGTGATTTGACTATTTCAAAGACACCTTATAGAATGGCCCCAATTGAGTTGCATGAATTAAAGAAGAAACTTCAAGAGAATCATGATAAGGGGTTCATATGCCCTAGTGCGTCACCTTGGGGAGCACCTGTTCAGTTTGTTAAGAAGAAATATGGATCAATGAGACTCTGCATTGATTATCGAGAACTTAACAAGATCACTATCATGAACAAATATCCTCTCCCGCGCATTGATGACCTATTTTACCAACTATGCAGAGCTCAATACTTTTCCAAGATTGATCTTCGTTCAGGGTATCATAAATTAAGGGTCCAAAGGGAGGATATACCAAATACGGCTTTCTGTACAAGGTATGGACACTATGAATTTATAGTGATGCCATTTGGTCTTACTAATGCCCCTGCTATCTTCATGGATCTGATGAATAGATTCTTTAGAGACTATCTTGATCAGTTTGTGGTAGTCTTTATAGATGATATTGTTATCTATTCAAATAACAAGGAAGAACATGAAGATCACTTGAGAATTATATTGAAGACCCTGAGAAAGGAGAATATTTATGCCAAATTTACCAAGTGTGAATTTTGGGTTCAAAAAGTTTCATTTTTTGGGTCACATAATCTCAAAATAGGGGATATCTGTGGATCCATAAAAAAAAGAGGTTATCGAAAGATGGTCGAGACCAATAACAGTAACTGAGATCCGAAGTTTTCTTGGTTTGGCTGGATATTATCGACTTTTTGTGAAATATTTTTCACGATTATCTAATCCACTCACCATTTTGAATCGGAAAGGAGTTAAGTTTGTCTGGATGGAGGAATGTGAAGAGAATTTCAAGGAGTTGAAAATAAGGTTATCTAGTGCACCTGTTCTCACACAACCTTGTAGTGGAGAACGGTTTGTGATCTACAGTGATGCATCCAAAAATGGATTGGGGTGTGTTCTTATGCAAAATGATATGGTGATAGCTTATTCCTCATGACAGTTGAAAATACATGAGAAAAATTACCCAACTCATGATTTGGAGTTAGCTTCGGTAATCTTTGCATTAAATATTTGGAGGCATTATCTTTATGGAGAAAGGTGTGACATTTATACTGATCATAAAAGTTTAAAGTATATTTTCACACAAAAGGAGATGAATATGAGCCAAAGAAGATGGTTGGAGCTGATTAAGGATTACGACTGCTCAATCCATTACCACCCTAGGAAAGCAAACAAGGTGGCGGATGCATTAAGTCGACAAGACCATGATAGTTTATCCATGATGAGGATCACAAAAGATCCAATATTTATGGATTTACAAAGGATGGATGTTGGAATTATAATGGAAGGGGGGAAATCTTATCTCTCTCAAATGAATGTTCAACCATCTATACATGTGAAGATTAAAGAGGCACAGAAAGAAGATGTCGAGTTACAAAAGAAGGTGAGAAATGTTCCTGAATTCAACCTTGATTGTGATGGGATAATAATGTTCCGGAATCGGGTTTGTGTTCCTCCCATCCCCGAATTAAAGAAGGAGCTGTTGGATGAGGCTCATAGTTCTTCATTATCTATTCATCCTGGAAGCACGAAGATGTATAGGGACCTGAAATAGTACTTCTGGTGGTATGGCATAAAAAGAGATGTTGTTGAATATGTCTCTCGATGCTTTGTTTTTCCGAAAGTTAAAGATGAGAGACAGAAGTCTAAGGGGATGTTACAACGATTACCCATACACGAATGGAAATGGAAAAACATCCCTATGGACTTTGTCACAGGACTTCCTAAAACATCCAAAGGAAATAATGCTATCTGGGTCATAGTTGATTTTCTTACAAAGTCTGCACACTTCATCGCTATTAGAGAGGATTTCTCTCTAGATCAGATTTCCAGGATATATGTGAAAAAGTGGTAAGATTTCATGGAGTACCACTTTCTATTATATCTGATCGGGATCTGAGGTTTACCTCATGGTTCTGGAGAAGTTTTCAGCATACTCTGGATACAGAGTTGAGTTTCAGCACTGCTTATCATCCTCAGACAGATGGTCAGTCTGAGAGAACAATTCAAACTCTAGAAGATATGTTGAGAGCTTTCTCTATGGATTTCAAAGGTGGCTGGGATCAACTCCTACCTTTGGTAAAATTTTCTTATAATAATAGCTTTCACTCCAGTATTCAGATGGCTCCTTATGAAGCCCTCTATGGAAATAAATGCAGGAATCCAACATACTGGGATGAAGTTGGCGAAAGAAAGCTCTTAGGACCTTATCTTGTTGATGAGATGACAGAAAAGGTCAAATCTATTCAACAACACATAAGAGAACCTCAGAGTCGACAGAAAAGTTATGCCGACAACCGAAGAAAAGTCTTAGAGTTTGAAATGGGTGATAAAGTGTTCTTATGAATATCTCCCTGGAAGAGGGTCATGAGATTTGGAAAGAAGGGGAAGTTGAGCCCTAGATATATAGGTCCTTTCGAAATACTGGATCGTGTTGGGAAGGTAGCTTGCCGATTAGCGCTTCCACTGAATCTCTCTCAAGTTCACTATGTATTCCATGTATCTCACCTGAGAAAGTACATACCCGATCCTTCACATGTACTTAGCTCAGAAGTTGTACCGCTGGAGCAAGATCTTTCTTATGAAGAACAGCCGATAGAGATTCTGGATTGTAGCGAAAAAGTCCTACTAAACAAGACCACTCAATTTGTGAATGTTTTATGGAAGAACAAAAAATTAGAAGAATCTACATGGTAGCTTGAGGATATGATGAGGGAGAGGTATCCTCATCTGTTTGTTACAAAGTGACGAATTTTGAGGGAGAAATTCATTTTAAGGGGGTAGAATGTAACACCAGATACTTTTATGTTATATAAATCATCAAAGGAATCTTTCACTTGCTTGGCTTGCTTTACACGCAATCGCGACCTTCCTCGATAGCTTGTGTTGTACGCAATACCGAGTTTCACTAAACAACAATATGCTATTAAAATATTATTAAAACTAGCCGTTATGAATAGTAATAACCACTTTTTGAAATTTTATAAATTTTATTTTTCAAAATTGACTTCATTTTTGGATTTGGAATATTGAAATTAGCCTAGGGTGAAATTTTGGTATTTTTCTGAAAACTTTCAATTTTTGATGAATAGTGAAACCACTAAGTGGTAGTTAAAAAGACTGAATTTTTCATAAAACTTAATTTTACCGCTTCTGTGAGTGGAATCTCAAAAATCCAAGAGACAAGGTTGATGTCAGTAAGTAATATGTGGTTCAATGATTTGAAAATTATTTTTGGTGAATAGTAACATTTTACTTTTATTTAGCACGGTTAAAAGTAAATAGGGTAATTAAGGGTAAAAATGTTATTATTATTTTCATAACACATATCCTAATTCTATTGGATAAGTGAAATTCGACCAAAAACAACCTTAGGAATAAAATATGACCATTTAGGCTCACTTGGATTAGATTAGGACATTTATTATTAATTTATTTAAAGAAGGGTTAAAATAGTTAAATTCAAAGTTTAATAAGTATATAATTTTTAATATAGGGTTATACATAAGATAAATTCGACTATAAATATTCATTAGAAAGCTAAACCAATTTCCTACATAATGATATTTTATTTGTAATTTTTATACTTTAAATAATTTAATTTATTTATGACACAAATATGATGTAGTAATTATCTTATTAATGAAATATTTACATAATTGATGTTATAAATACCCAAATAAATATAATTTGAGATTTTTTATTAATTACACTAATTTTCTAGGTTAATATGACATGTTATTATTGATTTAATTAACTTTTTTCAAACTAATAATTCTGTTATAATTTTCACAAAAATCAATTACTAAATAGTGTCAAAATTGACATAAAATAGTTTTTTAAAAAAATATTATATTAGTAATTGTTATTTTATTCCAAAAAATCTAAGGATCGGCCAAATGACTTAGATAAGGTTATATATATTAATAATAAACAACTTGGGGTTCGTTTGGCTACTTATGACCATATATGATATCATAAAAATAAGTATGATTCTAGAATAAGTCAATAACATTATTTAAATCATTATACAGGAGGCTCAGACACTTACGAAGCAAATCAGACCTAAGGTAAGAGAAAATATCACAATATCATTTTTATACGAGATTTTTTATACTTTGGTATTTACTGTGGTGTATTTCATCATCCACATCCATGTTTCTTCAATATGTAATAAATCTATCCTTCTACAATAGTTTATATCCAAGTTTACCCTTCGGTGAGTTTTTAGTAAAAGATATGAAAGGAATCTTTAGTCGGTTTTCGTACGAGGTACTTTTTTACATTTTTGACAAAAGTACGACAAGAATGGTTTTTTTAACTTATACAGCATGAATGGATTTTTAAAACTTTATTTCCAATAATCTTCCATTACAAGTTTTCATGTTTATTTTTAATCAACTTATTTTAGTATGACATGTTAAGAAAGGAAAAAAAAATTGAAGTAAAAAGGATATTTTCCTCAAGAATGGAGTTTCAAGAGTTTTATCAAAATTATTTTCCATCTAAGATAATATAGGGTTCTATTTTTATCCCTATTATTACATTTATTTGATTATGTTGTGATGGAAATATTTTTATGAATTCCTTTATCTTATATGAATTTTTTTATGATGTCACGATGTTTAAGATTCCCATTTTTATTACACGGGTTATGCTATGATGTATGGTTTATGATTTTTTGGCACACATAAGAATGGTATAATTATGAGATGGGTGGGACCTATATCTCCCTCCAATTCATTGGGTAACGATTTTATATCTCATGAGATATACATGGCTGGAACGACAGGTTAAACCGGTTGAGTGAAACAGGACTGAAACGAGGAGTGAACTAGGTTCAGAAATGGACTTTTTCCACTAAGATAGTCTTGGAAATGAGCCTTCACTAATAAGAAATGATTTTCTATGATTATTTGTGTATGACACAAAGTTTTATGTTTTAAGTTATGATTATTGGGATTACATTTCACTACTATGATTTATCCCATGTTATGAAATTATGATTTCTTTTGCAGGTTAAGATTTCCAAAAGTTATGTTCTTATGTATATGATGTGATTGATATTTCTTTTGTTCACCCTTACTGAAAATTTGAGCACACCCTTTTGTATGTTTTGTTTCCCCAGGTTAGGAAGAAGGTTATTAAGTAATATATGTCAAATGGGACTATAGATATGATGAAATAAATGGGAGACAGTGTAGACGCTTTATGAACCAGTTGTTTATGTTTCCCAGGTTCTAAGGACACTATACCTATACGGTCCTTTCATGGTTTTTTTATATGTTGTAATAAGTGTGCTTCAATTCTGAAGTGATAACAATGTATGTAAAGTATGGGTCTCTACATAGTTGCTCACTCAAAAAAATGTCACATTTTCATTCACATCCACCGTTACTTTGGTGCCTACTCATTCCAGCCATTTACTAAAACCAAAAAGGTCAGTGTGAGCATATCAGTAAAATTATCACATAATAATGAAGAAGATAAACACTAAGATATATTTATCCAAGTTATCTCAAATTCATTCTAACTTTCAAAAATAACAATTACTCCATCTAATATACTACCCATTGTGGTTGTACACAACTTGTCACCTATGCTTAAACAACACTCTAACCTATAAAGTTATCTAAACCAACCTTTGATACAATCTGTAAGGACCTGACCTTAAAACATTACATAATCATGAATTAATTGAATAATTCACATAGAGGCTCTTTTCAGGTTTAGATTTTTAGAGAACTAGGACATAACTATTACATCTCAAAATATTACAAAGTAGACACTTCTACTAAGTTTCCATAAAATAAAAACTCTTAAAAAAACATGTCTAGTTCCATGTTTTAGATAGAATGTATTTCCATGATCTCATCCTTGACCTTATTCATCTTTAAGTCCTGTCAGAACATTTCAAAAACATGGGATGAGCATAAAAATCCCAGTAAAGGATACACAAAGAAGGAAAACTGTTAGTTTTTCAAAACAACTAGTAAACTATGAATACTTTATCCAAGTAATATTACTCGCCTTTATGAAGTAGTAAATACTCTTTACTGAATAAAAGATCACTAATTATTCTTTGTAACCAAAAGATTACCATAAACTCATATAAAGAACACATAACATATAAAGGTAACTTGGAACATTAACATAATTAAATGGAATAACTGTACGGTCGACTTCCACACATATCACTACATGAAATAGCCATACAACCAACTTCCATACCCAATGCATTGGTGGTTATAACGTAACCAACCATCCTAGAACTCACTGAACCACCCTTCATATGGTTTATCATGTAACCACCCATCAAATGATTAAGTACCGTTATAAAATCATAAGACATAAAACAAATATAATGGAAAGAAAACATTTCCACATTTCAATAACAATATATCACTTAAATATATTGACATAACAAATCCATTATAAAAACAATTTTAAATACCAAAATACATAAAAGAGTATATGGTATTTATTTCATTTTAAAAATATTATGGCTAGTTGTGGAATCCAATGAGAAAATAATACTCGCGGCTGCGAAAAAAGGTCGTTGTCCTCACGTTTGTTAAAATAAACATTACTTTTTTTTGTTTAGTAAAACACTTTGTATAAAAGTATTCCTTTTGAATAAAAGTCAAATTCAAAGGTTTTTATACACCATATAAAATAAAGTTGTGTATAAAACAAAATATGCCTCAATGAAAGGATATTGAGACAAAGTTCCTTACAAAGTCGATATCCTTAGATTAAGGATAAATCAATTACGTGATTATGTGTGGCAAATATCAATACACTTAACATAAGTGGATTTTATGCGTAAAAAAAATATTAGGTCATCCACACATATTCATAGTAAGACATATTCAAGAAGTTGAGGTTTGACCAAAAATATTGAAATTGGGTTAAGAAGTTCCATTACAGAAATTCGACAGCCAAACAACATCATATTAAAATTCTGAAAATGAGACGATGAGAGATAAAAAGGGTATCTCATCACCTGGAAAAATAATTTATAGAAATAAGGATATATAAGAACATATCCCAACATAAGAAGATTTAAATTAAAATACCTAACAAAAAATAAGTCTTTTAAAAAGAGGAGGGTGAAAGAATCCCTTACTGATTTGGGTAACTTTCGAAACGTACACCCCATGAAAGAAGGGTCATACAATGAAGATGTAAATACCCATAAATTAAAGTATATTACACAAGAATACAATCATGTGCAGTACATACACCACAAAAAAGGAAATAGTGGAAAATGTAGCTTGAATCTCACGAGAACAAAAAGTGAGATAAAAACCCCTTACCTCGTTGTGATCAATCGAGTCATATGACCAAAAGATAATAAACACAGAATGAATAACATAATACCATGATTATAAATATTATCATTATAATATATATGAATGTTTAGTACACAATACACCACATGCAATAAATAAGTCGCAAACAATGGAAATCTCACATAATTAAAAGTGAGATAAGAAATCCCTTACGAAAATTCGGCACCCTAACGGCGCCACTTAAAACTTGAAAAAATGGTTTGATGAGATAAAATAGGTTATCTCATCATATGAACATTAAAATTACATTAATATGGATATAAAATAACATCCCCCAACATACTAAATATGATCTTAAAAGGAATGACATAAAAGAGAGTAATTAAAAAGAAAGAGAGAGGTAGGAACCCTTACCTCAAGTCCAACTTGTCTTGTTCGTTTCTTTATATTCCTGAATAATAAACACTGGTCAATTTATAATTTCGTAAGGACATCATTTAAAGATTATTATTCAGTTAATATCACATATTATGATGTTATAATAATTGGTTAATAATGTGAGTTTATATCAGACGTTTTTGTCGATGTTCGGTACATGAGTTAAAATTGAACTTGTTGGAAAAGAATTTTCCATGTAGTTATAGTTACATCATCTCAAGAATAGTATTAATGATTTAAATATCATATATATCTAGTATATTTTCATTTTATACTATTCCATAACATTTGGAGATAAAAAATGAAATGCACCGTTCATGGAGACGGTAGGTCGTACGTACGCATGAACGCTACTTTCATTTCTATTTAATACATTAATGGAATGAAAAATAATAATAATATATAGTCATATTGTCATTAAAATATATTATAATATATATCATTATTAAATCCATCCTTTATACATCCCACATATGGTATTAACGAATCAAATTACTTTGAGGGGGCGGTAGTCTGCACTTCCTAAAATGAAATTATCGTATTTACCCATTTTGGAAACCATAAAGGTATGGAATAAATGAAAAATACAGAAGAATAAGGAATACATAAACATAATTTATATATCATATATAAATACATTTACATATTAATGGCCATCATGAGAGGTGTTAAAAGAATATTGAAAAATCATCGTTTCGTGAGGCAGTAATTCGCCACCCACCGAAATAGTATGTTCTTTAACCATTATATGGAGGTGTGTATTAGTGTAGATCGAATCCTAGCCATAATAGAATCCTAGTGTCAATAAGATACTGGTTTTGATACAAAATAAAGGATTAAAAAGGAGTTTAGGAGGATGGAGAAGTAAAATAAAACAAAAAAACATAAGAGAAGACATTACCTTCAAATCAGATAACTCTTTTTGATTTGAGCTCAAAGGCTTCCTTGGAAAGACTTCTGCCCAAAGTGAGGCTTATACGAGTAATAGAGGGATTTTGAGAGACAATAAGAGCAGAGGTTGGACGATCCAAGGTCTTGAGAGGTGTCGGTAAGGAGGTAGAGTTGGGGGCCTTTTATAAGAGGGAGGAGGGGCACTCTTGGAAAGTCTTGAAAAGTTACTTTATTATAAAAAGATTTTTAGATATCAAAGGTCCCACAATTATATATTTATAGGATAAGGTGATAATGGTTCTAAATCCACAAATACAATAGGTTTTTAACAAGTGTATGTCTTTTATTTTACATTAACTTTTCATTTTATTTAAATTGTTCGTTAATGAGGTAATCGGTGCATCATCGTGGTGTCATAAATAAAATAATTTATTTAATGTCTAAAAATTATAAAAAAATACTATGATGTGGGAAATATTTTTATCGTTTCAATGAATATTTATAGTCAAAAATATGACTTGTATAACCCCATGTAAAATTTTTTTTAGTAAAACAATACATGTTTGTGACATTTTTATTTTAACTTTAAATAAAAAGTTATTAATGTCATTTTCTTACCCATGTGGCTACATGGGGTACCCAAGTTGACCCATGGATTGTCTTTGTTGTTCATGACTAATAAAAAAGGGTAGGACATGTTTCAAGGTCATTTCATATTATTATAACATTATCTTTACTTTAAATTACACTAATTACCTTTAATCGCGATTAATAATATTTAAAAGTTACTATTCACCAAAAAATATTTTCAACCCATTGAACCACATTGTAAATCTTAATGACAACCATGTACGTCAGATTTTTGAAATTCAAATCGTAGAGGTGGTAACATTTCATTTAAACGAAAAATCAGTTTTCTAGCTACAACTTATTGGATTCACTATTCATAAAAATTTGTTGTTTTTCAAAAAAATACAAAAAAATTCACCCTAAGATATATTTGATATTCCAAATTCAAAAATTATGTCTATTTTAAAAAATTAAAAACATATAAGTTTCATTAATCAATATAATAATTAATTCTCATTGTCAAAATAAATAACGTGTTTTTAAGAGACAAAATATATCAAAAGATTGACACTAGTTTAAGTCCAATTTCAAAGTCAAATTAATTACAATGACCACCATTAGATCAAATTGTAAAAATATATTCTAACTACACTTTAAAACCAATTAAGAAGATAATCTATCCATATAAATAAATCATATTAAAAGGAGGTTTTGAATTAAAATACAACATTTTCACTAAAAATGATCTTTATTGGAAAAATAACAAAAATTTACACAAAGAAAATTTTGATGTCCATATTCTAAAAAAGAATTTTATTTGGTCAAATATAACATATAAAATTGTCAAAAAGTGGATTTAAAAATGATTCTCCATCAAAAGGCGGTTAATCGATCTTTTAAAGAATATTAGAATATTTATGCTTAAAATTAGATTCATTCGCATATTAAGCCTCTAATATTTATTGGATAAAAGTAAAAATATTTGACAAACATATATAATAATTTCTTAGTTAGTTCTATTCAGTCTCATCATGACAACGGCTAGGTGTTAACTACCATTTAAAATAATATTATTTTATTATTAGAGTGCAACGTAAGATTTCAAAGAAACTCATTGTTGCGTATTGGGTATGCCATCAAGCATAGCGTTCCCTTTAAAGTAATATTAATATTTTATTCACAAATATTAATAAATATGAAAAAGTAATATTATTTATTTACCTGAGATGTTACATCTGGTGCACCCTATTTTTGGGTCATGTGATTATGAACCTGTACTATGTAGTTTAATGTAATAAAACTGCGATAGATACTATATATATTATCATCATGTTATAAGGATGTTATGAATAGAAATGATAATTATTAAAAGTGTCTCTAGAGAAAAATTTAATTGGTTTGGGTTAAGATGAATGTGGGGGGTATTTTCCATCTACGTGTGAGATTATTGGTAAATAACTATATGTTGGGGTCCATTTTTGAATATATAACTCATATAAAGTAAAATTGTAATAGGAATTGACTTATATATATGTAAAGTGATGTATAAATATTAGAACATTCAAAATAAGTTTTAGGTCATTCATATTGGAATGTATTTTTTTATCCATGATACTCTCAACCACATCAAATGGCTTATCAAAATCATCTATGCTCAATTGAATCATGCTCTTCATGAGAAAAAGAGGTGTATGGGGAATAACCCATACTATCTAGGTGAGGGTTGTGTGTCAAATAGATAAACATGTCTTGGTACTGAGAATAGATATGTTCTATTATGAATTATTGGTGAGTTGATTAGGAACAAAAATGATTTAGGGAAATGTGTTATCTCACATATTTCAATTCTATTGGGATTCACTATGAAACTCTTGAGGGAAATAATAAATCCACACATAAACAATTATAATAAATCCCTCATTATATATCTAGATCGTATGTTGATGGGGAAATTTTTTGGGAGATTTTGATTGGGCCTAGGATAAGGAATCTCTGTGTCACTACATATATTATTGGGATAAGAAACAAGATACTCATAGTTCTTGTATGGATCCCCATATAGGTAAAATATTATATGGGAGGTGTATTTTTAATATGGAATATATATTTTTTAGGCATCCTCTACATATATTTGTTCCCTATGTAGGAAAAGGGAAAGCAAATAAACAATTCCTACCTTAGTAGAGTCATTGGGTAAGTAAAATGTATATGAAATTGTTTCAAACACTTATTTAGAATGGGGAATTATCATATTTTATTTTTATATTTTATTTTTGAATATAATAAAAGCTGTTAGAAGAACTGAACTAGGATTCCCAACATAGTTATGGAATATATGTAGGGGAGAAAAGGTGGTATCACTATTTTCAGGACTACTTCTAGGTTTATGATTGAGAGTTTCCATGTCACTGCATATACTATATAGACAATAATCCAGATAATCATAGTTCATAGGGAAAATTTCCCCAATAAATATCTGTCTCACGTACAGAGGGAATATTACAACCCAAAATTTGATTTATCCACTATTATCAGGGTGCATGATATCCATATATTGACTATATCATGATGTCCATGTGTTCTCGTATTGGTAGAGGATTTCATTGATGAGGTCACCTTCATTATCTTTCATCAAAATGAGGTTTACTATGATTGATATAGATTAGTCACTAGGGAAGGCTATGATGTTAACGAAAATTCATCTAGGACTAGGATGTCATATAAATGTTTCACTATGTATCATTAATAGTTAATGATAATTCCACACATAGTTTTTATTTAATAACTTCTATGAACATATATGAATCATTTATAAGGATAGGGGACTATTTTTTTCTTGTACATAGTAATTTGTCCCAGGATATAGGGTCAAAGAATAATTATGTATCCTATATGGATAAAAACTATGAGAAATTTATTTATTTAAAAGAAAATTCCTTATATAAATAAAATTCATATATAGGGGATAGTATTTATTTTTTACTATGTTTATGGCCAAAACATGGGATTGGGCATCACAACCAATCCACTATAGATAGGAATCAAGCCACACATGGTTCTTCAAAATGAATGAGTCCCTAATATATATCTAGATCAAATTTATGGAAAGGGTATTTTATCTTGAGCATATATTCTGATATAATAGAACCCATGTTGAGGTACTCATGTAGATATAACTCATATGAAGGACAATGTCATGTTATTAATTTGATTATGATAATGGAGTTTGGGTCCATGGTAGAGTACATGAATTCCACTCTATATCTCATGATGATAATCAATTCTTATTGTAGTTTTCATAAAGGGTGGTTTCTTGAATAGATTTAGAACGTATTCAAGGAATTGGTTCATTATTTCTTAATTTATAGTCCATCCATATTCTAAGGACCCCTATGTTGATATAGCTCACACATAGGGAAGAAAAATTTCATAAGTAATAGGATGCTCTGAAAATTTTAAATTCTGGAAGGGTGGACTAACACCTCATATATTAAAATCAAATTGTCGGGATTTGTTATTATTATCACATGGTTCTAACTCGAATGAAAGCTAAATGATCTCTATTGTTGTTTTGGGTATAAGAAATACCCCATATCAATGAGTAAAGGGTCAACACCAACAAAAGGTGTGGGAATATTGATATTATGGTAAGAAAAGGGGGAAACTTATCCTTTTTAGAATTTTTGTTTAGGCCTATAGTATAGTACCTAGGAATAAACAATTATCTTAAAATATTGGGAATCAATACCTATATAGTCTCTAAAAAGATAATTACCTTCATATATATGTAAAAATGAAGGGAAATGATATTTTTAAAATTATGGTAGGGCATGGGATGTATGATAAAAGCATAAATACATTTCCTATATTGATATAAATAAAGCCACAAGTAGTTATCTAGAA
Source organism: Viscum album (assembly GCA_963277665.1). NCBI lineage: Eukaryota > Viridiplantae > Streptophyta > Magnoliopsida > Santalales > Viscaceae > Viscum > Viscum album. The sequence continues at coordinate 314,820,360 of OY728151.1, forward strand.
ATAAAGGTTACCCAATATAGATATGTCATATATAATGGTAAGGTGTATATTTAACCTCAATCATAGGTCCCCATACAATTTAACCCATGTCAAGGACCCCCACGCCACTCTGAATCATACTCTATAGGGGGAAATGATTTCATTTGGATTAAGAGAATAGAATTTGGGTCTACTATAGAGCTTTTAGACATCACTATGTATTCCTGGATGAGAATAAATTCTACATATATTTATTTTAGAGGATTATTCATTGAATAAGTATATCAATTTTCAAGGAATATGGGCACTAATTATTTAAGGCATAGGTTAGCCACGTGTTGAGGAACTCTACATGGATATAGATCACACATTTGGGGGGAAAAGTTCATGACAAACAGGATGATCTTTGTAGTTTTATGTCAGATAGGGTGGAATCCCACATCGTAGTTTGATGTCATTCGTGTAGACTTGTTATTAGTTTCACATGGGTAAAACATGTATGTAAATTGTTTGACCATGTTTCTATGCTAGGTAAAAGAAATACACAACATAAATGAGTGAATGGTGATTTATTGAGATGAGGTAAAGGAATTTATAAATACTTATTTCAAAAGTAGGTAACTTATCCATTTCAGAATTTGGTGCTCGTCCTAGGATAAATTATATAAGAATCATAATAAATAAAAAATGAATGGGAATCATGTAATATGTAGTTATATGAAATAATGTCATTCCTACATTGATTAGGGTCACAATATTGGCATTATTTATAAATATAAGGTGTAACTAGGCATGGGATAAGGATCCAGGTGTCATTATATATCCCATAAAGATGGGAATTATGCTCGTATATACTTTAGGTATTCGACCCCAACACAAATCTGTCCTACATACAAGGGACATATATTTCATTTCACATGTGAACATTAGAATTATAATTATTTAACTGGTTTCCTATACAGATCAATCTCATTCATATGGGTGGGGTATTCCATTATCTTATCCCTATATGGGGATAGAAAATTAAAGAATATATCTAGATTATAGATAGGGGTATATTTCACATAGAATTTCAAGGAAATTTCTCCCATATAGATAATAAATCTAATCATTTGTCTTTTACTATATAATTTATGGTTTTTTAGGATAGAGAATTTATTATATGGTTTAAAATCGCACAATATGGAATATTGAGGGTTGATTTTATATGTTCAAACAATTTTGACCAGGGGTTTTTCATGAGGTTTGGGGTTTTTACAGGTGAAACATACCCCAAAATAAAATCATAAAATAATATTGTATGATAATCTTACTATGACAATGTGTAAAATGTAAAGATGTGTAAAATTAATATTATTTTAATCCACTACAAAATTTGGGTTATGGGAAGTGTCAATCATAACCCAATAATATCTTTGTAAATGTTTAATGGAGACTGGTAATAGAAGGTTAACCATTTTCAATGGTGGAAACTAGAATCACACATAATTAATAAAAAAAATCATGGGTTTAGGGGGACCTTTCCTCCATGACCAAAACATTCCCTTTTCCATAAGCTCGGGGGAATTGTGTAATTAACTTTTCAATCCTAGTGGGGTCCCAATTGATCATTTAGCCATTATAGCCAATATTCTAATGGGTGTAACCAAAATAATGTTCCATGGATCATGTAATTACAAAAGGCAATGAACCCATGTAGTCGGTTTTTATTTACTCATATGTTATAGGAATTATATTGGTTCATGGAGAATAGATTATATTAGTATGCTTCAATCACCCAAAAGACTAAGGTAGTGTGTATTGAATTCATTTTTGTGTCGAAGGGATAAAATATGTAATTATTAATTATGAAATAATTATAGGGGATTATACAATCAATTTTAATTTCTCATGTTGTGCATTTTAATTTCTTCTGTTGTGATTGGGTTCCATGTCATTGAATAAAGTACATCTCATTTTCACTAGTAAAAGTGACATTCCAAGTTCTCTAAGAACACATGAGTCATTCCTAGTGTGAGAAACAATATGAAATTATGAAATTGAGTAAACCTCATGACAGTTCATAATAAGAAAAATACAGGAGCACTCACATTTCTATGTAATATGGAATCCCTTCATATATTTGGATCACATTGATTTAGTTGGTTATAAGTGAAGAAAACTCATCAATGTGATTCAAATAAAATATCCAACAATCAATAAGTTTCCTATTAATATGGGAATCAATACATACATATATGTTATGTATAGTATAGATCAAGTACAGTGAACTACCAATGAAGATGTATCTTGGATTGATATTTAAGGAAACCTAATGCAGATGAGGCTTCATATCCAAATAATGTATTGAATGGAAATGTTGGTCTCATAAAGTGACCACATTTCATGAAGTTTAGAATCATTGGACTAGGATATACATTTCTTGTAGCTTAATGTAATGCACAAGGACCATAGGATGTAGTGAAATTTAAATACATGTTTATGTTGCTTCGGTTCATGTTGATAATTATGAAATGTATTTCCGAGAAAACCTTACATTATTATGTGGAATTATTTATTCGCCATTAATTATGAACAAATACTATTTTTCATTTTAATAGACATTATGGATGATGTAATGTTCTCCCACAGGGAATTCGGTTTTAGAAGTTTCTTCCCTGCCATAATTGGGGTTCACAAAACCAACACCAATTATAATGTAATGAATAAGAAGAGGTGGGCCATCATATTGAATGATCATGAAATCTTATTATGATGGAATGTTATGGTTTGAAATGTATAAAATGAGTTCTCATATAGTCATTCAAACTCATCAAGTTTCTTTCATGATTTCTCATCTTCTTAGAGTTGACTATAGACAGTGACCCAGAGTATGGGAAATTGGAACATGATGGGTATCACTTACTATATTTCATAAAAAGGGAATTTGGGGTCCATTATGTAGTGTTTATTTTTGTAGTTTTATAGTCCCACAATGCATGTTTTAGTTTTTATAACCAATTTTTATTATCTTTTTCATTAGTTTTCAAGGGTATATTTAGAAAATTCTTAATAAAAGCCTCATTATACCAATTTACTATTGTGTGGTGGATGTATTAATGGTTATACTTGATATTTTACTCTTGATATAGCCTCTTTTTGACCCATGTTTTGACACTGTAAAGATTATTTAATGTGGGTTTATTAGTTTTATTTTAAATTTAAATTGAAATGGAGTTTTGGACTAGACATCAAAATTTTTTATTTTAACTTATGTTCACAATTATGAATTGTGGTTTAAAAGGAACTGTATGGACACCCATTTTCATCTCTATGAAACACTTTTATGAAATTCAATTTGAATGTTCATTGTTTTGGTCTAATGAGTGACACATGGGTTGCATCCAAATAGTGTGATTCCTAGGAGAACTATTAGAGATCTCCTAGGGAGTATAGACTATAGAGCATGTCTTGTACACATTTTGGTAAATGGCACAAGATTTTTCTGAATTATATATGCAATTTGAATGTTCCATTTGGAATTGTTGGAGCACAATTTTCCAACTGTGTGTTATTCTAGGGAAACCATTAGAGTGTTGTTTTTGTTGGTAGAGGCATGAAAATGGTGGGATAATTATTGAGAAAATTTTGGTTAAAACCTTTTATCCTTACTATATGAGTTTAAAAGTTAATATAAACTTTTCCCCTTGATATTTGAGGCCCTAAACCATTTATTTCTCCTCCCTCTTCCTTATACGGACCAGGAACACCATCATTCGGTGTCTCCTAGTTCATCCTTCAATTTTAGTCGACATCCCCCTTGCATTCATGTTGTTTTATTTTTGGTTGGTCCCCCTAAAACTCTCACTCTTCTATTCCATATTTTTTCAATGATTCTCCATCCCCCATGAACCCTAATCTTTGTGTGGGGTGATTTTACTGTTGTGATTTGTCCAAATCATGGGGATTTGTTCGTGAAGAGGTTGTATAGGGTGCCTTTTATCCATGAGATATATTCTAAATCATATTAAAGATGTCATGAATGATCACCATTAAATTGAGGTAGGTGTATATATTTCATCACAATATATTACATTCCTTTTATTTCATTTTTTAATAATTCATTATTAATTTTATCAGAATATGAAATACCCATGAGGGGACGATTTTTTAAAAAAGTGATTTTAAATCTTATTATGGGGTGCAAACCTATTCAATCGGTTTGTGTAAATTTTTATGTATCCTTTTAAATAATTATTTTGGTTTGAAATGTGTTTTTGATCACCTAATTTAGGTTTTTATAATTCTTGTATCAAATTACTTTCAAACCAAATGGTTGGTGTTTTGAAAGTGTTATAAATGATCAAATTTTTTTCTTATTTCAAAGGCATGTGATATAAATTTTTGGATGTGGAATCCTTTTGATGAACTATATTTATTTTTATATAAAATTTTTGAGGACACTATTTATTTTTAGGTTTTTAAATGATTTGTTTGATTTTAAAAGTGTATGCTATCCCATGTGGTTTATATTTTGAAACATGTTAGTGTCCTTTAATGTTTTGAAAGATGTTAAAAAGGGGGAAGTTTGAGTTTTCATTTGTGTTTCAAAAGTGTTTTGATATAATTTGACCAAAAAATAGATTGGGACATATTTCAAAAATGATGAAATAGACTAAATATCCATTCATGTTTTATTTTTTAAAAAGAGATTGCCTATTTGGATTTTTATAGAAAATAATTTTATAGAAAAGTTGTGATACACTTTTGGGACCCTTGTGAACCTTGTATTCACATGGTGGCTTCTAATCCCTTGATTATATTTTTATCATTGATTCATTTTTTTTGTTACTTATATTTATTGATTATGGATATTTTTTTGTTACGGTATAGAAGGTGAGGTGTAAGTTATTTTCAAATGTTTAATCATTGGGTCAAGTAATTTTTTATGATTCTCACATCAATTTGACTCATCATGGGATTATTGGGAAGATAGTATATGCCTTGTGTTTGATTAAAGCCTAATGTATATAGGGGGTTGACTAAGAAATTATTGTTTGGATACTCCAAGATGGTGATATTGTAAGGAGTATAAATACCCTCTTCTAGAAAATGTTTTTTATATGATCTCTTGGGAAATGGATTCCTAGGGAGACTATTTTATTTGATCCCATGTAAAAATGAATTCCACATGAAATATCATCCTTGGTCATGTGGGTGATGGCCTTCACAATATTTTATCTTCAGGTAGTTCAGCAAGACTTTCAAGGATGTTGAAAGGTTCAGTATTGGTTGTCTAGGTTCCTTATCTCCAGTTCAGGTCATTTTATTAACATATCTTAGTAATGATTCCCATGAAACTAGGATCATTTTAAGGATCATTTACTGGATATATCATTTTTATTTTTTTGTATCCCCTTCTATTTATATTATTGTGTGGCACAAATATTCATATTTTGTCTTTACCCATTTTTTTTGACATGACATATTAGTTCCTAGTTGTCTTCTTTACTCCTTCTTTCGTTCATTTTCATTCCAAATGTTTTTAAAAGGTATTCAAAATTTTATAAAATAAAAGAATAAGGAATCATTATTTTTTAAAAATAAAATAGTTTTAATAATGTATTTGAAAATTGTTCTCAAAAGATAATGTAGATAATTTTTTTGAATTTGAAACTATAAGTAGGAATGGGTTTTTAAAATTGAGGTTTAAGATGTTGTTATGAGTTTTATAGAAATAGTTGGTTTTCAAAAATGTTTTATAAAACCATATAGTATTTATAAACCAACTATTTCTATGATGACCAGGCACTATAGTTTCCAACCCGCGGGGATTGGGAAAACCCTTCGAGTCATGTGGAAATCTAATTTACAAGACATGTTTGATGAAAAATAGGTGTAGTTCATTAAAAAGTGGTATCAATCATTTGGTTCTAAAGGGGAAAAGTTTTTTTAGGTTCCCACTTTTTATTTGTGGTATTTGTAGTTTGGAGATATGTTTATCAGGTATTGGGAGGTATATTCAAGGAGAGTGTCACAATCTCTTTCTTTCCCTATTTGTTGGGTTTCATGGTCTGTTGAGATTTTTTAATTTAATTAAATTGTTTCATTTGATTTCATTTTTTGTATTATGGTTTAGTGTATATGGTAGTGTTGTTTTGATCCTTATTGGAATTGATTTATTTTCCTTTGGGGTTGTATGTGATGTCTTTTATGGTGATGATGAATCATTTCAAGATAAGTGGTTTGTTATTAGGTCCTGAACAACCATGAAACTATAAAATGCTTTACTTTGGACATGATTTAGGAACTATTACATGACTGGAATGTGATATTAAAACATTTTTCCATGTTGGACATAATTTATCATCCTAGTGGTTTTTTTATTTATACCTTCACTCTAGGATTTCCTCTATTCATAGACAATGGGAAAACTATCATGGTTTTCTTTCATAGTAGGTTTTCATCATCGAATGGTGTTTTAGCTGTGGTTTATATTATGCATTTTTTATGTTATATTTTATGTGGTGGTAAACTTCTTTATGTGCGTTAAAAATGGATTTCAGAAGATAAATGTTTTCATTTTTAAAATGAGGCTTTAAGGATTGTTTTTTTGAAATTGGTTTATTTTCATGGATTTTTTTTGAAATTATTGATTTCATTTAGAAATTTATAAAATGGTATATATGTGGTTGATTCCTTTATTCACGTTCACATAGTATTATAAAATATAGGGTTCCTATTTGAATGAAAATTGATGATTTTAAAATTGGATTTTTTACCTTCGGTGGGTTTATTTCAAAAGGGAAGTGATTTTAAAACTATTTAAAATTGAGAAGGTATATTTTATTGTTAATAATAGTTTGGATTATATATTTTAGATCAAGTGGTGGTTATTTTAAAATCAATTTTGGAAATATATTAAATTCTCCAAGATGATAGAGTTGTTGGGGTTGTAATTGTAAAATTGTTTCAATTTTGTTTTTGAATGAAATAAGGCCAGGTTTTATCAGTGATTTAGTTTTCAAAATTGGATTTCGGGACTCTTGTTAAAGATATATGGTTTTAAAAAGGGGGTTGTTATTGTATTGACTAGTCTTTTTTGTGTTTTCCCTTCTGTGTTTTTTGATAGACTTGTACAAAGTTCATGACCATGTTAGGGTCTATATACTTCATTTTATGATGTAAGACTATAAGAATGTTCTAGTGTATATGTAGAGTGTTCTTATTAGGGGGTTTTCTCTTTATATGTTAACAATTACAAGGAACTAAATAGAACACCATGTTTGTTTTCCTTTACAAATTTTGTGCATTGGAATTATCTAGGATAATACTTCTTTAGTGGCTCTTTTATTGATTTTTGGGTCCCGTGGTGTGGACCTATGAACCTTGTTTTTATGGTTGGATTAGTGAGAATAATTTTTATTAGAGAGTCTTGTATAATATATGGTTAATAATGATTCCTTGGTCTATTTTAGAAGCTTTTGAAATTGATGGATGATTGTCAATCATTTAGAAAAGCATTCATGTGTTGGTTCATTATCTTGTGTATAAAAGACTATTTTTGGAATTATGATCATTGATCATAGTGAATTTTTCACTTGAGGAGGCCTTTACCTAGTGTTTATTAGGTTCTTATTTTGATTCACATTGAAATTAGTGTTACTTTAGTGAGTTTTCAGACCAAATTATTTATTGATGTTTATTGTTTAACTTTTTTGGTGTAGATCGTGGTTCATTTTGTGGCTGTTTATTTATACATGGGAATAACCCAAGGAGCATACAAGGGTACCTTAGGGAAGTTTGTTTTTTCATGGGAAATTTATTACACAGAAATTTATTTTAGATCAAAATCACCATGGGATGGAATTCCATATAATTGGAATCTAAACACCCTCACATAATAAATGTGACCCTTAAGTTATAGACGTACATTTATAATTGAGGAATTTTTTCGATCATTGATATCCTTATTTGGATTTCATCGATTAGTGATGTTGTTTTTTTGTCCCCTGTTATTTTTATTGTGTGGTTTTATTCTATTAAACTTTATCTTTTGTTGTTGGCTGGCTATGGCTTGTGAGGTTTTTTAAATTCCCTTTGGATATTTTGGGAAAGTAGTTTCTACCGGTTTCATTGTCATATATTAATTCTAAAAAGGGGGGAGAATGGTGATTACTCTTTTACTCTTTAAAACCCCATTGACCAGTTATTTATTGGTTTATCTTGAGGATTCTCTTTGTTTTTTTGTTGAATTATTGATTTCATGAGATTTTTTTATAGAATTCATTCACCTAAACATATAATTTAACCAAAAAAGTATGGGGTTATAAATGAATTGGTGGGGATGTTTTTGATACCTTTAATGTAATTATAGAGATTATGTTATGTGTTTTTAAGTGTTCATGGTTCATTATAATATTCCATGGAGTTTTGTATCTAAAATTAGAAATCGGTAATTTTTTATTCAGTGAATGATTAAGATGTATAGTTTGAAGGAAACTGTGTGGCTTACCTTACATGGCTCTAATAAACCCTTAATTTTAGTTCTTTCTAAACATGTATGGTTTCAGTGTCATGGTTGGTGTATGGGTTTATTCTAAACTATACTATTCCTAGGAGAATTTGAGTAGGACTTCTGGAAAGACTAGAAAATACCACATAACTTGTTCTTGGTTTGGTAAAATGTGCAACAACTATGTGAATTTCCACTACAATTCTATAGTTACATTTGGAAATGTTAGAGCATTTTTTTTCTTGTTTTGTGGTTTTTAAGGGTAAGACTTTCAAATGTAATTTTTTTATAAATTTGAAAACATACAAATGAAAAACGTTTTATAAAACCCCATGGGTACACCAAGAGGTCTACCAAGATTAATTAAATAACTAAATTTTTTTCCCTTTTCTCAAATTAAAGCCTCAAACCCTCTATTTCTCCCCTCTATCATTATAATGGTCCGAGTTCACCCTCTTTGGGTGCATCAACCTTCCTCATTTAATTTTGGTTGTCTTTCACGTTATATTTGATATGGTTTATTGATAGTAAGTCCCTTTATACATATCTCTCCTTTCTATTCCTTATTTATCTAGTGATTTTTGTTCTCCCATCCATGATTGGCCCGAAGGCCTTCTTGTTTTTATGTGGAATGATTTTAGGGAATTAATTTGTTTGAATCATATCGAATTGTTTTTTGAGAGGTTTTATATGGAATATCAGGTCTTAAGGGTTTGTTCTCCATTATAGGTAGTAAATGTTTTCATGATCTCCATTGATTCAAGGTATTTTTCTCTTATTCATCACTTTATTTTACATTAATTTATGTTCTTATTGTTTGAAAATGATTTTATAATGTTTTACTAGTATATAAGACCTATACATGAACAATTTGATGTAGAAAAATGATTTAAACCTTTTCAGGGAATTTTATTCCATACCAATTGTTTTGTAAAATTCCAATTTTGACTTTTAAAAAATTATTACTGTTTTAAAAGAGATGTCGAGCACAATCATGTGATATTTTTATTATTCTATATAAAATGAATTTAAAACAATTTTTTTGGTCTTTTGAATGGTTTTAAATCATTTTAAATGGGTTTTTTATTTTAAAGGGATGTGATAACCATTTTTTTATCTTGAAACTTTTTATAACATTTTTTTAAATAGCTAACGTATTTAATTATTTTGAGACTTCCAAATCATTTTTTATTTAAAAATAATTTTTTATCCCCTGTTGTTTTCATTTTTAATCTTCTTAGTGGATTTTAATACATTAAAATACATTATTAAGATTGAAGAGTGAGTTCCCATTTCAGTTTCAAAATAACTTTTATAAAAATTGTTCTAAAATTAGATTGGGAAATATTTTGTAAATAATGAAATAGATTATTCATTATAAGCATGTTTTTTTAGTTTTAAATAGGTGTACCTTTTTTATTTTAATAGAAAATGAGTTTTCATAAAAGGTGTGATTCCTTTTTGGTCCCCTTATAAACCTTGTAAAACCATGGTGGATTTTTATTCCATGAGGAGACATTAATCATTGTTTTATTATATATTATTCTTATATTTTTTGATATTGGGGTTATTTATTTTGAGGTTATGGTGGAATGATTTATTTTAAAAAATATTTCCTTGTGTTAAGGAATGTCTAATTGTTCTCAACCCCGTTTGACATATCATGGGAGTCCAATATAGATAGTATGTGGCCTATTTGGGAGGAACCCCTAGTGGATATAGTGCATATACATGGGAAGAATTGCCAAGCTACTCTGAGATGGTGATACTAGAAAGAATAGTAGTCCCCTATGTAAGAAATTTTCTACTATATGACCGCGTAGGTGAAGTAATCCCAGGGAAATCACTTTAGTAGATCCCATGTATAAAGCTGTTCAATGGAAAATTTAAAAAAACCCAAAACCTAGTGACCTAGATCCAGTGTTCAATTTATTACATTTGAATATATATTAGGGATCACCTCACCATGGATTGATCAGTTTTGTAGTCTTGGAGAACAAGATACAAAGATGATACAAATTTTTCATTTAGAATAGATTGAAAAAATAATATTGTAAAACATTCATCAACATTGAACTCATTCAAATAATTCTTCTTTATATCCTGGGGAAAGAAAAAAGAATAATTTTTATCTCAAATTCTCAATAAGGGTTGTTTTCAATAGAAGCGATCATGAGTAAAAAAGTAAAAATTAATATGGAAAAGAAAATAACTGAAAACACATTCAATTTAATCAATAACCTGACAAAAAATAATCTAATGATAATAACTCTATAATAATATCATGGATAATAATAATTGATTTATTAATGAAGGAAATGTTTAATATTTTAGGTCATGATCACATATATCATGATATTTATACCATCATGACCTTGTGACAATAATGGTTAAAACTATATATAAAAACCCATTTATTTTCACCAACTGATTTGTCTCGTAATATCTAATGATGAATTGAGGGTTATATAATTCTTAGCCCCAACTATCAAAACATGTCCAAATCATTCCTCATATATTTAATTACTAATTAAATTCATGAAAAATATTCCTTATCAATAAATAACGATATTGATGAATGAATATGGATTTAATGAGATTTTCTGAGTCAATCAAATATTTATCCAAGTAAAACACCAAATATATTAATGATATATAGTTTATGAAATATGAATACCCATGAAAATGAATATTTATATTTAAGGTAAATGTAATGTCTAATTATCACATTAAAATTATTGTTTCCAGAAAAATTTAACAATAATAATATCAACGAGAGGTAGTATAAATTTTAACATAAATTCATTTCTATTGGAATAATAATGGGAAAGGAATTAAAATATCAAAATAATCATTCATAAAATATTTTTTCTTATAAAACTATTGAAAATATGTAGAAGAAGATAAATTTTGTAAAATGGTTATGGTGGAGGTGAATTATACTATCATCGTATACGTTAAAAATTATTCCATTTGACTTTTGTAAATAAATTCAAAAACTTTCCTTTCAAAAATAGTAGAAATATTTTATTCAATCTCCGTTTAAAATTCAATGTTAAAGAAAGTTTCCTTAATAAATAATTTTGTTAAATAAAATGACTTTTCTAAAAAAATGAAAAATAATGATAAGGAGGAAAAATATATCGAATTAAAAAAATTGATTTTTATTTTAAATATTTATTTGCTTGAACATTTTACCAAAGAGAGGAAAATCTGGAAAAAAATTGAAACTCTATTAATTTTCAATTTGTAATAAAATTATTGGATATTAATATGGATAAATGATAATATTACTTCATGAAAATAAATGCAATCCCAAATGAAAGTGAGACTGTAAAATAGATTCTTACCACTTTGGTAACTATCTAAATGTAACCCCTTGAATAAATAAACTTGAAATGAAACATTAATAGTCATGTATAAATTATTTTTCATGTTAAATATATCATCATTAAATTATATACACCATATATATATGTATAGGTACATAATAAAAAATGACTCAATGGAATAGAAATTGGAATGAAATATAGTACCTCACACTTCCCTTTAGTTGAACGTATTTTAAAATCCTATATAATTTTTCTCAACATGTTATTAATTTATATAAGAACCATATTAAAATCTTTCATACCATATATGATCCTTTTATAATATATTATCACTCATTAGTTAACAATATTTCATTTTACCCTTGTTTCGGGTGTGAATTGCCTTGTTTTTTCTTGCATGTTTGTGAGGAAGGTTCTTGTTCATATAGATGGTGTATAATTCCATAAAATACAAAATTATATTATTTTTATAAATATCATCTTTTTTAAAGTATATCATTTTATAATAATTCATTAATTTTGGACAAATAAAATGCATTGCATCTCCTCATGGAGATGGTTGTTCATGTGTACGCACATGCAATGATATAATTACACTAATGGGTGAAAGTGTAATGAAGTTGATGATTTATTAATTTTAAAAAATAAATATCATATAAAAATTTTTATATATGTTAATAATTTCCATAAATATTACTATTCATGTGCTTTGGTGATACAAAACAATTTAAAGTGATTCATTTGGTGGTAGTATTCTATAAACACAAGTAATGGATTTTTTCACATTTTTATAGAGCCTGAGATTGAAAAATATTATAAAAAAAATATCTATGTATATAAGAGATAATTTTTTTTATTTAATTATAGTTTTTAAGATATAAAATATATTTTAAAAAGAATAATGGAAATGAAAGATTTTCCTATGAGGATTACCTTAACTTGGAGAACCCACAATTGGATATATTCTTAAGGAACCTAGGGTTTATCTTTTGGAAATAACAATAGTTATATAATACGGATATATATATATATATATATTAGTTGTATTTTTTAGCTTTTGTTTTATCTAAATATACATGGAGGTGTGAATAAGGGATGTGGGAGTGTACTTTTATAATTGAGGAGGAGTGTTGTTTTTTAAAATACAGAAAACTATTCAATAAGGGGATGTCACACTCAACCCAGGTACCTCAAAAATTGAGAAATAATTTGGTGTATAGATTTTAAGTTCTATAATAACATCTTCCACTAAAAATAAACATGTTTTAAACATGTTATTTCTTTTTCATTCAATGTTACTCACTTTAGAAATTTTATTTTTAACTATGGAAAAAAGTTTGTTAACATTGTTATTTTATATATTAAGAAAAACATAAAATGATCCTTATTAGATAATTTAGACCAAATAATTTTAAATATTAATTAAATTTTCATAAATAAAAAATTATATGCGTGCAAAAAATAAATTTTAATACAAATTCATTCACAGTACAAACCCACATTATAACCATAATTGTATTAATTTATTAACATTGTCTTTACTATAAATTATGAAAAAAAAAATTATGTTGAGTTCATTAAAACATTTTGATTATTTTGATTCCAAATATGGAATAAATTTTATCAAGATTCAATTTACATAATTTCTACAATTTAAATTAAATTTAAACATGAATATATTATCAAAAATTGGTATTCAAGTAATATATTTTTCAGGCATAACATGACCTCATAATTAATACATGACTAGTAATTATTATTGTATTATTTTAAATTCATACTTTTAGACATATAATCAATTAAATTCATCCAAATTATTAATAATAATTTTTTTTAATTATTTAAATTTATAAACATTATTCCATTTAAAAAAAGTTTTTCTCAATCATTAGTTTTCCAAAAAATCCGACTTTTACCATCATATGATATTAAATATATTTACAAAAAAATTATAGACAATAAATTGATATTTATACATATCATTTTACATTATTTTCTAAAAATGGGGTTTTTTTAATATTCTGCATTTTCAATTATTCATAAAAACATATTTATAAGGGAGAGATTTCAAAAATTATTTCAAGGCTGGTTTTGATAAATTATGCTCAAAATCCATATTAATTTGATATAATTATAATTTTTTAGGAAATTTTAAATTTTTAATATATTTTATATTAATTTGAAAATAATTTTCACTTACTATAATCTTTTCTCAAGTGTCAGATTCGTCCCTCCTTTAAAAATGTCATCCTCAATATTTTTATGGACATTACTTTATAAATAAATAAGGATGTTTCTTCTTCACAATATCTACTATTTCCCTTGTTTCTTTCTCTATTTTATAATTTATCCAAAGTAACATTTTTATTTGAGTCATATGATCCTAAATACATATTCTCTAGTATCAAGAATCTTGGTGGTATCTTCAAAGTAAGATATGTCATCATCTAATTATATTTATTCGTAAGTGAGCACATACATCTGGTCTAGAATATACATACTTAATAATGATATATGGAACACATCATGTAATTCAGATAGGCATAGTGTAATTTCTAATTTGTAATCCAAATTTCTAATTAATTCCAAAATTTAAAATGTTCTCTTGTATCTAGGGCTTAGTTTCCCGTTCTTATCAAACCTTATAACACCCATTCATGGTGATACTTCAAAAAAAAACATGATCCCACACTTGAAATTCCAAATCATGCCTTTGGTTGTCTGCATAACAGTTTTTAATTCCTTGAGCTAATTTAATATGAGTTTGAATAGTATTTAACATTATTTTTGCATCCTAAACAATTTTTGGGCCTACAAGTTTCCTTTCACAAAATTTATCCCAAAAAGTGGGAGTAAGATATATTTAGCTATAAAATACTTCAAATGCCTCCATTTAAATACTTCAGTGGAAGATATTTTTATAATAAAACTCAGCCAAAGGTAAATAATGATACCACATAACATTAAATTCATGTGATCATGACCTAAAAATTCATCTAATGTTTGATTAGTCCTTTAGAATTGCCCATCAGTTTGAGGATGGTTTGTAGTGCTCAAATAAATCTCCATATCAAAATACTTATAAAGAGACTTAATTATTTTTTATATAAAATAAAGAACAAGATCATACACAATTGATAATAGTGAGCCATAAATTCTTACAACATCATTATTATAGAGTGTTGGGAGGATCTCATGAGGTAAATATTTAGTTATATTTAGTAAACCTTTGTATTTGGTTAGGTGATCAACAATAACCTATAATGAATCCTTACTCTTATGAGTGTCAAGAAATATATTGCAAAATCCTGAGTAATATTATCCTATTTCCACATAAATATAAGAAGAGGATTTATGAATACTCTAGGATGTTTTCACCCATACTTCACCTATTAGAAAATTAACCATCATGAAACTTAATCCACAATTCCACACATTATGTTATAAAACCAAAAAATATCCCTAAAAATCCATTATATTTTGATTTTAGCATGTTGATTAGAGAAATGTTAGATATGGGCATCATCCAACAATCTCATTTTTTAGCTCAGGTATAGATGGAAGAAAGTATCTTTCTGAATTTTAGAATGTAATCTTTCAAAATGCTGTCTTTAAAGTTACCATCATTCATGGAATTAATTTTCTTATAAAAAACCCATCATATGCTTGGGTCAAAATATTATTTTCTAACAAATATTGTTTGGAAATAATCTAAAAATGATGTGAGGTATCCCCTTTGATAAAAACTCTTGTATCCAACTTTACAAGATCGTTGAACTTAGGATCCCTGTTAATTATCATTTGGATCAAAACCCCTTGGTATTTACTTCTCAATGTTTTTTCTTCCTTATTTTCCTCCCATGGGTGGTAGTGTATTTAGAAAATAAACAATGAGTTGCTTGTGACATAGAAAATTCCTTATATTTAAGTCTTTTGTGAAATAATGTATTTTGGACTCCTATGATCAATGTAAATATTACTTATTCCACCATAGAGATAATTTCTCCATACTTAAATGTGAATATTATAGTGACCAACTATAGATCATGCGTTTTATAGTTATTTTCATGACTCTTTTACTACCTTGCTGCATATGCAATAATTTTATAATTTTTCAAAAGGACACAACTAAGTCCATTTTTTGATGCACTAATATATATCACAAACTCATCATTTCCAGATCGTAGAATCAAAACAAGATTTTGGTCCAATATCCTTGTGAATTATTCAAAACATTCTTCACATTATATTTTCCATATGAAAATAAACAATTTATATTTAATCTTAGTCTAGGATAATTATAAATCAATCTTTGATATTAACCTATCAAACCAATTAAACTACATACCTTTGTTATGTTCATTGGTGAATTCCATTCTCTAACAACCATTTTTCACATAGGATCAACTGATATTCTGTACATGGAGACAATATAGCCAAGAAAAGTAACATTTTGAATCAAACATTCATACAATCTAAATATTCTATATAAATATTTTCCCTAAATATCCTCATAAGTGAACTATATATGATTATCATGGTCCTAATAGACCATATAATTCAACAAGATATCATCAGTGAATCCAATAAGCAAAGCATAAATATTTTCCTTAAATTATTTTTTCTTTAGATACATAAAAGAATAGAGTTCAGTTGTCAATATAAATAGAATTACAGTAAAATATCCTGGTATATACCTCATATGAAATTTTTTCATTGGAATATTTTCACTCTTACTCATAATTAGTGATACCCTTAATGAAGGTAACTTTTTAAGAAATATTCACCTCAATGATGCTCTTTGATTAATTCAAAATGTGTGGTATAGGATACTTGTTCTTTATTATTATAGGATTGATTTCGGAGAAAACAATGCATAGTCTCATGGATACATCTTTATTCTTGATGAAAAGAATATGTAATCCTTATGTTGAAACACTAAGGAATATAAAGAAACTATCACATTACTACTTTATTTGTTTCTTCAATGCCACTAATTCTATAGTGGCCATTCTATAGGGTGTCTTTGATATCTATCTTGAAATAAGGATTAAATCATGGGAAAATCAACCTCGTGATTCAATGGATGTTCACATAATTACATAAGAAATTCATCAATGTATTACTATGAAATTTTTATGTCCTCAATTTGAAGATTAATTATTCCATCCATAGATTTTATTTCCATTATTCTCCATAAATGTCATTCAGAAGAGCTACTTTTGTAAAGTTAAATTATACAAATGGTTACAAACCATTGGCATAGTGGGGTAAACCATTACTATACAAGATCCCAATGGTTTTCCAAACCATTGGGTAGACTAGAATCAGGATATACATATACCGATGGTTTATAAATAATTGTTGGTATATGGTTGAAGACATAATGTTTGCAAATGGATTCATAGAACCGTTGAGATAGATAATTTCCAACAGTTTTAAACCTTTGGTTTACAAAGGAAATAGTGTAATACAAATAGTTTTTTAACCGTTGGCGTAGATTTTTTCCAATTGCAACATACAACCATTGGTATACTTAACTTGTCTAGGGATATATCAATGCTTTAGTAACCATTGGTATAAATTTTTATCAACGGTAGTACATAAACATTGGAAAAAACATGCTCTTTCAGCACTATACCAACGGTTATAAAATGTTGGTATTGTATTCACCCAAATTTACAGCTCCACAATAGCTCTCCATATCATCTTTAGCATTTCATACATAAACCTGCACACAAAATTCAATATACAGAAGCCTCCAAATTTTATACACCATCCTCCAACATTGAATACATTTCACAGAGCATAATAATATGAAAAATCTCTACAATACAATATATATAATTTTAAAAATTTATAACATCTTCAAATTTTTTATTCCATTTGAGGAGCTTATAGCATGTGTGGTGACCATGAACAAAGAACATACCAAATAACATACCTCATTAAAAGGAATCTATTGATCATAACTCACCCATGGATATGAGATGTTCTAGATAGAGGGATGTTACCCACTGTATTTTGTTTGAGATGCAATGTCAGGAGCTGTGAGATATCATATTATAACATAGTTTCTCATTACCCTTATAAGTTTATAACTAACATAAGAGTGGTTAGGGTGGTTGAATTTAAACCTGTATTAGTATTGAACCCTAGAGCATGTGTCTTTGAGCATAGTGATGATGATAATGTGTTTGTATCAATGGGCATGTGTGACTTAAGTAAAGTAGTTTTATTTGGCGTATGTGATGTCGTGTGTTTTAGAATAGGGGTAGGAGTTACTCACATGAGAGGTGGATTGTGTGATTCTATACAAAATGGACTAGTTTTTAGAGCCTAATGATCTATAATCATGTATTAGTATAGTTTTGATTGGGTGGGTTTAGGGATTGAAAATATCCATGAAATGGACCAACCCGATATCATAGTTGTTTTAGATGTGTGGGTAACATGTAGATATTTTAGAATATGGGATCAATTAATAAAAGTTTTATTATTTTTACTATGTTGTTAGGGTGACAATTTTTTTTCTTAAGGAAGGTGGCTTCAGAGCTAGTGAATTTTTATTGAGGTTGGAATTGGAGGGAAGGATCATTTGGATGCCTGAACATGAGATTATTTTTGTGTTCTTTTATGTGTAGTATCAGAATAGGGGTACACTTGAGTATTTTTAATGACATCACATGTTAGTTTTTATTGAGTTGGTTGTCTCCGTAGTGTGGTGGTTGGTCTAATAGAAATGTTCTTAGAGTGATTCTTTTTAAAGTTAAACTAACATTCCAAAGAAAATATCAATTATTAATGTTCAGAAATTTGTCAAAGAATGACATGTGACCCCTATGTTTTGATGAAAATAAGTTAGTATTCACTATATATTCATGGATATTGGGAAATTATTATGACATTATTGTGGGTGTGTTGACCTGAATCTTTAGAAGTGAATAATGGTAGTGTTATGGAATGAGCAAAATGTGTGAGATAGATCTTATTACATATTATGGGGGTTGTTATTAGAAGCCAAAAACATGTGGTAAATTATGTTTGTACTATATTTTACTTGATAGAGGGATAACCACACCCAATCATTGAAATTTGAAATTAATGGAGAATGGTTCATGGAGGTTGGGATTTTTTTTCCTATAAAGCAAAGGTAACAACACTCTTATGGTGTGGAGTGATGTATTAGTTATGGGCATGTGACCCTTGTGATGGGAGGTTCATGAGAGTGTAGAGCCGACCAAGGGATTTAATGATAACATTATTATACTGGTGAATAAGTGTACCCAAATACATTTGTAATCTATGGTGAATTCCATGTATAAATTGAGACGTGATATGGGGTGGAGTCTGAGTATAGGTGTTGGATTTCAGATGGTTATCATAATCCAACAAAGGAGATCACATGTTGAATTAGGTTAAAACAATGATGTGGGTACATAAATTACAGTGGGGTTCCTTTAGTATTATAATCATTATTATTGGATATTTAGGTAGTGTGTATGTAGTTAAATGAAAACGTTTTATAGAAGGTTTTTCTGATGTATATCGTACTAGTGTTTTTGCATGAGATAGATTGTGATGATTTCAAAAATGAATCGGGTGCATCTATTTGGGTATCAAGGGTGAGTTTTATGATATGGATATGGATTTTTTATAAATAGATAAAGTGTTTAGTTCTCTCCTAGATGGTGGATTAATTCCAATTTTGGCACCAATAAAGAATAAGGTGTTGATACTAGTGTAAGACTAGTGTTCTTGCACATGTCTAGGTGAGGGGAATTGAGAACCACACTGAGTGGGTTAGTGGACAACTATAATCTTTTCATGGTAGTAAATTACAATTTTGGTAGGAACCATTGCATGTAATTATCCCTTGTACATGGTTCTATAGTGGGGAGAACCAAAAAATCAATAATTAATTGGGGGATAAAGCTCAAGCAAATAAAATTTGTGACTCGCCAATGGTTAGAGAAGGGGTTTACTTTAAAAATATTTCTCAAGAAATCTTGAATAAATCTTCATGGAAGGAATAATATGAAAAGGGTATTAGAAGTATGTACTATTTGAGAAGGATTAACTCCACTAAAAATTCCTTATTGTCACTAGAAACTGGGATGAATTTCTGGATTTCCAATTACTGTGATGACAAACCGCATCTTGTTTTGGCCTTGATGAAGTGTGGTAAGGGCTCTATTGAATGTATAAATAAAGGGAACCGGAAATCCTAGTGCGAAAAGAAGAACCAATATTTGTATTTCTTAGGTAGTGAAGGAATTGACCTTATAGATTTATATGAGGGCCTTTTTATGAGGTCTAGTACTGATAAGGGGAAATATACAATTGTGATACTAATTCTTATTCACTTGTACATATTTGTTTGGATTATTAAAAAAATTCTAATATAGGGTATCAAAATGGGAATATTTCTATAATGTTGGTATCCATATCAAAACAGAAGGGAGCTAAGAATGACCCTCCAGCTATGGCTAAATCAAAAGTCAGCACCAGGGACAATAATTATGCTTTTAGAAGGGATTCCTATGGAACTAAAAATGAAAAGGATAATTCAATGGAAAAGGATGATCAAGGTGAGGTGGGAATGAGAATAAAACCTGATGTGGGAGGGGTGTAGAAGAAAATGGTACCTAGGGCTTCTCAAACTTTAAATTTATACATGGCTACTCCAAAGTAGAGGAACACACCTAAAGGACACAAAATAAAGGAAGAATTGGAAAAAATCCCTTTGAGTGGATGTTTCAATCATGCCATCTACTAAAAATCATATCAACATAGTTAGCATTGGCGGTGTCACTATGGGGTTGGATGATCTGTTCATGATAGGTGAAGCTAATTCCTCAATGAAGAAGCAAGTCCATGTGGTGGTCCCCCTCGAGCTGGCTGATGAGAACCATTTGAAATTATGTAAGAGCATAATAAAAAATTTCATATCAAATACTCATAATAGTTCAAGAAAATAGAATATATATAGCAAGATGAACAACTAGAATATATCAAGTAATATGGAATAATTAATTGTGGAATTTTATAGGTATCATGGATTTATACAAGTTAATGGAAAGACATTAAGCATTATGACTGCTAAAGACCATGATTATAAGTTTAAAAACATGAAAGAGACATATGGGAATTCTTTAGGTCTCCATCTCCCTACTTATTTAATATTTTAAGTGGTATGATATTAATACATTATCTTATTACAATAATACATGATTAGATATATTATATAAATTAACCAATGGAACCACCATGGTGTGGTTGTTTAGACCATGTTGTAGTTTTTGTTGGTGTAATCCATCACATAGTGAGTGTTACCATGCTATGGTGTTCATCATTCAAGTGTACATCTTATTTGACATAATGTGGATCAGATTTTATCTTCTACTCAAAATATCATACCTGAATTCAAAAAAAAACAAACCTAATTGTAAACACAACCCTAAATAAATCATAAAGAACCAAAATTATTGATCAAAACACCAAACAAAAAACAACCCCCTGACATTAAATCAATCCAAATGAAAAAAGGTAAAAATATTCTTGGTAGAACATATAACTTCATAAGAACATAACAATTTGATGTGGATATTGAATCAAGGAAGGATTGAAAAGAATAGAGGAATAGTAAATCAAAAAAAAACAACCTTGTATTTAAATAAATCCGAATGAAAAATAAGAATAAATGGAGGAATAAAAAAAATTAAGTTAAAACCTACACATTGGAAGAGGAGGAAAAAAATCGATTGTTTGGGAGAGGTTCTGCACAAGAATAATTTGGAAGAATGATTCACATGGGAAGAATGGGGGATCTAGTTTAGGGAACAATGTGGGCGGATTAGGATGGTATCTATTTGATTCTATATGTGTGGTATTCCATCCCAACAGTTAATTAAAACCACTGGTAAATGTCATTTAAATTGACAATACCAACAGTTCTATAAAACTGTTGGAAAAAATTGTGGTATCCCAATAGTTATATGAAACCATTTGGAAAACTGCCTCTAATAGGACCTATCCCAACGTCTTTTCAAAACATTGGGAAACCCCTCCCTTAAAACAAGCACACCAATAGTTTGCAGCAAACTATAGGCATAATTACCCTTTCCCAAGGGTTGAAATAAATGGTTGGGATAAGAGTGTTTTTATAAGGGGGATTTCTAGTATATACATGACATAGATGGCTTTATATTTACTAAATTTATAATGAAATTCACATCTTTTTCATGAGTTGTAATTTTATTCTCTATTCAAAAAATATTTTTGTAATATTTTGAAAGACAATCCATAAAAAATATTATACCAATTTCATCCATATGTATGATTACAATGTCAATAAATAGAGTGTGTTTATGAGTCAAAATGGGAACTACCTGACACATCCTTATTATAGTGAGACATCACTAGATGTTTTGACTGAAAACACCCTTCTTAAGGTGGTAGGGAAATATGTAATTTTTCTAGTTTACATGGAATATATTAAATATTGCATGGATTTATACTCAAATAAAAAATTATCTAAATTTTAATCATGGATAAAAGTTCATACCACCATATCATTAGAAACATCCACCTTAGCATTGGTGATCACATAGGCTTGGCCTTCTCCCCTCATCCACTTATATGCTTTGTTCCATTGACAGTTGGGGAATTTGTGTGAATAATTCCACATTTATCTATTGTTTAAGAAAAATTTGTCATTGTTTTTTCTTCCCCTTTCATTTTTATCTAGATGAACCTTATCAACGCACTTGTAAAAAATTTCCATGCACTTCAAAAAATTTATAGGATGTTTCTTCCAACATTTTTTACATGATATAAATTGATTCATTTTCTTCTTTTTATTAAATCTGTTCCAATTTTCTTAGTTCATAGATGAACTCCTATTTTCGTGATTCACCTTTAATATATATGATCTAAAAAATTCCTTCTCTCTTTTGATGGCATATAAAAATATTTCATCATATGATGAAAATGTTTGAGAAACCATATCACATTCGAGATTTGGATAGAACACATTAAATAAATGTCCAATCCTTTATTCTCTATTTTCTATGTAATCCATAAAAACATGGCTAGTTTATAATGGTATAATCCTACTACAAAATACTTTCTTATGCCTTTTTCTTTAATCTAAGGAACTTAATTTTCACTTCAATTTTTTTTCATGAGGTAAATATTTATTGAAGACTGTTTCTTTAAAATATATTTATTACATGTGTTTTATTTTCTATCCATCCTTGGTATTCTTAATGAATGACCACCATTGATCTGTATCACCCTAGAGAAAATATACTTCCAGTATAACCTTTTTCTGTTGATAGATTCCCAGGTTCAAAAAATAACTTTATGGGATTTTGTTCATTTATAAACTACCATGAGATTAGTAGTCCCATTAAATGATGGGGGATTATATCACCAGAAGTGATCCAACATCATAGATTTACATTTTGGAGTAATGTGTTACTCTATTTGGGTTAGGATATTATCTATAAATTGAGTAAAAGTCCTTAATATATCCATGATTTACTCATCTCCAATACAAGCTATAATGGCCTGATCATTATGGAAATTTTTATATTTACCATGAGTGTTGATATTATTCAT
This sequence comes from Viscum album, assembly GCA_963277665.1. Classification (NCBI taxonomy): domain Eukaryota; kingdom Viridiplantae; phylum Streptophyta; class Magnoliopsida; order Santalales; family Viscaceae; genus Viscum; species Viscum album. The sequence continues at coordinate 314,843,790 of OY728151.1, forward strand.
TCTTCCATGTTATATTTATAAAAAGTTGAATATATTTTATTATCTTCTGAGATTATTAATTTAAAATAATAATCAATAATTTTTTAACTAGGGTAACATTTAACATAAATCATAAATATATGCATTATTAATCTCGTAATCATTTAATAGGTTTCTTTGGGAGTATATTTAAAAAATTGTTCAAAATGTTTTTTAAAGGAATTGTGAATTATCTAAATAATATCCTCAAATATTATCAAATGAGTTGAATATTAAGGCCCATTTTCTTACACCAGGTCACACACAAGTCAAGCCAATGCGCCCTTTTTTGAGTTATTACCCCTTAGTACGACAACAGAAGAACCACCTGAACCTGTAGTATATAGATAGGGTTGTATTTATAAAAAAACTAGACAATATCTACCTGAACAAAAAAACTAGGATATCATTCCAAAATTTGGCATATCCTCAAAGGTTATCATAGAGTTATATTCCTTGATCTATGTTTTCCAAAATCTAGTTCCCAAGGTCTTTACTAAACATTCTCTAATACCAGGTACAACAACCCAGACTCTAGTAACTAAGAGGTAGTGGTCACTTTATTACATTGGCATAGATAAATGTGACACATCACCCAATATTGATCCTTTTAGTAGTATTGGGGAACTAGATACATACATGATGTTGGTTGGAGTAGATCAATCAAGACGGGGGTGAATTGAGTATCTATACAAATTTCTGTTAAAAATTGTTTCTTTAAAACAATACCCCAAAATAATGTAATCAAAGTCAGTTTGTAGTGAATTTACAAAAGTACGGAATGTTCAATTAATTTCTCAGAAGATTGATTAGTTCTCAACATTACCAATCAAAAGATCAGTGAAAATTTTGAAACTAATATACTGATTCAAAACCGATATAAACACTTACAAAACTAACCATAAAAGTTCAGTTTATCTTATTCTGAAATGAATTAAACACATATCAGATTAAAACATAAGACAAAATACACAGTGGATAAAAACAAGAGGTTCAGCCTCAAGATGATAATTAGTCCTATACACTTGGTGATCACTAGCCACCAAGTAGTTTATATTAATAAAATTTTGATCCAAACCATGGATCAGGATTCACAACAGCACACAGAGCTGTCCAGGTCACACTTCACCTCTAACACAATTATTCATGGGAAAACTAACAAACAGATCCCATAGGATCTATTTCACAGTTCTGCATGGGATACAAGATAGAAAAAGGGATTGAATATGAGGATATTTTAGTATCCTCCAGTTATTCTCAGGAGATAGTGAATATGGCACAAAAAAATTCACACACTGCTCAAAAATTACAAAAAATTACTATTGAGTTATAAAAGAAGAATAGATTTTAGAAATTGCATTGTGTTGTGTATTAATGATCTGGACTTAATAGATGTAGAGAAAATGATATTTGAGCCCTCTTCTGAACGTTGGCTCCAAAACAGAGTATCATAGTCTCTGTAATCTAGATTCCAAGGGTGAAAAGGTTCAGATCCCCTATGTGAGTATGTTTAGCAAGCTTTAGCAGATTACTGCTTGTTATATTAAAATCCTTGTACACTCAAGCTTCGAGTTCTTCTATTTTCAATCTCTCGCATATTCGCACAGCCAGCATTTTGTTTTTCTAGAAGGTTCCCACTGCGTGTTTTAAGGTTGAACTTTTAAACTTTTTATATTTCACGGTCTAATAATCATGAAGACCTCCCCCTGTCCATGCACCTCATACTTTCTATGGATAGTATTAAAGACAACATTAAATAATGTCATAAACATTAATTTGTATGAATATGATTGTTAGAAATAAATTTGAATTAATAAATTTTAAATAGTTATTTATGACTATCATTGAATCATAAGTATCGGTCTGTCATTAACAGTATGCCACCATCGGTTTGTCATCATCGTTCTATCAGCATTGGTTTTTCATCAGTCTATCATCATCAGTCTGTTTGCATCGGTATTTCACCATTTTTCTCTCACCATCGGTTTATCATCATCGGGCTATCAGCATCGGTTTATCATCAATCTATAATCATCGGTCTGTTAGAATCGTTCTGTTATCATCGGTTTTTTAGCATCGGTTTGTCATAATCAGTGTGTGGAACATCAGTGTGTCTAACATTGGTGTGTCGATCATCAATGTGTCGAGCATCTATGGGTTGAACATCAGTGTGTTGAGAATCGTTGTGTTGAAGATTAGTGTATCGAACATCGGTGTGTTGAGCATCGGTGTGTCAACCATTGGTGTGTCCAGAATCGTTGTGTCAAGCATCAGTGTATCGATCATCAATGTGCTGACCATCAGTGTGTCAGAAATCGGTGTGTCGAACATTGGTATGTCGGGCATCGGTGTGTCGAGCATAATATCAGTGCCAGAACACTGAGAAACTTATGAAGTGTATGTCTTACACATAACATTACTATATTAAGTGACATCCAAAAATACATGTAAAAATATACTTTTAAACATATTGATTTATAAATATAAGTTATTGACTTATTAAAAAAATAATATTTTGTATAAAGTAGTACAAATCTGTATATTGACATTATTTGTGATTATGAAAACTACTATAGTATAGAGGGTCCAACAATCTCTTCATTTTTTATAATCACAAATTATGGAATACATGAAAATATAAGGAATAATAATAATTGGACTTAATATATACTTCACTAAATGTTATTAATCAATATAACAAAATATTTCCCTTGTTTGAGTTTTTTAAGCTAAGATCCCCCTCAATAAATGTGTTATGTTGAGTACATTCCATGTGTCCTATGCCAAAATTTCTCCAACAGAATGTAATAATGTATGCAATTAATAATTAATTCCTCTTCTTCTCCCCCTTTTGGGATTAGAAAAAAATAAGAAAATTAAGAAGATAAATATATAAAAATGGCAGAGATTAGACAAGAATGAGTTCCATTAAGAAGTAAAAGAGTACAGTCAAAAACAAGGGACAATGTCTTATCCAAGACACAGTCTATCTCTAAGGGATTGGATTCTAAAGGGATTTTCCTTTATTTGAAGGATCCCAAGAAGGATGAGATGTTTTGGGAGTTTTATAGGGAAGAGGTTGTATTAAGATAACACCTCACAATGCAAGACCTGTAGGAACATTTGCTGCAAGGCTAGGCGTTCTCTCTGACAACACATGACTGAGAGATGGCTTTGTAATGATCGTTCGAATATGAGAACGATCCTAATAGACAGTCATTGGAGGAGGAGGCTGAGAGGGAGTACCAATAGAAGTAGTAGGAGTAACCCCAACTGATTCAGCTTTGACATGTAGATATGTCTTAAGGAGGTTGATGGAATCATTGATGATTTCACCACCATATTGCATATCTTTCTCGAGGTCATATTTATTCTCCATGAATTTATTCATAAGAGGGGTAAACTCCTTAAATTGAGTAATTTGATTCATGAATTCTTCTGTGAGTGGTGGAATTATGAGATTTTATACTAAAAACATGAGCCTATTGATGAGATCATGCTTGGAGTAAATCACAGTAAAGTACTTATCCGGTTTATCTCTAATCACTTTCTAAGAAGTAGAGGCTTCATTTGTGCATTGCCTTACCATATTGTACACAAGATCTATATTTCTATATTCATATTGAAGAGTTTCTTTGTCAGAAACACTCTGGAGATTTTGGAGTTCCTCTTTCATCATAGCCTTGATGGATTCCAAATCAGTAACATCACATTTCCCACTCCTAGAACTAGATGGGCCAATAATCATTTTTTCAAGATCCTCTTTCATCTTTTTCAGATATACACTTAGTATATGTTTCACCATCTTCCTAAGAACATCAAGTACACCACTAAATGAGGTCTTGAAATCATAGGTTGGAGAATTTAACTCATTTCTCATCTTCATTACTTCTTCTCTCAACATGTTATTATGTCAAATGATGGTTTCTACTGTAGTAATGATATTTAGTTGAATCTAAAGGATTACCATTCCTGAAATCTGTGCTGCATCGACATCTGAAATACCTATTAAAGTGGAGGCATCACTAATGGATCCAATAGAGGATTTCACATACTCACAAATATCATTTTTGAATTTCTCCAAATAGGCCTTAGTGACATAGTCTCTTGGCAAAGTCTATGCTACTAGCTCTACTACTAGAGGTCCAACTGGTGGAAGAGGTTCAATAGGTTCTGCTTCAAATTGGGCTTGTGGAGCAGGAGGAGGAGGCACCCTATCCCCATATGAGTCATATTCCAACCCAAAAAAATGTATCCTAGATTATTATTCCATTATAGAGTTTAGGTCCAGTCTCTTGGCTCAACAGTGTCCATCCTAATCTTTCTTTCCTGAGGATCAGAAAAAAAATTCATCTTCATCAACTTCTTCATCCTCTCCTCTAGCTGTAATAACATTTTTGGGTACTGTTATCAATTAATCATGAGGTTTTTCATGTTCTCTAGGCACTTACACTTTTCCAGGAACATCATTAATTTGATCAACCTTATCCTTAGCTTCTTCCTCATGGCCATCAACTATAAGTTCATTCAATTCCAGAATAATTTCTTGATTTTCAGCTTTAGGATGGGGTGATCTATCCTCATGACCAGAATCTGTAAGATCAACATCCTCTTGTTCAACATGCTCATAACCATCACTAGATCCATGTATAGATTCCTCACTAGATCTATCAACAACTTGTTTTCCCACTTTTAAAGAATCACTTACATGCTCTTCATTTCCTCCTTCATCATCATCATCATCATCATCATCATAAACCTCATCTAATTTACTTACATAGCCTTAAACTCTAGTAAAATTGGTCTCTTCCTCATCCTTATCAGCTAACAAAGGTCCTCTTGAGGGTAAGTCCAAAGGTGGACTAGTAGATCCATAAGACATATCTTTGGGGATTTCAGCTATATCAGGATCACTCCTGTTATCAAAAGAATATCATTCATCCCTTGGCACTTCAGTCTCAACTTCCTCATCAGAATAAACAAGTTTCTCTTCTGGTTTGGGACCTCGATCAACTTGATCCTTTGGTGTTCAAGGATGGTCAATTGGATCAAATTCATCACATCGCCTTTCCTCATCTTGTACATAGAATTTCTTCAAAGGGTTCTAGAAGATATTCATCATTTTACAAATATCATTATGAAGGAAGAAGCCACTACATGAACTTATCACTTCTTCCCCATATTCCACACAACCTAACCTTTTTAACATGGCCGAGATCATCCAGGGTTAGTAAAAAAGTTTCCATCTGGGATGGAATTATCCTGTTAGAATCATGCACCATTAGATACCTAAAAAGGTTGACTTTTTTCACATTTTTTAACTGATAGATCAGGAAAGCATCCTGATACTTCACAACTGAAAAATCTCCCTTCCTTGGGCGGATTTGATGTGGTATAAACATAAAAAGTAACCTTGACTCTACATCAAATTCATTTTCAATAGTTCTCCTAGATTCTCTATTTCTAGTCACCTCCTTCAGATCATCTTCATAAGAGAAAAAATCAGAGGAAGGTGGAATATTACCTTGATAATTAGAAAAGACACCTTCATGAGACATCTCCAGGCACTCTTCCCATTCCATATATGAAAAAGTTATTTCCTTTCCCATTACCATTGATTTCATCCTTTCTTCTTCAGTTTCATCTAGGTATATCTTCAAATGTTGATAAAAATAATGTTCTAGATTGGGATAATAAGGCCTTTAATTATTAGAGAACCAGCTTAGCCACCCTTGAGATTACTACACTCTTAACAAAACTAACTTTCTTGATAGAAGACACTTTGTAGACACTTCCTTCTCAACTGTAATAGCTCATCTTTCCAAACATGGTTTTTCAGTCCAACTGGGCTCATCCTTTTGACATTTAGCTGATGGTGATTTTCTCGGCTCTTCCATGGCGTGCTTGGTCCTTGACATTTTGGGGTTTCAAATTCCAAGGTTGTCGAGAGATGGAGGGTTCCGAGATAGAGTGAAAAAAAGGTAGACTATTTTAGAGTGGTGGGAAGGTGAAAGGTTGGGATGGATCGATCTTAATATATCATTTATGGATTGTAAATATTTATGAATAAAATTTAATCATGGAAAAAAGAATAAAAAATAGCATCACTTTATTTAAAACAGACATAATTACTAAAGAATCCTTAAATACATCAGTGTCATTGAGTCGGTATTACACGATTTGTTTTAAGGATAAATTCTACAAGATCAGTATCGAGGATCAGTTTCACAAGATCGGTTTCAAGGATCGGTTTCACAAGATCTGTTTTAAGGATCAGTTTAAGAAAATTGGTTTCAAGGATCAGTTTCACAAGATCGGTTTTAAGGAACAGTTTCACAAGATCAGTTTCAACGATCAGTTTCCAAATATGGGTTTCAAGGATAGGTTTCACAAGATCGATATCAAGGATTAGTTTCACAAGATTGGTTTGAAGGATCAGTTTCACAAGATCGGTTTCAAGGATGGGTTCCACAAGATTGGTTTCAATGATCAGTTTCACAAGATCATTTTCAAGGATTAGTTTCCCATGATCTTAGAGATTTATCATTCCTATTTAATGTCTGATGTAGTTCATTCTCTCATAGTTTAAGGTTTTAGTGAAAATATCATTAAGCTGATGCTTATTCCCCATAAACTCAAGAGTTATATCACCTTTTTGATAATGATCTCTCAAAAGTTGATGTCTTATATCAATATTCTTTGTTTTAGAATGAGAAATTGGATTCTTAAAAATGTTAATAGCACTTGTGTTGTCATTTTTTTGGGGGACATGTCTAATGTAAAATCCATAGTCTAATAAGGTGTGTTTCATCCACATAATTTGTGCACAACAACTACCAGCAACAATGTATTATGCTTCAGAAGTTGATAATTCAACTGAATTTTATTTTTTACTACAACCTAATATTAGAGACTTTAACAAAAACTGAAATTTTCCAAAGGTATTCTTTCTATCTAACATACATCCACCAATATCAGCATCTGAATTTCTAACTAAATCAAAAGGTTATCCTCTAGAGTAGAACAGTGTTAAATTAGTTGCATACTAAAGGTATTTGAAAATTATTTTAACAACATTTAAATGTGATTCTTTTGGGTTTTCTTGAAATCTTTCACACATACACACACTAGACATAATATCTGGCCTACTAGAAGTTAAGTAAAACAAACTGCCAATCATTATTCTATATGTAGTTTGATCAACCGATATTCCATTTTCATCAAGATCAAACTTACATGTAGAACACATAGGGGTTTCACTACTCTTAATGCTATCAATTCCATATATTTTCAAAAGAAATTTATTATACTTACTTTGATTTAAAATAATACCTTATTTATTTTGAAATATTTGAAATCCACAAAAATATTTAAGTTCACCCATTAAACTCATTTCAAACTCACTATGAGTTATTTTTTAAAAATAATTATGTAAATTATTTTTAGAAGATCGAAAAAATATCATATATATATATATTGGGTCTATTAAAACTTATTTTGAAATTATTTTTATAAATAAAGTAGGATCTACAAGTCCTTTTGTAAATCCATTAGAAAAAAGAAAATTACTCAAATTTTATTTCCAAGCTCTTGGATCTTGTTTCAAATTGTATAAAGATTTAGATAATTTGAATGCATTATTTGAGAAGTGTGGATTTTTACAACTTGGGTTTGTTTAAAAAAACATCCTCAATTATATAACAATTAAAGAATGCACTTTTCACATCCATTTGATAAAGTTGAAAATCCAAGTCCACTGCAAAGGCAAGTAATATCCTAGTTACTTCATGTCTAGATATTAGTGAAAAGGTCACTTGATAATCAATTATTTTTCTTTTAGATTATATCCTTGTGCAACTAGTCTAGATTTGTTTCTAACTATATTACCAGCTTCATCTACTTTATTTATAAATACCAATTTGATTGTTATGGTCAAGTTATCCTTTTTTCTATATAAGTGTTTACCAACATCATTGATTTCAAACTGATTAAGTTATTCTTACATGTATATTACCCAAAACTCATCATTGATCACATAATTGATAATTTTAGGTTCAAGTAGTGACAATAAATCTTGATGTTCAACCTGGTTTCTCAAGGAATCTCTCATTTTTGTTACTCTATCAAAATCTCCAACAACTACATCTTGCGGATGATTATTAAGGGTCCTAGTTGGTCTAGAGAAGGTAGGACATGATATTTCTGGTTGTTCAGGTTGATCGGGTTCATTACATTTAGGATCAAGAAAATTTATAGAACTGGAAGTTTTTTCAGATTCCTTCACATGATGATTTCAGGATTTATCTTTAATGTTCATATTGGACAAATCCCCTTCAATATTTTCTAGTGAGGTCTTGGGATCATGTGTATATCCTTCATCAAACCTGATATGTATAGATTCCTCCACATATTTTGTTTTCTTATTAAAGAATTTTTAGGCTTCTCTTGATGTAGAATATCCAAGAAATATACCTTCATCACTTTTGGATGAAAAATTATCTAAAGTATATTTAGTGTTAAGAATATAAACTTTACATCCAAACACTTTAAAATAACTTATTTTGGGTTTCCTTTTATTCAACAACTCTTAATGAGTTTTCTTAAGGATGGTTCTGATTAGGACTCTATTTATTATGTTACAAGTTGTATTAATATCTTCATCCCAGAAGTAAATGGGTAGGTCATACTCAGTAATCATAGTTCATAAAATTTTGTGTAGGGTTCTATTTCTTCTTTCTACCAAACCATTCTGTTGAGGTGTACTAGGAGCAGATAAATTATGGTTGTATCCATTTTTTGTGAAAAAAGCTTCAAAATTTTGATTCCCAGACTCAAGACTGTGATAACATCTTAAGTATTTAATCTTAATTATACTAAGAATTTTTATAGTCCTTGCATACTTGGCGAAGTGTGAATAAACTTTACTTTTGTGAGCTAGGAAAAAGGTACTGGTTTACCTAGAGAAATCACCTACAAGAACATAATCATAGTGCTTCCCATTGAGACTCTAAACTCTAGATGATCCAAAAAATTCCATGTGATCCAACTCAAGAAATTGAGATATAGTTACTTCATTCTTTGTTTTGAAATATATTTTATGTTGCTTTCCTTTTTTCCAAGGATTACACACTGTATTGTATAGAAACACTAATTTGGTTATGTTGTTAACTAAACCATTTCAAGTTAACATCCTAAGAGAGTGTATGTTGAAATGTCCAAGTCTTCTATGTCAGAGCCAAGACTCTTTTTAAAAGGAATTTAGACAATAGAAATTCAATGAGGCTAGTGTTTCTAGATTTATAGCATATACATTATCATTTATAAAGGCAGTAATACTATGTTATTATTTCCATAAAAACATGGTATGAATCATTTTTGAATTTAACATTAAATTCATTACCACATAATTGAGATATGCTAAGCAGGTTATTCTTTAATCCATCAATGTACAGTGCTTTTAAAAATTGAAATAGAGCTAGGGTAACTAATTTATCCAAGGCCAATGATTTTTCCTTTACCATTGTCACCAAATGTGACATGTCCTCCATCAATATTGATAAGACTTTTATAGCTTGGATAATCCCCCATCATATGTCTTGAACAACCACTGGCCAAGTACCGCAGCTTTTTACAGGAGCTCTTTAGGCAGTTTACCTACATAATATTTCATGAAAGAAACAACTTTGGTACCCATATTTGTCTGGTTATACATAAATTAGTTATATATTCTTTAGGAACCCATAATTTTCGTATGGGAATCTGATATAATATAGATTGTTTGAAAAATAAACACTGTTTGGTCCGGAAGAATTTGATGCAGTAAAAGAATTCTCGGTACTAGAATTTTATTTAAAATTATGGTTTTTGAATGAGGTAGCAGATGTTCCATATCTGGTAAACATGTGATTTGGATAAATTTATTTAACCTGGTTGATATCCAATCCAAGAAGTATACTTTGAAGATATTTGTTTACTAAGAATTTTAGTAAGAGTATTTTTCCAATTATTAAACATTTCAAGTATTTCTTCAATTTCTCATTTGACATTTTTAACTCATTTTTCTCCTTGAGAAGTTGATAATTTTTTCCTTTTTTAGTTGTAGGTTTAGAGTTAATAGTCATAGAAATACCATGTTGTTTTTTCAAATATTTGTACTTATCTTTCAACTCATTACATGTTTCTTCTAGCATGATGAAATATTTGAATAATTCATAATTTTTCATATTCTCTGACACACTTTTAGAATAATAAAATTTATATACATATGAGTATAAGGTTACCTCAATTGTGTTTGTCATAAAACACATATTAGCCATATTATCCTGCTCACATTGAGAAGAGGTATATTCACTTGAGCTGACCTCATAGGCACTTTAGGTGGCCTTCATTTCTTTCTTATACCTTCTATCCTTATTTTAATACTTTTTCTTTTATTTAATATTTGGAGAGTTAGCCTTGACACGTCCTTTCCTTTTATATTTGTTGTATACTATCTATTATGACTTATCATTTCTCTTAGAGTGCTTTTTCTAGTTTCCATTGTTATCATACATTCCTTGGTAATTGGGATTTCTGAAAAACTTCTTTTTCCAATAAAATTTCTTGAATATTCTAGCCAATAGGGCAATTTCTTGATCACTTTCTGAAACTACGTCTTCACTACTGAAGATTTCAATAGTATCATGAACTTTCTCCTTGTCTTTACTTTTAGATGCAGTTGTATTGAAAGTGAGAGACTTTAAATTGGGTCCATATTCTTCTTGATTTAACATTAATTCCTCTTGATACATCATTAATTTTTCAATCAATTCTTTCACTATCATTTTATCAATATCGCACGATACCTTAATTGACACATATGTTCTATGTTATCTTTCTAGTAAGCATCGTAAAATCTGCATAATCTATTCTTTGGCTATTACTTCTCTTCCTAAAAAAATCATGGTAATCACAATTTCATTGAACCTGGGAGAAATATCATAAATAGACTCATCAGGATACCTTCATATGTTTTCATATTTTAGAGTATAATTATTTAATCTCATATGTTTAACATTAGATGTTCCCTCATGAGAAATAGACAGAGTTCCCCAAATCTCATGTGAATTTTTACAAGTAGAGATGTGGTTAAACTCTTCTTCTCCTAGTGCACAGTATAGAGAATTCATTGCATTACAATTATTATTATAGGTGGTCATAGTATGTTCATCCCAAGTGTTTCTGGCTGTTTTAGGAATTGTATATTTACTTTAAATAGCAATCCCAATTTCAAATCCCATGCTTTCTAGAAGTATTTTCATTTTAATCTTCCATTGATCATAATTAATTTAATTAAAGACAGGTGGTCTATTAGTAACATCTCCTTCTAATCTATTTTCCATGATACATATTGTAGAATAATTTCAACAAGATAAAAATTTAGAAATAACTTAAATTTTGAGATCTTTTAAAAATAACTATAATCATTATTGACAAGATTTTGAAAACTAACAATAACTTTAAATTTTTTCCCTCTGATACCAAATGTTGGTCGAAGTAGATCACTCAAGAGGGGGTGAATTGAGTATCTATACAAATTTCTATTAAAAATTTGTTCTTTAAAAGAATACCCTCGAATAATTTAATAAAATTCATTTTGTAGTGAATTTAAGTCCTGAATGTTTAATTAATTTCCCGGAAGATTGATTAGTTCTCAGCATTACGAATATAAAGATTAGTCAAACTTTTTAAACTAATCTACTGATTGAAAATAGATATAAGAAACTATTAAAATAACTATCAATGTTCAGTTTATCTTATTGTGAAATTAATTAAACACATATTAGATTAAAAACCAAGACAAACTAAACATAGGATAAAAACAAGAGGTTCAGTATCTAGTTTAGACTTAGTCTTCTCCAATTGGTGATCACGTGCCTCCAAATAGTTTATATTATTAAACTTTTGATCCACAAACTGGATCAGGATTCACAACAACACACAGGGTTGTCCAGGTCACACTTGTCTTCTACCACAGTAATTTGTGGGAAAACTAACAAACAGATCACACAGGATCTCTTCCACTGTTCTATGTGGGATACAATAGTGGAAAAGGGATTGAGTGTGAGGATATTCTAGTATCCTTCAGTTATGATCTGAATATATTTTGTGTGACACTAAAAAATACACGCACTACTCGAAAAATAAACAATAGATCACAAATGATTTATAAAATAATAAGAGAGTTTAAAAATCCATATGTCTTGTGCAGTAAAGCTCTAGACTGAATTGTTGTACAAAAAATTATATTCAATACTTCTTCTGAATTTTGGCACCAAAACAGAATATCATAGTCTCTGTAATATAGATTTGAGGTGTGAAAATGTTCAAATCTCTTATTTGAGGATGTAAATCCAGCTTCATATTATTTTTTCTTGTAATATTAAAATCCTAGTATACTCAAGATTTGAGTTCTTCTATTTGAAATATCTTGCATATTCGTACAACCAGCCTTTTTGTTTTTCTAGCAGGTTCCCAGCATGTGTTTTATGGTTGATCTTGCAATCCTTTTATATTTCAAGGTCCATTAGGCATTATGATCTCCCCACATGCATGTACCTCATACTATCTATGGATAGTCCTACATAACAAATTAATTAAGTTCAGAAACATTAATTTGTCTAAATATGACCGTTATAAATAAATATGAATTAATAAATTTTAATCTGTTATTCAAGAATTTTGGTGAGTAAAAAGTATCAGTATTTCATCATTAGTATGTGACCAATGGTTTTTCAACATCAGTTTATCATCATTGTCTTGTCATTGGTATGTCATCATCAGTCTATTTTCATCGGCCTGCCATCGTTGACCTAGCACCATAGTTTTGTCATCATCGGTCTGTTATCATCGGTTTTTCATTGGTATGTCATCATCAGTCTCATAGCATTGGATTGACATCGGTATGTCATCATCGGTCTATTAGCATCAGTCTATCATCGTCGACCTATCACCATCATTTTGTCATCATCAGTCTGTCATCATCGGTTTGTCATCCGTATGTCATCATCGGTCTACTAGCATTGGTCTGTCATCATCATATTGTGAGCATAGGTGTGTCATCATCGGTGTGTCAAACATCTGTGTGTCAGACATCGGTGTGTCGAACATTGGTGTGTCGAGAATCGGAGTGTCTAACCTCAGTGTTTTGAGCATCGGTGTGGCCAACAGCGGTGTGTCAAGCATTGGTGTGTTCAGCATTGGTGTGTCATGCATCGTTGTGTCAAGCATCGGTGTGTCGAGAATATGTGTGTCGATAATCGGTGTGTCAAACATTATTATGTTGAACATCGGTGTGTCGAGCATCGGTGTGTCGAGCATACTATCTGTGCCAGAACTCTGAGAAACTTATGAAGTGTATGTCTTACACATACCATTACTATGTTAAGTGACATCCAAAAATACATGTAAAAATAAACTTGTAAACATATTGACTCAAAAATATAGGTTATTTACTTATTAAAAAATATTATTTTGTATTAAATAGTGGAATTTGTATATTGACGTTATTTTTTATTATGAAAAATACTATAGCATGGACGGTCCAACAAATTATACCCCAATTAAATTGGGAATAGAATTCAAAAATAATAATCGAAAACATTCACAATATTTAAACTCATTAAAATAATTAGTCTTTATATCCTCAAGAAACAAAAAATAATAATGGAAATATCAAATATTTAGTAAGATTTACATATATTAGAATCTATCATGTGTAAATAATGCGTAATAAATATACAAAGGTAATTTACTGAAGACACATGTCCTTTAATCAATAACATGGGCACAAAATACATCCACATATAATATAAATGTAATAATATCATGGATAATATTAACAAATTTATCAATAATTAAAAAATTTAAAATTTGATGTCATGATCTCAGATATGATGACCTCTATACCATGAAGAAAATGCACCATGATAGCTTAAAACTATGGGAAAACCCCCATTTAATTTGGCCAACTAATATCTCTCATGTGACTAGTTGATACATCAAAGTGATATATAATTCTATTCTCCAACCATAACTCCATGTCTAAATCATTCCTCATATATAAAAATATAAATTTAATTCAAGAACTGTTTTCATTATAAATAAATATCCATATTGAGTAAAGCATATAGATTTAAAAATATTTACTAAGTCAACAAAATGAATATCAAAATAAAACACCATATATAGTAATGATATATTTTTTTAAGAAATAATATTATCCATAATAAATTATAAAGATATTTAATAGAAATTAATTTTAAAAAGATCAAATGAAATTGTATGCTTCAAGATAAATTTAGCAACCCCAATATCAGTGATGTATAATTTATATTTTGAGATAAATTTGTATCTTTGGAAGAATAAAATAGAATGGAATTGAAATATTGAAATAATATTTTATAAATGACATTTTTATAAATCCATTTAAAACATATAAAAAAACTAAATTTTATAAAATGGTTGTGGTTGAGGGTAATTATGTTACAACAATATATGTTAAAAACATTTCTTTTCACATTTTTAAAAAAAGTAAAAAATGTGTCATTTGGAAAATAGTTGAAATAATAATTTTAAAACATTTTTAAAATACAATGATATCATAAAATGTCTTTAATAAGTAAATTTAGTGAATAAAATATCTTTTATAAAACACATTTGAAAAAATGGATATGCAATAAAAATTAAATAAAAGAGAAATACCATATTTTTTCTTTTCAACATTTATTTTCTTAAAAAACGTACTAATGTGAGGAAAATTTGGAAGAAAATATTAAAAATACATAAATGTAAATTGTATTGGAAAATTATATTAGCTTATTTATGATAAATTATAAGTTTCCTTTAATGAAATCAATGTAATCCCAAAATCTTGTGAGATTTCCAAATAGATTCTTTCATCATTGGTAATTTTTAATTTATGGCCCCTTGAAATAATATAAATCAATTTATTCATTTACAAACAAGAATAAATTTTTATTCATGTTAAATATATAAAATAGGTGGTATGTACTCCACATAAAAGTGAATAGGAGGATAATAATAAATATGTATCACTAGAATAGAAATTTAGATGAAATCCATAACCTCACACTTCCCTATTTTTTAATGTTTTTTAAAATAATTTTTATTGGTTGTAAAATGTTTTAAATTTATAAAAGAACTACATAATTTTTTATAATTTCATATATGATATTTTTATAACATCTTATCTCTCATTCCTTAATAATATTTCATTTTTTCCCATGTTTAATGTGTTGTTTGCTTGGTTTTTTCATGTTTCTTTGTCACGAAAAGTATAGTTCTTGCATATTAGATATAAATTAGTCATATCTATAAATATTTTAATGCTATAAATATAAAATTTATTTAGTTTATATATTTATATAATCATTATTTAATGTTTTACTTTTTAAATGAGTCAGATCGATCCATGGGGAAGGTAGGTTGTACATACGCATGAGTGATGATACAATTACCTTAATTTATGAAAAGGTAAGTAATTAGATGAAATATTAATTTTAAAAAATATATATAACATCTTAATTATCATTTATATTTATTATAAAAATAAATATGACTATTCGTGTCAGTCGCTGATGAAAAAAAATTATGTCAGTTTATGAGGAGGAAGTCTGTCAAACACATGAGTTATAGATTTGATTTATTTTTGATGGAGAAGAAGAAAGATAAATATTCAACCACTAACATAATAACATCTTGGTATATAGGAAATTATTTTATTATTATATTTACTGTTTTAAGACATAATTTACGGTCATAAAATAATAATGAAAAAGAAATAACTTCAATAAGAGGATTACATTCTCATAGAGAACCATCCATTGGATCACTTATTTAGAACCTTATGGTGGGTCTTTTGGGAATAAAATAACTCCAATAATGTTTATATTTCTTTTATGGATATATTTTTGAAGGTTTAAGTTGTTATAAATGGATTGATATATGTTGATAAGTGATGTGATGGAGTGTCCTTTTATAATTGAGGTGGAGTGAAATTTTTTGAACACCAAAAATTTCCCAATTATGGGAAGACCATCTCAATCCATGTTCCTTGAAAATTGACAAATAATGGTTTTTATGGATGATAAGTTATATCCACACCTCCAAAACTATAAATAAATAAATTTTAAACATGTTACTTTTTTACATCCAAGGTTACTAAATTTTATTGTTTTAGTCTTCACCATGGTAACAAGTATTTTTATCCTATGTAATTTATCCATTAAGACTAAAATAAAATTATTCTTATTAGATAATTTGGAAATAATATTTATTAATATAAAATAAAATCGGCATAATAAAAATTCTATGTGTTTGGAAAATTAATATTACAATAAAAACATGAAACCAACATAACATTGTTTAATCATTAACTCTGTAATATATCATTACTATTTTTTTGTTAAATAAAAAAAATTAGGGTTAACATATTACCCCATATTAATTATTCCAAATAAAAATATTGAATCCATTTTATAAAATTAAATTCAATAAATTTTATGAATATGATTTTAAATTAATCCCAAAATGGTTTCGAAAAACGGTCTTTCAAGAAATGCATTTTCCAATGATAAGATAATATTATATTAACTATATGAATAGTAATAATTATTATGGGTATTTAAATTAATATAGTTAAATATATAATATTTAACTTTAATTTAAATAAATAGTAATTAAATATTAATTAATTAAATAAAATTGATAGACATTATGCCTTTTTAAACAAAAAAATGTTCTGAAAAATACATCTTTTACCTCTAAGTGATCTCATATTTGTTTCTATCATATTTGTAATTATTAAATTTAAAATTAAAAATATAATTAAATTTCATTATGAATAAAATGGTTAATAGTTAAAACCACTTTTCCTATTTTTCATAAAAACTAAATTTTGAGTGAATTTTTTTTAAAAATCATTATTGGCCAATTTTTACAATGTAAGTCAAAAAACTAATATTCATCCTACAAAATTAGAATTTATGTGTCCTGAAATTTTAAATTTTTCATTTGTATTATAGTTTTATGATTATAAAATGTTCACTTGCTATAATTGAGGGTCGTCTTTCACATACAACACACCTCTGGATCTCATGGACAAATCTGTTCTGGAACATTATCTTTAGGACGTTCAGTAGGACTTCCGGGTCAATTGAGATGTTCGGTACTATCAGCATATCTTCCTTGTCTCTAGTTCATGTCCTTCTATTACTATAGCTAGTGATGAGGACATGAAACTAGGATCCCTTTTAGTATTTTTTAGGGTATTTATCTTTATTCTTAAACTATTTTTCATTTGGTTTGAATTATTGTTTAGAAAACATGTTCTTGTTGTTTGTTTCCCCTTATTATATGACATGAAATAGTGGTTCCTGACTATGTGTTTTATTATTTATTTGTTTTCTTTTCTTTTAAAATGTGTCTAAAATATGTATTTAAAGGATATTAGTGAAATAAAAAAGGAATGTTTGATGTAATTTTTTTTCAATTTTTTTTTTCAAATGAGTTTGAAACGTTTTCTAAAAAGAAAAAAGAGAAAATGGTTTTTATTTGTAACTCCAAGTACGTTTGATATTTGAAAATTAGTTTTTAATATATTATTTTATTTTTTACGCAAATTTATGGTTTTAAAACATGTTTTATGAAACCGAAATGTAGTTTGGGACATATTTGTGTTTTGAAATTTGTATTTCAAAAATAGGTTTTTATGAAGTGATTTTGATGTGGGGAATGGAAAGGGTGAGTTTTTCAGGAGGAATTATCTAGGGAAAATTTGTTTCGAAGATATTATTTTCATCTAATAAAATTCCTTGAAAACTTTTTTAACCTGAACTTTATTTTATTTTGCATTCCATATATATATATTTATAGAAAATTATTATTTTTATGTTTTATTTCAAACTTTTATTTTTAGGATGTAATATAAAATTGAATGTTTATATTTCTCAAGTTGTGGGGACATACAAAGATTTTATCTCAAGAAAATATTTTATAGGTTTATGTTTATTTTGGCATGTTTTCCATTATTTGGATCTTCTAGGAGGGATGTATAGATTTATAATAACTGTGTGTCGCATGGTGTCTCATTAGAGCTGGTTTAGGACTATATTTTAGTTGAGTTGTTTAGTCTATTTCCCCATTATATTCAATGTTTTGGATTATATATATATATATATATATATATATATATGTTTATGTTGTACTTTTAATTGTATATATCAATTATATTCTCTCTGGATATTGAGTTTTTTTATCTCTAGTTTTGAGTTTATTACATTATTTTTACAGCTTATTTATTAATTGTGTGTGAGGGAGAAATAGTTCTTGAGGATATTTATGTGTTGTACAATCATTAGTTTCAAGCCCACAAGAATGAGGAAACCCATTTTGTCTATGTGGAGAGCTGTTTCCAAATCCATGTTATACAACACCCCATATTGTTTTTTTATACACATAATGTTGTACGAACAATAATTGGTTTCATTACCTATCAATAATTTATGATGGACACAAAATAAGGTAATGATATTGGAATTCATGAAGTTGTTGATTCTCTTTATCTTGAATTAATTGAAATCTATGCCCTCAACCCAATTAGATAGTATTTGATAATAGTAAGAATTTTCCTAAACATCATGGTTATTATTAGGGGATATGTTCTCATGAAATCCTTACAACATATAGAAAATGGCCAAAAGTACTTGGCAATGTGAAAATATTTTGGTGTATAATAAATAAAATTTTCATGCATTTGACAAGAACAGAACATCATTGTGAACTGTACGCATTATTGAATCATCATATTCTAGAGATTATAAATACTTCTACATCGGTTGGACGGTTAGGTTTATAAGTTATGATCACCTCAAGATATTCTATTGAATTCTTATATTACATTGAGGGTATCTCCTTATGTGATGCATCACATGATGAATCTAAAGTAGCCTAATTTATAGTTAAATTACTATTCATTTGGGCCATCCATGATGGTGATGTTTATTGGATACCATCAAATAAATTAATTTTCTTCTCATTCTGATGGAAGGTACTTTATTTGGATGTATCTTATAATAGGATTCTTACATTTGATAATAATAATTAGTTTATCATGGTTTTATGAATCATTGATCTTGTTGATTTAAAATATGTCATAGATGATGATAGGGGTGAAAACATTTTGGTGCACAATGTAGAAGATTATTTTATCCTAGTCAGGATTGAAAATAATAGTGGTTGTATTTTCCCATGCATCAGCACAAGCATTCTGTTAAAAATGAAGATGATGCAGTGTTGGTTCAAAAGGTAATTCCACTATTATTACCCTCCCATAGGCTGTTGGGGGGATCATTTCTTTCATGAATTAATATTCTTTATTGATTTGTTTGGTTACTCACTATAAATCACCTTTGGCATCCCAATATTCTATCTACAACTATAAGGAGAGCCCCAAACCTATAATAAAGGGATTGAAATTTCATATCATTGTTGTTGTAGCCTTTGGATAACAAGAAGGTCTATTGTATAATTTCCTTTTATGTTGAAAGAAAGGAAATCAGCAAGCTATCTCGATTGAACGTCAAGATTTACACTATATTTTTGTTGGACTTTTAGATTCCCTATAAAAATACATCTCCCAGGATAGAGGATTTCTTTATTATAGAAAACCTCTTCATCTGGGGGATCAATATTTAACTATGTTTTCTCTAGTGTAGGTTTTCATATAATAAAATCTTCTCGATCATTCCCCGTGATTTACTTATTTGATATCAAAAAAATTTATTATTTTGGAAGGATGACTACTCATCGGTCCAAACACATGGTTAGAAAAGGACTGCTAAGAATATTCTTGAGCAGTTTTATATGAAATACCAATCGATGAGCTATTTTTGATTCATAAATTTTCACAGTTTAATTATTAAATTTGTTTTATTTTTAACCTATATTTCCCATTTTTTAATTAATTATAATCATTTTTTGATATTTTTTAATTTAGAATTGGTTTTTTGGAAAATTAAATAAATAAAATTAAGTTAAATGTTTTTTAAATTTTTTTGTTTTTAAATATTTTTTGTTTTTTGTGTTGGTGAAATGGAAAATAAATTTTTTTTGGTGTTAGTGAAAAAATTGGCCCAAAACTGGCCTACCCACAACCAAGAGGTATAAATAAACTTAGAAAACTAAAACAAAAACCATCCAAGACACACCTCTAGGAAGGCCATGTTGTTGGGGTAACCCCTTTTCCTGGTCAACGTGAGGATAAAAGAATGCATAAGAGAGTGTGCATCATTTTATGGAGATAAAATCCATGAGGTGGAAGTTGGAGGAAGGCATCACTGATGTTGGATGGATCATGGAGTCGTTAGGGTTCCTTAATCCATCGATTTTCATAACAACCAAGTAAGGGTATAGAAACATAGTTTATGGATAATTATAATGATGAAAAATTCTATGTAGGTTGCACAAACACATTGGTAATATTCATACCTATAGAAATAAGTCTTTCCCAAGGGTGTTTTCTTGTCATCATCCTCAGATAAAATCTTTGCCATAAACCAACAAAGTTTCATTGGAGAACCACCACACTATGTTTTCTCATCATATCTACCTCATGGAGAATTTATGGATGATCAATTGGAGCCCATGTGTCTATTGAAATTTGATCCTCTCTGTACTAAAATATTCACCCTTTCACTATAGTGACTCAAAATCTCAAACTATTGAAGGATGCTCTACACTGTGAACCCTCCGCTCCACCATAACAACTATTTCATAAAGTAAGACAAAACGAGGTAAACTATTATTGTTGTATTGTGTTATGGATCATGTTATCTTTTTTATGTAGTGGGTCAAGATACTAATGTATGATGTTGAGTGTTAGTGTATTTTAGGAAAAATCACTACACTATAAGGGGAGAAGTTCCATCTTCAACCATGCTATTTTGAATCTAGGAATTTATTTTTTACTTGTTCACTATGTATTTATAATTTCAAAAGTTTATTAAAAAATTAAATCAAATAATCCTTCATTTATTTGGAATAGTTTTCTTTTAGAATAAACTTTTCAATTCCATCTCATTGTCAACTTAGTTAATTCAGGTTGGTTTAGATATTAGTCATGAATAACATAGTATTCAGGGAAAATGTTAGATTGGGGAAGGGGGTGTGTACCTAATGCCTAATTATTTTTAATTGTGATATTTTCATGTTCGTTAAGAATATTTTTGTGAGTGATTCAATTTCTCATTTCATAGATTCTATTGAGAGTGGAGTGTTCTAGGGTCGGATACCCATTGTAATTTTTTAGAGTGGGAGTGGGAGCTAACCTAAACTTCTCATTCCACTGTGAGATTAAATTTAATGCACCTATGTCCATTAGGTTACCACAACCAAAGGGATTTGTGGGATAATAAAATTATAATTTATGCTGAAAGGTCATATTATATATTTATAATATGTCTTAGGGGAAATTTATTGGCTAATTTTACAAGTATGTTAGAATTAACATTTATTTATCAACAACCATCCATGGAACTATTTTATCCTCTATTCATCCTACCCATCAAGACTTGAATCTGGACTAATTTATTTATCAGTTATTTTTAATTTTATTAATCATCAAAATATTAAACACTATTTATTTTTATAACACTTTTCTTTATGGGGTTGACCTTGCCCTTACCACTACTATACTCTTTGTAGTTAGTGTAATTCGGGTTTTTGAAATTTAATTTTTTTTGTCTTCAATGGATTTAACAACATCTTCTAGGAAATTCAAATTTATTCCTACATCATCAAGTATCTTGGTATTTATAAATCCAATAGTTATATATAAATTTTATCCATCACTTTTCCATTTCTAGATTTTATATTATGTTCTTTTAAATTATTGTTTTATTCTACATGATGGGTGTTTTTTATTGTGATCTCCCAGAAAGGGAAAATGAAATATCACGTAAAAATATAAATAAATAATTTAAAACACTCAAAAAAAATAGAATAACTAAATATGGATATAAAAATTTGATGATGGGAGATTCATGACAATTGAAAAGTACCACAACCACTTCTAACCCCAAAATAAACACCCCTAAGTAAGGACACCAATTTCAAAGAAGGTTCAAAACACATGGAAATAATGACCAAAGTAGATGATTTGTTTAGTGTAAGATCCAATTCTCATTATAATTCTGAATTATCCATTAAGAAAAACCATACACTTTTTGTCGAAGTGGATTATGAGGAGAAAAAAGATATCTTATTATAATAATAATAATAATAATATAAAGAGGTTTTATCTATTAAATTTTTTTATAACATACTTTTCAAGATTAATGTGGATCATAAATAACATTTTGAACAAGAATACCCTCCAACACTAACTATAGTGGAGCCCAATGAAAAATAAAAAACAAGGAGGTGGAGGGAAATCAAGAATGGAAAAAACTCAAATTATTTATCATAGAATTGTTATTATATTGACTCTAGTTACCACCTCATATTTTTAAATAAGTATAGGAACATATACTACTGAAAAAGAAGACCAAATGGGGGAGTAATATATTGGGGATTCTAAAATTTGGTATGATACATTGGATCTATTATAAAAGAAGCCTCGTGACAAATAAGAAGAAATAGTTTCTACTGAAAATGAAGAGATAGATGTATAATTTTAAGAGGAGTGGTACAAAATGAAGCCACAAAATGATGAAAAAGTGGATTGGTACAAGTTATGGAAATTCCATGATATTCTAGTTATACTGTAGGGTTTTCCAAAAATTTCCACTATACATAAAAAAAAGAATATGATCATTCAAGGAAGAGAAAAATTATGAGAGTTATATTGGATATTAAAAAATAGTTAATTGGTTCCATATGAGATGGTTGTCTTTATAAATTACTTTTGTCATTTCATCCCAGAGATAAGTTCATCCTTAAAAACTTATATAAAATAAATTTATAGGAAGTAACCTAGGTTTTTTTACATCCAAAATCATTGCAATTTTTAGGATGTCGAACACCCTCCCAATTAAATAATTTTTTAACATTAATTATATAGACCTTACTCTTCCAGTATTTTGATTTCAACTATAGGTCCATGAAGAAAAAAAGGCAATAAGGGAAAATTAAGAATATATTCAAATTAAAAGGGGATTGAGATTAAAATTTAGTATTCATTTTGACACCCCCATTTCAATAATTTTTTTTAGGATTAAAAGATAAAATATTCATTCCCTAACCTATAATTGTTATTTTCTATTGATCAATTATACTTTGAATTTTTAGAAACCCCATAATGAGATATTTATTATTAAAATTAATAAAAATAAATAACGATAATGTCAAATTTAATTATTAGAGTGGAGTATTTGAATTTGAATTCAATGAATCATGCTTTTTTAGTCATATGATCAAGAAAATTATCTTCAACTTTTTCTTGATTTGAATTTTTAAAATTCATGTTGATTGTTTTTTTATATTATAACACATGACCTAAGTGATGGGGGAGAGTTAATTCATTGTAAAATGGGTATGTTTTTTATTTGAAGGAAATTGTTTTGTGTTTCATTACCTTTTGGAGATGTTTCATGTCACTATTCAGTCTATGTATAGTTTCCCTTGATGAAAACAATGAAAAAGTTAGGTTGATTAATGGAAGGTCACAAATATCCACCACATAACCAATGATTTTTATCTTTTCGAGTTGGATTATAGATGTTAGACTTTCCCAAGATTAATTATTGAAAATTTGAAAAAAAAATTGAAATAAAATGAACAGAAAATTTAATTGGGGAAAATCATTCGTTGAGATTCCATTATTCATGGTCTCACTTTTAGATAGGGGATGTTGGGAATATTTTATTAAAATTATAATAATTTCATTGTATTTAAATTTTTTATCTTTCATTAAATTATAGATAAACATACTTTCAGATGATTAAATATTATTCATCAATTCCCTGTCTTCTTTAAACCTCAAAATCATATGATCCTAATTAGAAAAGTCCTCTTGATTTTTAGTGATTTTTTTCTGTACTTATTTGATAATATAGATCATATTCAAGTTTAAAAGTTCGATACATGTTCCCAAGGTACGAGGAAAACCCTAAATTTATATTTGTCCCTTTAGTGATGGGATAAGAAAAAAATAGCTCGGGTGTATCATGATAGGCATGTAAATAGTGATTCTTTAAGAGGATTAAATAAAAGAGATTAAAATTTACCTCATTTTTTAATTGAAAAATACAATGTATTATTTCTAGTGAGGAGTTGGAATCATTTAAATTTTTTGAAAGAGGAAATGTTTCTTCCCCAATGAGAATTATTTTTATCGTAAATTTTAAATTTTGAATATTTATAGAATAGGGTTGACATTCTTTATTCATTGTTTATATTTATTCATGAGGAAAATCATAGTTTAGGTCTGGGTGATTTGAGGATATATTTAGGATGAATTAATTTTTAAATTTTAATCATTAAATGTAATTTTTTATAATTGATAATATCTATGTTTTAATTGATACAAATAATTTATGGGTTTTTTTAAAATTTCTTTTTTGGGAAAAAAATAAACTAATGTTATTAAATTACATGATATTTAAAATTTATTTTTTCTATGTAATTTTTTTCTATAATGTTAATGAAATATAATTTGAATAATGATGGTAACCTGCTACAAAATGTTTCTATAATTAGATATCCCTCAACAAAGGGAAATTAAGCTACTTGGAATGAAAAAATAGAATACAACCTAGACACAACCACAAGAAGGTTGTGAATTTAGGGAAATATGTTGTGTGGATCGGTACATGGGAAGAATAATTCATGTAGGAGCATCAACCAGTGCATGGGGATCAGACACATAAATTAGCTAAATGAACACTTCACCGGTATGGAGTGGTTCTGAGTGGTTTTGGGCATCCACCATCCCCCATCCATATTATTTAATGGATGAAGGAATATAATTATATTTAAAGGATAAAGGGACTGTAAAAATGTATGATGTGGGATGTACAAACTTCATATATTATTCATACATACAGAAACAATGTCATCCTTGGTGTGTTCAGAAGTTATCATCCACATATAAAAGATACATCCTAAACTAATGAATTTGTGCCAAAAACCATTGTGTTGTGTTGTAGTCATCTTCATTTCACCATGGATCCACATGGACAGTGAAATGGATCTCTGGTGAAGCTTCAAATTTGAGCCTTGCTATGTTAAAGGTTTGTCCTTTCATCATAGCAACTCATGAGATAAAAACAATGAAGGAGATGATTCAATATAGACCATTTATTGCACTATAAACATTATTTTTGAAAGGAATATAAAGGAAATTATGTTAATTTGTTAGTTCTATTTTGTGAGCCAGTAAATCTTGGAGAGGGTGTAGTCAAGCGAACCAACTTTTCTATTTAGTGTATGTTTATTTTAAGAAAAAATCATTTCATTGTATGGTTTCAACTATGACATGCAGTACAAGGTATCATCTATGGGTTACCCACTACACCATATCCATACATTCCATGCACATTTTTAAAGTAGGTTATACCATAGAGGAACCATCCCCAATGTTGGTTTTATTTACCAATAAATTAAAAATACCTAAGCTTTCATATTATCAAAAATATACTTCCCATGTTTTAGGGAGAGACAAGAAGGAAAATACATGGGGGCTTCATCAAATAGAGCATAGTTCAGAATTATCCACAAAATAAGGAGTTTTATGTAGAAATAAAAATAAGAGAAGACCAATCCAAATCATTAAACCTTACCTTATAAATAGATAATGTTAATTATTCAAATAGATATGATGAGGCATTTTTATAAGGGGGAATTCCAACACTTGGTTGAGAGAATAAAAATGGAGGGAGAAAAACAATTCAAAATTCATAAAATATAAAATAATTATCTATATAAATAGAATATGTGGTTATTATTAAGGTATAAACCTTGGAGACTAGGATCACATACATAATAATAAATAATTACTACTACTACAATATGAAGCTAACGTAGGAAGAAAAATGGGGGTATTATATCCTGTATTCAATTAAATAGTTGAGGAGAATGTATATCTTCAACCACAATGTTGGGTAGTGAGGGATTTATTTTTTTGTTATATCATTGATATATAATTTTGAATTCATATCTTTGCTATTGAAGTGATAAAAATAAGTTTTCATTTCTTCATAACACTTTTTTGTATGAACGAAATTTTCTTTTAATTTTCCATTATAAAATTGTCCATTCATGTTGGTGAGATATTATACTTGAATAACATTTTATTCAGAAGAAAAGTGAGATTAAGGAGGTTGATGTGAACATAATTATTAATTCATTTTAGGTGTTTTTTTATTTATATTCATTGATAATTTCTTTTTGAGGGATTCTATTTTCCTTTCTGAATGTGTAAATATAGTTAATATGTATTGTGAAGGAGACAAATTAAAATTTAGGGGAGTGGGGGAGAGTTACAACCATAACATACATTCTTCTTCATGATTAAATTTAATGCACCAAGGTTCATTAGGTTACCATAACCAAAAAAACATGTGGAATTAGGAATTTCTAATTGATGTTGAAAGGAAACATTATATATTCCAAATGAGTCTCATCACAAATGGATTGACTACATTCAAATGTAAGATAGAATTAACAATTATCTTTTAAAAACTATCTCGGAAATAATTTTCAATTCTCCTCATCCATCACATCGAGTCTCAAATCCAAGTTGATTTTATTATAATTGTAGTTTTATTTATTTTAATCGTGAAAAATACCAACACTATTGAGATCTATAAACCTTCTCCGCATTGGATTTACCATCTTGTAATCACTACTCAAAACTTTGTGGTTATTGTAATTTCGGTTTTAAAAAATTTCTAAACCCAATACATTTGTAGGATTTAACGAAATATTCTGATTGTGTCTAATTTATCAAACTGCTGATAGGGATCAAGGTGTTTATAAATTCAATAGTTATAAAAAATTATCTTCCACTTTCTTATTTTCAGATTTTTGATTTGGTTCATTTTCATTATTGTTTGATTTTAAATATTATGTTTCTTTGATTGTTATATCAGGAATAGAGAAAACATATTCCCACATCAAGTTGGAAATTGGGCCTTTAAACCAGTCATAATGAATTGAATTACTAAATAATAAAACCCATAGTCTGGGATTGGAGCATCATGAAAAATAATTTTTACCATAAAAAATCTATAAGAAATACTCTTAAGCATTGAATAAAAGTATAATGATGGATTGAAACACCTAGAAATAATGACCAAAGTTTCTGAGGTGTCAGAGGTAGGATAAAATCCTCATGGAAATTCAGAATTTTCTATGGACAATAGTCTTACACTTATGGTTGAGTATGATTATATAGATAGTGAAGAAGTACTACTTGAATAAGAAGAAGAAGAAGAAGAAAAAGAGAATGATATTGGAGGTGATTAATTATGGGATAAAAAATATAACATGATATAAGAGGAACATCCTGAACAAGATAAAATATGATACCAACCAACAATAACTATAGTGATGCCTAAAGAACGTAAAAAATAAGAGTAGGAGGATGAGGGGAAGAAAGATAATTCAAACCTGTAATTATTTCTCATAAATTTACTATTTTATTGATTCTAGTTACCCAATATTATTTTCAAATAAGTATATGAACCCAACACTCAAAATAAAATAATAATACCAAAATTAGTAGGAATAGATCAAGACTGCTAAAATTTGGAATTATTCTTTGGATATTATATAAAGAATCCTTGTAAAGATGAAAAAGTAATAGTGGCTTCTAAAAATGAAAATATGAGTGATGATTTTTAAGAAATGTTACCACTAGAAGAGGAATAATAGGATTGTTATAAGTTATGGATATAAAATGAGATTCTATATCATACTTTGGGTTTTTCCACTGCTTGGGACTTCACTCAATAAAAATAAGATGGTATTTCAAGTAATAGTAAAATAAAAAGTGTAGCACTAGATACATAAAAATGACAGAATGGTCTCAACACAAAATGGTTTGATTTTTACCATACTTATATCACATGATGCAAGAGATATGGTTCAACTTAACAACCTCAAAAAATCACCTTTTGGGAGGAAACATGAGATTTTATTTGTTTCCCTTCATAGGACTTATGAGTTTTTAGGATGTATTGCACCCTCCCCTCCAATCATTTTTTGACATTAATTTCATGGACCATGAAATTCTATAATTATTATGGTTGTGGAAGGTCCATGATTTTTAAATTCAGAAAGGGGAAAATAATTGAGATCTTAAAAGTGAAATAGCAGTAAGAGTTAAATTTAGTATTAATTTTTACTCCCCGATATCCAATATTTGTTTTTAGATTTCAATAAAAACAATGAAATTCCACATATAGATTTATATGTTACATATGATCAATGATACATAGAATTTGTTACATCCCTATAATTCGATGTTTTAATTTTTCAAATTTATATAATTGAATAAGTAATATGGGAAAATTGATTGATTATAGTGGAGTATAACAATTTGAATTCATCAAATAATGGTTTTTATAGTTATACAAGATTAAAATTCATTTCTATCTTTTAATGATTTTAATTTCATTAATTCATATTTATTAATTTTGTATTATTATACATGATTTATTGTCTTCAATAACGTACTTCCATTCTTGAGCAGTTATGGACCAAATTTTTCTTGTCTTTATTTTGTAAAGTTTACGAGATAACTTGTTACAAGTTACCAAATAAGACTTATGTTTGATCATGTAAAAATTAGTTTTCATAAAATTTAATATAAAACTGATTAAGTAATTTATTTATTTATAAACTATAGTTGATACCTACCTAATATTAGTCCTACTTTTATCCCTTAGAGACCATGAATGTCCTTTTATGGTAATATTCAACATATTAAGAAAAAAAATTCATTCCAACCCATGCCCTAATACTTTTTCTTAATTTTCAATGTTTAGATGTGGGGTTTATTGAATTCATATAAAAATATATTTTTTGAATATATGAAGGGAAATTTATTTGATTTTACTTTGTATTTTAGAAAACTTATGTGTCTCTGTTCATTGTGTTTATTGTTTACCCCTATGTACAAAATGAAAAAATTGTTTTGTGTTATAGAAGGTTAAAAATGACCATCACTTGACCAATGAATTTCATAATTTGGGGTTAGAAGATTGATTTGATAAATTTACAAAATCAATTTATGAAAATTTATTCTATCTTAAAAATAAAATAAAACGAAATAACAATATCAAGAGGGGTAACTCATTCAATGATATTTTATTATTCATGGCCTTACATTGAGATTGGTATATGGGGAAGATACAATTAAAAAGAGGAAAATTGCAATGTGTTTTCTTTTATTGTCATGCATTACATAAAAATAAACCTTCTTTTCAATCCATAAATTTTATTCATTAGTTTATTCCATCCTTAAGACTAATAATTACAATATCTTAACTATTAAAATAATTTTCATTTTTATTGATTTGTATCTTTACTAAGTGGAGAATGTAGATGTTATTTATGTTCATAAGTTTTGTTGTTGTTAACACACCCAAGTTCTTCATTAAAGGTATTTATATTTATTATATTTTCATCCTAAATTTCCCACCTAAGTCCCCCCTAAGCCCCAACAAAGATTTGGTGTCTTTTGAAGATGTTTTTAGGGGATAAGAGAGGGTGCATGATTTAGGTGCAGGGTTTTACAAACTATGCGCCCATGCCCAGGTCATTAAAAATGTGATAAAATTACTTTTTTTACCTCCTGATATTTATCCTCACATTCCCCTTTCTTCCCCCATTCGGCCATTTCATCCATGGTAGCCCTCAAATCCTCTAAAACCCTCATCTGAACTCCTTTTTGAAGGGGGGTTTCGAGGAGGAACTTCACACAATCACAAGTAAGTGTCTATCTATCTTAGTTCCTCCTCTTTTCAAGAAGTTTCTTTCAATTCACTAGATGTCCAAAATGTATAAAGGGTAAGGTTTTGATCCAATGGTTTATACAAGGATTTTATTGGTCCAATCTTTTTTTTTCTAGACTTGATATACCTTTTTTTAGGTGTGGTTGTGGTATAATTGAGTTTTCTCACAAAGGATTCAAGTTTTTAATAAATTTGGTAGGTGATTCCATTGTTTATGAAATCCTTGTGACATATATTACCGTTTTTATAACATTTTCATGTTAATCTCATTTTATTATTGGTACAAAAAAAATTTTGTGGTGTTTGTAAAGCAAAGGAATTTTAATTGCCATTTTCATGTGAAATTTGGGGTTATTCAAAGAAATATCTTGTTGGTTTATTCGGGGATACTGTATAATTAATTAGTTGATTTTATTGAAATGTATTAGGGATTAAAATAATGTTTTGAATGTTTATCTCCTTTGGTTGTGGCTGCGAGAAATTTTTTAATAGTGTTTGTGAAGCATATGGAATTTAAGTATCACGTTCGTGTAAAAATGGATGTTTTATAAAGCTACCATTTCATATTTCATATGGGGCTTCCCTATAACTATATTATTCGTTTAGTTGAAAAGGTATTGGGATTTCATTTCTATTTTTGTGACTAATAAGTGTGCACATGGTAAGAAAAGTGGGGATTTCAAGTAGTTTTGGGTGCAAAATAATGTGAGATTTTGAGATGTTGTTTTATTGAAAATCAAAATGGTTTTTTGTGTGTTTATGGTGGTATAAAGTGTTTATAGATACTGTATTGTTTGAATGTGACCAGTAGTGGTGTTTTTATATGAAATGATATGCATTTGGAATGATTAAATTGTTTGAGAACAATGGGGGAAGCTATGGTACCTTGGTGGGCGGATAAGTACAAGTATGGGTAGTGATTCATATGGGTTTTTCCCTATTTCACTTAGTATTTTGGATCATGAAAATTATAACGAAACTATGGGGATGATGTTTTGGGACAAATAGGTTATGGGTATGTTCCCTACTAGTGAATTGTTCATGGTAAAGACAGACAACATTGTTATCCCAAAAAAATATTGCTCTCGACTCACTCTTCTTGGTTCGGCAAGGTGCGTCGCAAACCGTAGGATTCCGAAAATCAAAGAAAATAGAAGAGGTTCACGTGACTTCTTCGATATTTTCCCCACATGGAGTTAGAGGATCTGATCTGGGAACTCCCTTCAAAGGAAATGGGGATTCCAAAAAGGGAGGAGTTGTCGCATATCTCAAATCCAAGGGTAAAGGGGATATCTTTCCTCGAAGCCTTAACAGGTTTTGAGCAAACCAAGCAGCCTCCATCGAAGTCAACAAGGATAAAGAGAACGGATGATGGTGGGTTCTTCATGGAAGCAGATCCATCAGGGATTCAAAAACGCTCTCATCTTGGTAAGTATTCGATCATGGGTCGAGTTGCGTACCTCAAAGGTGATTCCCCCTGGTCTTACACTGATTTAAAAGAAAAAATTTACACTTATTGGAGTTTTGAAAACTGGAAACAGGTTCTTCTTGGGAAAGGTTATTTTCACATGCTCTTCTCTTCAAAAACTAATCCTGATAATGTATGGTCTACTGGAAATTTAAATCTGAAACTAGGACTTCTTAGACTCACTAAGTGGGATTTTTCATTCAATACAAACTTACATAGGAACAACACTGCGTGGGTGTGGGTTATAATGTTTAATCTCAACTGGCTTTTCTGGTATCCCTAGATTCTTAATGGATGATAAAAACTCTTGGGATAATATGCATGGTGAAAAGGATTTGTTTTCCTGCCCGTTGAAACTGAAAATGCTTAAGTAGATTCTCAAATGCTGGTGTAAATCCAAATCTAATGAAATTGACAATAATTTCACCCATTAGGAAAAAGAGATTACTAAATTTCAATATGATAATTCCTCCTCTAATTTTTCTCACGCCTCTAAATAAGAAATTAATATTTCTTCTAAGATTATCAATTTTCTCAACTTTAAGGATGACCTTAGAAAGAAAATCTTTAAAGCGAAGTGGCTTAATGATGGGGATAAAAATACTAAGTTCCGTAATGCTCTGTACAGAGTCAAAAAGGATTATAGGCCTTTGGCCTATCTTCGTGTAGGGGACTAAATTCTTGATTTAGAAGAAAGTATCACTAATCACATTATCTCTTACTTTCAAAATATCCTCAACGGAACTAGTATTGATAAAGATCTTTTACCTGACATCATTCCAAATCTTGTTACGCCTGAGGATAACACATTTCTTAATATCATACCCTTAGAACACGAAATTAAACATACTGTCTACAGCCTCAACCCAGATGGTCCCCCTGGTCCGGATGGTTTTAATAATGGCTTCTATCAAAAACACTGGGATGTTCTCCTAGACGACGTTTTCAGCTTGGTTAAATCTTTTTTTGCTAGAGGCATCATCCCTCGTGGGCTCAACTCTCAATTCTTAGGCCTTTCCCTAAAACTGAGAATGCTGATGAAATTAAACTCTTTAGACCCATTTCTCTTATAAATTCCCTCTTTAATATTATTACCAAATTAATTTCTAATCACATGGCCTCTATTAGTAATAGAATTATCTCTTGGAACCTGTTTGGCTTCATAAAACATAGATCTATTCGGTAATGTATCTATCTTGCCTCTGAAACCACCAATCTCTAAAATTGGAAGAATATAGGTGGTAATGTGGCCATAAAACTTGACATTGCTAAATCCTATGATACGATTGATTGGAGTTTTATGTATAAATTCCTATCTCAGTTTGGCTTCAACGACACTTTTATAAATCGGATAAAAACTTTATTCAACTCGGCTCATATTTCTATCCACATTAATGGTTCACCAAGAGTTTACTTCAGTTTCTCCAAGGGATTGAGACAAGGTGACCCTCTCTCGGTGATTCTCTTCACAATTTCTACAGATTATCTTAGTATGATGATTACTCAGGCTATTGAACAAGGTACCATCAAACCCATATATGCTTCTAGAAATTTAAATGCCCCTTCAAATCTCTTATTTGCTGATAACATAATTTTATTTACCCAAGGGGATAAAAGAAACATCCAGAAACTTAAATCCATTCTCCTCCATTATCAAGAAGTGTCTGGTCAATACATTAACTGGAGTAAATATTATATCTATTTTGGTAAAACCTTTCCTCTAGGGAGGAAAACTAACACCACCAATATTTTCGGGGTTAAATAGGGATCCTTACCTTTTTCTTACCTTGGTGTCCCCATTTTCTGGGTTAGACCAAAGGCTAATCACTCTTCCTCCATCACGGACCAAACTCTTCGTCTACTTTCCTCCTAGAAAGGTAAAAACCTTTCGATGGCTGAGAGAATTTGCCTCGTTAAATCCACCATTGCCTCTAAAATCGTTTATTCTATGATGAATTATAAATGGACGAAGATTCTTATCAAGTGCATCAATGTGGCTATTAAGAACTTTGTTTGGATGGAGAGTACCTTGGAGATACAATTGGTTACAGTTCCTTGGGCTAATTGTTGCAAACCTATTGACAAAGGCAGTATTGGCATTAAAAATATTTCTTATTTTAATTAAGATCTTCAATATAAACTCACATGTAACCTCATTCATAACAACTCTCCCTCAATTGAGTTTCTCAAGGCCCATTTTCTCCAAAAGCTTAAAAATAATCATGCACACTTTCTCACATACTCTATATGGCCTTCCATTAAAAAAACATTCAAGTCTATAATGGAAAACTCTAGATGGGTGGTCAATAGGACCTCAGATCTTTATTTCTAGTTTGATAATTGGACTGGTTCACCCTTGATCTCTTTTATTGACAGTAACCAGCCTCTTCCCCACACTAATGATACTAATAAAAATGTCTTACAAATTCAAAATTCCTATCTTCTTGAGAATGTCAACCAGATTTTAGACAATTACCCTTCACTAACATAGATGATTTTATTATTTAGGAACCAGTGCATAATGGGATCCTAAATTCTAAAAAAATTTATAGTCACTTTTTCATCAATGTAGAGAACAATTTTTCCTGATTAAAAAGATTCACCAAAGCCTGGTTAAAACCCTTGAGATTAACGGTAGTTTGGAGGATTGCTCAGGATAGAATCCCTATGGATACCTGCCTTTAATTGTTTGGGATGAATCTGTGCTCAAAATTCTGCATGTGTAATCAACATATAGAGGATTTAAACCACCATTTTCTTTATTCTGACATGGAAACCGCACTTTGGAATTATATTTTTAACATATTTGAGTGCAGATGGTCGCTTTTTAGTTCCATTAGCTTGTAGATACAATGATGTTTGGATGTTACAGATTCTCTGCAAATCAAAAATCTTTTCATCGTAGCGGTTTCCAATCTTCTACATGTAATCTGGTATGTTATAAACGCTTATATTTCTTGTAATATCTCATTCGAGATTAATGTAGGGAAAACCAGAATCCTTATGGCCATGTGTGAGGTGGCTTCAATTCAAAATGTTCATTACAAAAACTCAGTTCATGACTTTGGGATTCCCAGAAATTTTGGTGTGGATGGGCAATACCGTCGTCCGAATCATACCCTTGAAGTGTTTTGGTGACCCCCTCCTCCAGGCTGGATTAAAGTCAATGTGGATAGATCCTCAAAAGGAAACCTTGGCCCAGTTGGTTGTGGGGTCATCTTCAGAAATCACCTAGACCAGATGCTTGGGTGCGTCTAAGGCTCTTGTGGTATTGCTTCATTCCTGGATGGTGAGATAATTAGCGTGATTCATGTGACTTATTTTTCCAGGATTCATAATTGGAAAAATATCTGGATAGAGAGTGACTCTACTACTATTATTCAGGCCATTTAGAATGGTTTCATTCACTTGTCCTGGAATCTCACCTCGCATTGCATTGATTTCATGGAATGTCTTTCAGGGATCAACGTCATCGCCACTCATTTCTATCGTGAAGCTAACAAGATCACTGATGGTCTTTCCAATATAGGTGTTTCTCACGAGATGCATTGGAGTGATTTTCTCCCTCCAGAGTTAATCCCACTCTATGTCAGGGATGTTAGCAAAATGCCTTATTTCAGACTCGTGTAACCTTTTTTTCTTTTCAATAAAAATGTAGTGTTTTGGTATTTGACCAGAACACGACTTCTCCAAAAAAAAAAGGATTGTGCATGGTAAATAATTGTGACCTGGATATTTTTACCCCAAGGTACTAGGTACATAGGGCTCGAGACTATCTAGTGCTTAGGGGTGTTCCCGGTATTGGTTCTCAATGGATTTGTGGTATTTATCCTTTTCATAGGTTCTGTTTGGATGTAAATTAAAGTTTATGACATGTATTATTGAAATGTTTTAACATTCTAAAATTTTTATTTTGAAAACTATTTACAATTGAATGTTTAATTTCATAGAAGTTATCGTTGTTTTTCCTTACTTATTAAAACTGGATGCTATTAAAATGGTATTGAATCCGCTTTGGAATGAATTATTGGTATCATATTGGGCCCAAGATCACACCCTAATTAAACTCCTTTTGTTTAATTAGACTTGATTATGTTTGACACTAGTAAAGGAAAATCCTCGTGTGAAGGAAGTTCAGGTTGTTAGTCCACTCCTATGGTGCAGAATTGTAGAGACGCCTCGGGGGTGACAACCCATTGTCTTGTGGATTATTTTTGGATGTGTTTCTAATGTTTTTATTTATGTTTGAACCTATTTTAATATTCTTAAAACCATATATTCCTATCCGGTTTTTGTTAAGGCTAGTTTTGCACGAAGTTTTCAGATTCATATTATTGAGTTCTTTTAATGTTTTATACTTTAATACTCAGCTAAAGTGTTCCCAAGCAAAATTTATTGATACTCGGGAACTTGTTCCATCCCATGTGGATAGGGAGCACTCATTGGGCCATGTCATGGGCTAGATTTGGTGCCAGTATTAGTGACGACCAGATTCAGTTTGGGAAAAAATGTTATCAACTAAGTTTAATTTCTTTGGGTTATATTACTATTTTTGGATGAGTCGGGATACATAAGAGATAGTAATGTTAGTGATCAGGGTTTTGGCCACAATAAGGGTTCGTAGCCCACACCTATCATGGAAAACCGTGAGTCACCAAGGGACGTTGGAATTGTCTGATTGAATTTACTTCCTGGTGTGACATATGAGTAGCAGACCACATGTGGATATTGGACGGGGGTTTATTAGTTCTTTCCATTATTATTGTATTGTGTTTATATTATCTATATTTGATTTATTAGATTATAAATTTTCATAATTGTGGTATTTAATGTTGTTTTGGTGACCATTTAATTTTTTAGAAATATGCCTCCCATAAAATCTCCCTTGTGACCATGGGAGGAGGCCGGAGAGAGTTGTCCCATACCAATTTATCAGAGTATAGTCGAGGTCATGGTCCGGCCTACCCAGGAACTAGGTAAGGTACCAGATCATCTTCCAACTCTTGTTAGAGAGGATGAGACTTGTCCTAGAAAGGACAAGGCCTCGGTGTTCCAGAAAAATAAGCCTCTCGCAATCCAAGGAATCATTGAACCCCGTGAAGTAGATGAATGGATCGAGAAGATAGAGTGCATGTTCAAGTTCCTAGATACACCTGAGGAGCTCGGGGGTATGTGTGCCTCCATTCTGTGGGAGGGTCCTAGCCGCAGGTGATGGAAATCTATACTTTAGACTATGAATAATGAGTAGATACACTGTGGAGATTTTGAGGCTATCTTTAATGAGCAATACTTCCATGATTTCATGGCATATGCCAAGTCCCGAGAGTTCATGGATCATGTTCAAGGGGATATATCTTTGATAGATTACAGCAATAGTTTCACAGATTTGGTTCGGTATGATTCTAAAATCATCTCTAAGTAGCGGGAAAAGGCCCAGAGGTTTGAGAAAGGCTTGCGACTGGAGATATACTCCCAGGTATTCTTGTTCACACTGACGACCTATACTGAGGTTGTTGACCAGGCATGAATGGTGGAAATTGAACATAATGGAAAGGCTGTTTTTTCTGGAACTATATTAGTAGTGGGTAGAGGCATCTTTTCAGAGAAGAAAATGAAGAATGAGGAGCAGGTGAAGAAGGGAGGTAGTAGTTCAGGCCACTCTTCTAGGTAGTTTTTGTATGTGGATTATGATGTGAGATTGGACATATTCCACCACTGTGGAAGGCCGGGTCACATCCGAGTAGCATGCCAACTTATTATGAATCCCTGTTTCTAATGTGGCTGTATGGATCACCTGAAGCATTTTTGTAGGTTTGAAAGACCACTTCAGAGTGGGGCAGGGTCAAGGGCTTCAAGAGGAGTGCCAGAATAGTCAGAGTCATCGACGATGGGGGGATCTTGATTCAGTGGTCGTGGTGGAAGGACTAGGTAATATTCTAGGAAGATCCAGTTTAGGGCACATCCACAGTCTAACAGTCATCCTCAGACAGGGAACAGACATCTTCATGCGGTTGATCAGACACCAATAGGATTGGAGGTGGGATCGTTTATAGATCAAGGTACTTTTTTTATCGCATCTTCTATAGCTAAATCTCTTATTGATATCAGTGCCTCTGTTTCATTCATTTCTTCCCGTTTTGTGGACACACTGAATTTTCTGACCGTGTTATTGTATTTTGCAATGGATTTGGTAACACTGTTGGGAAAGAAGAAGAATAAGGGTCTCAGGTGGCCATCTTGTGTAATTTCTATGTCAGGGGTTGAGATGGTGTGGGACCTCTTGGTATTAGATATGGAACTTTTTAACACAATATTTGGCATTGATTGTATCGTACACTTCCAAGAAGACATCGATTACTACTGGTGGCGAGTGAGTTTCACGACGCATGATGGGAGTCATCAGGTTTTTTGTGGATAATGGGATCCTCAGTCGGGATGGATAGGACCTCCACTCCCATAGTTGGGATGACTTATATTTTAGTTATATTCACTAGAGATAGAGGATAGTGGTCTTTCCCATGAAGGTCCACTACCTCATGTAGTGAATGAGTTTCCAAAGTTATTCATGGATGATTTTTCAGGTTTTTCCCTGGAGTGGGATGTGGAGTTCTTGATTGATCACGTGCCCGGAACACTTCTAATATATCTTCCCACATATTTCATGGAACCTAGAAGTATTAGGGAATTAAATATATAGCTAGAAGACTTGGAATCCAATGGATTCATTCTTCTAAGCATCTCTCCTAGGGCCGCTCCATTGTTTTTCTCAAAAAAGGATGATGGATCCCTCTAGTTTTGCATTGACTACCAAAAGCTATATAAAGTAATAATAAAAAACAAATATCATTTTCCCAGAATAGATGATTTGTTTGATCAGTTTAAGGGGGAAAATAGGTTCTTAGAAATCGACTTGTATTTAGGATACCATCAACTCATGGTAAAATAGGAAGATATCGTGAAGACAATCTTTCAATGTAGGTATGGCCACTTTGTGTATTTAGTCATGCTTATCAATGTGACTAATGCTCCAGTAGTTTTTATGGCACTAATGAACATGGTTTTCTATCAGTATCTTGATTCCTTCATTGTGGTATTCATGGATGATTTTCTTGTATACTCTGGATCTAGGGAGGAAAACAAAAATCACTCAAGGATCATTTTGGAAACATTGTGGGATCACCGCCTCATTATAAAGTTTTCAAAGAGAACTTTTTGGATTAGGGGGGTGAAATTTCTGAGGCATGTGATCTTAGAGTAGGGGGTTTCAGTGGACCCCAAGAATATCATTGTTGTTATGTCAAGGGAGAAGCTAAAGAATGTGTTCTAGATCAAGAGTTTCCTCATCCTAGTAAGATATTATAGGCAGTTTGTTCAGGATTTCTCTCAGCTTGCTTCACTGATGACTGTGATCACCTAGAAATGGGTGAAGTTTTTATAGGTCCTAGAATGTTATGAATCATTCAAGGAGCTGATGAAATGGTTAACTGCATCCCCCGTGTTGATTTTTGGAGAGGATAGAAAGGGTTATGTGGTGTATTGTGACAGTTCAGATATGGGTATCATGTGTGTGCTTGTGCAGGATTATCACGTGGTGGCATGTGTCTCTCACCAACTCTGACAACATGAAAATAATTACCCAAACCATGAATTAGAATTGGAAGCTGTGATGCATGATTTAAATAATTGGTCTCACTATCAATTTTGGTAGAAGTTTGTGGTCTACTCTGATCACAAAAGCATCGCCTATATCTTCTTGCAGAAAGACCTCAACTTGAGGCAGCGTCATTGGATTGAGTACTTGAAGGGGTTCGACATTGATATTATCTGTACCCTAGTCAAGGGTAATGTGGTAGCTGACTCCTTAAGAAGAAGAGTTCAAGTGTAGGCATTGAGGATGTCCAGTGACGAGTGGACTTTGATGGGTCTCTTTGATCAGATGCATGTGGAGACGAAGGAGCAGAATGAGGGGGAATTCCTAGCAAGTGTCCAGTTGAATCCTTTTTTTTGGATTTGATTCAACAGGCATAGCCTAGTGATGAGCTTCTTCAGTGGTCATGGAAGTTTATTCAGGGTGTGGTGACATCCTCTGATTTCTTTTCATCTCTTGAGGGCATCTAGTGCTTCTTGGGTCGTTCAATAGTTACATTATCTCTGTGAAAGGTGGCGATGGAGGATAGCCACCAGTCTTAGTGGTCTATCTATCTAGGTGAAACCAAGATATATTATGATGGGAATCAGTATTTCTGGTGTCCAGTTATATGACGGGACATCACAGACTTCATGAAGAGATGCTACACATGCCAGCTGGTGAAAGTAGAGCATTAAAGGCCCTCTGGTTTTCTCCATCTGTTAGCCATTCCTACATGTAAGTGGGATGAGGTTTCCCGATACTTCATTGTTGTATTTACTCGTACCCCTTGGGGTAAAAATTCAATTTGGTTGGTGATTTATCTTATGACCAAATCATCCCACTTCATTACTATCAATGATACAACTAAAGTGGATGAGTTGGGTCATTTATATCTTCAAGAGGTGGTGAGACACCATGGCATTCCATTAGCAGTTGTCTCAGATAAGAACCATTGTTTCACTTCTTGGTTTTGGTGTGGCCTTCATAAGGACTTGGGGTCTCAGATTAATATTACCTGGCATACCATCCTAAAAAAGGATGGCCAAACAGAGCGAGCGAATTAGATTATGTAGTATATGCTCAGTGCATGTGTTATGGAGTTTTGAGCTTCCTTGGATAGCCATTTGGGATTGGTTGAGTTTTCTTATAATAACAGTTACCAATTATCTATTCTAATGGACAATTTTGAGGCACTCTATGGTCATCCATGTCCTCCCCCCCATGTTGGGCTGAGGTAGGTGAAACATCACTGTTGGGGTTGAGACTTTTGCAGGAGACATCTGAGAACTTCAAGTTAACCAGGTACTGCTTGTTGACATATCAGAGTCATCAAAAATCATATTTTGACCAGAGGCATCAAGACATAGATTTTTCTATGGGTGATAGGGTATTTTTGAAAGTGGCCCCTCATATGAGCCATCGTCGATTTGGGAAGTAAGGGAAGTTGACTTCACAATATGTCGGCTTTTTGAGATCACCGAGTGTATTGCAAAGGTGGATTATAGGTTTTCCATAACTTCTCAGTTGACATCCATCCATGAAATCTTCAATTTCTCCCAGTTGAAGAAATATAACTCAGATCTATCCCATGTGTTGAGTTGGGAAAACATGAGATAGAGCATAATTTGTTAGTTTTTGAGCAGCCAATGAAAATAGTGGACTTCCAAGATAATGAGTTTCAAGGGAAGTCTATTCCACTAGTCCGAGTTAATTGGAAGCATGGTAGTGATACACATGAGATCTGGGATTGGAACTCATTGGTTGATGAGGAATACCCATTCTTGTTTTCCGATCAAGCCTGTAGTCGACTTTCTGAGACGGAATGTTTTCAGGGTGGGAAGAATAGTGACACTCAAGTTATTCAATAAAGGTATTTTTATTTCTAATATTTTCATCCTAAACTTTCCCCTATGTACCACACTAATTTCCTACAAATTTTGGTGGCTTTTGAAGTTGTTTTTAGCGTATAAAAGGGATCATTTCTTGGGAGCATGATTTTCCAAACCGTGCACAAAAATTGTGTGCCCATGTCCTTGTCAATAAAAATTTGTTAAAATTACTTTTTTTCCCATCATGAATTTATCCTAACTTTTCCCTTTCTTCCCAAATTCGATCATTTCATCCATGTCAGCCCTCAATTCCTCTCAAACCCTCATTTGAGCTCATTTTTGAAGGGGTGTTTGGTGGAGGAGCTTCACACAATCTCAAGTAAGTGTCTCTCCCTCTTAGTTACTCACCTTTCCATGAAGTTTATTTCAATTTAATTGAATTCCCAGATTACCAAAGGGTTGGGTTTAGAACCTTTGGTTTATCCTTGGGATTTTGTGGTCCAATATTCTATTTTTAATATTGATCTACCTTCCTTGAGGTGTGTTGGTGGGGCGATTGATTTTTCGCACCAAGGATTCACGGTTTTAACAAATTTGTTAGGTGATTCCATTTTTATGAAATAATTTTTACTTAGATTGATATGTTTATAAAATTTTCATTTTTATCTCATTTTATTATTGGTTAACAAATTGGTTCGTAGTATTTGAAAAGATAATGACTTTTAATTTGACATTACCGTGTGAAATTGGGGGGTTTTTTCATTGAAATATCTTGTTGGTTCATTTGAGGCTACCCTATAATTACATAGTTTATTTTATTGAAATTTATTAGGGCTCAAAATAATTAATTTTATGTTTATCTACTTTGGTTGTCTCTTCAAAATCTTGTTTTAATATTTTTTGTGAATCATATGGAATTGAAGTGTCATGTTTTTGTGAAAATAGTGGTTTTATAAAGAAATCATTTACGGGTTCATATGGGGCTTCCTATAACTATATTTTGGTTTAATTGAAAAGTTATTGGGATTAAATTTCTGTTTTGGTGACTTATAATTGTTCACATGGTGTGCAAAGTGGGGATTTCAAGGAGTATTGGGTGAAAAATAATGGGTGATTTTGAGAAGTTGTTTTATTAAAAATAAAAATGTTTTATTGTGTGTTTAAAGTGTTATAAAGTGTGTATAGATACTCTATTGTTTATATGTGACAAGTATTGGTGTTTTTATATTAAAAGAGATGTATTTGGAAGGTTGAAAATTTTTTTATCACAAAGGTTGATGCCTGAGTACCTAGGTGGGAGGATATATACTAGTAAGTTTAATAATCTAGATGGGTGTTGTCCCTACTTAACTGAACATTTTGGATCACAAAAACACTAAATAAACTATGTGAATGATTTTTTGGGACCACTAGGTTATGGGTATGTTCCCTAGTAGTTTCTCTTGCATGGGAAAGTATTATGACATTGATATTTTTACACTGAGGAAAAAGGTACATAAGGATCACGACGATCTAGTACCTAGGGGTGTTCCCAATTTTTGTGCTCATTGGATTTGTGGTATTTACCATTGACTTAGGGTGTGTTTGGATTTAAATTACATTATCTATCAAGACTTTTTGAAATGTATTAACATTCTGAAAGTTTATTCTGAAAACTATTTACAATTGAATGTTTCATTTCTTGGAAGTTATCGTCATTTTTCCATAATTATTAAAACTACATACTTTTCACATTGTATTACATACTATTTTTAATACTAGAGTGTTATCCTATTGTTCTCATGTTTACACCCAACTTACACTCCTTGGGTGTAAGTATACATTATTATGTTTCACTTAGGTAAAGGAAAATCCTCGGGTGAAGTTGGTTCAGGTTTTTAGTCCCATACTATGGTGTGATGTTGTAGAGATGGATCGGGGGTGACAAGCCCTTATCATGTGAAGTCTTTTGAGATGTTTTGAGGATTCTTTTATTTATGTTTGTACCACTTTTACTTTTCTTAAATCAATGTATTCAGATATGTTTTTTATGGCTTGTTTGGTATGAAAATCTCAGATTCATGTTATTGAGTGTTTTTAATGTTTTATGCTTTCATACTTAGGTATATCAATCCCAAACCAAATTTATTGATACCTAGACATTTGTACAAGCCCGTGGGGATAGGGATCTCCCTTAAAGACTTTTCATGGGCTGTATTGGGGGCAGGTATTTGTGACGACTAGATTCGGTTCGTGATAGTTGTTCTTAGAGAACAAGGAAAACCTTACATTTATATTTTTACCTTGAGTGATAAGGGAAGAAAAATTGG
The DNA here is from genome assembly GCA_963277665.1 of Viscum album. Classification (NCBI taxonomy): domain Eukaryota; kingdom Viridiplantae; phylum Streptophyta; class Magnoliopsida; order Santalales; family Viscaceae; genus Viscum; species Viscum album. Next base: position 314,887,061 of record OY728151.1, read on the forward strand.
TGAGGTAGATAATTTTTTCCATCTCAATAATGATAGGTTAAGAGGATTGGATAGATGAGATGATAAGATCCATAATTTTTCATTTGGAAAATAAAATACAATGTTTCAAGTGAGGAATTTGAATAATTTCACTTTTTTGAAATTTGAAAAAAAAAATTCCCATATCAAAAAAAAAATTCATTAGTTTTAAATTTTTAATATTATTAGAATAGATTTTTTCTTTTTAAATTATTAGAAATATTTTTTCCTAAGGAATCTAATGGTATTTCTGTGGTGGATTTGATGAGGTAGTTTTGATTAATAAATTTTTGGATTTTAATTGTTTAATGTATTTTGAATTTTTTCATTATATCCATGTTTAACTTCAGAACATTCATTTATTATTGTTTTTAAATTTAAAATTATATTTTTAAAAAATAAATAAATATAATTAAAGTAATTATTTTATAAATGTTTTATTTTTTTATGTATTTTTTCAATGTTTTTTAGGTAAAATTGAAATCGAATAATTGTGGATACTTGGTAGAAAAATTCCCACAACTATATATCCCTCAACCAGGGGGAACAAGACACTATGTCACCCAAAATGGAGGCTTTCAAATACTCACACTTGGGAAGGATGTGTAGTTGAGAAAATACATTTATTGGGTTGATGTAATACAAGGATTATGAATATCGAACTGCACACTAGAACATGTGGATCAAATCCATGCATTGGTGGGAGGAATTCATCACCAGTATAGGGAGGCGCATGACAGCTTCAGGGGTCCTTTGGCCCCCAATCATATCAATGTCCCACTAAGGGAATGGAAACATCTTTAATGGATAGTATGAACATGGAAATATTTAATGTGGGATGTGTTAACATTAGGTAAGACTCTTACATATTGAAAAAACATCATATCGACTGATTTTGTGAATCATTGTCCTCATATAAAAGGTATGTTGTATACTAATGAAGTGGCATAGCATAAATACCATGCTAGGTAGTTTCCATCACCACTACACTATGAATATTACATATCTGATCAATGTAATATCAGGTTCTAATAGAAATTTGAATCTCACAATTCCATAGGCTTCTACCATTCATCATAGTGACTTAGAGGATCAATCTAATGAAATGAGGTGTTGCACCACAGACCAGCCCCCACAACATATCCACTATTTAACAAAGGAATATAAATGGATATATTCCATTAAATTAGTGGTGTGTCATGGTATGGAGAATCATGGAGAGGATGTTGAGGAAGACACCCATCTGCGCTGTTTAGTGGTAGTTAATTTTGATGAAAAATATCATTTCTCTAAAAGGGTTTGACTATGATGTAGAGATACTGATAATGGTAAAAATAAAGAAATCATGGAGAATAAGGTTATAGATTCAGATAGCATGTTATTTCATATCCATGTAGGTTAATAATATTTTGGAATAAGGGAAAAATGAAGAGGAATTATCTATATCACATGGTTTATTTATTTACATATTCCAATGCCTAGTGATTTTGGGATATCCAAAGGATACTAGAAAATTTTATAGGGAAGATAAAAATAAACAAAAATGGGGGAATCAATAAATAAAAAATATTTCAAAATTCCCCCAAAAAATATGGAGTTCGACCAAGAAATACATATAAAAGAAGACCATGCAATATCTCCAAACTCATTATTATTCATAGATAATGAGAATTAATAAAATATATAGAAGGGGAATTTTTTCATGGGGGATTCTTTAATCTGATCAAGATAATAAAAATAGAGGGAGAATAACAATTTAAAATTCTAAAAAACAATAAAATTCAATCTTAAAATAGAGGGTGATATTTTTCTAAAGGGATAGACCCTATGGACCGAGTACCCAAACTTTCAAAAAACATGGGAGGACTATGGATAAAATATGAACCTAACATAGGATTTATAATGGGAATATTATATTTGGAATACAATGTGAGAGTAGAGAAGAAGTTTCTTCTTCAAACATGATTTTGTGTAGGTTGAAATTTGTTTATCTGTTTATATCTTCTCTTTGAAATTAAAAATTTTTATGTTTCTTTTGGAAGTAATACACGTAAGTCTTAATTTTGGAAAATAAATTTTGATTTAGAACTAAAATTTATATTCATTTTACATTAAAACATAGTTCATTCGTGTTGATTCAAATATTAGTAATGAAACTCATGGTATTCAAAGGAATCGTGAGATCAAGTAAGGGAATGTGTACCTAATACATTTTTATTTTTACTTATGATGGTTTCATATAACTTAGGAATTTCTTTCTAAGGGATTTAATATTTCATTACCTTTATTATAAAATCATTAAAAATTTATAGGGGAGGATACCCATTGTAATTAATGGTAGTGGGAGTTTGGTGAAAACAAAACATTACCTTATACTATGAGATTAAATTTAATTCCCATATGCTGGTTGGGTTACCTCAAACAAAAAGACCTATTAACTTAGGAAGATTTAAAAAAATATGATAGTCGAAATTAGAAATTTATATAAGGACTCATGGAAAATAGATGTACTACATTCAAAATTATGATTACATTAACTATTAGTTTTGGACAACAATCCCTTGAATCATTCTTTCATCTCTTTTTCCTTTCAATAGAGTCCCAAATCTAGATTTATTTCACTCTATTTTAGTTTTATTTTTTGTAAATGTGAAAACATATACACTATTGAGTTATATAACCATTTTCATAGTCACATAAATACTCACATACCCCTACTATACTCTCTATAGTAAGTGTAATTTTTTTGTAATTTAATAATTTGATATGTTGGTTGGATTTAACAACGTGTTCAACGTGTGTAAAAAAGTAAACTTCATAGGACTAGAAGTAGTGACTTGTATTTTTTATTGTGATGATGAGTACAAAGAATTTAATCATGATTTTATAAAATCAAGTCTTAGTATATATTAAAATAAAAATGATATAGTAGTGACTATTTTCAGTTCATGCATTATTGTTTTGTGTGTAAAGGGTACTGAGTGATCGATCCATCGAGGTCACATTTATGATGATCATATTCTTGTCTATCTGAAGCATTAAAACTATTGGATAATGTATATATCTATTCTGGTTCCTACAATATTATTAGTAGTCACCATGCCACTGGTAAATGACCCACTTAATTTTTAACATGGTGAAGGGGAGATAATTTTTAGCTAGGTTTCCTATGAAAAGACTGATGTAAGAGAGGAATCCCAAGAGCCCTTGTAAACATTTTAGGTTTTAAAGAGGAAACCTTTCCAGAGTAGAAATATTATTATCCATATTGAACGTAATTCTATGGTGAAATACCCCAAAGGTAATGAATTTATATAATGACACATCGAAAACATTTTTATGTAAAATATTCAAACTTAGATATTGAATAATCCAAAGAATATTTAAAAGTTTTTGAAATGATCACAACACTGCTGATATTTAACCACCATGTCATCGAATTGAATCAGATGGGCTATTGACATAAATTAATTTTGATAGTCACATCGCATCAAGCATCGCCACTAACATGTTGACATGGGATAGCTAAATTTATAGCTTCTTATAATCCACTAAATATGGATTTGTCTCCTTTAGTAGATATATATAAAACACAAATAATATTTAGATAAATATATAGGGGGTTTTGGAGTGATTCCCATGATATTTGGATTAGCTACCCACATTCCTCCCTCATTTAGTTGTTTTGTTCCTTCCCTTTAGTAGAAAATGAAACACAACATACTTGGATGCGCAGGATTCAAAAGATATTAAAATGATATATGTCATGACAACTTTTATGTCCATAGGATACTTCAAATTTGTTGGAATGTTGATGGGAAAACTACGTAGCTATGAATACATTGTCTCTCAAGTAGTACATTGTATGTCGTGTTCTAGTATATAACCATGAAATCCAAATTATATAGAAAGTCCCTAAATTTTTCATTGAACATAATCATTCCAAGTATTTTTTATCTCTCTTTTAATATCCTGAAATGGATAGGTTCATCAGGGAAAAATCATCCCTGTTGTAAGAAAAATATTGATGGCTTTAAATGAGGATGATAGTAATCTTATAATTACTATCAACAAGGTCCCATAAAATATCAAAATTTTTAAACATTCTCAAAATATATAGGGGTCTAATTTTTACATTGATATCTTCTTCATGACTAGATTTGTAACGGAGATGGTGGAATAGAAATCTATTTAGGGGATTTTTGGTCAATAAAAATTGATGGTTGCAACTTCTATTTGAAACTCCTTGGGGATTCTGAGGTCCATAAGGAGTGCCTACCTAATATAATTTAAGAGGTGAAGGGAATACTATATTAATATCTTGGATGAGATGGATATCAGTTTCTTTAAGATTTTTTACTTGTACACCATTGGTCCATGCTTCCCAAGGTGAGGTTTCTACTTTGTATTTGGATTAGGAGTAGTGGTTCTTTTGATCAATGGATAAGATACTTGAATGGAAGATAAGAGAATATCTTCCACTAGTATAGTGGAATGAACTAGTCAACCAACCCATCTAGGATTATTGTAAATTTGTTAACCTTCTAACTGGTCATGTGGAATAATTTAGTTCTCATCAAAAGACTCAAAGGTGTCCCCATGTTCCCACTAAAATCATTTATATTGTTTTATATAGTATTCATTAGAATATATTTCATATATAGTGATATAATAAGGATATAGGAATTATCCACGTTTTCCACTTCCCATGTTTCCTCATCTCCTACAGCCTCAACCTCTATCCCCCCCCCCAATCAGGTATAAGGAACTTGGGTTCACACATTTATTCATCATTATACAAATAGTTTTCTAAGTGAATAAAATTAACAATTCTAAAGGGAAGAGTTTAATATAATGAGGGTTTAATTTTATTGGATGGTGTTTGTGTTGTGAATGTTGAGGTAAATAAATACATGATATTTATGTACAGTTTGGGAGTTGGATGGGAATCATAATATTATTCCCAACTCTGCTACCCATGATTATGTCTATCTTCAGAAGATTTGTCTGACTGCATCCCCTTAGGTGATGAAAGAGGTTCCAAAATCATGACCTTTTAATGAGGTTACACTCTATTGATGGGGTAATCTCGATCAATTTTATTTCAAGTCATCTAGTTACCATTTTTTCATTCATATAAATAACATCTTTCCAACCACCTTTCATTTCTTATTGAGTGGTGGGAAAATGAGCCACCTATGCTGGGCCTTTTTCCAGTAGCCCTTTTTAGCAATCAACCATGTCATGGAGTATTCCCTTAATGAAAAAACAGTCTAGTATGGTGTGACATAACCTCCTATGAGAAGGTAAATATCTAGGATGGTCACTAAGTCCAACCTCATTTGATTTCTTAGGATCAGACATATTAATCTTATTGTTTTCCATGGATGTGAGGAAATAACCAAGAAACTATTCATATAATAAGGAATATACATTATTTCTACATTAAACTATTCATGGGAATCCTTAAGATCATTTTTCCTCTATGCATGGTTGGTTTTTCTATTTTTCCCTTATGTAGGAGATGTAGTGAAATTGAGAGTCGTCATGGCTGCTTTGGCAGGAAATGGCACTAATTTGAGCATGATAGTATCAATTTAGGCCATACCATAGCTTTTCCACTATAATATGGGTGGGGATTAGGATTTATAAATGGTTTTATTAAATATGTTCTACATATTATGGGTAATGTTTTAAAACTCATAGACCCCGCCTAAGTATTTCAATGGGATTAGTGGCTTCTATAGATCATCATTGAAGTTTTTTATACACCTCTCTAGAAACTAATCCTATGGGAGTGGGATACTGAGTGAATAAAAAATATTCCATTTGGTGATAAAGATAATGACCCATTAATACTCATGTTATTTATAGTTTATTCTGTTGATGATCATTATTTCTCTTAGTGAATAGAAAAACGGGTAGTGGAATTGATGATAATGGTATTCCCAAACCATGATGGACACTATTGGGAGATTATTATACTAGTAAAAAGATAGATCCACCAGTTTATGAAAAAACAAAAACTTTTCTACCTTTTTATGGTCTTATGGGGCCACCTAAAGACATGAAATGTGAGAGGTGTTGCTTGGGATCTCTCATACCATCGAAATTCAGGAAAACATGGTTCTAAATATTAGGGGGAGGAAGAGTGGTGTATACCCATTCAATATATGACCTATTTTCAAGATAAATAAATGAACACCACCCTTTAACTAATTCAATTCCAATAGTAAGAGACAAAATGGTATTGAGGAGTTATAGAGGTACCATTTTCTGAACTACCTCATGAGCATGGGAAATGGGTGAAGCTCAGTGTGGTCACCCTGTAATCATCATATGTTTATGTTATGTCCATTTAGTGACTCAGTTGTTATCTTTATATAGGTTAGGTAACTATATTAATGGAGGAAAATTACTATAATCCTAAATTATTATATTTCTCTAAATATACTATATGTATCTGAATCGATTCTGAGGCTTAGACTTCATCATTTTTGGAAAGTTAACTTCTTTATCGATAAGTGGGATGAGTGGAAATCACTTCAGGTGGAAGGTGATATCCAGTAGGAATATTATCGAAGAGAAATTTTTCATTTATTTATCTAATATTTTATAATTTAGGATTATATTTCACTATTATATATTCTATAGAGGGAATTTTATCTTTTCTGGGTGGTGAGTGGTATTTAGAAACACATTCACCATTATCCCATGATGAATAGAGTTAATAGGATGGAAGATCATTATTTGGATACTCTAAGATCTAAATCATCCTTCAATTTTGGGTTCCTTTAGCCTCATTTTATGCATAAACACAACCCACCTCTCAGATTACAATTTCTAAATAGACTCCCTTTAGATCAATATATCAACATATATCATCTATTTGATTAAAGTGATAATGTTTAAAAAGTCATATCGAGTGGCAAGAATAATCTCATCAATCTCTATAAAATAGAGCAGTTATGCACCACTTTCTTCCCCTTTCTGGGTTACATCAATGTATTACATCCACCCCTTTCTTTTTACTGTTGGTTTTAGAATATGGACCTTATTAGGGTGTATTATCTATATCAATCATTCTGTAGGTTTATTTATGTGAATAAGTAAATTGAGATATTATTTTAATATACTTTATTAATGAAACTTGAATGGTAGGTGTGTGTCACAAAGTGGGAGGAATACCTGGGATGTTGGCCTTTGGTAGCTACTGCCTATTTTGGGGAAGACGGGTCTTTGTTGAGGAGACAAAAATAATTCCCCTATCCCTGAGTGATGAGGTTGATGCAAGGTCATCACCAATAATTTCTGAACCTTTTGTAGATTTTATGACTCCAAGGAAATATTTTGTGGAAAATATACCCCCATCCCTATAATATGGGGTTGTTTTTTAGTTGTCTATGACTTCTTCGAGACTGGCCTAGGATTTTATATCTCTATAAGTGTAGATGGTGGTAAAAATGCACCACCCTGTGGGATGGTTCATTGTAGGAAAAATTTCATAGTGGTCACAAATTTGATGTTATTTATTTTTAATATTTTCACCCACACATGGGTAGGGAATAACACATACTTATAACATCCAGAGATTTTGTGATTTTTTGGAATTTATTTATCTTCTAGATATTTTACATTTTATGTGATGCTATAAATAGTCCTTTATTTGTATATTAAAACACAAATTCAAAAATTATTTTCACCTAAAATAACAACTTTTATTTTTGTATATGAAATACCATCTTGTCTTGCACTACATGCAACACCGACTTGGAGTACGTTACAGGCAACACCGAGTTTCTGTGAATAATCATTTTATTATTATTACTATTACTATTATTATTATTATTATTATTATTATTATTAATGATATACATATAAACTAACTATTATAAATTGTGATAGGAATATTAATAACTACTTTTGAAAAAATTATAATGGTTTTATAGAAATAAAACATATTGATAAGGAAGGATATAATTTTTTGGTAAAGTCCTTTTTAGGATTAAAAATATCATTTTCAAAAATGAACATATTATAATAATAAAATTAATTTTATAAATATATAGAAATTTAATCTTATAAAATAACATTAATTTTTTAATATATAGTTTCAAAATTAGATTAGTGGGAATTTTTGGAAGTTTTCTGAGAAACTTTCTTTTTTGATAAATAGTGAAAAATACAGCTTTCTAGTTAAAAACATCTTATTCATTTAAATATCTATTAATGTTAAATTATATTTTAATTTTATTGAGGTCACATTAGAAAAATTATACATATAATCATTCAATTTAGGTCATTATAATCATTTTCAATTTGAAATTGAAAATAAAAACTTAACAAAATTTTTGTGCATTTTCTCTACTTTAAAAAAAAGATATTTTATCCTGTCTATAGGATTAGCATTAATTTCAGTTTTTTAGATTTTGTGAATATAATTTTCAAAAAAAATTCATAATTTTAATTATTATAATAATTATAGTCTAATAAGTCCAATGTAAATTTTTACGAAAAATATTATTCAAAGTGATTAAAATTAATCACAGTAGTTATGGTCAAATGAAGCTTAATTAGGCACTAAACCTCAATATTAGGAGCAATATAACCAAGACACTTGTATAAAACCTATTTTATAGACATTATTAGTCACTAAAACATTAATTATTTATTTATGTTGGTTTCTTAGGGCTATATTTAGGTAATAAAATGTCTACACCTAACTTGTTTTAAAAAATATCCAAATGAGTCCTTTTCCTTGCCTATAAAAGGCCACCACCTCTACCACTTCATCACACCTCTAAAACATCTTAAGTTTGAAAAATATATACTAATTAAACATATAATAAATCATCCTTTACTTATATAAGACTTTTCTTTGGAATAAGGCAATCCAAGAAATCTTTTTAGAACAAACCAAAAGGAGTTAACTAATTAAGAGGTAACATATTCTCTCATGTCATTTCATTTTATTTATTATCCACACCCTAAAACCCTATTTATTTTATGATTATATAACAAAACCTGTATCATAAATATACTAGTTTTTTTTAATTAAATTTTTTAACCTACACTTACGCACACCTCTATCTAATCGATAACGAACATATTGTTTCTATGTACGGTGAACTACTGCCTCACGAAACGTTGATTGTTCATTTTTACATTAACACCTATCATGGTGGTATTTAGAATGAAAAAACTATTTATATATGTTATATAATTATTATTATATATTTAATCTTTATTATTCATTTTAACACACATATTTTTTACTTTTTATTTTGTGTCAATACGATAATTTAATTTGAGGAAGTGTGGACTACCGCCCCCTCAAAGTGATGCGATTCATTCACACACCACATGGAATTTATTAAATATGGATTTAGTGAATATATATATGATATATTTTATAATAAAGTTTCTTTAATAATGATGTGTATATATATATATACATATATGTCTTTTACATTTTTTCTCTCAACATGACAATCAAACAAAAATAGCGTTCATGTGTATATATGGCTTACTATATCCATGAACGGTGTATTCCATTTCACACATATATATTATATAGATTATTGTAACAGAAAAATAATTTATATAAATGATAATTATATCATATTTTAAATTTTTTTAATCATGTAATAAGTATAAGGACCAATAATATAACAAATTAAGAAACATATGAAAAAAAAATGAATATTACTCGATGTGAAACCTTAACATAGGTTGGTTAACAAGAAGGTAATATAAGGTCATAATCAAACCATATATGGTATTAGATATAATATTATGTTTTTGTAAAAAATTTATAATAAATTTATATTTATTATATAGGTTGTTTGAACGATTGTGATGAGAGTCAAGACACAAGGTAGGGGTATTTCATCTCATTTTTTATTTTTGTGAAATATATGTTATGCTCTCCTATATTTCCTTTTGTGTGGTGTATGTACTGAACATGATTTTTTTATAATTTTTTTATAATTAAATTTATGGGTATTCATATGTTTATTTTATTATCTTTCATTCATGGGGATTAAGTTTCAAATTTACCAAATTTGTGAAAAAGTTATCTCTCGTTTTTCCTTTATTGAGACTCATGTTTTGTTATGAACGTAATTATATTTTGAGGTTTATATACTCCATTTTATGTGCTATATCTTGAATTTACTTCTTTTAATGATATTTTATGTTCAAATTAATATCTTTTTTATACATGGGGAGTATGATTTATAGTTACAAAGTTATAAGAGTTTATTGAAACAATCTCATCGTTTTTTGAGATTATTTATATTTATGATTCCTTTGATGAAATAGTATGATATATGTGTAAACAAGAATAATTAATTTTCTTCTACTCTAGTTATTAATGATTTATTCATATATTGGTACCATTTATTTCAATCTTTTTAAGTAATATAGTTAAGAAACTATTTTTGAAAATCTGGACTTTAACCTTCCTTTGGTTGGAAGTCAAGGTCTTCTAAAAAGGCTTCCAAGAATATTGTTCCATTACCCTTTAAAATTTAAAAAAATGTTTTACCCTTTTTGTATTTTAAATTTTTTTTATATGAATATTCTTTCTTCTATAAAAAAAACAATTCTACTAAACTTCTTACTGTGAAATGGAAATGTTTTTTACCTCATATGACATATATTGATTTTTCTTCCATAAATCCCTTGATAATTTATTTTCTTGTTTAAAGGTTAATTATGAAGAATTTTGTTTCAAAAATAATTTCAAAGAAACGTATTTAAAAAGGTTTTCAATCTTCTTTTATATAGTTTCATGTAACAATTATTTTAAAATGTTTTCAAGAATCTTTTATAATTTTTTAATGAAAATGGGTTTCAAAAATGATTTAAAGCCTCATTTATAAGTGTGAAAAGTATTTTCAAGGAAAATATTTTTCAACTCAATTTCAAGATCATTTTGTATGTATTTAAGGAAAATGGTATTCAATAGGTTTTGAAGATTATTTTATAAGATTTCAAGGAAAAAGGTTTTAAAAACTATTTCCTGTCTTTTATATATGTTTTCAAGGTATTTTCTATGAAAATGATTTTCAAATGGTTTATGTATTAAAAATTCATTTTCAATGGTGAAATTATATTTTCCTAAAGAAACATTTTTGAAAGATATTTCAAAATTATTGTCAATATGAGATTACATTTGTTCATGTTTCTCATGCCCCTCTAGGAAAAGATATAATGTTTCGATTCATATTATTTCTATGAATGGGTTATGATTAATGTCACGATATTTATGAAACCCTTCTCTCTTTCACAGGTTATATGATTATTAATTTTTGTATCTTTAATGTGTTATATGTTTATGAAATCTTTTTCCCTTTCATGGGTTGTTCTTTAGATGAAATGGTATTTAAACCTATGTATTTTCCATAGGTTATGATATGTTTACATGTTTATGATACCCAGTTCATTTCAAGTGTTATAAAATGATTGTTTATAATTTTTTGTCATATATTTTTAATATTTATCTATGAGATGGGTGGGACCTATATCTCCCTCCATTGCATTGGGTAATGATTTATATCTCATGATATATAAATGGACGCAACATGAAATAAACTTGGTTCACTATTATAGAGATAGAATAGAAAATGAACTCAGTTTATTAATAAAGGGATGGAATGAGGGGTGAAATTAGTTTAGTAATTTAGGGATGGAATGAAGGCTGAATTCAGTTCAGTAATACAGGGCTATATTAGTGTGTGAACCTGGTTTAGTGAAGGACTTTTTCCACCAATATGGTATCTACTTTAGTTCCTTGGCTACTATAGAAATCATTATATATTCTTATTTTTCAAACATAATTCCTTGTCTTATTCCAATGTTATGATTTCATGGCATATGTTATTTATTTTCTTAAGATTTCTTCCTTATTAACTACCAATATTTATTCCCTGATACATATATATGAGTTCTAATATGGAGGTTATGATCTTCTATTTTAATGATCGGGTTATCATACCCTTTATCTCATGATTATTCCTACATATCTCCCTTTTTTAAGCTTACTGGGAATTTCATCTCACCGATCTCTTATGTTTCCTTTCCTCAGGTTATGATAAAATAATTTAGGTATATGTACTAAAGGTTGATAAATTTATGGGAGTTGTTGAATATCTTTCACTAGTATAGAATTTTTTTTTATGTTTGCAAACATAAAAAACAATTATAGTCTTAGATAATGTATTTTTGTAATGTGATGAATATCCATCTAAAATTATGTAATACCCATGTATGTCAAGCCTAGGTCTCAATAGTTGGTATCAAAGTAAAGGTTTTTTTAATCTTTAGAAATAAGGATTAGAAAACCTTAGTGGGATACCTAGGTATATTTCTAAGTATATTTCTACAGATGTATCTAAGGACAACTATAAGAGACTGTTAACATTTAGGAAAATTTTTGGAACTTTTGGTTAAGGATAGAGTAACTGGTTTCCTAAAAATACATCCATGTTCAGATACTTTAAGTGGATATGGCTCTAGAACATATGTACCTAGGGTTAATAGCTCTAAAAAATGATTCAGTCTGGACTTGGGGTAATCTGGTACATGAAAATGGGCCTTGCTACACACATGGTTTGACACTCCCGAGGTTTATAATATGGGAATTTAAAAACTCTTAATGAACTATCATGAAGGAGTTATATATAATTTGTCTTTTAATAACCTTTCATGAACCAAGGGTGTCATTTATTAATGAATATTTCCTGATTTATACATCTTATAATAAATACATTTCATGAGTATGTGGTTTTTTTCTATGATAAGTAATTCTCAAACTATGCTTCTGGTTTAAGTCAACGGTGGGAATAGGAAGAAACTATATTAATATTGAATGTGACGAAATATTATTTGATGAGTATTCAATTGGGATGATCAGTCATGTAAGAGATGTTATGATCATTCCTAATCAGTTTCCACGGAACATGATTGACAATGGGAACCTTATCCAACTCTTAGACTCACTAAGGAAGATAAAAAAGGACATCGTTGACAATTAAGGTAATAGAAACCAGAGATGAAAGAATATTCAGTTTCATTTGTGTCAATAATGTTAATGAATCTCCTTAATGAATGCCTTAGATGAAGAATACGATTTTTTAACTATGGAAAATAAAGGCACAAAGTAAGTGACTGTAAAGGAAAAATGAAGATCTCGGTTAATGAAATGGATGAGAATGTTTCCCTCCCTAAGACATTATCCAAGGTTAAGTGTTTTATGTGTGGTGTAAAAGGTCATTATTTAACTCAATGTCCCAATATGAATTCAAATAAAGGGAACCAACAAGGTAGTATGAGTAATGGTTACATTGTTGATACTTATGAGACTAAAGATGAAATAATAAAGGAAATAAGTATTGTATAATAGGATGAGGTATCCTTGTTAATGGAATGAGGATGGAGTAGAAAAATAAAATCTTGTATATGTTTGGATTCAAGAATATTTCTATTTGAAATTTGAAATATATAAGCATTATTCAGTTCATGTTTTTTGCTAAGGATTTACAAGAACACGTTGAATGGTTCAGATGGAATAGAAAAGTGATATAATGACATGGTGATGTACATGGAAAACACATGATTAAGAGAAAGATAACCCTTAATATTTTTTTATGTTATGATAATGTTTCTTAGATAATGATATGTGGGATATGAATAAGTAAATTTGATGGTATAGATTAATATGGAACTAATTAAGGACATGTTGATAAGTATTTAAACATATCATGGATGATGTTTAAAAAATATATATTTTTGGAATATATCTAGTAATCTAAGGAATTCGGAATCATGTATGTTTTTTAAAAGTTATTTATGGTAATTTTGGTCATTACTGAGTTCCATGAGAATTTACCATGAGAGTATTCACATATTTGGAATATGACAACCTACATCTACATTTTGATATATGGGAGACCAATGTTAAGATTGTTTTGTGACTTTCTTTCTATGGTTTTAGAATTTCAGCTTTCAGAAGGGTTGTAAGGTTATCTATTCATGAAATGATAAATTTAAGCTTTGGAAGAAATATTTATGTATTGATATTGTATTGAAAAACTTGGTTAAAAGTCTCTTTAGTGATTAACCGTATTTCATGTATGTCCATAATATTTTGGAAAAAATATTTTTATGGTTTCATAAAAGGACACCTTCTATTTTGGGTGAAAACCAGTCAAGTCCAGAAATGTCACCGGTCATGAACCCATGACTGAAGGACATTAAGAGTTTTATTCCAACCACTGGTAAATGAAATATCCTGGTTAATGTATAATTATTTTTGATGAATAATTATTTATGATGAAACAATAGTGTTATAAATTATGTTTAGAGATGGATTTATTAACCATATTCATTTTCAGGAATAGTTGTAGATAAATAGTTATACATTTCACTCTTTTATGAGCCATAAGATCTGTTAAATGTGTATTTTTTCACTTTAGTCATAAAACTTAATTTTTGGGCCTCTATTACACAAAGTAAGGGATGAATTATAAAATACAATTTTGCTCATGTCATGTAAGTATATTTCATTATATTCATTTCAATAAAATAATTACTCAATGTTCATATAATGATCAATAGAAAATGTGTTTTCCTAATAGCTTAATTCTATTGAACTGATTCCCTTTTAAATCAACAATGATTTATAACTTTGAGGCTCTCATATTTTCATTGATAATTCTTTTATTTGTGATTTATGACCTCAATCACTGTCTGTAAATATTTATGTTTTTTCAACATGTCTAATCTTCACTCCCAAACTATACTCTCATATGTAGAAACCCAGATATATTTTACATTGGGTAACCATTACAGTCCCAAATTTCAATTTTCAGGGGAAGTTTTAGAATTGATTTTTAAGATTAAGGTTTCTATTTATGAAACATTCTCATAATAAACTATTGATTATACATATTAATTTAGAGGAAAAATTTATTTTAAGGGGGGTAGAATTCAACACCCTGAAATTTTGTGAATTATTATTTTTTGAATTAATTTATCTTCATGATATTTTTTATTTTATGTGATCATGGAAATAGTTCTTTATATGTATGTATATATATATATATATATTAAAACACTAATTAAAAAATTCCATTAAATTAAATTATGACTTTTCTTGAACTAGATGCAAGATAAACTTGGCTTGTGCAACACACAAAACCGACTTGGCGTACGTTACACGCAACACCGTGTTTCTTTGAAGCATCATTTTATTATTTTTATTATTAATGATATAAGTATTACCTAGATATTAAAATTAGTGATATGAATATTAATAAATACTTTTAAAATAATTTTCATAATGTTTTTATATAAATAAAACATAATGATAACGAAAGATGTAATTGTTCGTAAAGGCCTTTTTATGTTTAAAAATATCATTTTATGGAATGAATCACTTTTAATAATAATATTAATTTTTGACACAATTATCAATTTAAATTTATAAATAAACTTAATTTTTGAATTTATAAATTATAAATTGTATTAGGGTAAATATCTGTAATTTTCTGAGAAACATTATTTTTTAATGAATATTGAAAAATACTACTTTTTAGTTAACAACTGCTTTTTCATATTAATAATAATTAATGTCGAGTTATATTTTAATTTTTTAAGGTAATTTTAGATAAATTATAAATAAATTAATATGATTTAGGTAACTATAATAACTTTCAATTTAAATATTGAATATAAAATCTTAACAATCTTTTTATCATTTTTCAACATTAAAAAATAGATATCTCATCATATCTGCAGGATTAGCATTAATCATAATTTTTTAACTTAGTTTTATTTAATTTATAAAAAACTAAATAAACCATAGTAATTATTATAAAATTTATATTCTAAAAATAAAAAATTACATTTTTACAAAAAAAAGTAAAGGTGATTAAAATTAATTATAGTGAGAAAGGTCAAACTAAGCTTAGTTAGGGACTAATCCCCAATATTTGGGGCCCAAATGACCTAGAAACTTGTCAGAAAACAATTTTTTTAAAATTATTCATCCATATATTTTCAATTATTTATCTAAGATGGTTTTTTATGACATTTTTTTGGTAAAACATGTGTACACCTAACTTGTTTTCAAAAATTCCAAGTGATTCATTTTCCTTCCCATAGAATGACACCATTTCTACCACTTATTCACACATATAAATCATCTAATGTTCATAAAATTACTACTCAATCCACCTAACATAAATACTACTTTACACCTATATTTCTTCTCTTTGGAATAAGACAATCCAAGGCAGCCTTTTGGCACAAACTAAAATGAGTTACCCGATTAAGAGGTGACATCTTCTCTCACGTCCTTTAATTTATTTTCCTTCTCCAGCCCATACAAATATAATTATTGTACAATTATATAACAAAACTAGTGTAATAAATATAATATTATGTTTTTTTGTGATTTTTTCGACCTACACTTACAGATTACTCCATCTAACAGGTAATAAACATATTATTTCTATGTACGGTGAACTACTGCCTCATGAAATGATGACTGTTCATTTTTCTATTACCACCTATCATAGTAGAAATTATGATGGAAACTATGATTATTTATTTTATATATTATATTTATTTTTTTATGTTTTGGTATTCCTTTTTCAACACATATCTTTTTACTTTGCATTTGGTGTTGACACAATAATTTCATTAGAGAAAGTGTGGACTACTGACCCATCAACGCGATGTGATTCTATCACACACTATATGGACTTTTTTAAGGATGGATCTAGTGAATATATATATGATATGTATGATTTAATAAATATAATTTAATAGTGATATATATATACGTATATATACATATATGTCTTTTACGTTCTTTCCCTCAACACGACAATTAAATGGAAATAGCGTTAATGATTACATATGGAATACCATCTCCATCAACAGTGTATTCTATTTAATAATTATATATTCTATAGATTATTAAGAAACAAATATAATATATATAAAAGATATTTATATCATGTTTTACATTCTTGATTCACAATATAAGTATAATTACCAGCAATATGAAAAATTAAAACACATACGAAAAACAAAGCGAATGTTACTCGAAGTGAAACCTTAACATAAGATGGGGAACAAGAGGGTAATATAAGGTCATAATCAAACAATATATGGTATTTTATATAATATTATGGTTCTTTAAAATAATTATAATAAACTTATATTTATTATATCATTGGTTTATATTATAACAATGGGAGTCAATACAAAATGTAAGAAGATTTCATCTCACTTTTTATTTTCATTGGATACATATTGTGTTCGCCACTCCTTCCTTTTGGGTGGTGTATGTAATTCTCGTGATTGTATTCTATGTATCATAAACTTAAATTTATTTTTATTCACATATCCATTTTATGATCTTTTTTCTATGTGTATTATTATTCAAAAGTTACCAAATCGTTGAAATAGTTTTGTTTCAATTTTCCTTCTTTTGTGACACATGTTTTGTTATGCACCTAAATTCTATTTAGTGGGGTATATACTTCCATTTTATGTGTTATATCTAGATTTTCACTCTTTTCATGATATTTTATGTATAATGTAATTTCCATTCATTACAAATAGAGTATGCCTCCAAGTTACATGTTATAAGAGTTTATTGAAACAATCTCATCGCTATTTGAGAATGTTTATTTTTATGCTTCCTTTGATGAAATATTATGATCAATTTATCAATAATAATATTTTATTTTCTTATTGTCTATTTATTAATGATTTATTCATATATAATTACCATTTATTCTAGTATTTCGAAAATTATATAGTTAAGAAAGTGTTTTTAGAAAATCCAGACTTCACCCTCTCTTTTGTCGGAAGTCCGTGTATTTTTAAATGGGTTCCTTGAATGTTGTTCCATTATATTTTAATCCTTAAAAGACATTTTAAACCTTTTTTCACCAAGTAATTAAAATTATTCTTTTTATCTTTTTCAAAATAATTAATTTTTCTACACTATATCCCATTAAAAATGAATATTCTTTTTATCTCATACGACATGTACAAATTAATCCACCATCAATACGTTGAGGATTTCTTTTCATTATTAATGTTTTCTTAAGAATTGTTTTAAGTATAATTTCAAAGATATTTTTTTCCAAATGTTTTCAAGATACTTAAATATGTTTTCAAGGAAAAGTTTTTTCAAAATGTTTTCAAGCATCCTTTATAATTTTTCAAAGAAAATTAATTTAAAAATGATTTTGGTATACTTTTATAGGTTTTCATGGAAAATGGTTTAAAAAATGTTTTCATTATCCTATTATACGATATCAAGAGAAATGGTTTTCAAAATGTTTTGAATCTTACTTTATAAGTACTCAATGAAAAATATTTTAAAAATTATTTCAAGTATTATTTATTATTCTTCAAGGTATTTTCTATTACAATGATTTTGAAATGATTTCATGTAATAAGTATAACTTTTCAAAGAAAAAAGAGTATTTTCCACAAGAAACATGTTGGAATGATATTTTCAAATTATTTTCAATATATGATTACATTTTTTATGATACTCATGGCCTTCTAGGAAGTGCTTTAAAGGTACCGTTGATATTCTTTTCTATGAATGTTTTATGCTTAATTTCATGTTCTTTATGAAAAATATTTCTTTTTCTTGGGTAATATGATTATCAATTACATTTTTATTTCATAGGTAATATTTTTATGAAATCTGTTTCTATTACATGGGTTTTCATTTATATGAAATAGTTATAAAAGTTGTGTCTTTTTCCACAGGTTATGATATGTTTACATGTTTATGATACCCATTTCATTTTGTGTCTTATGATATGATTGTTCATGATTTTGTGTCATATGAATCTATTATTTCACTATGATATGGGTGGGAACTATATCTCCCTCTAATGAATTGGGTAATGTTTTTATCTCATAAGATAGACATGGATGGAATAATAAATGAACTTGGTTCAGAATTATAGGGTTGAAATAGTAAATGAACTTGGTTTAGTAATACTGGGTTGGAATGAGGGGTGAAATCAGTTCAGTAATTCAAGGCTAGAATAAGGGGTGAACTCAGTTTAGTAATATAAGGCTATAATGTGTTGTGAACCCAGTTTAGTAAAATAATTTTTCCACTAAGATGTTCTGGGAAAAAATTCCATGAATACTATACAAATAATTATATATTCTTATGTTTTTTCTACAATTCCATGTTTTATTCCTATGTTACGCTTTTAGCGATTGTGTTCTTTATTTTAATAACATTCATGCCTTTTTAACTACCAATGTTTATGACATGATTCAAGTATATGATATTTTATATGCATCGTATGATCTTTTATTTCCATGATCATTTTATTATAACCTTATTTTCATGATTAGTCTCACATTTCTTCCTCATTTATCCTTACTGAGCATTTGATCTCACCCTTTTCTTATGTTTTCTTTCCCTATCATGTGAATAAATTTTTTATTTATATGTACTAATGGTGGATATATTTATGAGAGATTATGAAGATCATTCACCAAGATTAAATATTTTGCTTCCACAATTCCATAGAAACTAAACTATTACAGGCATCAGGCATGTATTTTTTTAATGTACTGAATTTTCCATTAAAATGATGTAATATCCATGTATGTCATTCTTGGGTTACTATAGTTGGAATCAAAGTAATGGTTTAGTCACCTTTGGAAACAAGGATTAGTAAAACATAGTGAGATCCCTAGGTATATTTCTAAAGAAATGTATAGGGATGTCTATAAGGATAAGTATATGATAGAGTTAATGTTTAGGAAAATGTTTTTGAATTTTGGTAAAGGAAATAGTAAGTGGTTTCAATAAATAAATCCCTATTAGGATACTAAAAGTTGATGTGGATCTCTCATAGATATATCTAAGGTAAAAAAATCCAACAAGATGTCATGGGCCTCACATGGGGTAATCTGGTACATGACAACAGGCCTTGATACACACCCAGTTTGACACTCCCAGGGGATATTCTTTCGGAATTAAGAAACTCTTCAAAAAACAATCATGAATGACTTAAAAATATTTTGTCTATGAATAACGTAGGATGAACCTAGGGTGTCATAGATTAAGGAAGGTGTCGACATTTAGACATCCTATATGTAATTCTTTTCACAAGTGTATGGTTTTCATCAATGATATGTAATTACCACACTATGCTTCTGGTTTTATTTAATTGAGGGAACCGGAAGGAACATGATTAATGTTGAATGTGATGGAAGATTTGTGGGTGAGAATTAAACTTGGATGATCACTTTAGTAAGAGATGTTATGGTAATTCCTAATCAGTTTTCAAGGAACATGATTAATAATGGGTACTGTAGCTGAATCTTAAACTCGCCGTGGAAGAGAGAAAAAGAGTTTTTTTAGAGTTAAGGTAATTGAGACCATAGAGGAAGGAATATTCTCTTTACTATATGTAAAGAATGAGGAAATAATCACCAATATTAATGTCTAAGAGGAATGAGAACATTTTTTGACTTTGGAAAATAAGGACACATTTTAAGTGATTGTCAGGGAAAAATGAAGAGCTTGGTTAATGAAATGGATTTCAATATTGGATTACCTAACAAATAATTTATGATTAAGTGATTTAATTGTGGAGTAAAGGGTCATTATTAAACTAATTATCCCATGATGAAAGCTCTTTAAGGGAACTAGAAATGTGGTTCAAGTAATGGTTACATTGCTAATGATGATAAGACTAAAGATGAAATGTTAAATGAAAGAGGTATTGTATAATGGGATGAGGGATCCTTGTTAATGGAATAAGGATAAAGTGGAATAATGAAAGCTATTATGTGTTTGGATTCAATAATTATGATATCTTAAAGGTGAGATATATCAAGATTGTTCAGTTTATGTTTTTTCCTATGGATTTACAAGAACACAATGAATGATTTCAATTGAATAGAAATGTGATAGAATGGAAAGGTGATGTCCAAGGAAAACACATGATTAAGTGAAATATATCCATTAATATATTCCTTAATTTATGATAATATGGTTTTAATAAATATATTTTGGATATGAATAAGTAAATTGGAAGGAACTGATTACCTTGGATCAAATTTAGGAATTATTGATAAGCAGTTCACCCTATCATGGATTCAGTTTAAAACATACTGGATTTATTGAATTTGTCCTTTGATCATTGGAATAATGAAGAATAAATGTTTTCCAAAAGGGATTTATGGTAATTCATGACATTACCATGTTCCAAGAGAATTTACCATATGGGTATTCACATGTCAAGATTGTGACAACATAGAGGTACTTTTGATATATGGGGGATAAATATAAACATGGTTTCATAACTTTCTTACTATGGTTTTGTATTTTCATCTTTCAGAAGGGTTATAATGTTTTTCATTCAAGACATGTTTTATTTAAACTTTGGAAGAAGTATTTATGTATTTAGATTGTACTGAAAACCTTGGATAATAGACTACTTAGTGATTAACCTTATTTCAATGATGTCCAGCATATTTTGGAAATTATATTATTATGTTTTTCTAAATGGAAACCATTTATGTCATGTGACAACCAATCATGTTCGGCAAGGATGTGGGTCTTGAACCCATAATAGAAAGACAATAAGGTTTTCACCCCTTCTACTAGCCTACGCAATGTCTTGGTTAATGTTTAATTATTTTTTATTAATAATTATTTATCATGACACAACAGTGTTATTTTTTTATTAAAGATTAATTTATTAACCATATTCATTTTTAAGAATATTTATAGATAAATAGTTATATATTTCACTCTTTCATGATCCTTAAGATATGATAAAAGTTTTTTTAGCACTTCAGTCATAAAAGATGATTTCTGGGTGTCTATTACACAAAGTAATGGATGAATTAGAATACAATTGTTTTTACTTCAAGTAAGTATATTTCCTTATATTATTGGTTAATAAAATAAATACTCAATGTTATGTTTATGATCAAAAGAAAATGTGTTGTCCTAATACCTTATTTTTTTAACCGATGGCCTATTAAATCATCACTGATTTATAAATTTGTGGACCTAAAATTTTCTTTAATCAATCACATGTTTCCAATTTATGAACTTAGTCACTCTATATAAATATTTATGCATTCCCCACATTTCCAATATTCACTCCCAAACTATGTTCTCCTATGTGGAAACCCAGTTATATGTTCTCCTATGCAGAAACCTAGTTATATTAAAATACCAATTAAAAAATTCATTTAACACATAATATCGACTTTTATTGCACTACATGCATTATCGACTTGGTTTTCACTTCACGCCACATCGACATGGCGTACGTTACAACATCTAGTTTTTGGGAATCATCATTTTTTATTAATATTATTATTATTAACTATAAAAGAATAACCTTTATTTTAAAATTATGGATATTAATATTAATAAACACTTTTAAAATGTTTTTTATAATGGTTTTATAGAAATATAACATTTTGATAATGAAAGATGTAATTTTTTGTAATGATCTTTTTATGTGTAAAAATATCATTCTCTCAAATAAACCTCTTGTTGTTATAAAATTAACATTAGACACATTTACAAATTAAATATGGTAATAGAAACTTCATTTTTGAATTTATAATTTCAAAATAAGCTCAGTTTGATTATTTTTTGGATTTTTCTGAGAAACACCATTTTGTGATGAATAATTAAAAACAATTATTTTTTGATTAAATAATTATTATTTTTTAATTATACTTTAAATATTTTATGCTAAAACTAGATAAATTATAAATCTATTTATACAATTTATTTCATTATAATTAATTTCATTTTTAAATTGAATATAAAAATTTAACAAACTTTTGAACATTTTTCTACTTTAAAACTAGATATTTCATCACCTATTTGGGATTAGAATTACTCTTACTTTTTCTACTTCTATGAATTAAATTTACAAAAACTACAATAGGAAAATTTAATCAGTATAATATTTATATTCTAATTCGATTAATTTAATTTTTTTCCAAAACATATTAGTAAAAATGATTAAAATTAATCAAAGCGATTAGGTCCAAATTAAGCTTAATTATGTACTCAACCTCAATATTATGGGACCAAATTCCTTAGATACTTTTCCAAAACCCATTGTAAAGAACTTATTATTCCATAAACCATAAATTATTTATTTAGGTTGGTTTTTATGACATTTTATAGGTAAGAACATGTGTACACCGAACTTATTATCAAAAAATCTAAGTAGGTGCTTTTCCTTCTCTAAAATAGAACACTGCCTCTCCCACTACTTCACACCTCTAAAACCTATTAAGTTTGAACAATACCTACCGAATAAAAATACAATAAATACTCCATTCCTTATAGAAGCATTACATTGTCAATAATTCAAACTAATGAAGACATTTTTTCATAAACAAAAAAGTGTTATCCAATTAAGAGGTTACATCTTCTCTCAAATCCATTCATTTATTTTCTATATACACCCCTTAAAACTCCATTTATTATATTCTTATATAACAATACCAATATACTAAATATACTAGGATATTTTTATGTAAATGGTTTGACTTGAACTTATGACCACCTTCATCTAAACGGTAGTGAACATATTGTTTCTATGCACTGTGAACTACTGCCTAACAAAATAATGATTGTTCATTTTTCCATTACCACCAATCATGGTGTCCATTATGGTGGATAATATATTTATATATGTTATATATTTTATTAACCATTTATTTTATCTTATTTATTCCATTAACAACACTTATATTTTTAATTTCACTTTGGTTTTAATACAATATTTTCTATCGACGAAGTGTGGACTACCGCCCCCTCAAAGCGATGTGATTCGCTCACACACTGCATGGAATTTATTAAGGATTTATTTAGTTAATATATATAAAATATATGATATAAAAAATCAACATTTATAATGATATATATGTACATATACATATGCGTATTTTACTTTCTTTCTCTCAAATGACAATTAAATGGAAATAGCGTTCATGCGTATGTACAGCCTACCATCTCCCTGAATGGTGTAGTCATTTTCATACTTATAAATTATATATATTATTATAATAAAATTATATTGTATATACATGATATTTATTTCAAGGTTTAAAATCTAGATTTAAGATAAAAGTATAGGGACAAACAATAAAACAAATTAAGACAGATATGAAAAAAGAGAATGTTACTCAAAGTGAAACCATAACATAGGATAGATTATAAGAGGGTAATATATGGTCATCAAAAACCATATATGTTATTATATATAATATTTTGGTTATATAAAATATTTATAATAAATTTATATTTATTATAGGGGTGGTTTGAATGAGTACAATTATAGTCAAGACATAAGGTTTGAGGATTTTATATCACTTTGTATTTCCATGAGATGCAGGCTATGTTCACCACTCTTTCCATTTGTGTGGTGTATATACATCCCATGATTATATTTTATGTATCTTATACTTAAATTTATGTTTACTCGCATATCCATTTTATGAACATTCATTCATAGGGATTAAGTTTCATATATTACGAAATCGATGAAATAGTTTTTTCTCAATTTTCTTTCTTTGAGAATCATGTTTTGTTATGCGCGTAAATTCTATTTCTAGGTGTATATACTTAAATTTTCTATGTTATATCAGAATTTCCCTATTTTAATGATATTTTAGGTTTCATGTAATTTTTATTTCTTACATGGAGAGTATGATTTCATGTTACCAATTTATAAGGCTTTATTAAAACAATCTCATCACTTTTCAAGATAGTTTATGTTTATGATTACTTTGATGAATTATTATGAACCATTTATCAATAAAAACATTAATTTTCTTATAATATAGTTATTAATTATTTATTCAAACATAATTACCATTTCTTATAATCTTTGGTAAATCAGGTAGTTAAGAAAGTGTTCTTTTGAAAGCTCGAGTTTACCTTCTCTTCAGCCCGAAGTCAACGTATTCTAAAAAGGGATCCTATAATGTGGTTCTAATATCCTTTAATATTTAAAAGATATCTTTAAACTTTTTGGTTTTGCCAATTTTTTCAAGGGATTATTTTTTTTGTCTTCCTGAATAGGGAATTTCTCTACACTTTTTACCTTGAAAAATGAATGTTCCTTTTACCTCATATGATATATACAGATTTATCATCTATAAATCTTGTGAAACATTCTTTTCATGCTTAAAGGATTATTTTAATGAAAATATTTTTATAATATATTTTCATAAAAATGGTTTTCAAAATTCTTTCAAGAATATTTTATAAATTTTCTGGGGAAATTAATTTCAAAATGTTTTTAACTTTATTTATAAGTTTTTAATAAAACGGGATTCAAAATGATTGCATGATTCATTTACATGTTTTCATAGTATTTTAAAAGAAAGTGGTTTTCAAATCATTTTTAATATCCTTTTTAAAATTTTCAAGGAAAATAGATTTCAAAAAAATTTCATTCTCATTTTATAATTTTTTATGGAAAATGCTTTTCAAAATTTTTTTAATCTTGTTTTATTTGCTTCCAAGGGAAAAGTTTTTTCTAAAATGATTTCAAGTTTTATTTATAAGTTTTCAATTTATTTTCTAAGAAAATTCTTTTTAAATGGTTGTATGCATTAAAAATACTACTTCAAAGAAGAAATGATATTTTCTAAAAGAATTTTTTTTTAAATATATTTCAAAATTATTTTCCATCTAACCGGAAATTTATTAATGTTATTTATTCCCTAATAAGAAATGATATAAAGGATCCATTAATATTATTTCTATGAATTGGATATGATTAATGTTATGGTATTTAATACTTTTCTACTTCAAGGGTTATATGTTTATGAAATATGGTTCTCTTTCATAGGTTATATGTTTAAGAAATCTATTTTCCTTTCCCAGAATATGATTTAGAAGAAAATGTTATTAAACATGGGTCTTTTTTTATAGGTTATGATATGTTTACATGTTTGTGATACCAATTTCATTTAATGATTTATGATAGGATTGTTTATGATTGTGTGTCACATGTATGTATGATTTCACTATGATGTGGGTGGGCCCTATATCACCCTCTAATGTATTGGGTAATGATTTATATCTCAGGATATAGTCATGGATTGAACAAGAAATGAACATAGTTCAAGATTATAATGTTGGAATGGGAAATTAACATAGTTCAGTAATATAGTTTAGGAATGGGGTGAACATGGTTTATTAATATAGGTCTACAATGAGTGGTGAACTCGGTTAAATAATGCATGGCTTGAATGGGGTGTGAACCCAGTTTAGTAAAGAGATTTGTCCACCAAGATGGTCTCAGAAAAAATGCATTGACTAATATGGAGATCATTGTATATGCTTCTTTTTTAACCACAAATCCATGTTTTATTCATACGTTATACTTTCATGGATTATTTTATTTATTTCATTAAGATTCATGTATTATGAATTTCCTATCTTTATTCCACGATTTGATTATATGATCTTTGATATTTGGCATATGATATTCTATTTTCATCATAATATTATCTTACCCTTATTCTCATGATTATGATTACATATATCCATTGTTTACCATTACTAATCATTTGAACTCACCCCTGTGATTTGTTTCCTTTCATTGGTTTATGACAAAAGGATTTAGGTAGAAGTAATAAAGGTTGATATATTTCTAGAAAATCTTGAAGATCTATCACCACGATTGAATATTTTATTTCAATGTTTCCAAATAAACTAATATATTATGGCCCATGGGAATGTACTTTTTTAATGTAATGGATATTCATATAAAATGATTAAATATCCATGTATGCCAATCTTTGGTTGCTATACTACTCATGTTGGGAACTACTCTACATGGGTCAATTGATAAACCAAGGATATTGGATTTATTATATGAGGTATGATCTTGTCATGTTGAGTGGACTAGAAAGAGATCCTACCAATAGCCCTCTCCTTCTTCACACTACACTTTTTCGTCTTCAAAATAAGGCTCTTTTGCAGGATTTACCAACAAGAATGCTTGTTCCATGGAACTGGGATCTTTCCTGCAACTATGAGTTTTAATGATTCCATGCTCTGATGACTTTTTTTTTCTAGGGATGGGGTGTAGTGAAATTCCTCATACTCACCCCATCCTTAGATATGTATATCCTATAAGGATTTTATTATTATTTTTTATAGGGTATCTAGGATGTGGTGGAACGTAGGTCATATTCTCTTTTATAGCATTTCAGACCTCAAATCTCAGGATATGAAAAATATGGTGAGGTTTACCTAGAATCATACCATTTTTATAGATTGAAGGTGATATTTATACCTCTGAAAATGGAGTTGTAAAAATTTATCTATTGAATTCTACCCATAATTTTCTTCATAATTATGGTATGCATACCCCATTTAAATCATAAAAGACATCATAACATGAGGTGGAAGGGGACTGAATCATAATTTTTAAGTTTCACTTGGAAACAAATTCCCATATTTCAATGTCAAGTTCCTCCTCATTGAAGGTCTATTCCTCTACCTAGTCAGAACATAGAGAGTTCTTCTCAATGGACAATGAATCATGGATTCTAGTAGGCAGAGATTATAGTCGCCACTCTGGGTCATCAACTGACTGAGGTGGGGTGTTGTTGGAAATTGATGGGGGACTATATACAGTAAACCCTAGTGTCTAGTGAACCACTTTATACAAATGTTTCCAAATATATATTGGATGCCATTTTCTTAGGTGATATTTTTTCATGGGGCATTTTTTCAAGGAATATGTGATGTTTAATAACTTTGTAATTCATACATATACTACCATGATGAGAAAGTTCATGGTATGTATTTCCTTTTACTTTGGATAAAGAGTTAATGGATCCTTATGAAATTTCTAATATGTGTTTTATGGCCTCAAAGAGGCTATAATTGAGTATTATATGAATATATGACTTCACCTGATTGATGGAAAGAATATTATGATTCACTATCTGGGATCTAAAAATAATATTAACATGTTTTTTAGTTGTCATTGGATTATAATGAATACTTTCTACATCCATCAGAATATGGGACCACTAACAATATGCTATTAGTGTGTGCCAATGATCTCTAGTATTGTTGGGTTTAATATGAATACACCTTTGGGATTTTTTCAGAATATGCTAATAAAAATTAGTTGAATAGGGACTATGATATTGATTCAGATGTTCATCCCCCATAATAATATATTAATGGACCTCTAAAATGGGTGATGGAATATGAGCCTCTTCTTATATATCATCTAAGGACACTGGTACATTATTTAATCAATGGGATATGGAATATGTTCTTAGATCTGGTAGGATTTTGGAATTTTCAAATTAACTTTTTTAATAGGTATTTGATTCTACCCCTAAGAGACTGCCAAAATATGCTACTGATACTCAGTTGGATTGGGATTATGGGACTAGTTCTGGTAGACCTTTGGAATATTCTAATAGCATTTCTCAATGGAAATAAATGCCTATCTTGATTTTATTTTCAAAATTGACTGAAATCCCTAGTAAGAATAGGGATATGTGCCTGATCTTATGTGTTCTACTTTGTCAAAATATACCAACAATCACACTGAATGGGATAATTAATTTTTTTTAGTGGAGTAGTCATCTGGTCAAATTAGAAATGTGGATATATGGAACTAGAGTCTAAGAAAATAATATTTTCATATAACAGTATCATTACGAGAATATTCTAGTGAATCTACACCAACACCATTATAATATATTTTGACATCAGAAGGGTATCTGTAGGAATGAAGGCTTGTATGTTCTAAGTTTTAATGACACATCAGGAAAAAAAAATTTATTAAAATAAGGATATGTTCCAACTCCTATCATATTTTTCATTAGAATATGTTGATGGGATTCCTGTATTGGTGTGGTAATATGATACTTCCCCTAGTTCCTGCTAAAATATGTGGGAATCCGTGGTATGCACATATAGGGCTATGATTATGCTCGATGGATGTCACTATATTTTGTTGGACGAAATGGTATGGGTTAGAAGGGATATAAGAATGATCACTAGTTAACTCTAGAATTATTTGGAGGGGTTTTCTAGTATAAGTGGGAATATGGGCATACTCATGATGATCCACGTCATTTTTTCCTGATAATATCTCCTTGATTATCATATCTGAGTGTCTGGGGAGGTGTGCAACTGGGTAGAACACTCAGTAATTGAATGAGGGGTGGATATCAAGTATCATCTTCTATGGCTGAAAGTATCCCTCCTTGGAAAATTATTAACAATGGTGAATCCATGTTTGACTCTTCTATCCACCTTCCAAAGGCTTGGAAGGATTTGATTTTCATGATCTGGGGATATACTATTTAAGAGGATAGTAGTAACAACAATTTTTTTTCGAATTTGTTGTATCTTTTGTTGAATTAGGTAAGCATAAGATCTTTAGTGTCTAAATAAACGCATTTATATCCTTGAGGAATGGTATTTTACCATTTCAGTGGTACATCTTAACCATCATTTTATATCCTAGTGATGAAACTATTAGTTAGGTAATTTTATTTTATGGTTTGTAGGGGATGTTGATGAAGCTGATGCACCGAAATTATTTCTTGATGTTCCCAGTTTCTTCATTAATAGTGAAATTTGGGAGAAAGGTACATATTATTACAAATAAAATAATACAAATGTCTTATAATATGTGTATCCTCACTTGTAAAAACATTATCAGTTATCTATGCACATGCAATGTGATTGTTTATTCCTGTTGTCTATTCTACCATTTTTTCATAGGAAGTGCAAAAGAACTTCCCAACATTTTGTTAACACATTTTTTATTTTATTTTAAATTACAATATTTTTGTTGGGGTTAACATTTTTTTATTGGAATATTTTTATGGCCAAATGGTTGTATTTGGGGGAGATGGGGGATTGAATATGGCTTCACCATCATTCACATATAGTTTCGTACTTTTTCTCTAATAGAAACTCTCAATGAATATCACATTTGTAATAGGTTAGGATGATACATTAAAAAGGTAGGAATTCATTGGATTTACATTCCAATAACACTTAATAACATTCATTAGTGAAGAGGATGGTATGTAAGGATCATCACACCATATTAGGGGGAATTATTTCCCACTACATGACTCTCTTATAGATTTAATTTATGTTCATGAATAATTCAAAAATCTGGATAGGGGTAGGATACAAAATCATTTAAAACAGGATTTTGACCACCCATGTGAGAATATATACATCTCAAAGGTATATCATCATTACAACCACCTATAATTATCATATTTTCTTTATATTATTATCTATT
This sequence comes from Viscum album, assembly GCA_963277665.1. Taxonomy (NCBI): domain Eukaryota; kingdom Viridiplantae; phylum Streptophyta; class Magnoliopsida; order Santalales; family Viscaceae; genus Viscum; species Viscum album. Next base: position 314,917,453 of record OY728151.1, read on the forward strand.
ATTAGTTGGAAATGATTATTCAATGGCTCGTTATATTTTCATCCCCATACAGCCAGGTTCCCCCAAGATTAATACTATCTAGAATGGAAGTAATAATTTATAGAATTGATATAGGTAAAATAAATGGGCCTCCTACAAATCCTTGTTAAAATAATCAAAACTCATATAGTTTTGTCCACATCATTCCTTTTAGGGTCCTATCATAAGGACGGTTATATTCAATTTAATTCCATGTGGTAAGAACATATATGTGAAAGGATCCAAGAACTTTTTGGTGTGGTAGTTGTAAATTATCATCCCTTTGTTGTTCATAATTAGTGGGGCCTTGAGAAGATGACCCCCATAGAGAGTATATCCTAATGAGAATGCATTGGTGTCATATATAATATGGCTTCATAGAGATTACCCGTTCCAGGATTGTGGAACAAAGAGGATGACATCATGGGACATGGAAGGAAAATAACCATTTGGATGAGGGCGTGGTTCATTCAGTAATATGACCTGATAAAAATGGTCCATATTGGATATGACCCTAACATAAAAAAATATTTAGGACTATCAGAATATTTTTTGGTGAGGGGAAAATGTAAATGATAACATGAGGGATATTACCAAATGAGTTTGATGATGAAAGGTTGGTGATGTTTGGTTGGAACCATGGGATGCATTACTGTTAATACAAAAATTCATAGTCATTTATTTTTAGTTACATGGTTTATTAATTCACATGATTAGACAATACCAACCATTTTTACATATTGTGGGATGGATGGATATGTGGTCAATCAAATATTCGATATGGGGGCTCAAGCCTTAGAGAGGCAGCCAACATATCCTGTGAAGACAACCATTATAGTCCATATAGTCCAAACCATTCATGAGGAATATAGCCCTTTAAAATTTAGTATGATATATTTGGGGAATACACCTAAGGAGGAGGCCAATATTGGAAGAATTTTTATCATACTAATGGAAAAAACATCACAAGTCCCTAAGCCCATGTGATTTATTCTCAGTGTTAGAATCAATAGATAGAAATAGATTAAAAAAAATTCATGAGAGCACCAGATTGAATATATGTAGAGATTACACATTGAGGCTTCCCTACGAGTCTTTATTTGTTAATATATCCCTTTTAATGGAAAAATATATGGTTATACATTAAAACTAAGGTATATTTCTTTATGGAAGTTTGATAATGGGTCATGTGGAGGATAAGACTCCATGAGAGTGGATATGACTTCTCACAAATAATATTTAATGTAAAGGTCCATAGAAGCTATCGTTATCTTCAAGGGGAATACAACATCAAATAATGAGAAATATATGTGGGTGTATTAAGAGGTGGATCATGGGACATATAAAGGAATCCTTTGTCTCCTAATTATGATAAGAATTAGAGTCATTTTTATTTATATACTATGGGTGTATATTTCATAGAAGATGCATAAATAGATGTTTTAGTCTGACTTATGTATATAAGGATTCCCTAATTCTCTTTATCAAGATTTTGGCCCTTACAAGGAATGGAATATTTGGACAGGGCTTACTCCTAATAAGGATTCCTATAATGGATAATTTTTATTATGATAATGTTAGGATCATTATAGTTATTTGATACCATTTTAGTTATGCTCTGTGTGAGGAACAAGATATAATAGGAGATCTAACATGTTTCATATGGGAGTGTCACTTACAAAATGAGGTCACCACAAGTGAACATGAGTATATTCCCCATAGAGGATATGGATCCACAAGGAAAGATAAGCTTTCACATGCAATATTTTAAGTGTGGAATCTATACAAGACATCATGGTATTTACAAGTAATATATCATCATATGAAGACTTATTATGAAGATATTAATTTTTTATAGGTGGATTCAGCTATAGGGAAGGTTTCATAAGTATCCCGATTATAACAAAAAAAATGTGTCATTGTAGTTCATACGGTCCATTGATTGATGATGAGAAATAGAGGGAAACTAGATAGAATTCGTAAGGGTTACGTCCCCATGAGTTAGGGAGTTTTAGATTACATTAAAGGGTATATAATTATGGGAAAATAATTAAACATGAGAGTTTTAGTGACCCCCTTGAAGTCTAAGAGACCTCATGAATCTCATAGGGTCATGCCTCTGTGTGAAGAAGGTTAAGTCATGCACTCTACAAAATGGATTTAAAGTCATGTGGACATGAAATTTAATGAGGTCTATCTAATTTCGTAAATAATATGGGGTTGGGTGATCTCATTTTTTGGTCACATGACTAAGATTCAATCTCAGGATTAAATAACAATCTCACGATCTCTTGGCCAAGAAATCATTATGTGTTCACGTGGCCATGGGTAATTCATGACCAACTCTTGTGAAAATGATAACTCATTAATATTCAATTATTCCTACATTAAAAAGTATTTATTATTAAATTTTAGGCATTGAGATCATGTTATTACTTGTATTTGTAAAAATCATTCACGTTCATCACATTCTCTCTCTCTCTAAGTGTTAGGGTATTTATAGGCATCTAACCCCTATATTTTCACTTCTTCTCAGAGTGTAAAATCTATATACAGAGGATTAATTTAGTGTAATTAATTTCCACATAATTCAGTGATTCCTTTCTCACATCTCATAACTATGTCACCCATCATCATTGAAATATCCTCAGTTTTTTACATGGAAACAACAATTAAAAGTGGGTTCCATCATGGATATTGTCATTCCAAAGTTGGTTGCATGATATGATTGTCATAAGGCCATAACATGACTTTTAGGGGAATAAAATATATAAACAATTACAATTGATTCCCCCATATCTGATAGAGTTTACTTGATGAGTCACATGATCATCTTATCATTAAGTGATCGCTTAACTTTGGGGTTGTCTAATAAAGAATAGTGATTGCAAGAAGGTCCCATCAGATATATCTTTGGTCACCTAAGTATTTTTCCATTTATTGACCATATGTCTTTGGGTCATCGCATGACTAGTCTAGGGTAATGGTATTATGTGGAAACCACATCACAGATATCATATTAACTTTTATTTTATGTGTCATGTAAATTTTTGGGGAGTTATGAAATCATTTGTCTCGTTAAGGTTTATGTGATCATATAACCCTTGAATGGTAATTCATTCTATTATTTAACTTTTTATCCAATAATGATCTTTTATGTTATGTTTTTTTCCAAATCTAATTTTTCTAATGTTTTTTGTGGGAATAAATAAATAACCCACTCAAAAGTAAATTCCAGAAGAAGGAGAAAGGATTCCTTTCTAAGGAAAATCACTGCCTTAGTCTTTTGGACTTCCACATAATAGTATTAAATTTGAATTTTGACCTTCTTAGTGATCATTAATATTCTATAAAAACATACTGAAAATTAGTGGGAAAGGAGTATCCCATATCACTTTCAACCAAAAAATTTAGATCTGTAAAAATGTTATTTTCCTTATTATCACTTTTCTAGAGCCCATTATGTGGTAGTTTCACATGATCAGATCACTTGATCTCATCACATGAGTGGACCAAATAACATAGTCCATATTTCTTAGAATAATCACCTAATTTGTGAATTTGAAAACTCATGTGAATTACCTTATCAAAAATATGTTATGTGTAACGCCCCGACCCCAGTTACCCAGAGTCGGTGCATTATTACATAACATTGGCATGATCACAAGAAAGATCAAATCTCGAAAGACCGATTGGTTTAGTAGCCTTGGAAACACTAGATATATTCATAAGTTTTACATTACATCATAAAATGAAAAACTACTACAACAACATAATATTTCCACAGTCCACACTATAATCCCCTCATAATATCCCTGCAGGTCATTCATAACTTACATCTTCACTTTCTGGGAAAAATAAAACATAGAAAAGGGGTGAGCTCAAATGCCCAGTAAGGATAACAATATAGCGGAAACTTTCATAAATAAGAATAAACATTTAAGGCAATGTATAACTAAAACAAAAGCATTTAAAACTTGAACTTTCAACATAGTATGGCATAAATAAAATGAAATAATGTCATTTACTTATTCACATGGTTATTCTACTAATCGAATAATCACATGAAAAATCAATAACCACTTTCATAATGTTGGAATGCATAATGCCAGACTATCATAACCACATAGCCAAGGCCTCGTGCCAAGACTACAAATAAGATTTTGTCAAGGCCTTGTGCCAAGACACTAGTTTGTCTCATGAGACCTACAGATGCATCTAGGAGCTATAGCGGGCTCCACCCGTCACTTATTAAGTCCAATGCATTCCCATATGAAAAGGTTTAAACATAACATAAACATTCGTATTAAAACTAGCATACGAAATGTCAATAATTTCACCATAAACTATGAATGGTATAAAAATAGCACATCCATAGTCAAACATATCACAAAACCTTCAATACAATATAGAAGTTTTGTATCATAATAAATCAACTTCAAATAATCTTAATATCCATCAAAGGATGTTGACGTAGATGAAATCAAAATTCTTTTTAAAGAAATATCTACTTTTATTTTGAAATAATTTAAGATCCATATAAAATAAAACATTTTCTTTGAAAATATTCTTATAATCTTGTAAGGAAAGCTTTGAAGATTTTATAACGGCGTAAAATAACCGCACCCGCCGTATAAGTTAAAAAACATTCTTACCTCAATTCTGTCAAAAAGGTTAAAAAGGACCTTGTTTTGAAAACGACGGAAAGGGTCCTTTATAAACCTCTTATAAAAAGTCAAACAAGGGTATAAATGACTTTAACCCATATTCTTGTAAATAGTAAAAATGTTTTGAAATACATTTTTAAGAAACATGGATGTGGATGATAAAGATATCCCAGTAGATTATTACGTATAAACAACCTCGGATAATGAAGAGATTGTGAAATAACCCTTACCTTGTACTTCTCCTTTTTTGGGGTCGGTTAACCTCCTGTATAATGGTGAAATAATTGTTATTAAATTATACAAGAATCATATACATTAATATGATATCATATATGATCTTTTAACATTGCTTAATTAATAATATTTTAGTATTATCGTCGTTTCAGGTGATAATCGATTCGTTCTTCTTAAATGTTTGGTTACGTAAGGCATGTTTGTAATGGATAGATTAAATCTTATTCATAATCAGAATGATATTAACATTATTTTTAACCCTAAAATGAGAATAATACTTGAATGGATACGATGGAGGATGGATCTCACCGCGTTCGTGGAGACGGTAGTCCGTACGTACGCACGAACGCTACTTCCATTTAATTTTTATTTTAAAAGAATTGAATCCAAATGATACATAGGTATATTACTATTCCAGTATAATATAATATTTTATATATGTTACTTAAGTTCATTAACACCATCCTTTATACGTTCCATGTGTGGTATGAACGAGTCATATCATTTTAAGGGGGCGGTAGTCCGCACTTCCTCAAATGAAATTATCGTATGTATATACAACATGAAACAAATAATGGTATGAAATAAAATAGAATTACAGAAGCTTATATATAAAATATATATCATTAATATCATATTTAATTACAGTGCCATCATAATGGCCACCATGAGAGGCGGTAAGATGTATTTGAACAATCATCGTTTCGTGAGGCGTTAGTTTGCCATCCACAGAAACATTATGTTCATCATCCATTAGATGGAGTTGTGTGTATGTGTAGTTTGAATCCTTCTTATAACAACATCCTAGTATATTGAGTATACTGTTGTTGTTACAAAAAAAGTAAATAAAAAGATTTTGGGGGTTGGAGAAGCAAAATAAAGGAAAATAATTTAAGAGAAATCGTTACCTTTAATTTAGGTAACTCACTTTGGTTGGAACCAAATGACTTCTTGAATGATTTATGCCTAAGGGGAAGCTTCAAGGAGGAGTAGAGGGATGTGGGGAGCTTAGTTGGGCAGAGTTTGGACGAGCCAAGTGGCTTGAGAGGTGTGAGGAATGAGTAGAAGTGGTCTCCTTTTATAAGAAAGAAGAGGGTCTCTTTAGGAAAGAGTGAAAGTATTACTTTATAATATAATTATATTCGGTTTATAATGGTCCAAAAATCATTGAGGTCGAAGATAAGATGACTAATATTCTAAATAACTTCAACCAATAAGAATTGGACAGGTTTTAGATAATATTTTAATCATTATAATCTTATTTATTTAAATGATTTATTAATGAGGTAAACATTGCATCATTATTGTGTCATTAATAATTTAAATTATTTGATGTCTAAAAATTATAAATAAAATATAATTATCTAGGAAATCTTTTTATCTTTATAATGAATATTTATAATCGAAAATCCAACATGTATAACCCTATGTAAAAATTGTTCTTCTAAAAGATGTAAGCTTATGCCATTTTTATTTTTATTTTAACTTTATTAATATAAAGTGTCCCTACCACATACAAGTGGCTCCAAGGGGTCCCCAAATTGACCCAAGGATGCTCATGGTCGGGTATGTGTCCACCAATAAGGTTAGGACACGTTTTAGGGTAATTTTTTATTATTATAATATTATTTTTTTAACCCTTATTTACCGGATTTACCCTTAACCATGGTAAATAAAATATTTACCACAGTAATTATTCAAAATGTCTAAAAATAAAAGTTACCTATTTACACAATTTGGACATCCTGATTCCAAATATGGAATCCATTTTTCTAAATTCGAAACACAGAAGTGGCAGAAATTAATTTAAAATTAATTCCCGCTGTCAAAACAAATAGCGTGTTTTTAAGAGGTAATAACTATCAAAAGATTGACACTTGTTTATGTTCGGTTTAATTGTAAAATTATGTCCAATGAACAAAATTATATTAAATGGTAAAAATATATTCTAAATATACTTTAAAACCACTCAAATTCACAATTTATCACTATTAATTATTTTGATTAAAAAAGTTGTTTTTAATTAAAATTTAGTAATTTTCACTATTCATCAAAATATGAAAGTTATCCGAAAAGTACCAAAATTTCACCTTAGGCTAAATTCTATATTCCGAATCCAAAAATGAAGTCCATTTTCAAATATAAAATATATATAATTTCAAAAATTAGGTATTACTATTCATAGCGGCTAGTTTGATTAGTTATGGTGTGTTAGAACTCGGTGTTGCGTACAATACACGCTATCACATTATTCAAAGAGAAGCGTACCGTAGAAGCTTGGGGTGTTACATTCTCCCCTCCTTCAAATAATTGGGTCCTCGCAATTTCTAGGGTATTACTGCATAAAAAGACTCGGGTGGTTCTTCATCATAAGTTCCTCGGGTTCCCACGTTGCCTCTTCCATCTTATGGTTTCTCCACAAAACTTTTACCAGACGCGTCGTCCGGTTTCTCAGCACTTGTTCTCTCGTATCAAGAATCTTGACGGGATCTTCGCAATAAGACAGATCGGGTTCCAGTTCTAATTACTCATAGGTGAGTACATGCGTCGGATCAGGCATGTATTTCCTCAATAGAGATATGTGGAACACATCGTGAACTTTGGAGAGACTTGGTGGCATTGCCAATCGGTAAGCTACAACCCCAATTAGTTCTAGAATTTAGAAAGGTCCGATGTACCTGGGACTCAATTTACCTTTCTTACCAAAACGTATGACTGCCTTCCATGGAGATACCTTCAGAAAAACATGATCACCGACTTGAAATTCCAAATCCTTCCTTCGATTATCGGCATAGCTCTTCTGCCTACTTTGAGCTGCTTTGATGTGATTTTGGATTACTTTCACCTTTTCCACTGTTTCCTCCACCAGTTCTGGGCCTACAAGTTTTCTTTCACCAATGTCATCTCAACAGGTTGGTGTACGACATCTCTTTCCGTATAACGCTTCATATGGTGCCATCTGAATACTCGAATGGAAGCTATTGTTATAGGAAAATTCTACCAAAGGTAAATATTGATCCCACATACCCTGAAAGTCAAGTGAGCAAGATCTCAACATGTCTTCTAAGGTTTGAATAGTCCGTTCTGATTGTCCGTCTGTCTGAGGGTGGTAAGAAGTGCTCAAATGAAGTTCAGTATCCAGGGATTTCTGAAGACTTTTCCAGAATCTTGAAGTAAAACGGGGATCACGATCAGAAACAATCGATAGGGGTACTCCATGAAGTCTCACAACTTCATTAATATATAGTCTTGCTAGACGTTCCAGGGGTAGATCTTCTCTTATAGCAAGAAAATGTGTTGTCTTGGTAAGACGATCAACAATAACCCATATTGCATCGTTCCTTCTAGGAGTCTTTGGTAGCCCCATGACAAAGTCCATCGTAACATTGTCCCATTTCCACTCCGGTATGGGAAGAGGTTGCATGACTCCTCCAGGATGTTGCCTTCCAGCTTTCACTTGTTGACAAACCATACATCTTGACACAAAATCAGAAATCTCCCTCTTCATGTTGTCCCACCAAAAATGTTCCTTCAAATCTCTATACATTTCGGTGCTCCCAGGGTGTATAGAGAAATTGGAACTATGAGCATCATCCAGCAATTCCCTTTTTAGATCAGGTATATTGGGAACACAAAGTCTCTTCCCGAATTTCAAAATTCCATCTTCATACACAAAGTCTCTCAATCTCCCATCATTCACAGCTTTAATCTTCTTTTGGAATTCTTCATCATCGGTATGAGAACTCTTAATCCTTTCTAGTAAAGATGGTTTGGCAACCATTTGAAAAAGAATTGGTGTTTCACCTTCCCTGGTTATTCCCATGTCCATCTTCACTAGATCCATAAAAATTGGATCCCTTTCAATTCTCATATTGTTCAAAACTCCATGGTCTTTTCTACTCAAAGCATCTGCCACCTTGTTTGCCTTCCCTGGGTGGTAGTGTATCGTACAATCATAATCCTTGAGTAATTCAAGCCATCTCCTTTGCCTCATGTTGAGTTCTTTTTGTGAGAAAATATACTTGAAACTCTTGTGATCAGTATAAATATCACATTTTTCACCATAGAGGTAGTGCCTCCATATCTTCAAAGCAAATATCACTGCTGCTAACTCGAGATCATGAGTAGGATAGTTTTGTTCATGAATTTTCAACTGTCGTGATGCATAGGCAATAACTCTATCATTCTGCATAAGGACACAGCCAAGTCCTTTCTTCGATGCATCACTATAAATAACGAACCCATCATTCCCCGATGGTAGAGTCAATATAGGAGCATTGACTAGTCTTCTCTTCAGTTCTTCGAAACATTCTTCACACTCTTTTGTCCAAACAAATTTAACCCCTTTACGTGTGAGATTCGTTAATGGGTTAGCCAATCGGGCAAAATTCTGGACGAAACGTCGATAATAACCTTCCAAACCAATAAAACTACGTACCTCAGTTATACTCGTAGGTGCTGGCCATTCTTGGATTGCCTTGGTCTTAGAAGGATCAACAGAGATTCCATCTTTAGAGACAATATGGCCAAGAAAAGAAATCTCCTGAAGCCAGAATTCACACTTGCTAAACATCCCATATAATTCATGCCTCCTCAGAGTCTTCAAGATAATGTGCAAGTGATTTTCATGATCTTCGTAGGTTTGGGAGTATACCAAGATATCATCAATAAATACCACCACAAATTCATCGAGATACTCCTTGAAAACTCTATTCATCAGATCCATGAATACAGAGGGTGCATTAGTCAACCCAAACGGCATTACAGTAAACTCGTAATGCCCGTACCTGGTTCGAAATGCTGTCTTCGGAATGTCTTCCTTCTTCACACACAACTGATGGTATCCAGATCGAAGGTCAATCTTTGAAAAGTATTGATCTCCATGCAGTTGGTCAAATAAATCATCAATACGAGGTAGGGGATACTTGTTCTTTATCGTTATAGCATTGATCTCCCTGTAGTCGATACATAACCTCATAGATCCATCTTTCTTTTTAACAAAAAGAACAGGGGCTCCCCATGGAGAAACACTAGGGCGAATAAATCCCTTATTACTCAATTCCTCTAGTTGTTTATTTAGTTCGACTAACTCTACAGTGGCCATTCTATAAGGGGTCTTCGATATAGGCCTTGATCCAGGAATCAAATCAATGGAAAACTCAACTTCTCATTCGGGAGGATGTCCAGGTAAATCTTCTGGAAATACATCTACAAATTCTTTCACAACAGGTACATCCTCTATTTCAACATTCCTTTCCTCACCCGCAGTTATTTCATTCTCTTCCTCCCCAATAATTAAATTTAGTTGAGCTATTGAGGGTGGATCTAAATAAAAATTAGGTGGTGACAATTCTTCTCTAAAAATAAGGTGTTCCTTATCATTATCATCAAGAATCGTAACCTCTTTCTTCTTACAATAAATCTTCGCATCATAGTCCGAAAGCCAGTCAATACCGAGGATTATATCAAACTCAATCATAGGTATGACGATGAGATCAGCAGATAAAGAAAATTTATGTGCTCTAATGGGGACTGATTCACAAAACATTGTTGCAACGATACTTCCCTTAGGATTTTTAACTGACAACTCCCTTATTAAATCAAATTGGAATATCTAATTTTCTTAGAAAACTGGGAAGATATGAAACAATGCGATGATCCAGAATCAAATAATGCATTTTCTAAACTTGAGGAAACCATTAAATTACCTGCCACCACGTCTTTCGGAGCTTCTACCTCAGCAGTAGTGATAGCATAAGCCTGGCCTTGATCCCTTGGCCTTTTCTGAGGTAAGTTCTCCTGACGCTTAGGACATGAATTTGCATAATGCCCCATCTCCCTGCAATTATAGCACTGAACATTGGTAGCTTCCTTCTTCCCCTTGCAATCATGAGCTTGGTGGCCTTTTTCACCACACTTATAACAGACTCCCATTCCCTTCAAGCAAGTACCAGGATGTTTCTTCCCGCATTTACCACAAGATGGATATTCAACCTTTCCCTTCTTCCCCTTATTTCCATTCCCAGATTGATCAGCAGGTCTCTTCTTCTCTTGCTTTGCTTTAAAGTCATAAGACTTAGAGAATTCCTTTTCGGTCTTGATAGCACATGAGACAATGTCTTCGTACGATGAAAAGGATTGTGAGACTAATGCTCGACGGAGAAATGGTTTTAACCCATCAAAGAAACGATCAATCTTACTTCTTGGGTTGCGAATATAATCACCAGCGTACCTCGCTAACCTTGTAAAGTTAGCCTCATACTTTGTGACATTCTCATCCTCCTTTTGTCTCAGACTGAGAAATTGCCTTTCCATATCTGCTCGATGGTCGCGAGGGAAGTATTTTTCTAAAAAAAGATCTTTGAACTCCCTCCATTCCATATTTGATACTTCATCATCTTCCTTCATGTTTTGAATCAATGACCACCATTGATCAGCATCTCTAGTGAGGCGGTAAACTGCCATGATAACTTTTTCCCTTTCACTGCTCCCCAAAGCCTGAAATATTTTCTCTAGGGAAAATATCCATTGCTCAGCTACTAAAGGATTTGTATTCCCATTGAACGTTGGTGGTTGTTGCCTCATGAATCGATCTAACATTGATCCTCCACGCTGCGGATCAGGGTGCTCCATACGGGTAAGGTTATTATTCATAACCTGAGTAAGTTGTCCCAGTATGGTGATTAGCTGATCGGCACCAGTTGCATCACCAGCCCCACTATAATTATCTTGAGCAGGAGGGAAATCCCTACATGGAGTGCGTGCATTGATACGGTTTCCATTTCTTCCACTAGGCGCCATTTCTAAACAATGGCATAAACTAGATCAGTTTATGAATCAAAATACATAATCCCATACTTATAAAACACTTAACATAAATTGAACTATTTATGGATATAATCCATAATCATAAGAATTTTTTCTTTGAGGATGTATATACTCATAATCCCTTCAAAATGATTTGTAAAGAAAATGAGAGTTATCCTAAGCATATCCCCCGGGAGTGTCTTAACCATGAGTGCAGCAAGGCCTGTTGTCGTGCACTAGTTCTCGTTCGAGTCTAGCTCAAAGCGGTGTTTTAGGGTTTTACCCCTAGGTACATCTGTGCCAGAGCCGCCTCTACCTGCTCGTATCCAGACAGGGATGTATTTCTCGGAAAACTCACAAAATCTCTACAATACCAAAATTCTAGGAAGTTCTTCTATACTAATCCTCAAAGTTCATCTTAGGTCTACGTGCTCTAATCAGAGTTTATCTAAATCTAGCTTCCAAGGTTTGTACTAAACTTCCTCTGATACCAACTGTAACGCCCCGACCCCAGTTACCCAGAGTCGGTGCATTATTACATAACATTGGCATAATCACAAGAAAGATCAAATCTTGAAAGACCGATTGGTTTAGTAGCCTTGGAAACACTAGATATATTCATAAGTTTTACATTACATCATAAAATGAAAAACTACTACAACAACATAATGTTTCCACAGTCCACACTATAATCCCCTCATAATATCCCTGCAGGTCATTCATAACTTACATCTTCACTTCCTGGGAAAAATAAAACATAGAAAAGGGGTGATCTCAAATGCCCAGTAAGGATAACAATATAGCGGAAACTTTCATAAATAAGAATAAACATTTAAGGCAATGTATAACTAAAACAAAAGCCTTTAAAACTTGAACTTTCAACATAGTGTGGCATAAATAAAATGAAATAATGCCATTTACTTATTCACATGGTTATTCTACTAATCGAATAATCACATGAAAAATCAATAACCACTTTCATAATGTTGGAATGCATAATGCCAGACTATCATAACCACATAGCCAAGGCCTCGTGCCAAGACTACAAATAAGATTTTGTCAAGGCCTTGTGCCAAGAAACTAGTTTGTCTCATGAGACCTACCGATGCATCGAGGAGCTATAGCGGGCTCCACCCGTCACTTATTAAGTCCAATGCATTCCCATATGAAAAGGTTTAAACATAACATAAACATTCGTATTAAAACTAGCATACGAAATGTCAATAATTTCACCATAAACTATGAATGGTATAAAAATAGCACATCCATAGTCAAACATATCACAAAACCGTCAATACAATATAGAAGTTTTGTATCATAATAAATCAACTTCAAATAATCTTAAAATCCATCAAAGGATGTTGACGTAGATGAAATCAAAATTCTTTTTAAAGAAATATCTCCTTTTATTTTGAAATCATTTAAGATCCATATAAAATAAAACATTTTCTTTGAAAATATTCTTATAAGCTTGTAAGGAAAGCTTTGAAGATTTTATAACGGCGTAAAATAACTGCACCCGCCGTATAAGTTAAAAAACATTCTTACCTCAATTCTGTCGAAAAGGTTAAAAAGGACCTTGTTTTGAAAACGACGGAATGGTTCCTTTATAAACCTCTTATAAAAAGTCAAACAAGGGTATAAATGAATTTAACCCATATTCTTGTAAATAGTAAAAATGTTTTGAAATACATTTTTAAGAAACATGGATGTGGATGATAAAGATATCCCAGTATATTATTATGTATAAACAACCTCAGATAATGAAGAGATTGTGAAATAACTCTTACCTTGAACTTCTCCTTTGTTGGGGTCGGTTAACCTCCTGTATAATGGTGAAATAATTGTTATTAAATTATAAAAGAATCATATACATTAATATGATATCATATATGATCTTTTAACATTGCTTTATTAATAATATCTTAGTATTATCGTCGTTTCAGGTGATAATCGATTCGTTCTTCTTAAATGTTTGGTTACGTAAGACATGTTTGTAATGGATAGATTAAATCTTATTCATAATCAGAATGATATTAACATTATTTTTAACCCAAAAATGAGAATAATACTTGAATGGATACGATGGAGGATGGATCTCACCGCGTTCATGGAGACGGTAGTCTGTACGTACGCACGAACGCTGCTTCCATTTAATTTTTATTTTAAAAGAATTGAATCCAAATGATACATAGGTATATTACTATTCCAGTATAATATAATATTTTATATATGTTACTTAAGTTCATTAACACCATCCTTTATACGTTCCATGTGTGGTATGAATGAGTCATATCATTTTAAGGGGGCGGTAGTCCGCACTTCCTCAAATGAAATTATCGTATGTATATACAACATGAAAAGAATAATGGTATGAAATAAAATGGAATTACAGAAGCTTATATATAAAATATATATCATTAATATCATATTTAATTACAGTTCCATCATAATGGCCACCATGAGAGGCGGTAAGATGTATTTGAACAATCATCGTTCCGTGAGGCGTTAGTTTGCCATCCACAGAAACATTATGTTCATCATCCATTAGATGGAGTTGTGTGTATGTGTAGTTTGAATACTTCTTATAACAACATCCTAGTATATTGAGGATACTTGTGTTGTTACAAAATAAAGGAAATAAAAAGAGTTTGGGGGTTGGAGAAGCAAAATAAAGGAAAATAATTTAAGAGAAATCGTTACCTTTAATTTAGGTAACTCACTTTGGTTGGAACCAAATGACTTCTTGAAATGATTTCTTCCTAAGGGGAAGCTTCAAGGAGGAGGAGAGGGATGTGGGGAGCTTAGTTGGGCAGAGTTTGGACGAGCCAAGTGGCTTGAGAGGTGTGAGGAATGAGTAGAAGTGGTCTCCTTTTATAAGGGATAAGAGGGGCTCTTTAGAAAAGAGTGAAAGTATTACTTTATAATATAATTATATTCGGTTTATAATGGTCCAAAAATCATTGAGGTCGAAGATAAGATGACTAATATTCTAAATAACATCAACCAATAAGAATTGGACAGGCTTTAGATAATATTTTAATCATTATAATCTTATTTATTTAAATGATTTATTAATGAGGTAAACATTGCATCATTATTGTGTCATTAATAATTTAAATTATTTGATGTCTAAAAATTATCAATAAAATATCATTATGTAGGAAATCGTTTTATCTTTCTAATGAAAATTTATAATCGAAAATCCAACATGTATAACCCTATGTAAAAATTGTTCTTCTAAAAGATGTAAGCTTATGCCATTTTTATTTTTATTTTAACTTTATTAATATAAAGTGTCCCTACCACATACAAGTGGCTCCATGGGGTCCCCAAATTGACCCAAGGATGCTCATGGTCGGGTATGTGTCCACCAATAAGGTTAGGACACGTTTTAGGGTAATTTTGTATTATTATAATATTATTTTTTTAACCCTTATTTACCGGATTTACCCTTAACCATGGTAAATAAAATATTTACCACAGTAATTATTCAAAATGTCTAAAAATAAAAGTTACCTATTTACACAATTTGGACATCCTGATTCCAAATATGGAATCCATTTTTCTAAATTCAAAACACAGAAGTGGCAGAAATTAATTTAAAATTAATTCCCGCTGTCAAAACAAAAAGTGTGTTTTTTAGAGGTAATAACTATCAAAAGATTGACACTTGTTTATGTTCGGTTTAATTGTAAAATTATGTCCAATGACCAACATTATATTAAATGGTAAAAATATATTCTAAATATACTTTAAAACCACTCAAATTCACAATTTATCACTATTAATTATTTTGATTAAAAAAGTTGTTTTTAATTAAAATTTAGTAATTTTCACTATTCATCAAAATATGAAAGTTATCCGAAAAGTACCAAAATTTCACCTTAGGCTAAATTCGATATTCCGAATCCAAAAATGAAGTCCATTTTCAAATATAAAATATATATAATTTCAAAAAGTAGGTATTACTATTCATAGCGGCTAGTTTGATTAGTTATGGTGTGTTAGAACTCGGTGTTGCATACAATACACGCTATCACATTATTCAAAGAGAAGCGTACCGTAGAAGCTTGGGGTGTTACATTATGAGATTCTATGTCTCCTGTTTTTTTAAATTCACAATCTTTCCTTGATCAAAAAAATTGTTTGCCCAGTGAGAAAAAAAAGGAATTTCTCATAGACCTCCCTTTGTGGGTTTTGAACCTTGTGATTATTACATATATTATCATGGGTTTTATAATTTCATGGAATTTGGACCCATATAGATTATTTTTCTTTTCAAAAAACATTTTCCTTATAATAGTAAAGTCTAACATCATATTGATCTTAGACTGTATGTTTCTTTAGATTATGTTCATATAGTTTGAACCTTATATGGATATTTTTTTGTGTAATATATCTTGGAACTTGTATTGTTTATTTTTAGATTCATATATCATGGACCATCTATTGTGAATAAAATACAATTTATTGAATGTTGGACTCATAGAAAATGGGAGTCATGACTAAAATAGATTAGTGGGGTTAATAAAATGGGATAAAAATGCAGAGTATGATCCTGAATCACACTATGATGATTAGTTCCTCTATAATGTTTTTAGTTTTCACAGGGAATAGAGGTACTTTTTAAAAAAGAAAAACTTATTTGGTTTGTATTCTAGGGACTCATATGAATGTTTCATGGGATTAGGTGCATAGTCAGGTAGAGGATCCCTCAAAATCAATAATTCTCTTTTACAAGGTTTGTGTGATATTTTATAAGGAATTTAGGAACTCAGGGCATGAAATTAGTCCTTAAATATCCATATTCAAGATTATTTCTATAACCCTACACCATATATTAAACAAGGGGGAGTATTCAAGAAGGGTTATAATAACCTATATCATTTCATAAGTTAGGGAGGTTGAGTATTCAATAAGGGTTCTTTCACTCTTCATCTGTGCTTAAGGGATGGAGGATGAGCATTCAAAAAGGGTTTGGGTACCCTATATCATTGCTTAATTCAATGAAAATATGTATTCAAGAAGGGTTTTAGGACCTTGTATACTTTTTTATATTTAGGGTGAGTATTTAGGAAGGGTTTTAGAACCATACTTAATTTATTATGTCATGGTGTATGAGTATACTTAAAGCATTTTGAAACCATGAATTAAGTAAGGAAGAATGACTATTCATTATTGTTTTTTGCACACTACATCCTTGTTTCAAAGAGGAGTTAAATAAATTGTGACATGAAGTTTTGGATTTCAAATCCACTTTGATATTAAGATTAGTGGTTGTGTAAATAATGAATCAATGAGATTGAAATGAGTAAAATGAAATGGGGGAAAATTTTGGGGATAGTCACAAATAAATCTAAGGTTTTGAGTTCCACTGTGTTGCTAAAATAAATCACAAGGGTTTAGGACCTTTTCACAAGGACAAATCACTACTATTTGATGAGTTAAGGGACCTTAAATAGATACAACTCATAAATAGTTTAGAATTGTCATATATTGGAGCCAAACAAATCTCCTGTATGAGGGTTGTGGAAGATTTCAAAGGACTCAAACACTTTGGAAATGACGTAGGGTAGGGAGGAAATTTTTTCCAGGAATTGTTCTAGAACCCAATATATGGTATAAGGACTACCTATGAAAATTTAAATTTAGTTTATGGCCATTAATCGTGGACTCTATATCATGCAGTTTATGGTCACATATTGGGGACCACCAAAAGGTTCATGAATGGGGTATCATATCAATTCATTGATAATGGGTATGGAATGTGGTGATCTAATTTTGAGGATGAAAAATCCACATGAATTTTTGGATAATGATACATGTAAACCATGATCATGAAATATTTGCATCAATGAAAAGTGGGGACTCATGGGAGCTGGTCAAATATCAGTAATGTTGTAAATCACTATCTCCTCTAAGACCATAATATCCCCTAGGTCACAAGCTTTGAGACATTACGTTTTTCACCAATGATTCCTTGACGGGTACATTTATATAAGTCATCCCTTATTAACAATATGATATATGGGATAAATATTAAATATATCTAAAGGTCATGGGTTTCCTTTAGAGCTCTATTGTCTTTGTGAGTTACTGATTATTAACTCATACATTAAATCGGTTTATGTAAAACATAATTCTCAAGATGGCTTTGAGAACTATAAAAGTAAATCTAATCTATATTAAATTAATTTTGAGGGGAAATGGTTATGAAAAATCGTTTCTCCACCTTTTTTCTATTTTATAAAATCCCATTGAGTATTGATTAGATTTTTCTAGGGTTATATTATACACACTATGATTTTTTCCTTCTTTATTTACAATATATATTTTTACTAAAATCTGAATATAAAGAGATTAGTGATAATATACCAGATATTTTATCAGAACTCCAATTATGGGTTTTCATTCTTTTTTTTTCTCTTTTAATAGAATTATAGGGTTTGGTGATTTAAAATAAAGGGATTGATACAAAATATCCTCCTTAGGGTTTCCATGTTCAAAAGTACTTCCACAATATTATGACTAGGAGATGATGATGATATAAATTGTGGCTCGTGATTCTCAAATTATGAGAAATTTTAAGGGGAAAACACATAAGGTATGACTGAAAATCAATCTAAGGTGATGGACATAATTTTCATGTATTCAGGGATCACATAGATCAGTTATCCTTTTCATCAGGAAAAAATACCTATATTTAACTGGTTAGGGTCCCTTATGAAAATCATACTCAAGGATAGATAATAAAAGGGTTTTACACTCATTTCTAAGGGTTGTGGAAGGTCTGAGGCAACTTGAGATGCTTCAGAAATGAATTTTGATTTATGAGTAGAGGTTCACAGAAATATAAAAGAAACCCAATCAGCCTTGGTTGACAATGGTCATTCTCTTTTGGTCCTTTGACAAGGAGTGCTCAAGGATGACGATTCATAATGTTTCACATATTACAATAAATACATCACTATCCTCTAGTTTAAAATCCTAGAATAAGGAATTGGGTGATCTATAGTTTTGGTTCATGCGAGGAGGCCTTATTTTATGTAGTTTAGTGTCAAAATGATGGGATGAAGGTCTTAAATTTTATCATCATGTGGCCATGACATTTTAAAACAACATGATAATTATGAAAAGTGTCTCTTGAGAAAACATGCATTAGTCCGGGGAACATGAATACAGGATAAATTTTCATATTCTAGTGATTTTATATGTAAATAACCTTATATTGGGTCCCCTTTGTATGGATCTGACTCATACATGATAATCCCATACGTGGATATGACTCATATATAATCAAATAGAGTCATTATGACTCAACCATTCTTAAGTAGATTTATATATTATATGTTGGATTTTTTATTTATCCATGATCCTCCCAACCAAATAAAGTTCATCATCCCAATCCTCTAAGAACATCTGAGCCACTATTAATGTGAGAAATATGAGGTGGATGAAGAATAACCCATATTGTGCAGTAAAAATGTGTTTGGAAAATATTGATACTTATCTTGGTAGTGAGAATTTATGGGGCTTATTTAAAATGATAGTTTACATGATATGGAAGAAATATGAGTTGGGGGAATGTGTAATTTCTATAGGTATACTTCCCTTGGGTATCACTATATATCCTTTGATGGAAGGATTCAATCCACATACAACAATTTCAAATAAATCCCAATATGTGGATCTATCTCGTAAGCAGAGGGGGGATAATTTTTTAAAGACTGTTGTTAGGCCTTAGATAGATAATCTTGGTGTAATTGTATATCCTATTAGGATAGGAATCAATAATATCTTTTTTATTTTATGGATCCCCATATATGTTAAACAAATATGTGGAAATAATTAATTTTTTCAATCCATGCATAATTTTTTAGGATTACTCTACAAATATCTGAGTCCCATGTAAAAAAAGAAAAATAAATAAATAACTCTAACCATATAGTAGTGTCATAGGGGAAGTAAACTATAATTGTAATTGTTTAATAAACTATTGTGGAAGGAGGGATTTATCATATTTTATTTATTTATTTTATTTCAAAAAATAATAAATATAATTATTAGAATTTAACCATTTTCATCTGCATAGATATGTTTATATTTTATAGTACATATATGTTTTTATGTGTGTGTTTATATTTTATATATATGTGGGGGGTTATACATTATGTTTATTTATATATTATATTATATATGTTTATATGTTTATATTATATTATATATATATTTTTGGTTTATATTAACATATATATGTGTGTGTTTGTTTATATATATTTGTGTGTAAATATATACATATATATATATATATTACTATCCATATTGTTAAATACTTGTAAAAATGTCACCAAAATAGCCATGTTTTCTTAAAAACATGTCTAAATTTGAAATATTAATGTTTTTATATATATAAAAATATTTACGTATATATATATATATATTAATATATTTATATATTTATATATTTATTTGTGTGTATGTGTGTTTATATATATAAATATACATAAATATTTATTTTTTCATCTATATATTTATATGTTTGCCTATGATTATATTTATTAATATATATATATATATATGTGTGTGTGTGTGTGTCTGTCTAAATATATACTATCATTGATGTGGAGAAATGGTCTATATAAATAAATATATTTTTATAAGCTTTTCAAAAAGAACGTCTCTAAATTCTAGTTTTTTATTGTTTTCATAATTTTTCACCTACTCAACTTGGATATCATATAGGGATCAATATATCTAAGAAAGGCATGGATGCGGTAGAATTTTCGGGGAACCAATATGGAATTATATTATAAAATGATTACCTCTTTGGTTTCCTATGTAAGAGATGGATACACTAGTCACTCAATAGATTTTTTGAATAAAACAATAAAATATTAAAAACGTTTGGTGATAGATATACATGTATGAATTAGATCATTAATATTGATTGAGGATGTGATTAACATTATAATGACAGTGAAGGTACACATAAGTAGTAATCCAATAGAATCATCTTGCTTTTTAACTTCTTTCATTGTTGAGCCTTTATTTTTATTTTCATGTTTTTAATTTTGTTTATGTAAATTATCATCCACTACCTACCCTATGTTTTATAATTCATTATGAATTATAATGAAAATAAGTAGCATGAGAATAGTACATAAGAGATAGTCCTCTTCAGGGGAAAACATGTGGTCAACACCCTTGTTGTATCAATTAGGACATAAATTTTTCAGAGGAACAATGCCGTTAAATATGTTATGATAACATCAGTGTTTCATAAAGATATTGGTGAGATATTTGGGAATGAAGTCAGATAATATGAGTCAAACAGTGTGGTAAAACATTTTTGTAATTTAGGATATACAAGTCTTTGATTGTAATAAAATGGTACTTGTCTTGAGTTAGGCAGTAATAAATGATTTTTTAGGGTGTGTGTGCCTTTTGGAAAGTATGGAATATAGTTAGGGTATTTTGTGAACATGAATTGGATAATTTTTTAGGTGGGTTGAGTTAAACTAACCACAATCATTAACACACCATATATATCCATGTGTATCATCTTAAAATCTTGTCCTTTGTGTGTCGAAAAGATTTTGGAAATCCTGCTCTGTCCTTGGGCCCATCGCATACCCATTTACATTGAATGGGTTCAATGTATGTGGGTAAACCTTTTGATACATTTTAGTCATAAGTATCAGCTTAGAGTTGGATATTGGTATTAAGATAAGAAACTTTTTAGAGTTCAATTATTCATCTAGGGAAATTCTAGTAAATTAATCTATGGATATTTTATTTTTTAGTTATGATACTATATTTTTATTAGATAAGGGGGTATTTTGTTTAATTAATTATTGGTCTACATTTTTTTGATTCTCTATTTGATATTGTCATATAATGAAGAAATTTATAAATTATTGAATATAGGATTCCCCTTTAACTTTATGTTATATATATACATATATATGTTTTAGTTATATATTTTATGAATTTTATTTGTGTTCATAGACATCCCATGAATATTGTAGACTCTCTATATTAGTATTTAGCCTCTATAATGTAAAACGATGTGCCTTAGGTCGAGAAGTGGCCCATTTCAATTATTTTTTAGTTAAATTGTTCCATGACATTTATAAAAATATATAAAAGTATCATTTCTTCTAAAAATCATATTGAGGTAGAGATATAATATTAGGACTTTGAAGGTAGAATATGAGCATGTATGGCCAATATGGTTAGGTTTGAAACCTATGTCACTTGTGGTGGTTATTTAACTGATGTAAGAACTCTAGTAAGTTTTGGGTTATGATTTGAGAATTCTAATATTGGATATCCTTTGGATGTGTCATAAGAACAAGAAAGGATCTGGAGACTCATTCACATATCAGAGAAGTGGCATGATTAATCCATTATACACGCACCTAGGGTTGGTGTTTTTTGATCTACAACCCCAATATGATCTCTTATTAACCAAAATTAACTCAAAATATATTCTTTTTTATTCAAATAGCCTATATGTGTGACTAAGTAAAAATGATTCAAAGGGGTTTCTTATTCATGTGATTGATTAATGTTTGTTCTTTTTAGATTCAAAATGGAAATAATTACTAGTCTTTTATATTATTGAGGAAAACACTGTTTGTAAAAATAAAACAGGTATGTTGGAACAAGGTGTGCTTAAAAAATTACATTATCTTTAAAATTGAAATGGATTTCATAGATAATGTGATTGAAATAGATTTATATTTTATAGTAAAACTCATTTTTAAAATCAATAATTTGTGAAATTAATAGTGTAAGTAAAATAAATATAAGGGTAATGTTGAAAAAAAATGACCATCATGAACATGTGTTTGGTTATTTTAAATTTATGAAGAAAATGGAAGAAAAATTATATTGAAATTAAACATCAAAATAGGTGTTGGAAATTATAATAGTTCTTGAAAAAAATATCTAAAATTAAAATGAATTCTATATTTTTGGTTTTTATCAAAATTATTGGATTAATGGATATTTTATTAACAAAACTCGAGTGTTTTTTTGTGTATATAAATTTTTATGTGTTTTAAAAAATATTCAAATTATGGAGTGTGGTTAGGATTTTAGTTTTCATGATTTAACTAGGGGTGACATAATCATTCAGAATTAATTTTGAGGAATATTTATTATAATTGGTTAGAGAGATATAGGTGGCTCAGTATCAAAGTATGGGTATTCAGTATTATTATCATATAGATATATATGGAAATTGATAGTTTCTCAAAATGGATAACATAGGGTTCATATTTAGTTGGTGATTCTTGTTATAAATAACTTCATTTGGTGAAGTTGTATTTTAATTGATATTCTTATATATTAGATCATTTTACACTAGTAAAAAATTATTTAGAATGACACGTATATGAAATTAGTTGTTTCTAAGATTTTTTTTGCATCGAGTATAAAATAAATGATGTAAAAAACCCATTTTGTGATGTTTGTTTAGGTTAGTTATTTTCTAATGGACATAAAAATAATTAATTATTTTCCAAATATTATTAATGAAATTGTTTTATTACAATCACTGTCAACTTTATTCAATGAATTGATCCCTAACCAGTCTTCCTTAAAACATCCTTCCTTTGATCTCCTTCAACTACAACCAACAGCCACAACCATATGCCTATCTCTACCTTCTCCCAACACTATTTTTTATATTATATTTCTTCTAGGGTTAATTTTATATTGCTTCATTGGTTTTTTTATATTCATAATGGATCATTTTTTTCAGTATGGATGTGATAATTTTTTGTTTACTATTTTGTTTTTTGTGTTATCATATAAGGATATAGAATTTAATGTTTTATTTAAGATTATTTCATGTAGACTATCATTATTTATTAAAAAGAACAATCCTATGATGAAATATAATTCTTCCAAATGTAAGTTTCACTAATATGAATCTATAGTAATGTATTTCATCTCACTATAATTTTTTTAGATTATCAATTTTTTTAAATTTTTATATATTATTAGAACAAGGTTTACAAAATTTTTATCAGGTTTTATTTACTATATGAACAATTTTTGTGATATGGTAATGTCTTGGATAGTGATATCCTCCAATAACTTAGAATAGTATTTTTTTACTTTATATATTGAATCATTGAATGCACAACAGGTGGCATTGTTATGTCATTGAATATGAAAGACCTAATTCATCAAAAGTACGTGTGATTTTTAAAAAAGTACTTGGATTCCAAATACTCATTAACATTTATACCAATAAATCTTAAAAACACAACATTTCTCAATTTATACCATGATATTTACTTATATTTTATTTAAATATTAGGCATATATTTATCGAATTACAATATAAAAATATTGAAAAAAATTGTTTTATTTTTGTTCAACATCTATAATATAAATGATAACACATATACTTCTATAATATTAGATTTTTTCATTGAATTTTATTTGGAGTAATAATTTAATAAGTCCAAATTAATATTAATAATTATTGTAAATTTATAATAACTATTACATTGGTGAAAATCATAGGGTTATAATTAAATAAGTTCAAAGTACCATTTTTTGTTTTTGAAAATTTTTATACTTTTTTTAGTTTTTAAACTATTTTTTATATTTTGGTTTGTATTTTTTTTATAAAAGTAAATTTCAATTTAAATTTCAAAATGAAGTAACTTGTATTTTATACCTGAACATTTTTATTGGTGATAAATCATACAAAGATAATTATATGAAGAATAACTAATAAATATATGTAAGGTATTTATTCTTTTTTGGAATTTTATGAAAAAAAAATTCAAAAAATAACCCATTTTTTAAATTACTGAAATGATTATGTATAAGAAAGATGCAATGAAGAGAACCTAGTGATTATTAAATTTTATAAGTTTAAGAAGTAATAATGCTCCATGGATATAGAATTTTTAAATTAGGAATAATTCAAGACTTAATGATGATATAGATCTTCAAAAATGATAGTTCTGATCAAATTTATGAATAGATTAATGATGTTAAAGATACAAAAATGGAGAATACATTATCAATTCAATGTGTCTATAGTGATTTTGAAAAATCACTATATATGAATTATAAAATATTTATAGCTTTATCAATATTTTTAAGAGTAGTAAATATGAAATCTGGAATTGTATGTAGTGATATGAGATTTATAAAATTACTATTGTATTTGAAATTCATATTTATTGAAGATAATGATTTTCAACATTCAATTTATATTGGGAAAAATATTATTTTCCTTAGGATTGATGTATGCAAATATATATGTTTATCCTAATGATTGTGTGTTATATTCAAAGGAATAAAAATGTATTTTAGAGTGTTTTATATATGATACATTATAAAATATGTTAAAATAAAAAACATAAAATTACTTATATATTATTCTAACTACCAATACTCCAAAAAAGGAAATTGTGTATCTTTATATAAATCCTCTTCTACAAAATTTATTTTCAAATTCAAATAATTTAAAAGGTCATTATGCTATGTAGATTTAAAAATATCTGATGTAAAATTATATCAACCATTTTATTTTCCAAAGTGGAAGAAACTTAATCAATAATTTCATATGTTTGGAATTGATGTTAAAAATATTACACTTTGGTATCAAATAGAGGGAACGAATCCATATCTTATACTTGGTATAAAAAATAGTATTGTGTTATTAGTTTTAATTTATATCTTATCTCTTACATTTCATAAGATGGTAAAATTTATTATATAAATTTTAATTATTTCAAGACAAAAAAACCATAACACAATATTGATGTTTACTTTTCACCATTAATCGATGATTTAAAAACATGTAGTAAAAATGTATTATTATTTATGATTATTATAAAAAGAATATTTTAAAATGAATCAAATTATTTTTATCACTGTTAACGAGTTCCCTATATATAGAAATTTTTCTGGATATATTGTTAAGTGATATGAAGGTTTTTCCCATCTATAAAAATGATAATTTATTTTTTTATACTAATACAATGAAGGAAAACAGTGTACACGGGTAATAAAAAAATTGATTATAAATGACTCTTATGGAAAATAAAAAAATTAATTCAAAGTCTCATAAGAATTTTATATTTCTCTATATCCTATTTCAATTGAACAATATTTTTATCTTGTGAAAAAAATTAATTTCATATTTGGAAAGACAATAGATCTTGTAAGGAAAAAAATAATATTGATGAAACGATGAAACATGATATCTATAATAACATTTATTTGATGAATTTTGAGAATAATATCTATGAATGTTTGATTGGAATATAATTATATATTAAAGGAAATGTAAAGGATAGTTTTATTGTAATATTTCATTTACTGTCAAATGGAATAAGTTTTGATTTTTCCCATGATCCCAAAGGAAAATGAATATAAAAGACATTGGATTATTGTATATTATCTAAGTGGTATAAAATAAGTTTTTTAGAGCCTCCATGGTATAAAATGTACTCAGGTTAATTCCTCCAATTTAAAACAGTTTATTCTATAAAAAATGATGTCAATAGGAATGAAATATTATGACTAGTTTTTTATAATGAAACATACACTATGAGTTTAATTTCCTGGAATAAAAAATATCTATGTTAGATTAAATATCATTAAGGTGTGTTATTATTTAAATTCTATTTTCAAAAAAATCATATATCAGAATTCTTTGAAAAATTAGGATAATGAGTGAGTTTGGGTTTAAATTATATTCATGTGTTAAAATTAAAAACATTGACATGTTAGTAAATAATTAATTCACATTAATTCATCTTTAATAGAATAATAATATAAAATATTAACGTGTTCCAAAAATATTATCTGATGAAAAGAGATATTTGGGTATTTAATGAGCATAAAAAACTTTTTTCCAAGGATTATGGAGATTATACATGGAAGATTAAATGTGTTAGAAACATTGATATGGTTAGTAGGTGGACCAAGTTTTAATATGATAAAATTTTTTAGGAATTACATTAATTGATATAAAATTAATATTAAAAATTATGATAATAGAACAAATCAAAATAGCTGTGTATTTGTGTTTTCTGAAGCAATATGTTTTTTAGTAAAGAAGGAAAAAAGTCATCATCTATGTCAAATATATAATATGGAGTTATTGATGAAATATTAGAGATTTATTACATTCAATTTTTATTGTTTTGATCATTTATAAATAGGTATCCATTAGCAACAGTGACAAATAAAATGATTTTAGTGTAACACTATATATATTAATAGATTTGAATACATATTGACCCTTTTATCATGGAGGAAAATGTGAAACAAATTTTTTATCATCTTAATCAATCATATGTGCAGTGTTAAATCAATTTTAAAGTAAACAAATATAGTGTTTTGGTGATCACAAACAAAATGATGATGGTGAATTATTTGACATCTCTACATCTATGAAATGATTATCAAAGGATATTGAGGAACATTTTATATAAATGGTTTTCTCCATATGAAAAAACCATGGAGATGGATTATGGGAAAACTATCCTTGTATAATACTCTCATAAAACAATTAACATATATTTATTTCATTTCTAACTTTTTAAAATTCTTCAAAAATTAAAATTTCTAATTTTATTTTTTATTCAAGTCACGTATTTTAAAATATGTGATATTTTTTTTGGTTCTTGGTTTATTATTTTTCAATTTTTCAATTTAAAATATAACTATTGGATTTGTATAAATATTTTTTTGTGCCTTTATTTATCATTTTTATAAAATTACATATCTTATAAATTTTTTCACATTTATTTTATCATTTATTTTTACAACTTTAACTAATATGATAAATTGTTAGTATTTTGATCATTTTTTTCATTTTTTATTTAAATTTATATATAAAAGTTGGGTTTGTATAATATTTTACATATTTTTTTCTTATATCAATCATTTATTGTGACATAAATGTTTTCAAAAAAAATTGGAATTTTAGTTAATTAAATTAACAAATATAAATAAATATGTTTTTAGTTTAGTTTAGTTTTATTTGGTTAATGTTTAATCTTTTATTTAATTTTATGTTTAACAATATGTATAGTCTTTTACTAATTATTTGATAGTTTGGATTATATTATAATGTTTCATCAAACATATGATTCACCTAAATCTTCTAGGTATAGCCCTACACAAACTTATAATGAGGAGCATCTTCAATCATCTATAAAGGTTCGATCTAATTTAAAAATGAATGAGAAGGTATATATGGTTTGTAAATTCATTGGAACAAATTCACCTAAATTATCAATTTATCATATCTAGGACTGTTGTAAATCAATAAATTTTGATGGAAGTAGTAATACTATGGGTAATAATTTAAAAAAATTATAATTTTTATTTCTATACAAGCTCAAGTGAAAGTAATAATATTCATTTTGATTAGATAAATGTTAATAATCTAACATTATTTTAGCTATTGGATACCATTTTGGTAAGATCACTTATTATTAGTTCATTGGTATTTATTTATTTATCGAAGTTATTTTTTCCTTCTAATAAAATAACATATGACTTATATTACCCTAAAGAAGTGAGTATGAAATGTTTATCTTTTTTTTGTAATTATATGGAAGGATTTTAAATCTACTATAACCCCAGATTTCGTTTTTATAGAAAACTATATGAAAATATATGTGACATATATGATTTTATACATGAAGATACATGGAAAACATTTATTGAAAGTAGATGGAATGATTCATTTTTGGTAAGTTAAATGTCAGTATTTTGATATTTTTTTATAATAACTAAAAATGATTATTTTAAACATTTTTTACATTAATTAAAAAGAAATGAGGATATATCATCAGGATAGCTAGTTGAAAAATGTATACCATTAGACTTTATCTCTTGGATGGTTTCCTTTATTTCTAGACTAATTGGTGGATAAAAAATGAGAGTCCATTCTTTAGGTTTAGTAGAGATTACCCTTATTCGCCCAAAATATACCTGAAAAATAGAAAAGGGACCAAATAACCAAAAGGGAACAAATATTAAAAATTAATGAAGAAGTTAGATGATAATATTTTACAAATTTATTTATGTTATTTATGTTATTTCAGATAATATTTTTTTTTAATTCATTGATATTTTTTCTAGATATTTTATATTGGAAGAACATAAGGAGTATGGTACATAAGTTACCTTCATTATTAAAGGTATGAAAGATATTTTATATACTAAATTTGTAAATCCATAACACATATGTTTCAAAAATGGATATGAGGTGAGTATTTCTATTAAAAATTTGTTTGGTCATTCTAGAACTTCTTCTATGGAGTGTGTAAATAAAAGAAAAAAATAGATGCTTTAGAAGATAATGTTAAAATGATGGGTGAGATGATGGAGGAGGGGAAAATATCATCAGTACAGATTATGTTTTCAAACATTTAAATACATTACATGCATAATATCTCACTCCTCCTTCTCTATATTTGTATTCTGCTCCTCCTCTTCCACCTATATATCCCTCATCTGAACCCCCTAATATATAGTTTACCATATTCTATTAGTTACATATTAAGGATCACCAATATAACTTTTTTTGTATATGTGATCGTATATTATGTTGGGGAATCCCTATGTAATAAACCATTTCTGGTGTATTAGAATAGAATAATGGTGCAGGATATTATAGATGCATCAGCAAGAGGATAATTCATAACATGCAAGGTTTCTATAATTGGAAAAAATATTAGGAATTTTTTACTTTTCCCATTTTGACATTTCTAAAAACATAACACTGATGTATATATAGATTACATCCTTTAATTAAAATTCATATAAAAATTAATATTTTATTATATATATATATATATATATTATATGAATATGATAAAGGTAAATACATGTTTTATATAAAGAAAAAACATGTTAAATCCCATTCGACCTCCCATAATACTTTTTATGAATGAATTTATAAATTCAAAACAAATTTATTTATGTTATTGTATGTTGATGTTATTAGAATGAGTGTATACATTGGTGTGTGTGATATTATTACAATGACTTATAAGAGAGATATCATGGGGCCAATATCTACAATGATTATGGGAAAAAGTGTTATCCATGTCTTTTTTTAATTAGGTTAAATATCATATTTATTAAAATTATATCAATTTGATTTAACTCAATAGTAATGTTTTTATATTCAGTATATTTATACACATTGTATGAAGTGTGATATAATATATGTTTATGGATTCATGGGCCCACAATTTATATATCCTATTATAAAGAGAATGTTGGATTGAAAAAGAATAGTAAATATTTCTGATGGATTTCCGAATTTAGAAATTCGGGTTTTGATGTTTCCTTATCTTGATAGAAATAGAACATATATTTCATATAGTTTCAAATATCATAGTAAAATAACCAGTCATATTACATTTTTTCAATATATGTGGTCATTGGATGTTGGATATTTTTTATCCATAGAAAAAACAACTTACTGGATATCCACTATCTATGGGGATGTGTGAGAAGTCTTTAGAGAAATATTAGAGACAAAAAATTAATTAATATAATAATTTTATACAATATTATATTTTTATTTTATTTTATACATATCTTTTTGAAATTGAGAATGTTTGAAATATAAATAATTAATAAGAAAGAGGAAAAAATATTAAATACATCAACATAAAAGTCACATCATTTTAAATAATTGTAATTTAATATATCATAAAAATGTTATATTAGATTGATAAATTATTTTGCTATTTAAATCTCAAAAAATGAGTTATTGAATTTGGAAATTGTATTTTTTTAATTATGAAAAAAATTAAAATTGGAATAGTTTAAAAATTATTTAATCATAGATTTTATTAAAATATTTCCTTTTATTTATCTTATGATTATATAGTGAATTCATGTTGAATACTTTCCTTTTAATTTATATTATCTTATGACCCTTATCCATGTATTAAGAATATGATAAATAATTTTTTCAGATCATGGGTATATTATTTTAAAGGTTTGATTCAGTTTTAATTTATCATTATATGAAATTGTTGTTTTTAAATTTAAATTCAAAAATTTAAAGTTATTGAAATTTGAATAAAGTTGTGAAGTATATATTTTTTATCTAATTGTACTAAATAAAATTCTACTGGATCTCATATTTTCACTACTAATTTTCGATATATTATGGGATGGGTAAAATTTAATTTAAAAAATACTTTTGACATTGGTTATTTTATAATCAATTTAAAATCATGTTTTTTACATTATTAAAAAAAATAATGAGAAAAAATTATCTACATTTACATTTTTGAGAGTTTTATAAGGTATATATTATAATAACGAGTGTAAACGATTATTTTTTACATCTGATATAATAACCTAAGTAAAAAACATATTTTCAACATTGATTTAATTGAAATCACTAGTTGATTGATGCTAAAAATATAAAAAAAATTTGAAATACCATTATCATCACTTGTGACAAATCCTAGTATGGATAAAACCATGGTGTTTTGGGATCAATATGTGTATTTTTGAAGCTTCTCATCCTAGGCATAATGGTTAAAAGTAGGTTTCTCATATAACCTGGATTTTTCTATAATATTTTGAATATATGATTAAGAGTAAAGGATTTTGGTGATAAAAATGTGATAATGAAAATATATTTGGAAATATAAAAAAGTGAGTGACATAGATTTTCTAGAATAGAATGTTTTATTTTGGGAGTCGTCTTGTGGGAGATTAATGAGAACTTCATGATGAAATGTGATGATATAGTAGTGTGTTAAAACTTTAATATGGTGGAATTTTTAGTAAAATGATATTCAAGGATACACAAATTTGAGAAGTTTTCTATAGCGATGTTTTTAATGACCCTTTATTTAAGGTGTTGGTAGAATAGAATGATGTCTAGGCACCTATTTTTTTAGAGATAAAAAGAATTGTATATTTTGGATTCAAATAAAATGGAGGATTTTAGGAGATTTTATGTAACGACTTGATTCTGGAAGCGACCCAGAGGCCCCCCGTACCCAGTTAGTCACATAGCCTCAAACGCATTTCCCCTAACACCAGAGGCTACCGACTAGCAGTGAGGGACATGGTTGTGATAGTGGGAAAACTATGCCCTCATTGGCAGAGTCACACAGCGGAAGAGAAAAATGGATAATAATAGTGGAATCAGTGATAATACATACGAAAGTAAACAATGGAAGTCTGAAGAAATAAACAGTTGGAGTATGTACGTATATATATATATATTTAAATTTTTCATGGTACCTATGTCTAGGAAAATATCCAAACACAACAAAATGCTGGAATACAGAACAATACTAATCCAAAGTATAAAAGAAAATAGATAAATAGCTCCTCAACATCACAGGCCTCAGCTTGGTCCCATGCTCTCCAACTCCAAAATATATCAAGTACCTAAAGTATAAGGGCGCTTTCCCTGATCTATACCTGCATAAATATAATCTGTTTGGGCCCAAATGCATAGCCCTAATAGGGTGTGAGACTAATTCTTAGTAGGAAATCACCATAAGATATATGCCTAACATTCAATGAATATATGGCTTGTAATAAACAAAATAAAGCAGAAAACAAGGAAGTACTCATCAGTAACTAGTCCTATAGTTTCAATGCAATCATTTCTATAAATCAACAACAACAAATAAGTAGGGAACCCTCTGTCTAGTACTCTCATCCTAACCACTCTGGATCAATCAAAACAAGGATACTGCAGAGACTCTCTGAGGAATCTCTCTCAGTTAATTCCCCTTATAGTCCCAATCGTTCAAAAAGAATCTAGGAGGAAACTCACATGGTCAATTCCTCTTATATTCTAAGGTTGTCATAGACTCCTTAAGGAATATCACATGGTCAATTCCTCTTATATCCCCACATGGATAAAGACTCTCTGGGGAAGCCCACTTGGTCAATTCCCCTAACAGTCTAAAATGGTTCAAAGACTCTCTAAGGAAGCTCACTCAGTCAATTCCCCTTATAGTCTAAAATGGTTCAAAGACTCTCTGAGTAAGCTGACTCAGTCAATTCCCCTTATAGTCTAAAATACTCATAGAATCTCTAAGGAAGCTCACTCAGTCAATTCCCCTTATAGTCTCATACACCAGGTTCTCACGGCCCTGTGTAAGTCAAACGAGCATACCAATGAAATATGACCAAAGTAATCCTCAAGAACTACTTATCTAAACTGTCTACAGCATCTCAAGCATGTCAGATAAAATATTCACTCAATCATATGGTACTAGGCATGTAAAAATCAAGAAATCCTAAAGACTAAACAAGAACAAACGTCCATAAACAGAACATGCATGGGAAACCACATCCAAAGAATAGCAAAAATCCCTATTCACATCCAATTAACCTCTATTTACGCATACCAGCATAGCAAGTAATTAACAGGGTTAAAATGGTAAACATGAAATGCCCCATTCAAAGGTATTGACAAAATTGCATATATAACTCAAATACTTCTAATGTTAAGGCACAAACCACCTACCTTGGTGTTAGAATATCAATATACTCTGGCGTCAGCCCTTGGATTGACCTAGAATGTGGTAGATCTACAAAAACATATAAAACATTCAACCCACAATATCTCACGATAAAGGAGAAATCAAAAGATGGTGCTCTAGGAGAAAAGATAACTCACTGATGTAATTCCAATGCAATTGATGGTGTTCGATTCGGAGGATGGAAGATTGCTCGGGGGTTTCGTTGAAGATCTGTGGTGGTACGACGTTCCTGGATGATACAAACAATGAAGGGGTGTTTCAGTTGATTAAACGTGACCCCGGTGCATTTAATGAAAAAAATATGCTGCATATACTTTTCAAGTACACGACGTGTACTTTCCATTTCCATACACCACTTTAAGAAGCCTCTAGGTAACCCCCACATGGCAGTCTGTATGGCCCCTACATGGCGTGTACTCATAAAGTACATAACGGTACATTGAAAAAATTTAGAAAATTTATCTTTTTCACAAAAACACCAAAAAAAAGAAAAACATACCTAAAACGAAGATCTAGGTTCTTACAGCTTTAACTAATGATATAGGTGTTTCAATTTTTTAAATATTAGTGTAATATACTCATAATGAATTTTTTGGTGGTCGATAGTGGAATTTGGATGGTATTGTTTATGTAGCATCCACTAGGTACATGGTATGGTAACATTTCAACCATATCGAGTAACTATTTTGGTTTTCCTACTAGTTTTTCTATTAGGTGATTGGTATTCTTCAATATAGTTCCCAGGGATCCACTAGCTATCTATTTGAACCTAGATCCATTTTATTTAGAGGGAATTTTTTTTATATAAAATTAGGGACACCACTATGTGGTACCTTGTTTAGAAAAAAGTGGGGAATGGGGAATCCATTTTTCTCACCCTCTTACCCCTTTATTTCCCCTATTTGATTTTATATTATTAGAATAATTTTTGTTCTGTATCCTTCAGTTTTTTATGATTGGTAAGATATTTTGATAGGATATTACATTAAATCATTGTAGAATCAATTGAAAACCAAGTGGATTTTGTATGTGGTGCATGGAAAAGGTTTGGGTAAGATGGATTCTTTTTCCACCTATATTTTTTATTTAGGTGCTATTATTTATTATTTTATTGAAGTAAATCATATATTTTGAGATAAATTGATCATCTGTTTGAGTCTAAAAATTGTGACTTCTTACAATGTAGGATTTTTTTTGTCTTTTGGGTGGATAACACTACATTACTCATATTTTTTGCAACATATCTTCCACTAGGAGTATTTATTTATTTAATATGATTCTATAATTTCAATATAAATTATTTAATATTTTATTAATTTTTATTTATTGATGAGATAGATTTATGTTGGCTTGGTGGTGGTCAGTACATGCTTGGGATTATGAAATTGGTGTGTCATTGATTTGGGTGACTTATAAAAATTAAATATCATAACCTATTATATTATTTTATTCAAGTGAGTTATATTTAATATAAATTTCATTTTTATATAAAATTTTGTCTTTTTTATCCATAATTGTGATGGGATCATGTCATCCAAGAAGGTAATGAAGACTGCATAGCTTGCTAGAAGTTTTATTGATGGATCCTTTGTTGAACAAGTTCTGATAACCCTTTTTGTGGATTTTATGGTGGTGTGAGATGAAAATTAAAATTATTTTATAAAATAAAATTATTTTACTATTCTAAAAGTGGATTTAAAAAATGGAATGGATTTTGGATTCAATTTCAAAAGAAAATGGTAATTAAAATTATTTAATTTAAAATGAGATTTCAAAGAAGAAAATGATTGATTCCCTAATTATGTGTTCATAGGATTGGTTAATTTATTTATTTATAGATTATATATGATATGTTATTTATTTTGAATTTATTTTCAAAGGACATTTAAATTGTATTCTATGTAAAATTAAAAGGGGATTATGTGGTTAAATAATTTCCAGGCTGAACTTGTGATGGAAATTCAAAATTTCTAAAAATGATTTACATAATTGATAATAATATGTTATGATTTCATTAAATGTTATAAAATATTTTATATTGATTAATTTTAGAGTAATAATCATTTTTAAAACCCACCCATTGGTGATGGGTTGGTTAAACTATTGCTTCTCGAATGAGACATTCAAATCAGTTCTTGATTGTGGTCGGTTTGAGTATTGTTGCACAATAATTTACATATAATTCACTAAATTAATATATAATGGAAAATCCTAATGGTTCATGTATCTAAAATAGATTATAGGACTAATTTATAATGGAATTTGGTATTTGGGTTTTCTTTCCAATGACACTTAATAAGTCCGATTAGTCTAGAGGATGAGCATTTGGGATCATCACACCTTGTTGGGGGGAATTATTTCCTACTATATGACTCTTTTATAGATTCGAGATATGTTTGTGAATCTTTTCCGGATCCAAATATGGGACTTAGTACCCGTACATTTTAGAACTAGTTATTGAACACAAATTAGAGAATCTTCACATCTCATAGTTATCTCGTAGACATAACCATTTGTTTCTATCTGAGGTTCTCTATCATATAACCCATTATTACTTAATGACAGAGATTCGTGATATTTATATTTTTTTAATACTTAACTCTCCTATTTTCTGAGTTTATCTCTTTCTTGGTGGGTGATATGAATTTATGGTATCATTTTTGGGCCCATAAAGGGATTTAGTACATATCATTTTGAAAGGAATCAGAACCCAGGTATTTCAAGATACATTGTTCTTTTTAGGGTCATAAAAAAAGGTTATTCTTTTCCCCTTAACATTTTAAGGTAAAAAAATCTAGGTGGAATGGTAATATCAGTTTCTTGTGTGGGACTTATGCATGAGAGTCCCTTTCTTCTTTGCAAGAAGTATGACCATGTGAAGTTAACCCCCATTGGGAATGTTTTCCAATGAGGATTTGATAGTCTAAGAAATAATTTATCCTAAAGGTGATGATCATACATAATAATATGTCCTTATGAGGATGAAATTATAGGACCTATAAGGAATATATCCCTCTGGTGGGTATAGTTCTATTGGTAAAATGGCATATTATAAAATGGTTTGTTAGGGGCATGATCATGAATGAAAAGATAACCAATATTGCATGAATATGTACAAAAGTTGATATGGTGTAAATTTTATCATGGGAGATATGTCCCTATAAGATTTATAATTAAATGTTAATGATGTTTGGTGTGAACCTTGATGATTTTTCTTACCTATGCTATCAATCTAAGAACAAAATCGCATGTAGTTTGAGTGTTATAGTTTTAGGGTCGTATGATAGTACCATACCATGTGGTTTAGCATCATGCGGTAAGTGCATATATGAGTTAATTAGAATATAGTATATGGGGCGGTATGAACTTTTATAGGAGTCCAACATATCCTATGAAGGTAGTAATTAGATTCGATTCAGTTTATTCATTTCATTGTGAATATAAACCTTTAAATGTGAGGACGATATGGTCCAGTATTATACCTAAATAGAGGCCCATATTGGGGGTATTTTCATCCTTCTAATGTAAAATAATCACTAGACTTTAATCTTTTATGATTCTTCCTCTATGGGAGGAACAAGAGATGGAAAATTATTAGACACACTACATGGGAGCTCTAAATTGAATCTATGTGGGGCTTATACACTAGGGATACCTAGAGATGAATTATTCAACAATATTTCCTTTTTATAAAAAGAAACATATGGTCAAGGCTTACACCTAATGAGGATTTCCTTATATACCTATTATTATGAGCCTCGTGAAGTGGATGACTCCAAGATAGAGGACATGAGTACTCACAAGTAATACTGAAATGTGAAAGGCCATGT
The DNA here is from genome assembly GCA_963277665.1 of Viscum album. NCBI lineage: Eukaryota > Viridiplantae > Streptophyta > Magnoliopsida > Santalales > Viscaceae > Viscum > Viscum album. The sequence goes on from OY728151.1 coordinate 314,954,554, forward strand.
GAAGGTATCCTGGTCTTCAAGGGGAATATAGCCTGATTGAATGATTGATATAAATGGGGCTATAAAGTTATGTTACATGGGGATTAGAATGTAATCCAACATATCCTGATTAAGATATAATTCAGAGTCTTAATAGTTCATATAGTATTGGTTGTTGTGTCATAAAATGTGTCATCCTTTAGTTTCATCAAATTCATTTTGTCCCCTCAAAGGGAGGAATATATGGTGGGAAATTACACCAAATGAGGATTCCCATAATGTAGGATTTTTATTAGGGTAATGGAATGATAATTACAAGTATTTAATCCCACGTGATTCATGCTCAGTGTGAGAAACAATTGGTAATAGGAGATCTGACATGTTGAAGAAATACATCAAACATGTTGTACTTGGATGTGGTGATTTAAAATTAAGGTCCTTCTAAGCGAACATGATTATATCCCTCCAATAATATTTCGATATATGAGGAAATTCATATTATTTCTCAAGAAATATTGTTAGTATAGAATCTTCAGAGTGAATTGTGGCCCTAATAGGGAATATGACCTTATTAGAAAACGAATTAAGATTATATTCATTGGATATGGGGAATTGGGCCTTTATAAATCATCCTACTTATCATATTTATAACATAAATAAAATTCCATATATTTCATATGGTCACATGTCCTCTAATGGGAAACGGAGGGGTGCATACTATATTTAAAAGGGATATGACCTCTTGATATTGGGTGTTTTGGAGGATATTATGATGTATAAACTTACGGAAGAATAATTCCTTAAGAGAGTTTTTGTGACACCCATGATGGATATATAGTGATATGATTTTCATATGGTCATGTCCTCCATGAAAGTAAAGTGAATTCATGTTCTCAATGTGAAGGTTGTTGATTCATGTGACCACATAAGGGATTGAGGAAAATGTGATTGCATCACTAATATGGTATTTCAAGATCACATGACATGTTCTCATGACCAAAAGAATATCTCATAATATTATTGGAATCTCATGATCACATGACTAAGAAGTCATCATGTGATCATGTGTTCAGGAGTCATTGAATGGCTACCTCTTTTAAAAATATCACCCATTAATCATTTATTTTGAAAGTTACTCACATTGTTTTATTAAGAGGATGGTCTCGAAATAGTTTGGTTCCTCTTAATTTCAAAAATAACATCATCTTCACTAATTTATTTATATTTTTCCCACTCAATTTTGGATTTCCAATGGGTGGTTTTATAGGTTTCACGCCTTATATATATACTACTTCTCATGGTGGAAAAGACACATTCCTAGGATTATTTCAATGGTAGGAGTGTCTTCATAATTTGGTGAAGAATTTTAAACCTTTTGGGAATAATCTGCATTTCATTAGTTATGTTTCCCAAGTACACTGTATTATGATAAATGATCATGAAATTTGTCTTTCATGGACAGCCTTAGACTAGAGTTGGTCACATGATCTTATTTTCATGGGTCCATCGCATGACTCTAGGGGTTTTTATATGAATAAGAGAGACCACGTGATCCCTCAATCTTAAAAAAATTCTCCTAGCCAAGTCATGTGATCATATTTTCATTGGGGTCCACTTGACTCCATGTGTGTTGTATAAAAAATAGTTACCATTTAAAGGACCAATCACATTCAATTGTGGTTATATGTGGACTTTTTAATTTGGTGATGGTATGAATTTGGGACCATTCCTAAGTAGGCATGAGTTGTTAAATTTTGTTTGAACAACATCATTCATAGCCTCTTTTCTTGTCTTTGATGGGTTGTGTGAATTAATAGGGAGTTATGGGACACGGTTTCCATTTATGAGATTTTATATCATATAACCTAATTGAATGACCCTTTTGTGGTATTTCTTTATCTTCTTTCCATTTTTATCACATATAGAACTTTTACTCTTAGGTATCTTCCCACCTATTATTTTTCTAACGTTAATTTGGAGGGAATCAAAAAATTACCCCTCAAAAGAAAAGTACATATGAAAAATTCAGGACTCTTTTATGAAGAATTAAATTCTTACATAATTCTCTTGGGCTTCTCCCTATTAGTCTTCTGGATGAATTTTGGCCTTCTGAGTAACCCTTAGTATTCTAATAAAATTTCTTATAAATATGTGATAAATGGGAAGGCCATTTAAATTAAAAATATAGATTATGGATCTCTTATAATTTCCTCTTTCTTATTATCACATTGAAAAATCCCTTTATGTGATTCTGTAAAATGATCCTACCTTGTGAGTGATCCAAATAACAAAATCTAGATTAATAAAAAAATTTGTGTAAGCCCTAAAGGATAGAAATCATCTGAATCAACTATCTAAAAAGAGTCCAGGATATTTTTTGTAAATATTTTTTCTAAATTCCCAATATTACTTAGATAATACAAAGTGTATGTCTAAAATGTTGACATTCACCTTTTTCCCAGATCTCCCTTTGAGGGTTTTCAACCTAGTGAGTACTGCATCTCTTCCCATTAGTAGTTTAAAGTCATTCATGTTGGACAAGTATAGGTTATGTTTGGTATCAGATTTAATTAACCTACGAATGGTGATATTTATGGTCATATTTATTGTAATATATGTTGTTATAGTTTATGTTCATATAGCTTGGGCCTAATATGGAATTAGTTTAGGGTTATATATCTTGGACCTTATATTTATATAATTTAGGATAATAGATACTCCACATTATACTATGAATAAAATACCATTACTTGATGAAAAGTATAGTCATTCCTCAATGATAATAAATGGGGGGTGAAATAGGAAATAAATACTAAGGATTATCTCAACTTACACAAGGGTGATGAGTTCCACTGCAACGTTTTGAGAGCTTATAAGGATCAGAGGTCCTGTTTTACAAGTCAAAGACATATATGGTTGATCAATAATGAGATCATATAAAATTACATGTTTCTATATGTGAATATTTTGGTGGAGAGTCCCTTGAAAATGATAATATTAATTTACAAGGACCATGCGAGACTTTATTGTGAATTCAAGCACTAATACCTTAAATGATTCATAAATGATGAATATTCAAGAAAGGTTCTAGTATTCTTTATCCTTTATTTAGTCAAGGGGTTAGTATTATAAAAGGGTTATGAAACCTTGTATCCTTTCGTAAGTCATTAAGGAAGAGTATACATGAAGTTTTATAGTCCACTTCATTCTTTTTTAAGACACGGAGGATGAGTATTGAAAAATGGTTCTGGAACCCTTCATAATTTCTTAACTCATTCAAGATGATCAATTGAGAAGTGTTATATAAAAACTAGGGGGATAAGTTTTCAAGAAGGGTTTTGAAACCATTCATCTGCGTTTAAGTCATTGGGATGAGTTTTAAAGAAGTATTATGAAACCCCACAATCGTGTTTAATCAATGTTGGACGAGTATTCAAGAATGTTTTGGAGCCCATCATCATTTATTAAGTCATGGAGGATGAGTATTCCAGAAGGGTTCCAGAACCCTGTATACTTATTTTTATTATAGGATTGGTAGAAGGTGACCTGAAATCCAGGATTTCAAATCCACTTCGATAGTAGGATTGTGGGTTGTGTAAATCAAGAATCAATTATTTTTAACTAAGGATTGTGATATGGGGCCAACATTTCTGGGATACATGCATATAACACTAGTTTTAAAAGATCTAATATAGTGTTTATTGGGCTCTTAGGGGTTAGAAGACATTTTTATAAGGAATATACACCATTTTTATAGCTGTATAAAGATATAACTCATTCATGGTAAAGTATAGCGGAACCTTTTTAAAGACATAGAAATTTTCCATATAATTTTTTTAAAAAAATTATTTGGGATTATTACAAGTCTGTGATTATTAATGGCACATGATTCCGATGCCCGAAGAGATAGGAATGTAATTTTGGAATTTTTTTAATTTACATTCAATAAACATGCGAGCAACAATTTCTATCTTTTAAATCGGTGTTCAGATTAATAATATGAGGGAACCATTTAATTTCTAGCACCAGGATTCACTTAGGAGAAGTTTAACTTTGACCAGTAAAGGTTGGATGAAATAGTTAATTTTTTATCTTTATAAAAAAAATAACTCCATGAGTTTTTTATTCTATTCTCACCATTGAGCGGTGGATGGCGGGATCGTGGTGTAACGTCAAGCATGAATGGGGGTCATTTAGTGACACGAACCTTGGCTTGTGTAACAACGATGTTTTTTGAATTAATGGTACATTAATTATCGTTCATTAATGAGATGCATTAATAAAACGCAACATGGGTGGTTCCTTTTCTTCTATTTAAACAAACATATGGCATGGGTTTTGGGGATCAACGTGAGGAAGCTCTGAAAAAGTGTCATCGGAAAACTTCTCCAACAAAGAATGAGGAACAAACGAATGTTGATGAACATCTTCCAACATAGTCCCTTCGTCTTCATTTCCAGCGCCTTCCAATGAGTTCCATGTAGGGTTTTTTCATTTTTCATTTCTAAGAGTTCATGAATTCATCTTCTCTTGATGATGTTTCAACTCTTCCCATGTTATAATTCTAACACAGAGGGTGTGGGTTGAACTAAACAAGGCCCATACCCTCCATCTATGTCAGTATTTTTTGTGTTCTTCATGGACGACCAACCAATATGGTGGCAAGACAAAACCAGGGGGCATGCAGTGATGGAAGTGTCCCGGGAGGCCCGTATGTGTAATCTGAAAAGAAAATGGACCTCTAGAGCTTCATCAGAGGCCCACGAAACCTCCGTCGGCGCGGCGGTACCGGTGGCAGGAGGAGGAGGAGGCATCTCTCACTGGTAAGGAGTATGGGGTGGCCCCCGAAGGGGCGACGAAGGGGGCAGCCGGCCGACGCTGGCTGCATTGACGGCGGCGGTGCACCATGGAAGATCGTTGTAGAGAAGATGTTGTGGCTCCGGCTATAGCGTAGGAGGACCCATACCATGGGTCCCACCCTAGACCTATCCATGGGACCGGTTAGCTGAAGTGGTGGTGCATGCTTGGCACTGCATGTTGATGATTGAACAGACTTTGGTCTGTTCGGTGGGGAACTGGGTCTGCACCCAGCTGGTGGGCCCCGCCCAGCCGATAGACCAGACCGGGTCCAGCTGGTCCGGGCTATGTCTAGCCAGTCCAGGAAAGGTACAGCCGGTTTGGGTCGGGCCGGATTGGGCCTGTCCAGGTTGGACCTGGGTTGACCCAGACCGGGTCGGGTGGGACCACACCCACCCCCATTTAGGCCCAGTTTTTCTTAAAGTGGCTTATCTACTAAACCTGACCTATGTTTGATGAACCATCTATAGTGTTGTAACCCTTAGGACAAGGCGGACCTTTTGAGATACTTCACTTGGGTTTGGGAGAAATTTGGAGTATGGTAGGGTTGGATCAGACTTGAATCCAACTAGGCCCTTGGCACTAAAATGCCTATAACTTTCAAACTGGTCGTCTGATTGACGTGTTGTCTGTTGCGTTGGAACCCTTATGACCTGGCGGTTCATCAGGTTACATCTTCATGGGACTTTACGGTGTTTAATGTAAGACCTATATCTTGAGTACTATTTTTTCAGATACTCAAGCGCACCAGGTGCGGGAATCATGTGGCTAGCTGTCATGTGACATACGACCCTTTGTGGATCACCATTAGAATGACCCTGTGTGAATCAGTAGTAGCGAGACACGCTGATGGATAGCCTTAGAGAATCCCATCGTGCATCAGTGACTTATGACCCTGTATAGATCAATGAGTTATGAAACTGAGTGGATCGACCATGTACGACCCTCTATGGATTGACGACATACGACCATGTGTGGATCGATGACCTACGACGCTTTGTGGATCAATAAATTACGACCCTGTGAGGATCAAGGAATTATGATCCTATGTGGATTGACGACTTATGATTGTATGTGGATCAACAGTATCATGACCTGGCAAGGAACATCCTTAGAGTGTCCCATCATGGATCATTTATGTAAGACCCTGTGTGGATCGACGGCTTACGACCCTATGTAGATCAGTGACTTATGACCCTATGTGGATTGGTGATAGAGAGACTTCTTCATTGTTCAGTAGTGGAAATTCTCAATGGAATAATATGTATTATCTTTATGATTAATCATCATTATTCTTGTTTATTATGTTATATACCTGGTTTTGTATAAGCCTTTTACTTTTGCTTTGTGATTGGGATCATGATTTTTGGTTTTTCCTTTTTGGAATTCTAGGAGACCTCTAGGGGTCTAGGAGTCCCTAGTGGGTATTTCAATACTCACCCCTGCACGGGATTCTCCTGCACCTTATTGTGTCAGGTGCAGATGACGGGTAGCTATGACCAAGACTTGAGATCCAGGACTAGACGGTGTACGGAGGTGACTGGTTTTCATGGATATCCCCAGAGACAAGATGTACATACCATTCAGGTAGGATACTTGATGGGATATATTTGGAGTTGTTTTCTATTTTGTAGTAACCTATTTTAGTGGGTCTTGTATTCTATCCCCATTCCATTCAGTTCAAATTTACTTTCAGTAGTTATACTCTGTGGTTTTTTCTTGTTGTGTGACTGGTCTGTGTGTTTGCAGGTTTAAAGTCAATGTATTCCGATTTTATGTATATGACTTTATGGTGAAAGTCACCAACCCATGGCCTATAGAAGGTGGGCTTGGGGTAGTCACATAATGGGCCTCAGAGGACGGTTCATGACAACCTTATAGCCGAACAATCTTCTTTTCAAAGTTAAATTGAATATTTGCAAAGAATCATACTTTTGGTCAAAGAAGTAGATAATGGAATAATGGTTATCCAGTAAGGTTTATAGAACCCTAGATATGATTAATAGAATAGAAAAAAATTGGTTCATTTAGTTTATAGTTATGAATATTAGACTATATATCATGCTGGTAGGGTTGTTTGATGAGTATCACTAAAAGGTTCAAGGATGATATATTATATTCTTGCTTTGAGAATTTGTTTGGTAGATGATGATTTATCATCATGGATTTTTATTATTTTGGAATATTATGTTTTATGGGACTTTTAAATAATGATCTAGGAATATATAAGTTAATGAGGAGTGGATACATGTGGGATTAAGTCAACCATTAGTATGGATATTGGTATCCAACATATCATGGGTTTAAGGGGGACCATTTCTCAATGAAAAAAATGTCCCCTAGGTAATAGGCTCTAAGGAATTGTGTTATTCACAAATGAATCTGAGCAGGGTACCTTTAGATCGTTCAGTCACTTTTACCAATACTCTATAGGGTAGAACTGATAGGTATTACCCAAGGTTAGGGGATTGCAAGAGAAGTTTATTGAATCTAGGAATTAGTTGGTATTAAATCTAATGTTAAACACTTGAAGTTAGATTATGGAAATGTAAATATTCATGAATTTTTCTAGAACCATAAAACTTTTCTATAATCTATTGATTATTTTTGTATGGGGATATGATAAATCATTTCTCTTACCTTTTCCTAGACTAGAAAGTTCCATCAGACATGGATCATATTTTGATATGGTTGTATGATAATCACTATGATATTTGTGACTCTTTATAATGGTTAAACTCATGAATAATCTATGAATAGAAATTTATTATAGAATAGATACTAATTTTTTTTCTAAGAACCCTTTTCGGGTTTTAGGACATTCATGTTTTGTTCCTTTTTTAATTGTATTTTACATTCTTAGTATGTGTTCCTTGGGGATTGTTACACAATATAAAACATATCATTCCCAAGTTTTATAGTACTCAAATCCACTTTTAATGAATGATAAATATGATGTAATCTATTCCTCATTGTCCTCAGATCACCAGTAATGGTATGGGGAAAAAGGGATGACTAAAATTCAATCTAAGGTGATGGATTGTTTTTTAATGTTTTTAAGGCTCATAGGAATTAGATCTCATTTTCACAAGTTAGAAAATGCATATTGTTTATGGGTAAAATACCCTTTTATAGACCCAACTTATTATAATCCATGCATAGGGGTCCCCAAACCTATCCAAGGTTTGTGGAAGGTTTGAAGAAACACAAGACGCTTAAGATAAAATTTGTGATTTTTTGAATGTGTTTCTTAGAAATATGAAAAAAACACATCAAACATAAGTTCAATATGTTTACACCTTTTGGACCTTTAATAAAGATTGATAATTATTGATGATTTGTGTAGTTTAACATAAAAATTCAATGACTCCAGTTTCTTTTAGTTTAACATTGTGTAAAAAGGACTCTAGTGCTTAGTAGTTTAGGGTCATGTGTTTATAAAAATTTACATTGTCGTTTAATTTCATAAAACTTGGACAACGCATGTAAAGTTTATCATCATTTTAGAAGGATGTTATAAAAACGCATGATAATTTTGAAAAGTATATCTAGAGAAAAAAATTATTTGTTGGGGGGACTTGAATGTGGGTGGTATTTTTCATCTTTGTGTGATATTATGGGTAAATAAACATATATATTTGGACCCATTTGTAAATATATAAATCATATAAAATAAAATTATACATGGATTTGGCTAATATATAAGTAAAGTGAGTCATTATGAATAGTCCATTGTTAAAAAGTTTCGGGTATTTTAGGTTAGAATGTATTTTTTATCCATGATTCTACCAACCAAAACAATTTGGAATCAAAATCCTCAAAGATAAATTTATTCATGTTAAGCATGAGAAACAAGAGGTGTATGGATAACAACCCATACTATGTTGTTGAGGGGTGTGTGTCAAATAGAAAAACTTGTCTTCATGCTCAGAAAGGTTGAGTGCCATTATGAATGGGAGGTAGCTTTATCCACAACCAAAATGATTTAGCGGCATGGGTAATTTCATTTATTTCACATCCCTTGGTTTTAACTATGCAACTCGGGAGGGATAGAATAAATCCACACATAACCCATTAAAATAAATATCTCTTCATATATATTTAGATCGTATGTAGAGGGGTAAATTTTTTAAAGATTATGGTTATTCCAAGGCTAATGAATTATTATGTCACTGCATATATTATTGAGATAAGTTACAAGATACTCATAGTAATTTTATTTGTCCCCATACAGGTCCAAATATTATGTGGGAGATTGTATTGTTTACAAGGAATGTAAATTTTTTGAGACCTCCCCAACATATATCTGGCCCATAAATAAGAAATATGAAAGAAAAAAATAATTACTACATTAGTACAGCCATTGGGGAAGTGAATTGTAAATGAAATTGTTTCAAAACCTAATTTAGAGGGGGTAATTATCATATTTTATTTATATATTTTGTTTTCAATAATAAAATTGAAATTAGAATAACTAAAACATGCTTCCCAACATAGATCTTGCTCATATGTAGGGGAGAAAGGGGGTATAATTATTTTTAGGACTATTTCATGGCCCATGATTGAGAATTTGGGCATATCTGTATATAATGTATAGACTATAATAAATCCTATTGTAGTACTTAGGAAAAATTCTCCTATAAATATTTGGCTCATGTAAATAGGGAATATTACTCCTCCAAAGATGATTTTTCTCCTATTATCTTTTTTTGTGGTATCTAGATATTGAATATATCATGAAGTATATGGGATCTAATTTTGGTACTTGATTTCGTTGATGATTCCACCTTCATAGTCTTTCATCCAAATGACGGTCACTACGCTTGATACAGATTAGGAACTAGGGAAGGATATGATATTAATAAAAATGCATCTAGGACTTGGATGTCATACACATATGTCACTATGTATCATTATTGGTCAAGAATAAATCCAAAAATAGTTCTTATTTAATAACTTCAGTACACATATCTGGCTCATTTTCAAGGGGAGGGAATCATTTTTTACCATGAAATTGTAGTTGGTCCCAGAATTTAGAGTCTATATATCATTATGTATACTATAAGGATAGAAATAAGGAAACATTTATTTACCTAAAATATATTTACAAACATAAATCTAGATCATATATAGGGAATATTATTTCTTTTTTCATTGTGTTTTTTCCAAAACATGGTTCTGGTCATCACTACAAATCCTATATAGATAAGAATCATTCCACACATGGTTCTTCATAAGGAAGGGGTCTCCTATAAATATCTTTCTATAATATAGGGAGATGTTAATTTAATCTCGAGCATAGATTCCCATAAAATAGTACCCATGTTGAGGTCCTCATGTAGATCTAACTCATATGTATGATGGAGGAACAATCTCATTTTGATTATGATAATAGAGTATGTGTCCATTGAAGAGTACAAGAATGTCATTATGTATCCAATGATGATAATCAATCCTACATCTCGTTATTTTAAATTTCTTTTTCAACATTATATATATATTTTATTAAATTAATTGTTTCAGTAATTCTTAATGAATAGACCTACCATGTTCCAAGGACCCCTATGTACACCTAGCTCCCACATGGGGAACAAAAATGTCGTAATGAATAGGATTCTATGAAAAGTTTAAATTCATATAGGGTGGACTCCCACCACATAGATTGAAATCACAGGGTATGTACTTGTTATTAGTATAGCATGGTTCTAACCCAATGCAAAATAAAAGACCCCTATTAATAGTTTGGATAAAAGAAAACCCCAATATCAATGATTAAAGGGTCTCAAGTAATAAAAGGTGGGGAAATTTTTAAATTTTGGTCAGAAAATGGGGGAAAATATCCTTTTTATAATGTTTTGTTGGGCCTATAGTATAGTAACAAGGACTAAAAAAATTATCCTAAATGAGTGGAAATAAATACCTATATAGTTTCTTAAAAAATAATTCCCTACATAAATATAGAAAAAATATAGGCAAATGATATTTTTAAAATTATAGTAGGGCCTAGGATATGGGATCTAAGCATCACAATGATTCCTATATTGATAGAAATCAATCCACATGTAGTTATTTAGAAATAAATGTTACCCTAGATATTCCTTTATTATATAAATAGAAGGGTCTATATTTAACCTTGAGCATAGGTATCCAAATAAGAGAACCCATGTCAAGGTCCCCCATGCTACTCTAAATCATACGAGGGGTGACATGTTTGTATTTGGATTATGATAATGGAATCTGGATCAAATATAGAGTTTTTAGACATAAAAATGTATTCTCTAAGGAGAATATATCTTGCATAAAATTATTTTAATTGATGATTCCTTGAATATTTCTAGCACATATTCATGGAATATGGTAATAAATGATCTATGGAATAGGTCAATAATGTTTGCAGGACCTCTATATGGATCTAACTTTTACATTGTAGAGAAAACATTCATGAATAATGGGATTCTCTAAGTAGTCTGAAGTCATATAGGGGGGACTCCCACCTCATAGTTTTATGTCACGTGGTGCAGACTTGTGATTAGTTTCCCATGGGTGAAACCTCTATAAAAATTGTATGAACCATGTCTCTATACAAAGTAAAAGAAAGTCACAACATCAATAAATGAATGGTGATGGATTAAGATAAGGTGTGGGAATTTTTAAATGCTTGGGTGAAAAGGGGTAATTTATATTTTTCAGAATTTATGGTTGGTCATAGGGTAAAGTTTATAAGCATCATAATATATCCAAAATGAATTGTAATCAAGTCATAAGTTGTTATTTTAAATAATTTCTTTCCTACATTGATAATGCTCAAAATAGGGGAATTATTTATAAATGGTAGGTGTATTTGGCCATGCTATAGGGATCCATGTGTAATTACATATACCATGAATATGGGAATTAAGGTTGAATGTAGTTCTGGCTTAAGAAACCTAAACATATCTGACTTTTATACAGGGGATGTTTTTTTCATTTCACATGTGAACATTGGAATTAAAATTATATAAATATTATCCTACTCATATCAATATACTTCTTTGGGGAGGGGTATTTAATTGTACAACCCTTGTGTGGGGATGGAAAAATAAACTCTATTAAACATTTATAGATATTGTTATATTCCTCATACCATTGTAAGGATATGTCTCCCATGTAGGTAATAAATCAAATCTATTGTCATGGCCTATGTAATTTATGGTTTTTAGGACTGAGCATATATTGTTTAGTTTAACATTTCGTAATAAAATATATCTATTATTGATTTTATATGGTCATACTGCTTTTAACAGGGGTTTTTCCTGAGAATTTTAGGTTTATACAGGTTAAACATACCCCAAAATGAATGGTTAAAGGAATATTATTTGATAATATTACTTACACAATGGGTATAATGCACAAATGTGTAACATTAATGGTATTTGTATCCACTTAAAATTTTTTATTATAGGTAGTGTAAATCATAACCCAATAATATATGAGTAAATGGTTAGTGGAGACTAGTGAGGTTAGGTTGACCATTCGTAATGGTGGAAACTAGTATCACACACAATCAAGAAAATAACTCAGGGGTTTAGGGGTCCTTTCCTCTGAGAAAAAAACAATCCATTTTCACAATCTCTATGGCATTTTTTTATTTACCTGTAAATCCTAGTGTGGTACCATCAGATCAGGCAGTCCCTATAACCAATATTCTATAGAGGATAACCAAAAGAATGTGTCATGGATCATATAATTCTAAAATACTATGAACTCATGAAATTTGTTTTTATTTACTTGAATACTAGAGGAATGATGTTGTCTCATAGAGAATATAATATTTATGTACGTTTCAATCACCAAAAATAATACGCTAATGTGTATTTAATTTATTTTTTTCTGAAGTGATAAAACATGAAATTCTTATATATAAAATCATTATAGGGTATGATCTACTCAAAATTAATTTTCCATGTTGTGCATTTAAATTTATTTTAACTATGATGGGGTTCATTTTCATTGAATAAAATGTATCTCAATTTCACTAGTAAAAGTGACTTTATAATTTCTCTAAGAACACATGATTCATTCTCAGTGAGAAAAAACATACAATTATGAAATTGATTGATCCTCATGAGATTTCATAATAAGAAACATAATTGAGCACTCATATTTCAATATAAGATGAAATACATTCATATATTTGGGTCACATGGATGTACATGGTTAAAAGTGAAGAAAATTCATGGATGGGATTGAAATATAAGATCCAAGAACCCCTACATTTCCCATGAATATGGGAATCAATCTATACATAGATGTTATATAATGTCTGACTCGTGTACAGTGAACTACCAATAAATATTTAACTTTGATTGATTTGTTAGGAAACCTAAAGTGGATGAGGTTTCATATCTAGGTCGTGTATTGAAAGGAAATATAGGTCCCATAATATGACCAGTTGTCATTCATTTTACAATCATGTGACTAGGATATACATTTCTTGGAGCTTAATTTCAGGCCCAATGACCATGGGATGTAGGGAAATTTAAATTCATTTTTCCTAGACATAGGTTCATGAGGATAAATATGAAATATATTTCTTAAAATTCTTTACATTAGTATGGAAATTATTCATTCTCTATTTATTATATAAAATTATTAAGATTTATTATTTTAGTCATTGTGGATGATGTAAGGTTCGTCCACTTGGGATCCATTTTTGGAAGTATCTATCCTTATATAATCGGGGATCTGAGAACCAACACCAATTATCAAATAAGGAAAGAGAAGAGGTGGAGCTTCAAATTAAAGGATCGTGAACTCTGATTATGATGGACTTTTATATTTTGAAATATGTAAAACGACTTCTCATTTAGTCATTCCAACTCATCAATTTGCTTTCAAGATTGCTCATCTTCTTAGAGATGACTATATATAGTGACCCAGAGTAAGGTAAACTACAACTTTATGGGTATAAAATCCTGTATTTAATAAAAACGGGAATGTGGGATTACTTGGGTATAAATTATTTTTATAGTTTGATAGACCCACAATTCATGTTATAGTTTTTATACCCATGATTTATTGTATTTATTTAGAATTTTTTGGAATATATTTAGAAAATTCTTAATGAAAGCCTCAATATACCAATTTACTACTATGTTTTGGTAGTATGAATGTTTAGACTCGGTGTTTTTCTCCTAATATATCCTCTTTGTGATGGATTTTGTGTCAATATATAGTTTATTTTATTCATCTTTATGAGTTTTAAGTTTAATTTAAATTTAAGTTGATTTTTTTCTCAGAACATGAAATTTTTTAATTTTTAATTCTCTGAATAGTTTATTCTTATGGTTTAAATGGAACTATATGTGGATTCCAATATAGATATCTATGAAACTATTGTGTAAAATTCAATAATTTTCATGGTTTTTGTTGTACAGATGGAACATGGGATACATCTAAATAGTGTGATTCCCTTGGTGAAAATATATAGGGATCCTAGTGAATCCAGAATACAGTGCATGGATTGTACATGTTTTGTTAAATTTTAAAACATTTATGTGAATTAAATATGAAATATTTATGTTCTATTTGAAATGTTTGGAGTATAATTTTCCAATCATGTGGCACTCTAGGGTAAACCGTGTGAGTGGGGTTTTCTAGGTAATCGCCTAAAATGGTGGAAGAATGGTTTGGAAAACTATGTATAAAAACCATTTGTCCTTGTTATATTCATTTAAGAGTGAATTTAAACTTTTAACCTTAATAATTAAGTCCCTTAACCATTTATTTATCCTCCCCCTTACTCAAGCGGACTAGGAACACCACCATTGGGTGTCTCATAGTTCCTTCCTAAATTTTTGTGTGATTCCCCCTTGGATTCAAGTGGATTTATTAATGGAAAGTCTCAATAAACTTATATCTCTTTTATTCCATTATTTCCCCTCAATATCCCCTCTCCCATGAACCCAAATGATTTTGTGTGATGATTTTAGTGTTTTTATTTTTCTGAATCATGGGAATTTGTTTGTGAAATGGTTTTTGAGGTTGAATCTTATCCTAGTGACATGTTCACCATATAAAAAATAGTAATAATTATCTACATTAAAATGATTATGGTGTTTCGTTTTCTTTATATTATATTATAATTTTTTGAGAAATTTTTTCTTGAAAATAACTCATTATTAATTTTACGCCAATATAGAGGACCCATGGGGGGAAATTTTTTTTAAAAAGTTCATTTTCAATATATGTATGGGATGGAATTTTATTTAAAGGGTTTTTGAGAATTATTATATATCATTTTAAAGAATTATTTTGGTTTGAAAAGTGGTAGTGGGCACAAAATTGAGGTTTTTTAGCATTCGTGTATTAAATTTCTTTCAAACCAAATGGGTGATGTTTTGAATCTGTTTAAAAAAAATTAAATGGGTTGTTTTCTTTCAAAGTTATGTGATAAATAGTTTTTAATGTGGAATATTATTTGTAACCTATAATTATTTTTATATCAATTTTTTGAGGTATTTAAAGATTTTGAGGTTTTAAAATGTGTTGTTTGATTTCAAAAGTGTGTGTCATCCCATGAGGTTTATATTTGGAAACTTGTTAGTATCCATGAATGTTTTCAATAATGTTACAAACGGGGAATAGTGAGTTCCCATTTTTGTTTCAAAAATATTTTCATAAAATTGGTAGAAATAGTATATTGGGAAAAATTATATAAATGATGAAATGGATTAGAAATATATTCATGTTTTGTTTTGTTTTAAAGATATGGACTATTTGGATTTTTATAGAATAAGATTTTTCATAAAGTTGTGATATCCTTTTGGACCCATGTAAAACTAGTATTCCCATGGAGACATTTGATCCCACGAAGAGATATTTATCATTGACTCATTTTATATGTTACTAATATTTTTTGAATATGGATCAATTTATTGTGAGGATATAGTATGTGAGGTGTTAGTTATTTTCGAATGTTCTTTCCTTGTGTTAAGTAATTTTTTATTGTTCTGTCCTCCATTTGACTCACCATGGGAGGTTTGGGTTGACATTAAATGCCATCTATGATATTAAACCCTCATGGAGAAAGTGGGTTGTCTTGAAAATTGATTCATGGATACTCCAAGATGATGAGCGCAGAAGGAGTGTAAATACCCTCTGCTAGAATCTTCTTTTATATAATCTCATGGGAAAAGGGTTCCTAGGGAGATCACTTTATTTTATCCCATGGAAAAAATCAATTCCAATTGAAATACCTTCCTTGATCTAATGGGTGAAGACCTTCCTGGGATGTTATATTTGTGTAGTTCAGTGAGACTTCCAAGGAGGTTGATAGGTTCAGTATTGTTGGCATAGGTACCTTATTTCCATTTCAGGTCATTTTATTAATAGATCTTAGTGACTATACCCATGACACTAGAATATTTTTAAGGATCATTTATGGGTTTTATCACTGTGATTTTTTTATATCTCCTTATATATATTTTATTGTGTTTCACACATGTTATTTTTTCCACTTTTTGTTTGACTTGACAGAGCATTTCCCAACTATGTGCTTTATTTCTTCTTTCTTTAGTTTTATTTTTAAATGTTCTTAAAAGTTGTTTTGAAAGGTTTTTAAAGAGAGAAATAAGAAAGAATGATTTTAATTTTTTTCAAACATGTTTCATAAAACACTATAGTAGATGGAAACCACTTTATGTTTTGGAATGTGTATTTCAAAAATTTGTTTTTATTGAATTATTATAAAGTGGGACTTTAGAAAGGACATTTTTTCATGAGATATTAGTAAGGTAAAAAGGTTTACCAAGTGATCTTTTCCATTTAATAAAAATCTTGTAAAAATATTTTTAAAATAATTTTTATGTGTTGTTGATTGACTTGTAGAACATTGTTGAAAATTATTATTTTTTATCGTATTTAAAACTATCATTTTTAGGATATAGTATGAAAGAGACAACTTTGATTTGACAGGTTATGGTGACCTATTGGTATTTTCTCTCACACCTATATTTTATAATTTTATGTTCATTCTGGATTGTTTCTTTTCCTTTGGAACCTCAAGGAGGGATATGCAAATGGCTGGTTCATGTGAGTCATGTGGTGGATCATTGAAGCTAGTCCGAGTCTTTAAATTTGTCAAATTATTTAATATATTGGGACAATTTTATTTTATAAATTGGTTTATTTGTTCCTATTTACATTATAATGTATATATATATCAATTATATCTAGCTTGGCTATTGAGTCAGGTATGTATCCACTTTTTTGTTTACTTATTTTATTTATGTTATTTATTTTTTAACTATGTACAGGGGAAAAATATTCCAAAGGTTATTTCTATGATGACCAAGAACTAGTTTCCAACCCACATGGATTGGGAACACCCTTAGAGTCATGTGGAAAACTGGTTTACAATCCAAGTCAGATGGAACATTGATATGTTTCATTACCAAGTGTTATCAAAGGTTTAGTTCTAAATAGAACTAGGTTTTTAATTGGCCTCTTATTATTTAGGTTGTTTGTAGTTTGGAGATATGGTTTTAAGGACTTAAGAGGTAGGTTCAAGGAGATATCAGAAGATCTTTTTTGCCCATATCCTTGATTTACATACTCTATTAAGACATTTTTCATTCAATTCTAGTTTTCTATTTGATTTCATTTTTTTATTATGGTTTATTGAATAGGTTGGTATTTTTTTAATCCTCATTGGAATAGATTGAGTTTACGTTGGGGTTGTATATGATGGTGATGAAAAATAAATTCAAGTAAAGTGTTTGGTTATTAGGGCATAAAAACCTATAAAACTATAAAATGCTTGATTTTGGACATGATTAAAGAACAATTACATTATTTGAATGTGATCATTAACTATTTTTCTTTGTCGAACATGATTTATTCTCCTAACTATTTTTCTATTTATACCCTAGCCCAAGATTTCCTTGTGTTTGTACAACGGTAAATGTGTCATGCTTTTCCATTATAATATGTATGCATCATCAAATGGAGTTTTGGTTGGGGTATCTATTATTCCATTATTTATATTATATTACATGTAGTGTAAAGTTTCCTTATATGGATTAAAATTTTATTTCATACGAAGAATGTTTTCTCATTTAAAATGAGGCCTTAATGTTTGTTTATGAAATGAGTTAAATTTCATGAATTGTTTCAAAATTACTAATTTCAGTTTGAAATTTATAAAATATTTTATATATGATTAATTATTTAAATCAAGTTAACATGTTGTTTTGAAATATAGGATTCTTATTGTAAAGATATTTTAGGATTTCCAAATTGTTATATTTATCGTTGGTGGGTTTATTACAAAAGTGAATGTGATTTTAAAAATATTTCAAATATAAAATGTATGTTTTATTATTGAAAATCATCTGGATTAAAGGAAAATGGTTTTAAAATGGGTGTTTTTATTTTATTTACAAGGATTTTGTTTTTTTACCTTGTGTGTTTTCTGATAGCTTGGTAAAATTTTAGGGACATGACCATGTGAGGTTCTATCTACTGTATTTTTTGATAAAATCCTACAAGGAAGTTCTAGAGTATAATTAAACATTTTATCTTAGGGGTTTATCCTCTTTACGATATTAACACATATGAGAAACTGAATATAACACCATGTGTAGTTTTTAATAAATACGTTGTGCTTTGGACTTATCTAATAGAATGCATCTTTAGTGTATGCTATTGGTTTTGTCTCTAGTGTGTAATATACTATTTTAGGAATTATTCTCACTGATCATGGAGAATTGTTTCCTTGATATGGCCTTGGTCTAGTGTTTCTTGGGTTATTATTTGTTTAACCATTATGAGGAGTGATCCTTTTGCAAATTTTATTGGCCTCATTATTTGTTGATGTTTATTATTTCACTTTTTTTGTGTAGACCATGGTTCATTTTGTTCCTATCTCTTTGGACATGGGAAGAAACTTGGGATAATACAAGGGTACTTGGGGGTAGTTTTTTTTTCTTGGGTAATGGATGCCACCTGGATTTATTTTCAATCAGAATCATCATGTGATGGTATTCAATATAATTGGAATCTCAAAACCCTCACCTTCTAAATTTGACTGTTAGATTATAGCCATAAGTTTATAATTGAGGCATATTTACACCATCATGATCCTTATTTGGATTTCATCTATTGGTTATCTAGTTGTTTATACTTTGGGATATTTCTTTATAGGTTCTATTCTTGTGATTTTTATCTTTTTTTGTGGTTGGATATGTACAATGAGGTTTTGGAAATTCCTGTTGGATGTTCTGGAAATGTAGTTTCTCATTACTTAATTATTCTATATTAATTCTATATAGGGGACAATAATGTTAATTATTGACCTCTATATAACCTTCCATGATTAGTTATTGATCACTTTCTCTTGATTATTCTCATATTTGTTTGAGAAATTATTTATTTCTTGGGATTTATTATAGAAT
This sequence comes from Viscum album, assembly GCA_963277665.1. Lineage (NCBI taxonomy): Eukaryota > Viridiplantae > Streptophyta > Magnoliopsida > Santalales > Viscaceae > Viscum > Viscum album. The sequence goes on from OY728151.1 coordinate 314,973,825, forward strand.
TCATTCACCTTGACATCAAATTTAACAAAAATCATTATGGAGGTAGAAGGTAACATATTGGGGATATTTTTGATAGATTTTATGTCACTATATAGATTATTTTTTGTTGTTATAAGATTTTATAGTTCATTTTGAAATTAAATGGAGTTTTGGATCAAATATTGGATATTTGAAATTTTTTATATATTGCACGTTTAAGGTGAACAGTTTGAAGGAAACTGTGTGGATAAACTTACATGGATTTAATAAACCCTTATGTTCAGTTAATTTATAATGTTTATGGTTTGGGTTTCATAGGTGGTGTATAGGTTTCTTCTAAAATATACAATTCCTAGGATAAATTATGTGGGACTCCTGGAGAATCTGGAAAATAGTGAATAACAAGTTCTTGGTTTGGTAAAATGTGCAGCAATTGTGTGAATTCCCACTTCCATTTTTCAATTCCATTTAGAAGAGTTGGAACTTATTTTTTCTAATTATGTGGTGATTAAGTGTAAACTATTTTATTGGTATTTTTATATTCTGTTCCAAGTACACATTTGAATTTTTTTTGGAAAACCCTATAGGTAAACCAATTGATCTACCTAGATTTATTAAAAAAATGAATTTAAACTCTTTAATTTGACCTGATTATATCCACTAACCCTCCATTTCTCCTCTATATCTCTTTAATAGACCAATCACACCCTCTTTGGGTGCTTTGTCCTTCCTCTAATTTTGGTAGTCTTCCCCCTATGATTTGATAGGGTTTCTTCATGGTAAACCCCTCTAAACCTCTCTGTTTCATCTATTCTTTATTTTACCCTTTATTTATCTTCTCTCATGAACCCTAATCTTTATGTGGGATTATTTTAGGTATTTCAGTGGTTCTAATCATAATGAATTGTTTTTTAGAGGTTGTAGATGGAATATCAGGGCTTAAGCGTGTGTTATCTATCAAAGGCAGTATATTTTGGCAAGATCCCCATTGAACTGAGGTATGTGTTTATTTTTCTTCAACTAAGATTACATTCCTTTGAGTAATTTTTTCTTGAAAATCATTTAATAACCTTATACTAGTATACAAGACGCGTTAGGGGGAAAATTTTAAAAAGTTATTTTAACCTTTTCATGGAATGGTATTCAATGCCAAATGTTTTAGAAAATGCCTACAAGGACATTTGTAAATGATTATTATTTTAAAATCAATGTTGGGAACCATCTTGAATATTTTTGTATTATTATTATAGAAACTAAATTTAAAACCAAGTTATTGGTGTTTTAAAGGTGTTTAAATCATATTAAATGGGGTTTTTATTTTAAAGTCATCTAATAACCAATTTTTTAGTGTGGAAACCTATTTATAACATTTATTTTTTTCAATGGACTTATGTATTTAATGATTTTGAGATTTTCAACTTATTTTTTTTGATTTAAAAATGGTATTTATCACATGTGATTTAGATTTTTAAACTCATTAGAAAAGTTTATTGCTTTAAATGATTTTTTATAGAAGGTCGAGTGATTTCCCATTTTAGTTTCAAAAGTTTTTTTTATAAAAATGGTTCCTAGATTAGATTGTGAAATCTTTTCTAAATTATAGTATGGTGTTTCATTCTAAGAATTTTTTATTATGTTTTAAAGATGTGGTCCATTTACTTTTTTATATAAAATGAATTTTCATAAAATGTGTGATTCCCAATTGATCCCCTTATGAACCTTGTATGATCATGGTGGATTGTGATCCCATGAGGAGAAATTTATCTTTGATGAATTGTAATTCTACTCATATTTTCAAGGATCTCACTGCATGAAGTGTTTTGGTGGTATAGATGTAGTATTTTCAAATTTGTAATTGGGTACGGTTATGAAAACTGGATTTTTTTAATGTCATGTTGTTGTATGGTTCTATATTTGGAAATGTATTATTACTATATAACGTTAAAATGGACTTTTTAAAATACAAAAATAAGTATTTTTGGTATATTCTACTTATATTATTACATTGTGGGGTTCTTTCTTATGAGGGTATGGTAGGTGAGGCATGATTTGTTTTCCAAAAAATTGTCCTTGGTTTAAGTAATATCTAATTTTTCTCAAATACATTTGAATCGTCATGGGAGTCCAAGGTAGACAGCATGAGACATGTGTGTGGGAAACCTATAGTGGAGATAGTGGGTTTACAAGGTAATAATTTCCTACCTACTCTAAGATGGTGATACTAGAAGGAGGAGTACTCTCCTAGTTTAGAAATTTTGTTTCATATGATCTCATGGGTGAGGAATCCCTAGGACATATCTTTTGTAGATTTCATGGATGAAGGCATTCCATGGAAAATGTAAAAATCCCATAATCCAATAACATAGATTAGGGGGCCAATTTATTACATTGTCTTAGATACAAGGGATCGCGTCACTAAGGATTGATCATTATTCTAGTCATGGATAAAAATATACATAGATAATACAAATTTTTCATTTTGAATAGTTTAAAAAAGATAATAATGTAAAATATTCAGCACCCATGAACTCATTCAAATAATTATTCTTTATATCCCCGGGAAAGAAAAATAAATAAATTTGATCTCAAATTCTTAGTAAGGGTTGCGCTCAATGAAAGCTATCACGTGTAAATAAGACTGAATCAATATGGAAAATAAAATAACTGAAAACACAATACATTTAACCAATAACTTGAAGAAAAAAATCGTAAAATGATAATATCACTATAATAATATAATGGATAATAATAATTTAATTCTGAATGATGGAAAGATTTAATATTGAATGTATTACTACTATTTTCCTCATGATACCTAACAATGAATCGAGGGGATATATAATTATTGGTCCCACCTATCACTACATGTCCAAATAATTCCTCATATATCAAATGATCAATTAAATTCATGAAAAATATGCCTTATCAATAAAAATATCTTTTGAATAAAGAATATTGATTTTAAAAGATTTACCCAGTCAATAAAATATCTATCAATGTAAAACCCCAGATATATAAATGATAAATAGTTTAAAAATTATTAATATACATGATAATGAAAATGGATATCTAAGGGAAATGGAATGTACAATTATCACATGAAAGTGAATGTTTCAAGAAAATGTTATCAATGAAAAAATCAATGAGAGATAGTATAGATTTTGAGATAAATTAATGTATTTCAGAAGAATAAAGGGAACATAATTGAAATTTAAATATAATAATTCAAAAGATAGTTTTTTAAAACTATTGAAAATTTATAGAAGGAGATAAATTTTGTAAAATAGTTATGGTGTAAGGGACTTATATTATCATAATATACACTAATAGTATTCTATTTGACTTTAGTAAATAAAGTAAAAAAATTATCCTTTTAAAAATAGTAGAAATATTCCATTTAATGTTTTCAAATAAAGTCAAGTATTACATAATATTTCCTTAATAAATCATTTTACTATATAAAATATATTTTTCAAAACAATTTTTTAATATAAGTACATAGAAGAAAAATATATTGGATTAAAATTGAAATTAAATTAATTTTTATTTTAATCATATCTTAGCTTGAAAATTTTACCAAAGAGAGTAAAAGTTGGAAATAATTTATAAAACTCTTTAAATATCAATTAGATAAGAAAATTATTTGTGATTAATAAGGATAAATGATAATATTCCTTCATCAAAATAAATGCAATCCCAAATAAATGTGAGATTGTAAAATATATTCCTACCACTTTAGAAACTATCAAAATGTATCCCCTTGAGAAAATTAACCCGAACTAAAACATTAATCATCATTAGTAAATAATTATTCATTTTAAATATATCACTGGTAAATTATATACACTGCATCAATGTGAATAGGTGCATAATAAAAAAATGTCTCAATGGAATTGTAACTAAGATGAAATCTATTACCTCACACTTCCCTTTAGATAAACATATTTTAAAATTCTATATAATTTATGTAAATATATTATTAATTTATATAAGAACAATATTAAAAATATTAATATCATATATGATCATTTTATAACATCTTATCACGCGTTAGTTAAAAATATTGCCTTTTGATTCCTGTTTCGGGTATAAATTGCCTTGTTTTTTAATGCCTGTTTTCCGGAAATTCATTGTTCTTAAACAAAGGGTATAGTTACATATTATCCAAAATTTAATTATTGTGATAAATATAATATTTTTTATTGTATAATTTTTTATAACCATTCATTAAAGTTGGACATAGAAAATTTATCGCATCGCTTTATGGATATGGTACGTCAAACATATGCACAAGAAACAATATCATTCCCATAACTAGTGAAAGTTTAAAGAATTTGTTAATATATTAATTTTAAAGAATGAATATATATTCATAATTGTCATATGTGTTAATTAATGCCATAAAAATTACTATCCATGTAATTTGGTGATAGAAAACAAATTACATCAATTTGCAAAGAAGTTGTTCACTGTAAACACAAGAGATGGATTTGTTCACCTTTTAAGGGAGATGAGATGGAAAATATTATAAAATAAAAACAGTAAAATATAAGTACATAGGAGAAATTTTTTTTATTTTATTATATTTTTTAAGATATGATTTAATGTTTAAAAAGAATAATGGAAAAGAAGGAGCTTCATTAAGATGATTGCCTTTAATTAGAGAATCCTCTATTGGAAATATTCTTAAGGACCCTAGGGTTGGTGTTTTGGAAATAAAAACAACTATATAATATTGGTAAATATTTTTTAGGGTGTTGCTTAGGTTTTTAATTTAAATGAATATAGATGGGTGAATAAGGGAGGGGAGGGAGTGCCCTTTTAAAATTGACGAGGAGTAGAATTTTTAAAAATACCCAAAACTATACAATAAGGGGAATTCATGGTCAACCCAAGAACCTAAAAAATTAATAAATAATTTATTAGATGGATGATAATTTAAATAATAACCACTTCTCATAAAAATAAATTTGTTTTAAACATGTTATTTACTTTACTTAAAAAATTACTCAATTTTACCATTTTGGTTTTCACTATGGTAACAGTATTTTTAACCTTGTTATTTTATCTATTAAGACCATTATAAAAGGATACTTATTATATAATTTTTACCTAATAATTAAAAATAAGAAATAAAATTTCTAAGTGGGAAAAAATAATTTTAATACAAATGCTTGCAACGTAAAGACGCCCGTTTTTTCTATAACTGTAGTAATTAATTAACACTATTTTTAGTATTTATTATGATAGAAAATTATGATGACTTTATTAAATAATGTTAATTTTTCTGATACCAAATATGGAATCAAATTTATCCTGTTATATTCACATGAGTGGTATAATTTAAATAAAAATAACCCTGAAAATATTTTGAAAATTGTTTTTCAGGAAATGTATTTTTCAAGTAGAACATGGTCTCATAATAAATATATGACTAGAAATATTTATTATATTAATTTAAATTCATAAAATTATATATATAATCAATAAATTTAATTAAAATTATTCATCATTTTAAATTAATTAATTAATTAAAATTCATAAACATTCTTTGATTTAAAAAAATGGTTTTCTGAATAAAAAAGTTATTTCGAAAAAAAATTATAATTTTCCCCCAAAATTATCTTATATATATTTCCAGTAAAATTATAGTTAATAACTTGATAATTATACATATTATTTTACATTTGTTTGAATAAAATTGAAACTTGTTAAATACCACATTTTCAATTATTCATAAAAACATATTTCGAATGGAAATATTTCAAAAATTAATTCCCGGCTGGTTTTGACCAGGTAACTTCAACATCAATATTCATCCTACATAATTATATTTTTTCCATGAAATTTTAAAATGTGGATGTATTTTAGATTGACTAAAATTGAATGTTGACTTATTAAAATTGAAGCTCAGGAGTCACATTCTTCCTCCCTGTAAAAATTTTAACCTTAATATTTTTTGGATATTTGTTTTTAAACAAATATGGGTGGTTCTTCTTCACTACATCCCATAGTTCCCATGTTTGTTTATCTACTTTATGATTTCTACAAAGTATTATCACCAGTTTATTCATACAATTCCTCAATACATTCCCTCTAGTATCAAGAATCTAGGTGGGATCTTCAATATAAGATATATTATCTTTCAAATCAATTTATTTAATGGAGATAACATGCATTGGGTCTAGAATGTATATACTTAATAATGAAATATAGAAAACATCATGTACTTAAGATAGGCTAAGGGTAATTTCTAATTTGTAATCCACAGTTCCAATTCATTCCAAAATTTAAAATGTTCTGATGTATCTAGGTCTATGTTTCCCTTTCTTATCAAGCTTTATAACTCCCATCCCTGGAGATACATTCAAAAAAACAATATCCCCCACTTGAACTTCCAAATATTTTTTCTAGTTGTCAGAAAAACACATTTTAATTATTTGAGATGATTTAATGTGATTCAGAATAGTATTTCCCTTTATATTTGTATCCTAAATAAGTTTTTGGTCTATATGTTTCCTTTCTCAAACTTCATCTCAAAACGTGGGAGTACGATATCGTTATACATAAAATGATTTGTATGCTTCCATTTGAATACTTGAGTGGAAGTTATTTTTATAATCAAACTCTACCAATGGTAAATATTGATACTATATGACATGAAAGTCATGTCAGAATGACCTAAACATTTAATTTAATGTTTGATCCATCCTTTCAGGCTACCCTTCAGTTTTATGATGGTTTGTGGTGCTCAAATAAATCTCAATATCAAAATCCTTAAAAAGAATCTTAATAATTTTAATATCAAATAGGGATCACGATCATACATAATTGATAGTGGTGTGCCATAAATTATTACAACATCATTATCATAGATATTTTTGAGTCTCTAAAGAGTAAAATATTACCTTATATTAAATAAATGTGTGTATTTGGTTAGCTAATCAATAATAACCCACAATACATCATTCCTCTTAAAAGTATTTGTTAATCCAATGAAAAAATATGGGGTAATATCATCCCATTTCTACATAGAAATATAAAGAGGTTTCATGAATCATCTAGGATGTCCTCTCTCAGCCTTCACATGTTGGAAAACTAATTATCTTGATACTTAATCAGATATTCTCCACTTTATTTTATCCCACCAAAAATTATCCCAAAAAACTCAATACATTTTTATTTGCCATAATGAATAAAGGAATTTCAGATATGGGAATCATAATATGTTCCTTATCTCCAATTCTTGTAATTTTATTACTATATACTACTTATTAATGAAATTACACTAGTATCCTTTTTAGTATTGTTTTAGGAATTTATCATTGTTCTTAGATTATTTCCCATGTGGTTTATATTAGTGTTTAGTACAAATGTTTTTGTCATTTAATTCCCCTTGTTGTATGAATTTATTATAAAATGAGTTTAAAAGGGGTTGTTAAAGGTTTTCTTATGAATAGAAAAATGAATTTTTTATTTTAAATGTTTATCCAAATGTTTTAATAATGAGTTCAAAAAAAATTACTCAAATTGAAAAGAGAGAATGATTTTTACTTGAAACTACAAGTAAGTGTGACTTTTTAAAATGAGGTTTGAGTTTATTATTCAAAGCACAAAAAAAAAAATTTGTTTTTAAAAAATATTTTAGAAAATTTATGTAATTTTGGTACATATTTGAGTTTTCAAATGTGTAATTCATAAATAGGTGTTTATGAAATTATTTTGATGTGGGACATTAAAAGAGTGATTTGGCCATGAGGTATTATCTACAAAAAAAAATTTCCAATAGATTGTTTTCATTTAATTAAAATCTACAGAAAATAGTTTCCATGTGTATTTTATTTTTTATTTCTTTCATTTTAAATATTTGAAAAAAAAATTAAATTCTTTTAAAAAATTATTTTTTTAATTTAATAAAAAAATTGAATGTTTATATTTTTAAGGTTGTATTGAAATACTTTTATTTTATCTCAATAATATATTTTTAGGTTTAAGTTCATTTTGGCATGTTTTGAATCATTTATATCTTCTTGGAGGGATATATTGTTGTATTGTGACTATGTGTCACATGGTGGCTTGTTGGAGATGGAATAGGGATTTATTTTAATTGATATTTTAGGCCATTTCCACCACTATATTTTATATAGATTATATATATATATATATGTTTTGTAATTTTATTTAATAATATTAATTATATCCTATATGGATATTGAGTTTTTCTTCAAGTTTTATGTTTATTTATTTTATTTTTTCTTCTTATTTGTTAATTGAGTATGAGAGAGAAGTAGTTCCCATGGATATTTATGTGTTGTCTAGGAACTAGTTTTCATCCCCCAATGGTGAGGAAAACCCTTTGGTTTATGTGGATAAATGTGTACAAATCCATTTTAGATGGAACCCCATGATGGTCCATTACACTCTTCAACTTGGATGAAAAAAATGGTTTCATTATTCTTAAATATTGAATGAGGGAAAAAAATAAATTTATGATATTATAATTTATGAAGTGTTTTATTATCTTCATCTATAATTACTTGATAGGTATTACCATAGATCATTTTGAGATGATTTTACAATAGTAATAATGTATAAATACTTCATGGTCATAGCAATGGTATATAGTCTCATAACATCTATTCCCCGTCTGGAAAAAGTCCAAAAATACTTGGTAATGTGAAAAAAAATTAGTGTATAATGGATGCATTTTGTATGTATTTGAAAAGAACAGAACTTCTTAGTGAACTCTATGAAGTCTTGAATCATCATATTCTATAAATAACCAAGACTTCTGAGTTTGTGGGACGGTCAATTTTTTTAGTGATGAACACCTCAAGAGAATCCATAGACTTATTGTATTACTGTGAGGGTGTATCCTTATGTGATGAATCTAAGGATGACTTTATAGAATCCTTATTTATAGTTGACTTTATTTTCCTTTGTACAATCCTAGAGGGTGATTTTTTTTCCTAGCATTGGTTCTGTTTTTTTATACTAATGGAAGGGACCCTTTTTTTATATAGCTCTTAATAGGGATCTTCCCTCGGATAATAATCATTGGTTTTTCATGCCTCTGGAATGCACTAATCTGATTTACCTAATATTTTTCATAGATAATGATTAAAAGGAAAACCTTTTGGTTTAGGATGTAGAACATTGTCTCATTCATGTCAGGATTGATATATATGGTTGTTGCATTAGCTAGTGTATCAGTAAAAGTATTCTGTTATTAAGGAAGGTGGTGTGGTGTTGGTTCAAAAGTCAATTCTTCTATTATTACCCTCACATATAATATTAGGGGGATCATTTCTTTCTTGATTTAATATTCATCATTGATCTATTTTTTCAATAACTCCTAATCAGCGTTGGAATTCATATATTCTATCTATAAATATAGTGAAATCCCCAAACCTAAAATAACGTCTTGGTATTCCCGATCATTATTGGTGAGACATTTGAATAATAAGTACGAGTAGGGTCGAAATTTCATGGATGTGGAAAGAAATACAACAACCTAGCTAACCTAGATTAACTTTAGGATTTATATTATATTCTTTGTTGGAATTTTTTAGGCCCAAAAAAAGTACATCTCCCATGATATTGGATTTTCATGATTATATAAAACCACATCCTCTAGGGGATCAATGTTAAATAGTGTGTTTTTCATGGTTGGGTGTCCTATAAGAAAATCAACATGAGATTTCCTCTTTATTTCCATATTTTATATGAATAAAATGTCTAATTTTGGAAGGATGGCCATCCATCGGTCCAAAAACGACATTAGAATAGGATGTATAAGAACACTCTTGTGCTGGTCGATATGAAAGACCAGTCAATGACCTACTCTTGATGAAAAAAAATTTAATTTTTAATTTTTAAATCTATACTGTTTTTAACTAATAAGGTTAATGTTTTAATTAACTATAATCATTTTTTTGTTATTTTTTAATTTTGAATTAATTTTTTAAAAAAAATAAATAAACTGAATTAATAGATATGTTTTTTAAATATTTTATTTATTATATTTTTTTGTGAGCTATTTAGGTGAAATGGAAAAGGAATAATTATTGGGATTTAGTAATAGAATTCCCACAACTAGACCACCTAAAACTAAGAGGCATTAAGACACTTAGTATACCCAAAGGATAGCCAGCCAAGACACACCTCTGGGAAGGCCATGTAGTTGGGGTAGTACCTGATGCGGTTCAGTGCAAGGGTAGAATCTTGTGTGTGGGAGTATGAACAAATGTATGGATATCAAGTCCTTGCGGTGGAAGTGGGAGAAAGGCATCACTGACCTAGGATGGAACATAATGGTGTTCGGGTTCCACGATCCCCCATCCTTCATAAAGACCAACTAAGGGGATGGAAACATAGTTTAACAAGAATTAGATTGATGAATTGTTCTATGTGGGATGCATGAAAACATAAGTATTGTTCATACATAAATAAATGGGGCATACCCAAGTTTGTTTTATTTCATCATATTTAGGTGAAATATATGCCATAAACCGACAAAGATTCATTAGAGAACCACCACACTATGATTTTTTCATCATCACTACTTCATGGAACCTCCATGGATGATAGAAAAGACCTCAGGTGCCATTAGAAATTTGATCCCCTATACACTACAAGATTCACCATTTTACCATAGGGACTCAAAATCTCAAACTAGTGAAGGGGGCTCTATATTGTGGACTAGCCGCTACACCATACCCACTATTTATTGATGTAAAATAATGGGAGATACATTATTATTTCAGTGTTTTGTATGGACTAGAGAATCTTATATATTTAGTGGGTCAAGATACCCAGTTATGATGTTGAGTGGTAGTTTATTTTAAGGAAAATTCACTGCACCATAAGGTTTCAACTATATCACGAAGGTTACAATAGTGGTAGAGTAAAGAAAATAATGGAGGAGATGTTTTCCTTAGTGGGCTTCCTACTATACCATATTCAGGAATCCCATGAACTTTTTTAAAGAATTATTTACTATATGGGAATCATCTATGTTATAGGGTTTAGATAGTAGAAAATTCAAAATATCATAGATTTTAGGCTCTTTATATTATATTACCTATGATACATGATAATATAAGAAGAAACATATGTGGGGTAATATAAGAATATACTAGAGTTGAAAAACCTTTAAAAATAGTAGTTCAGTTGAGAAATACACAGAAGAGAAGACCTGTAAAATTCTCCAAGTCCTCTCTCATTAATGATAAATATAATTATTCAAATAGGGAAAATGGTGAATTTTTATAATGGTTAATTTTTATATTTGGCCGTGAGAATCAAATTAATAGTGAAGAAGATTTAAATATTCAAAAAAAATATGATAATTATCTCTATAAATAGTGGATATTGTATTTATGATGGGATATAACAAGGGGAACAATAGTCTAGACTTTAATAAAATTAGGGCATTTTATGCAATAGTATGAAGCTAGCGTATTAGAAGAATCAGAAGACTCTATCAAGAAAAAAAATTGAGAGTGTGGGAGAAGGGCCATCTTCAACCATGATGTTGGGTATTTAGGAATTTATTTATTTTTTATTATCACTTAAATATGTAATTATAATTTTCTTTGTTTATTATGAAATTAAAACACATAATTATTCATTTAATTACAAAACTTTTATTTTAGAAATAAATTTTCTATTCCTTTTCTCCAAAGAAATCATTCATTCAAGTTTTTTGAATGATTAGTCATGAATAACTTGGTATTAAGGAGAAATTAGAGATCGGGTAAGTGTGTGTATAGCTAATTCCTAATTATTTTTTCTTATGATATTTTCATATTAATTTAGAATTGTTTTGTGAGTGATTCTGTTTATAATTCTGTAAATTCTACTGAGTGTGATGATGTCTAGGGTTGGATACCCATTGTAATTATGTGGAGTGGGAGTGAGATCCAACCATAAATTCTCCTTCAACTATGAGATTAAATTTAATGAACCTATGTTTCTTTAAGTTACTTCACCCAAATTTATGTTTTGGATTAGGAAGTTCTTTTTAATTCTGATAGGCTACATTATATATTTATAAGGAGTCATTGGGAAAATTCATTGACTAATTTTACCAGTTCAAATTAACATTTATTTGTCAATAGCCATCCATGGAACCATTCTCGACTCTCTTCATCCTACCCATCAAGTCTAAAATTTATATTTATTGAATTATATTTTAGTTTAAATTTAATAAATCATGAAAAAAATTAAAAAATATTTAGTTTTATAAGACTTTTCCTCATGGTATCGACACCACATTTTCCACTACTCTAGTCTTTGTAGTTAGTGTAATTCAAGTTTTCAGATATTTATAAATTTGAAAAATTTGGAGAATTTAACAACATATTCTATTAAATTAAATTTTATTCCAATATTATCAAGAATCATGGTGTTTATAAATTTAATACCTTGATAAAAAAATTTATCCCTTTATTTTCTATTTCCAGATTTTAGATTATTCTCTTTTTAATTATTGTTTTAATTTTCATGTTAGGTGTTTTTTATTTTGATATTTAGAAAAGTAAAAAATAAATATTATATAAAAATAGAAATAAATTATTTAAACCATTGAAAACAAATAGAAGAACTAAATATGAATATAAAAAATTCAAGTATGGTAGATTCATTACAATTCAGGAGTATAACAACCGCATATAATCTAGAAATAAACACCCCTAGATAGGGACACTAATATCAAATATAGATTAAAACATGTAGAAATAATTATCAAAGTAACTGAGGTGTTTAATTTAAGAACAAATACTCATTATAATTCTTAATTCTACATGGATAAGAAACATAAACTTTTTATAGAATTGGTTTATAATGAGAAAGAAGAATTCCAACTAGAAGAATAATAATAATAATAAGTAATAGATGAATATGAAGAAGATGAATAGATGGTAAATTTTAAATAATGGGAGAAAACACTTTACATTATGGAGGGGGGGTCATGCATAACCTTAGGAAAAATAATACCCTCCAACATTAACTATATTTTAGCCCAACGAAAAAATAGGAGGTGGAGGTGGAGGGGAACCAAGACTGTACAAGACTAGAATTATTTCTCAAAGAAACGTTCTTATATGGACTCTAGTTACCCCATTATATTTTCAAATAAGTATAATAATTCTCTACTATAGAAAAATAAGATAAAATAGGGGAGTAATAGATTGTAGATTATTAAATTTGGAATGATACACAAGATCTTATAGAAAATTAGCCCCATAGAAAATATGAAGAAATAATTTCTAATGAAAATGAAGATATAAGTGTATAATTTTAATAAAATCATCCACAAAATGTGGAAAAGGAGTAGGGGTACATGTTATGGAAATCCCATGAGCTTCTTTTTTATAATTTTGGGTTGTCCATTTCTTGTTACTTGACATAACAAAAACAATATACTCTTATAATAATGATGAAAAGTATAGCAGTAATAATGGATATTAAAGAATGATTAAATGTGTTAAATATGAGATGGTTGGATGTATACCTTACTCTTGTCATATGATCCAAAGAGATAAGTTCAATATTAACAACTTAAAAAATTAATTTACAGGAGGCAACCTATTTTTTATTCTCTTTACTTATTATAACATAAAAAAATTTAGGATGTAGGGAACCCTCCCCCTCAAATAATTTTTTTTCATTAATTGTATGTACTTTACACTTCAATTATTTTGATTTATATTGCAGGTCCATACAGAAAAAATTAATGGAAAATGATGAAAATATCCAAAGTTAATGGGGTTAAGATTTAAATTCAGTATTCATTTTTTCTCCCCCATTTCAAGAATTTCTTTTTAAATTCAGATAGAAAAAAATATATTTCCAATACATTGAATAGTTCTTTAATTTTTATCAAATATGCATAGAATTTTTATGATCCCTATAATGAAATGTTTTAATTTACAAATTATGAAAAATTAATATGTAAGATAGTGAAATTAAATTATTAGAGTGGAGCATAAAAATTTTAATTCAATGAATCAGGGTTTTCTAGTTAGGTGTTGAAGAAAATTACATTCCATATTTTCATGCTTTGAATTTTTGAAATTCAGATTGATTGTTTTTTTGTATTATTACATATTCTTTGGTTGATTTTCTCCAATCACATGCTCTCATTCCATAGAGGTTATTGATTAAATTTTTCACATCATTCTTCATAAATTACATGATAGAACTTTGGATATGTTACCTACTAGGAATTTTGAATGATATTTTAAAAATAATGATTATAAAAATTCACTATGAAAATTATTGAGGTATTTTATTAATTTTACTTCTATCCTTGAGACCCAACACACAATAATCCCAATTTTATCCATTAGAGACCATGAATGGCATTTTAATGGAATAATATTCATTTAAAGAAATAATTTTCCATTCTTATAATTTCTCAAATATTTTTCTTCATTTTCATAGTTTATGATTGTGGGAGAGGGAATTCATGGAAAAGGGGGTTTGTTTTCATTATTAAGGAAAATTTTATTTGTGTTTCATTATTTTTTGGAGAAGTTTGATGTCACTATTAACTGCATTTTTTGTTTACCCTCTTTGAAAAAAAATATAATAAATTATATTGAGTAATGGAGGGTCATAAAACCCCATCACTTGACAAGTGTTTTTTATCATTTGGGGTAAGGTGATAGATGTGAGTCTTGTCCAAGATCAATTTATGAAAATTTGAAAAAATTTAAAAAATAAATGAAACAAAAAAAAATATAGTGGGTTAACTCATTCATTGAGATTTAATTATTCGTGTTATTACTTTAAGATTGGGTATTTGGTGAGGATATAATTACAAAGATTAAGATTTTATTGCATTTACTTTGTTTATCTTAATTTACATTAATGATAAACCTAATTTTCAATCATTAAACACTATTCATAAATTCTTTATCTTCCTTAAGCCTCAGGATCACAGGATCCTAATCAGAAAATTCCTCTTTACTTTTAGTGATTTTTTTCTATAATTTGTTGATAATGTAGATATTATTCATGTTTATAAGTTTGGTAAATGTTTCCATGGAAAGAGGAAAGACTTAAAATTATATTTTTTTCATGAGTGATGTGATAAGGTAAAAAATATGACGTATATCATGATAGCATTTTAAATAATGATAGATTAATATTCTTGAATGAAATTGATGAAAATTTTCATTTTTTCATTGGAAAATAAAATACATTATGTCTAGTGACGAGTTCTAATCATTTATATCTTTTGATATTTGAAAATTTTATTCCCCCAATAACAATGTTTTTCATCAATTTTAAATTTTGAATATTTCAAGAATAGGTCTGACCTTTTTAATTCATAGTGTAGATTTATGCATTAGTAAAAAGTGTAATTTAGGTGTGGGGGATTTTATGAGAAATTTTGGATGCATAAATTTTGAAATATTAATCATGAAATTTCATTTTTTTAATTGATAATATTCATGTCTTAATTAAAAAAAATCAAGTATGGGTGTTTTCTTAATTTTTTGGGGGGGTAAATAAACAATTATAATTAAATTAAATTTTATTTAAATGTTTAGTTTTTCTATTTAAATTTTTTCTATAATTTGGGTGAAATTTTAATTAAATAATCCTGGATAGTTCTTAAAAAATGCCCCCAGAACTGGCTAGCCCTCAATGAAGGGGAGTCGAGCCACATGGCAAGCCCAAATAGAATACAAACAAGACAAAAACATAGGAAGGTTGTGCAGTTTGGGTAATCCATTATATGGATCATCTTAGGGGAAGTATAATAAATGTGAGATCATGAACTAGTTCATGGGGATTAAACACAAGCAGGATCAGTAGGAATGAATCACTGGCCTGGGGCGGTGCATAGTGGTGTTGGGGCTCTTTCATCCCCCATACATATTAATGACTAGATGAGGGAATTTAAATATATTTAAAGGATATCATGACCATAGAAATTTATTATATGGGATACACAAACATCATCTACTATTCATAATTACATAAATGGTGTCATCCTTGGTGTGTTCACATGTTATCATCCATAGATAAATGCTTCATCATTAACTAATGAATTTGTGCCAAAAAACCACCATGTTTTATTGTAGTCATCTTCATTTAATCATGGATCCTCATGGAAAATAAAAATGATATCAGGTTATGATTCAAATTTTATCCTCTCTATGCTACAGGTTTTATCATTTCATCATAGAAACACAAAATCTCAAAACAATAGGGGAGGTGATTCAATATTGACCAGTTTCTAAAATATAGAAACTATTTATTGAAGGAAGATAATGGGATGTATGTTATTGTGTTAGTGTTATGTTGTGAGATCGAGAATGTTATAGAATCTATAATCATGTGACCTAGCTAAGATACTAAGAGGATTTTTATTCTGGTGAAAAAAACATTTCACCATAAGGGTTCAACTTTGATGTGTAGGATAAGGACACATATGTGGCTACCCACTTTTCCATATTTATATAGTAAAATCAAATTTTTTAGCAGGGTTCTCCATAGAGGATTTATCCACAACATAGAGTTTAGTTACCCACAAATTAAAAATACCTAATCTTTCATACTATCCACAAGACACTATCTATGTTTCAGGGGAAGAGATGAAGAAAAATACATGGGGGCCTCACCAAATAAAGAAGTGTTAAAAATTATCCACAAAATAAAGAGTTTTATAGAGAAATAAAAAAAATTGGAGCCTCATAAAAATCTATAAAACCTCTCCCAATAATAGATTATGATAATTTTTCAAATAGAGAGGAGGAATCATGTTTAAAATTGGGAATTCCAACATCTGGTCAAGAGAATAAAAATAAAGAGAGAAAGACAATTATAAATTTATAAAAAAAAACACGATAATTATCTCTATAAATAAAGGATGAGGTTACTGTTAGGGGATAAACCTTGTAAGCTAGGATCCCAGACATTAATTGAAATAATAAGGACTATTGTTAGATTATAAAGCTAATGTAGGAAGTATAATGGGAGGATTATATATAGCATTCAAAGTGAGAGTGAAGGAGAAGGTATGACTTCAACCATTATGTTTTGTACCTAGTATTTTTTTGTTTGTCTCTTTGTTATATAATTTTTAATTCCCATCTTAGTTATCAAAGTAATAATAATTAGTCTTCATTTATTCACAAAACTTTTTTGTTAGCTCTAAATTTTTTATTAATTTTTCCTTAACATATTGTTCATTCATGTTGGCTGAGATATTAGTCATGAATAACATTTCATTCAAGAGAAAGGGGATATCGGGGAAGGGTACTAGAACCTAATTAATAATACCATTTATGTTTAATTTTATTTATATTCATTATGATTATATTTTTAATATATTATATTTTCATACCATGTAGTCTTGAGAGAGTAAATATGTCTTGGGTAGGAGACCCATTTTAATTAGTGTAGTGGGAGCGAGAACCAACATTAACTTACCTTCCACTTTGAGAATAAATTTAATTCACCTAATCTCATTAGGTTACCATTACAAAACAAACCTATGGAATTAGGAAGTTATAATTTTTTAGAGGATTTATTGGATATTACAAAGGAATCTCATCAAATGTGGATTTACTACATTAAAAAGTTAAATTTAATTAACTATTATCAATATAAAACTATCCCTCAAACCACTGTAAATTCTTCCCATACATCACATAGTGTCTCTAATAAAGATTTATTTCTTTCTAGTTTAGTTTTATTTATTTTATTCATGAAAAACACCAATACTATTGAGATATATAGACCTTTTCTCATTGGATCGGCCCTTAACTAACCACTTCTGTAAACTTTTTAGTTATTTAAATATGGTTTTAAAAAATTTATAAATCTAATATGTTTGTAGGATTTAATGAAATATTATGATTTCATCAAAATTATCACACCGGTTTTGGGGATAGGGGTGTTTATAAATTCTATATTGAGAAAAAAAATTATCCACCACTTTTCTATTTTCTGATTTTAGATTAGGTTCATTATCATTATTGTACAATTTTATATATTGGGTGTATTTGATTCTGATATCAATAATAGGGAAAAATAAATTCCCACATCCAATTGGAAACTAGGATTTGAAACCTATCATAATAAGTTGAATAATTAAATAAGAAAACTAAATTTGGGGATTGGAGAATCATGAAAAACTAACTGTACCACAACCACATAGAAATCTTTAATAAAAACTCATAAGAATGTAATAAAACTCTATACATGGATTGAAACCCCTATAAAGAATGATAAAATTTTCTAAAGTGTCTATGGTAAGATCAAATTCTCGCGATAATTCATAATTTTCTATGGAGAACACCCTTACACTTATGGTTGAGTAAGATAATAGGGTGAATAAATAATTCCAACTTGAACTATAAGAGTATAAGGATATTCTAGGTGCTGAATTATGTCATAACATACTTAACATGATAGAATATGAACATCCAAAACATGCTGAACAATGAAACCCACCAACACCAACTGTAGTGATAGCTAAAGAACAGAGAAAATAAGCATGTGAGAGGGGAACCAAGACTATTAAACAAGTAATTATTTCTTAAAAAATTACTATTTTAATGATTCTAGTTACCCCATATTATTTTCAATTAAATATGGGAACCCTTGAATCATAAAAAAATAAGACGACCAAAATGAGGTGGAAGAGATCCAGGATACTAAAATTTGAAATGATATTTTCGATGTTATAGAAAGAATCCCCATAAAGAATACAAATAAATAGTGGCTATAAAAAAGATGAATTGGGGGAATATTTTTAAGAAATATAGACACTAAAGGAGGAATAATATGAGTTGTAAAAGTTATTGATATACCATGAGATTCTATATCATACATTCACGTTTTCCACTACTTGGGACTTCACCCAATAAAAATAAGATGTGATTTTAAGGAAATGGAAAAGTAAAAGAGATATACACGATGTAGAACAGTGATATAATAGTCCCAATATGAGATGGATTTTTTTACACCCAACCGCTATCACATAAACCAAGAGGTACATTCTAGATTAACCACTTCTAGAAAATCACTTTCTGGGAGGGAACCTGAGTTTTTATTTGTTTTCATTCTTAGGACTTATGAATTTTCAGGATGTACTGCCCCATCCCCACTAATCAGTTTTTAATATTAATTTCATGGTCCATGCACTTCAATAATTTTGATTATTGTGGTGGGTCCAACAAATAAAAATATAGAAAATGTGAAATAAATAAGGGATTCAAAGTGAAATGGGGTAAGATTTAAATTTATTATTCATTTTAACCCCCCCCCCCATTTCATAAATTTTTTTAACATTAAAAAAATTAAATCCCACATGTATATTAATTCATTACATATGATCAATGATTTTTAGAATTTGTAGGTTACCTATAATTCTATGTTTTAATTTTTAAAATTTATAGAATTTAATAAGTAAGATATATAAATTGACTGATTATAGCAAAGTATATGAATTTGAATACATTTAATTGTGATTTTTTTATTTACGTCTTGATAAAAATTTCATTCTATCTTTTAATTATTTTAATTTCATAAATTCATGTTGATGAATTTAGTATTTTTATACATGACATTAGTTATTTTTTTCAATCACATGCTCCCATTATTGAGAGGTTATAAACCTAATTTTTCACATATTTCATTGTAAATTTTGTGAGAGAACTTTTTATGTGTTACTAAATAGGATTTGTATCTGATCTTATAAAATTGATGGTTCTATAAATTCACTATAAAATTTATTAAGTCATTTTATTTATTTAGAAACTCTCCTTGATAACTACCTAACATAAATCCTACTTTGATACCTTAGAGACCATGAATGGCATTTTATAGGAATAATCCACATATTAATAAAAATTTTAATTCCATCCCATGCTCGAATATTTTTCTTGATTTTCAAAGTTTACATGTGGGGGTAAGGAAATTTATAAAAATGGATGTGTTTTATTTAATAAGGACAATTAAGTTGGTGTTTCTTTGGGTTCTAGAGAACGTTTATTTCCTTACTCATTATATGTGTTATTTACCCCTAAATAGAAAATGAAAAAAATGGTTTGTGTTATCGAGGGTTAAAATGACCATCAATTGACCAATTATTTTCATAATTTGGTGTTGGGTGAGGGATGTGATACTTTTACTAGATCAATTAATAAAAAAATTATAATTTATAAAAATAAAATAAAATGGAATAAAAAAATAAAGATGGGTAACTCATTAATTGATCATTTATTATTCATGTTCTTACCTTGATATTGGTATATGAGAAGACATAATTAAAAATAGGATAATTTCATTATGTTTAATTTTATTATCATGCATTACATTAGTGATAAACCTTATTTTTAAGCCTTATAATGTATTCAAAAATTTTCTTCCATCATTAAGCATTGTAATCATATAATCTTAATTTATAAAATATTTTTTATTTTTATTGATTTTTATATTTACTAGGTGGAGAATGTACTTATTATTCAAGTATATAAGTTTTGTTTTTGTTCTCAAAGTACAAGAAAAACATTACATTTATATTTTTACCACGAGTGATGAGAGAAGAAAAACAATTTATAAGGTAGATCATAATTGTAATGTAAATAATGATAGGTTAAGAGGCTTGGATAAAAGAGACCAAAAGTTCCATCATTTATTCATGGAAAAATAAAATACATTGTGTCTAGTGAGGAATTCGAATCATTTAACTTTTTTGGAATCTGAAAATTATTTTTCCAAATTGAAAATTTTTTCCCTTAGATTTCGATTTTGAATATCGGTATAATTTTTTCTTCCTTTTTAATTTATAGTGAATATTTATTCTTGAGAACAAGCATGGTTTAAGTGTGGGGGATTAGATGAGGTAGTTTTAATGCATAAATTGTTGGATTTTAATTGTAATTTTTTTAATTGATTATATCCATGTTTAACTTAATAATAATCATTTAAGGGTGTTTTTAAATTTAGAATGACCTTTTTTTAAAAATAAATAAATAGAATTAAAGTACCTGTTCTATAAATTTTTTATTTTTCAATGTATTTTGTGTGTGTTTTTTTGGGAAAATGAAAATTGAAGAATGGTGGGGAATTAGTAAAACAAATTTTTCCCACAACTAGATAGTACTCAAACAAAGGGTATAGGAAACTTAGTCACCCCAAATGGGATCTAGCCAATACACACACTTTGGAAGGATGTGCAATTGGGGTAATCCATTATGTGGGTTGATACAGGGGAAGGATCATGAATGTGGGAGTGCACACTGGCACATGGTGATCAAATCTATGTAGCGGTGGAAGGAATCCATCACCTGCTTGGTGAGGCGCATGGTGACTTTGGAGTTCCTTTTGACCCCACTCATCTCAATGAACCACTAATGGAATGGAAAAATATTTAAATGAGAGTATGAACATGGACATGTTTTATTTGGGATATGATAACATTGGGTATTACTCATACTTATAGAAACAACATCATATTGGGTGTGGATGTGCACCATTTTCCTCAGATAAAATCTGTGTTGTATACCAAGGAAGTTTTACAATATAAATACCATGATAGGTAGGTTTTATCACCATTACACAATGTATCTTCCATGGATGATCAAAGATATATCACATGACGCTGTATATTTTAAACTCACTATTACATAGGCTTATATCTTGCATCATAGTGACTTATAGGCTAAAACTGATGAAGGATGTGTGGAACCATGGTCTTAATAATGCACCATATCCACTATTTAACAAAGTAAGAAAAAAAGATCTATGTTATTACATTTTTTGTGCCATAGTGTGGAGAAGAATGAAGAGTAAGTAGATAAAGCCATCCAGATGCACTATTTAGTGGAATTTTATTTTGATGAAAAAAATAATTTCACCTTAAGGATTTGACAGCAACATGGATATACCGATAATGGTAAAAATGATGAAAGATAAAGAATTAGTTTGTAGATATAGCTTACATGTTATGTTGTATCCATGAAGTTTATGCATATTTATATGGTGTAAATACCATACGGGATCTATCTATATCGTAGGGTTTAGTTACCTTCATATTTTAAAGCCTAAAGATTTTAAGAAATCTGAATGATATTAGATAATATTTGGGGTAAGATAAGAATAAACATGAATGTGGGAATCAAAAAATAAATAAGAGTTCAAAACACCCCCAAAAAATAAGTAGTTCAACTAAGAAATACACGGTAAATAAGGCCAGAGAAAATATCCAAACCTACTCTTATTTAAAGATATAAAGAATTAATAAAAGAGAAATAAGGGCAATTTTTACATGGGAGGATTATTTAATTTGATCAAGATAATAAAATTTAGGGATAATAATAATTGAAAATTCTAAAAAAACAATTTAATTCCCTCTATAAATAGAGGGTTTTATTGTTATGAAGGGATAGACCCCAAGGAATGGGATCCCAAACATTCACATAACTGGGGATGAATACGGATAGAGTAGGAAGCTAACATAAGAGGTAGAATTGGGGGATTACATCCAAAATATAATGTGAGATTATAAATAAGTGTCTTCTTCAACCATGATTTTTTGTTATAAGGAATTTATATCTATGTTTATATCTTCTCTATTTAATTAAAAATTGTTGTGTTGGTTATAGAAGTAATACACATAAGTCTTCATTTTAGAACATAAATTTTGTCTTATAAATAAAATTTATATTCCATTTCTATGAAAACATAGTTCATTCATGCTGGTTGAATGATTAGTCATGAATAACATGGTATTCAAAGGAAATGTGAGATAAACTACGGGAATGTGTACCTAATACTTTATTATTTTAATTTATGATGGTTCCATCTTACTTGAGAATTACTTTATGAGTGATTTAATTTTTCATTACCTTTAGTATAAAACTAGTGAAAATTTGGGGGGATACCCATTGTAATTTTTGGTAGAGGGAGTGAGATTAAACATTAACATTACATTAAAATCTGAGAATAAATTTAATACATGTATGGTTCTAAGGTTACCTCAACCAAAGGGACCTGTTTAATTAGAAATATTTACCTCATTCTAATAGTATAGATTAGAAATTCATAAAAGGACTCATGGAAAATATATGTTATGCATTCATAATTATGATTAAATTAATAATTTTTCAAAAACAACCATCCATTGAACCATTCCCACTTCTATTCATCCTTACCATCGAGTCATGAATCTATATTTATTTCACTTTAGTTTAGTTTTATTTTATGAAATAGTGAAAAACATAAACACTATTGAGTTATATAACCCCTTAAGTTATGTTATCAATTCCCACTTATAACTATTATACTCTCTATAGTTAGTGAAATAGTTATTTTAAAAATATATATATATTTGATATATCTGGTGGATTTAACGATGCATTCTGGGTGTGTCACCAAGTAGACTTAATGGTGTTGTAAGTAGTGCCTCATCTTTTTTATTATTTTGATGAGTGTAAGGAAGTTATTCATTATTTTATAATATAATTTCTCAATATACAGAATAATTTGGAAGATATAGTAGTTACTATTTATTTCATGCATTATTTTTTTACTTATTGAGGGTTCTGAGGGATCAATCCATAGAAGTCACTTTTAATATGGGAATATTCTAATTTATCTGTGGCATTAAGACTAGTGAATACAATAAATATTTATTTTTTTTCTTAAAATATTACTTGTAGTCACTATATTATTGGTAAATAACCCCATTATTCAATAATTTGGTGAATGAGAGATAATTGTTAATGAGGTTGGCTATGAAATGACTGAGTGAAGAGATGAATCAAAAGTTCCTTATAAATCCTTTTGGTTTTAAGGAGGAAACATTGTGAGAATTTCAATAGTATTTTCCATACTGACCCTAATTTCATGGTGGAATACCCCCAAGGATAATGAATTTCCATAAAGTTACCTCAAAATAATTTAAGGTATAATATTAAAACATTATAATTGAATTGTACAAATATTTTTTTGAATGTTTGTGAGGTAATCACAACACTATTGATATTTAACCACCCAGTCATCAAATTGAATCATATGGATCATTGATCAAATTTTATTTTTATTGTCCCATTTCATCTACCATGGCTTCTAACATGTAAAAATGGACTATCTTAATTTATAGCATCTAACAGTTTGCTGATGATAGATCTATCACCGTGTGTAGAAATATAGGAAACACATACCAATTTTGGAGAAATATATATGGTCTTACAGGAGTGATTCCCAATATTTTGGGAGCATTGAACCACATTCTACCCTCTTTCATTTGTTTTCCCTTCCCTCTTCTAGAAACCTACCTTGGTGTACTTGGATTCACGAGATTCAAAATATATTATGAATCCACATAGCATGAGAATTTTTTTATCCAAGGGATACATTAAAATTTGTTTAAATTTTAATGGGATAGCTATGTTGCTATGAATACGTGGTCTCTCAAGTAGTACATTGTATGTCATGTCCTGGTAGATAACCATGAAATCAAAATTAGATATTAAGTACCTAAATTTTTCATTGAACACTATCATTCCAAGGTATTTTTATATCTATTTTAATATCCTTGAATGGTTATCTTAAACAGATAAAAGTAATCATTATTATAACATAAATATTGAATGTTTCATACCAAGATGAGATTAATTCTAGAACAACTATCAAAAAGAGCCTATAAAATTTTAACATTTTAAAAACATTATTAAAATAAAAATGGGTCTAATTTTATTGGGATATGTTCTTATTGACTATATCTATAAAGGATATGGTGTAGTATCAATCCACTATGGTTATTTTTACTCAATAAAACTTGTTGGCTGCAACTTCTGTCTCTAACTCCTAGGGAATACGGAGCACCTCAATGAGTGCCTACCTAATCTCATTAATTAGGTGAATAACATCCATGATTTAGATCCTTGCTGAGAAGGCTATCAATTTATTTATGATTTTTTACATTTTCCCCATTGTTCTGTGCTTTCCAATTTTAGTTTTCTCCTTGGACTATGACCTAGAAGGAACGGTTATAGTGGTCAATGGATTAGGTAATTGAACTAAAGTTTCATGAATATCTTCTAATAGAATAGTGGTATTATCTAGTCCAACCACCCGTCTAGGATGATTGGAAAGTTTCAAACCTAGTGATTGTTCATGTGGAATAATTTAGTTCACATTACCCTCAAAAGACTCTAATGTTTTGGTGTATTCCCATGGAACACATTGATGTTATTTTCTATATGTTTTAATCGCATGTATCTCTTATATGGTGATATAAAAAAATATTGGGCTCATCCATGGTTGTATATTCTTGTGTTTCCTTTGATCTTACAACCTCTACATCTATCCCCCCATGAAGTATGAGGAACTTGGGTTCACAAATAAATTCATCATCATATAAAGGGTTTTCTATGTGATTAAAATGAACATTTCTAAAGGTAATATCTTCATTTAATGAGGGATCTATTTTATGGGGAGGTGTTTGTGTTATGAATGTTGAGGTAATGAAATCCATGATATTCATGGATAGTTTTAGAGTTGGATGAGAGTATTATTGTTATTCCAAATTCTATTACTTATAGTTATGTTTTTTTTCCATAAGATGAGTCTTACGCCTTCCCCTTAGGCGATTAAAGAGGTTTTATAATCAGCACTGTCTAATGAAGTTAATCTCTAAGAATGGGGTGATTTATATCAATTGCCTTTTAGGTCATCTAGTTAACAATTTTTTATTCATATCAAGAACTTATTCCCAACCACCTCCATCTTCCTATTTAGTGGTGGTAACATGGGCCACCTATTCTAGGTATTTTCTCAGTATCACTTATCTAGAATTAACTATGACATGGAGTGTGTGTATAAAGGAAAAACAGCCTTGAATAGTGTTATCTAGCCTCCTATGAAAACAAAAATAGTCAATATGGTCACTCAGTCCAACCTCTCAAAATTTCATAGGCTCGTGTATTTTGATCATGTTTTTTCCATGGATGTGAGTAAATAATGAAGAACTTATTCATTTCATAAGGAATATACTTTAATCTTCCATTCCTCAAATCATGGGCATCAGTAATTTCATTTTTTATCAAAAGTGGTTTTTTTCTGTTGTTCCCACTATATATGATACATTAGGAAATATAGGTCCATCATGGGTGATTTGGTAGAAAATTGAACAAATTTGATCATAATGGTGGAAATTTAGGCCTTACCATACCTTTTCAATTATGATACAGGTATGGTATTGGATTTTTCCATGGTTTTCAAAATGATGTCTTATGAATGTTGGGTTGTGTTTTAAAACACATATAAATTTCTTGGGTACTAAAATTAGATTAGAATTGTTTGTTGTTAAACATTGAGGCTTTTACTGTACTTCTCTAGAAAATACTCTAGTGGTAGTGGGATACTGAGTGAATACATAAATCTATTCCATCTCGATGTAAATACAATAACCATTTCACTCTAAATATTTTTATAGTTCATAATGTTTGTGATCATTATTTTTCTTAGTGAAGAGATAAAATAGTAGAGGAATTAATGTTTAAGGTCTTCCAAGCCCATGATGGACTACATTGGGAGACTATTCTAGAAATCAAAAGATGGATCCCCCCAATAAAAAAAACACATCAATTTCTCTACCACTTTATAGTCTCATGGGCCTATCATGGGGCCATGTCTGGACATGAAGTGTGAGAGGTGTTTCTCAAAATATATCATACAACCAATGGTCTAGAATAAAATGGTTCCCAAAATTAAGTAGACTAAGAATGGTTCCAACCCATTCAGGATATGACCTCTTTTCAAGATAAAAAGCAGAGCACTACCCTTCCATGGATTCCCTTTGAGTAGTAACAGACTCAAAAGTATTGAGGAGTTTTATGTGTAACATTATATAAACTACCTCATGAGTGCATGAAATGGGTAAAATTCGACATGGTCACCCTATATTCATCATATGTTGATTGTCTTCCCATGTAGGGACTCAGTTAAGATCTTGATATATCGAAGGTTACTATAGTAATGGAGGAAAATCCTGGTCATTGAAATTTTTGAATTTATATAAATATAAAAATCTGGATACTAATCTATTATGATGATTGTACTTCATCCTTGTAGTTTGGTAAACTTATTATTTATGGGTTGGACAAGTGGAAATCGGTTCAGGTGGGAGGTGATACTCAGTGGGAATATTTACCATGAGCAATTTCTCACTAATTCATCAAAAATTTTATATTTCAAGAATTTTTTGAACCAATATATCTTCTATAGAGGTGATTTAATCCTTTATTGGTGGTTTTTGGGGTGTAGAAACATATTTTTATTTATCCTTAGAAGAATAGTGTCTATAGGGTGGATGGTCATCATTTGGATGCACCAATATCTGGATCCTCCTTTTATTTTGGGTGTGTGAAGCCTCAATTTGTTTATAAACACACCCCACCTCTTAGGGTACTATTTATATGTTTATTCCCTTAACATCCATGTCTAAACTTGTATCATCTACTGGATTGGTGGTGATGATGCTCAGCAATTCATATTGGGTGGAAAAGATGCATCTCATCATTAACTAAGAAATAGAGCAGCTCGGCATCACCTGCTTCCCCTTTGGGGGTTATATCAATGTCTTCCTTTTACTCCTTTATTTCGATGGGTTGTTTTTCACTATGGACCTTTTGGGGTTTTATTTTATTTATCAAACATTTTCTAGGTTTAGGTCTGTGAATAATTACCTTGAGATATTTTTTTAATACACTTATTGAATAAGATGAGAATGATATGGGTGTGTCACATGGTGGGACGAATGGCTGGGATGTTGGCTTTTGGTAGACAGTACCAAGTCTAGAGATGATTGATCTCCTTACAGGAGATAGAAATAATTCCCCTATCCCTGAGTGATGAGTTTTATACAAAGTTGTCACCAATAATTTCTGAACCAGTTGAGGATTTTATGACTCCTATGATAGAGTTTGGGATATGGGGTTCATTTAGAGTTCTCTCTAACTTCTTCTGGACCGGCCAATGATTTTATGTCCCTATAAGTGGAGGAGATGGAAAAAATTATTGAACCCTATAGGCCAGGGTCATTTTTGGATGGTTTTCATAGTGGATACCATTGTGATATTCTTTATTTATAAAATCATCACTCATGCATAGGCTGGGTATAGCACCTACTCAAGATAGGAAATATTATCGATGGGGCTATTGAGAGTATTGGGATTTGGGATTTCTTATATGAGGTATTATCTTGTCTTCTTGAGTTGACTAGCTTAAGATCATACTAATAGAACTCTCCCTCTTCCCACTACACGTTTTCATCTTCAAAACAAGGTAATAATGTAGGATTTAGTGATATGCATTCTCATTCCATGCCCCTATGATCTCACCTATAACTATTAAATTGCATGATTTCATACTCAGATGACTTTTTTTCATGTGTCTTGGGTGAGTCGAAATGCTCTATACTCACACCAACCATAGATATATACATTCATTAAGGATTTGATTATTATTTTCCAAAGGGTAGATAGCTTTTGGTGGAAAGCATGTCCTCTTCTCTCATAGAGACATTCTATCCTGAGATCATGGGCTACAGAGAATGTGGTGAGGTTTATCTAGAAATATATCATGTTTTTTTATTGAAGGTGATACTTATACATCTCATAAGCAAGGTTCTATCCTTTATCCTTTGAAATTATACCGATATGTTTCTACATGATTATGTTATGAATTTATCCCTTGGGTCACATGGGACATCATAAGTGGACCAGAACATATTTTTTATATTTTCCTTGGAAAAATATTTCTATATTTTGATTTTTGGTTCGGGATCAGTGTCATTCAATTCCTCTACCTAGTTATATCATAGAGGTTTCTTCTCTATAGACATTGAATCATGGCTTATAGAAGGAAGAGATAGATGTCTCTGCTCTGGGTTATCAACTTACTGAGGTGAGGTGTTCTGGGAGAATGAAGAGGCACTATATATGGTTAACCCTAGAGTTTTGAGCACCACTTTATTTAAATATTCCAAAATTTGGAGACTATTTCCTTTTATAAGTGGAATATTTTAATGGGGAGGTTTTTCATGGAATATGTGAGTGGTAATATCCTCATAATTAATATCTATATTTCCATGATGAGAAATTTCGTGGTAGGTATTACGTTCTACATTGAATAAATTGTTAAAGGATCCTTGAGACATTTCAAATATGCATTGTAACGATATTGGCATTGAGTATCATAATAATATGTGATTCTTTTTGATTCATGCATATAATACTATGATCTACTATTTGGGATCTAAAAAAGATATGATCATGTTTTTAGTAGTCATTGGACTATAATAAATACTTTCTAGTTCAATCAAAATATGGGCCCACTTCCGAGATTCTATTAGAGTATGTTGATGAGCTCTAGTTTTGTTGGTGAGAATATGGCCCTGACATTTTTTGATTGTTAGGATATTCTAATCAAACATGATTGAATAGGCATTATGTGCTTGATTCAGATGTCTAATCTCCATATAAATATATCAATGGACCTATAGAATGGGATATGGAAAATTAGCCTCCTCCTGTATAACCTCTAAAGATATTGGTACATTATTTCACCAATTTGATGTGGAATATGTTCTTGTCCCATGTAAGATTCTAGAATATTTCATGTAATTTTTATGGTAGGGATTTGAGTCTAACCTAAGGTGATTGCAAGAATATGTTGATGAAACATTGAGGGAGTGGGATTATGGGACCAGTTCTAGTAAGCATTTTGAATATTCCACTTGCCTTGTTTAATGGAAATAAACACATGTCCTAGGGTTATTGTCAAATTGGACTGAAAATCCCCAGTAAGAATAAGGATACAATCCCAATCATGGGCCTTTTACTTTATCAAAATATACCAAAAAATCATACTGAATGGGGTAATTAGCATGTGTTTTCTATGGAGTAGTCATCTGATCATCTTGGAAATGTGGTTTTTTGGTGTTGGAGGCTGAGAAAAGAATATTTTCATATAATTTTATCATCACCAAGATAGTCTAGTGAAGCTCCCACATCACCGCTAAAATATATTTTCCCTTCATAAGGGTATGTGTTGGAATGGGCATATATTTTCTAATTTTCTAGGACACATGAAAAAAATATTATGTTGAAATATGTACATGCTCCAACTTCTATAATGTTTCCCATTATAATATGTTGATGGGATTATTATATGGGGGTGGGAATATGTTACTTATCTCTATTTTTTACTAGAATATGTTGTAATACTTGGTATACACATATAGTTGTATGAGTCTACTTGATGGATGTCACATTATTTTTTTGGCAGACACGGTATGGGTGAGACGGTATATAAGCTTACTCACTATTTATCATTGTAATGATCTATATGGATTTCATAATAGAATTGGGAATGTGGGCCTACTCATGATGATCCACATCATTTTTTCTCAATAAGATCTCTTTGATTTTCCTATCAGAGTGTCTGAGGAGCTGTCAAATTGGGAAGTACCCTCAACAATCAATTGAGGGCAGGTTATCATATGTCATAGTTGATGGTTTAAAGGATCCCTCTTAAGAAAATTTTTCACAATGATTCAACCATGGTTAACTCTTTGATCCATCGTCCTAAGTTAAGTAATTTTCATATTGTCATGCTCTAGGTATAGACTCTTGAAGTGGTTTGAAGCAGGAAAAAGTTATGTCAAATTTATTGTAGCTTTCCATCAATGAGGTGGACCTATGAGATTAAGTTTCTAAAGAAACTCATGTATATACATGAGGAATTAGATTTTACCATTTCAATGTTACTCCCTAAAAATCATCTTTTCAGCCTGATGTTGAAGGTATCAGGTAGGTGATGTTATTCTATGGTTAGCAGGGGATATTATTGTAGCTGATATACCAAAATGCTTCCTTTATGATTCAATTTTATTCATTTAATGTGAAATTTTTGAGAAAGGTGCCTATTATTATGTAGAGAATAATAAAAATGGCCTCTAACAAGTGTATCCTTACAAGTAAGAAACCTTATTAATTGTCGACGCACATGCAATGTAATTTTTTATTCTTGTTTTCAGTTCAACAATTTTTTCATTAGAAGAACAAAAGAATGGATCAATATTAGGTTAACAAACGTTTTATTTTATTTTAAATCAAAATATTCATGTTTGGCCATCATTTTTTTATTATAAGATGTGTATGAACCGAAACGTAATTTGGTAGGGGGTTGCGTATTGTTTCACTCTCATTCACTTATAGTTCAGTACTTTGACTATAATATAAACTCCCAATGGATATTGCATCTATAAAACATTAGGGGCCTACATTATAATGGTAGTAATTCATTTTATTTTAATTCAAATAACACTTAATAACTTATATTAGTTGATAGGATGGTGGTTCAGTCTTATCACACTATATTTGGGGGGTTATTTCCTACTACATTACTCCCTTATATATTTATGATATGTTCATGAATATTTCCCAACTACTGGTATGGGGTGGGATTCAATATCATTGTATAAATACAAGTTAACCACCCATGTGATAATCTATACATCTTATAGGTATCTTATCAACATAACCATCTATAATTATCATATCTTATCTACCTTGTTATCTATTATTACATGGTAATACTGGTCCAAGGGTTTGTTTTGTTTTTAAAATCATACATCTAGGTTCTCTATAGTTTATCACTATAAAAAATATAATTATAAATTTATGGTACTGGTATAGGACATATAAATGGGACTCCCACATATCCTTTTTAAAATAATCAAAACATATATATATTGATTCAGATCATTCCTTTTAGTTCTACATGATAAGTAGTTGTATATACTGTTAAATTCTATGTTATAAGTACATATATGTGAAGTATTATATGAAATTTGTTGTGTGTGACTTATACATTATCATCCCTTTGTAGTTTATAATTAGTATGTCCTTGCAAAGATGATCCCCACAGGGAGTATTTCCTAATGGGGATGCATTGGTGTCAAAAATAATATGGATTCATGGAGATTACCCATACCGGTAATGTGTCCCAAATATGAATACATAATGGGACATGGAGGGAAAATAACCATTTAGGTGGGGGCATAGTTTTATCATTAGTATGGCTGGATATAAAATGGTCCATAGGGGATATGTCCCAAATATAAAATATACCCATCCTATAGGAATATTTCTTGGTGAGGGTATGATGTAAATGATATCATGGGTTATATGGCCAGATGAGACTAATGATTAAAGGTTGATGATTATGGGCTTGATACATGAAATGATTCATATATATCCCATCAATCTAAGAATTAATGTTCATTTATTTTTACTGAAACATTTTTGAATTCATTTGATAGGACCATAACATGCAGTTTTACATTGTGTAGTAAGGATGAATATGTGGTCATTTGAATATTTGATACAGGGGATCGGGCCTTAGATGGGCATCAAATGTATCATGTTAATACAATAATTAGAGTATATACAGTTCAAAAATTTCATCAATTATATATTCTTTTGAAATAGGGTATGATATAGTTGGGGAGTACACCTAGGGAGGAGGCTCGTATTGGAGGAATTTGCAACATGATAATGGAACCACCATCACTAGTCTCTAAGCCCATGTGATTTATAATCTATATTATAATCAATAGATAAGAAAATATTAGAAACATTTCATTAGATAACCAGATTGAATATATATGGGGATTACACATTGAGGCTTTCCTAAGATTCTTCATTTGGGAATATATCCCTTTAAAGGGAAAAATGATATGGTTATGGCTCAATCCTAAGATAGATTCTCTGAGAGAAGTATGATTATGGGTCTCATTGAGGATAATACTCCACGAGAGTGTACATGAGTTATCACAAAGAATATTGAAATATAAATGTCTGTAAAAATGTATCCTTGTATTTAAAGGGAATATAGCATCATGGAATGAGAAAGATATGTGGGCGTATTAAGGGGTGGAGCTTGAGACGTAGAAAGGTTTACTTTGTATCCTAATTATGATAGGAATTTGAGTCCTTTAAGTTTATATATTGTGGTTGTGTGTTTCATAGAAGGTGCATAAATAGATGCTTGAGAAGGACTTATGTATATAAGGATTCCAAAAGTGTCTTCATCATGAGTACATCCCTTATATGGAAAGGAATATTTTTTCAGGTCTTACACCTAATAAAGATGCCTATAATGGATTATTTTTATTATGATAATGGTAGTATCATTATAATTATTTGATGCCACATGAGTTATTATTGGTGTGAGGAACAATATATAGTAAGATATTAGACACATTTCATATGGGTGGGATGTTTACCCACTGAGGTCACCGAAAGTGAACATTATTATATTCCACATAGTGGATACTCCACAAGGAAAGAAATAATCATTCACATGGAATACTGTAAGTGTGGAATGTATGCATGTCATTTTGGTATTTACATAAAATATGTCCACATATGAAGACTTATTATGAGGATATTCATTTTATGTGGGTGGATTCAACTATAGGAACGTTTCTTATGTATCCTGATTATAAAAAAATGATTCAGTGTAGTTCATACTGTCTTTTTATCACGGATGAGAAACGGAGGGGAACCTAATGGTACTCATAAGGGTTATTTCCACATGATTTATGGAGTATTAGAGTACATTAATGGGTATATCATTATAGGAGAATAAGTACACATGAGAGTTTTAGTGACACCCTTGAGGTCTAAAAGACCTCATGAATGTCATAGGTTCATGCGCTCCATGTGAAGAGGGTGAAGTCATGTGCTCCATATAAAGGTTTTAAAGTCAAGTTAGCATGCAATTGAATGAGGCCCATGTAAATTCATAACTAATATAGGGTTGGATGATCTCATTTCCTAGTTACATGATTAAGTGTCAATCTCATTATTGTATGAAAATCTCATGATGGTGTGGCCAAGAAATCATCATGTTTTCATGTGGACAGGTTTCTTTCGCAATCATCTCTTGGGAAAAGATTACTCATTCTTCTTTATATTTTTTTAAATTACACCCTATGTATTATTAAATTGAAGTAATTCAGATCATGTGATTTCCTATATCTAGAAAATTCCATACCAATATTTACTTTCTCTATTTTTCTATCTCTCTCTCACTCACTCTTCAAGTGAAAGGATATTTATAGGCATCTCACTCGAATATCTACACTACTTATCATGGATTAAAATCAATATACCTATTATTAAATTATTTTAAGGACTTTACACATAAGTTATTGAGCCATGTTTCGCCTATCATGACTAGGTCACCCATCATCACTGAAATTTCCCTAGTTTATCATATGGAAAGTAGTGATAGAAACTGTGGTCCACCCTGGACAACCTCATTCTGAAGTTGGTTGCAAGGTCTAATTTTCATGGGACAATCACATAACTATGAGGGGCTCAATGAAAATAAAAACCACCTCATGATTCCCACATATATAATAATGTTTTCTTAATGAGTCACATGATCATCTTCTAATTGGGTGATCGCATAACTCCATGGTTTTCCTATAATGAATGGTGACCACATGAAGGTCCCATCACACACATCTTTGGTCACCTAAGTCCTTAAACATTTGGTGACTGCATGTCTTTGGGAAATTTCATTAGTAGTCATGGGTCGTGTGATTATATGCAAACCCCTTCATAGATAGCCTATTAAATTTGCATTGATGTGTCATGTTAATTTGTGGTGATTTATGTGATCATGTGTCCCATTTATGGATTTGAAGATCACATAACATGATTTTATAACCCTTCACTGGTAATTCTTTCTACAATTTCAATTTATATTCAATAATGAACATTTATTCTTGGGTATTTTATCAAATCAAAATTTTCCAATGTTTTTTTGTAGGAATTAAAAAATACCCCACTAAAAATATATTTTATAAGAAAAAGAAAGGATTCATATCTAAGGAAAATATCAGCATGAGGCTTTTGGTATTCCACATATTTGACTTCCATTTGAATATTTTTTCTTATGAGATATACTTGGTATTTAATAAAAACATCCTATAAATAAGTGGTAAAGGAATAGCCATTTCACTTGCAACTCAATTTTTTAGATATCTAGAAATTCAATTTTCTTTATTATCATTTTGTGAGATCCCTTTATGTGATTGTTTCAAATTATTTCACTACATGAGCGAACCGAATAACATAATCCATATTTATTAAAACAATAACATAATTCCTTAATGTTAAAACTCATGTGAATCAACTATTTAAAATAAGGTTATGATAATTTATGTATATTATTTTTTTAAATGATCAATATTTCCAAGATATAAAAAGTATGTGTCTAGTGAAAATAAAAAGTAATTTTTCCCAGACCTCCCTTTGTGGTTTTCAACATAGTTATTATTACATCTATTCTCATGGGATGTCAAATTTCAATCAATTTGGAAGAATATAGATTATTTTTATTATCAAAACCAATTTTTTAAAGAATAGGAAAGTTTATAATCATGAATCATGGCCTATATTTTTCATTATATTATGTTTATATAGATTGAACCTTCTTTAGATATTTTTTAGGGTAAAATATCATTGAAATTATAATATTTTATTTTAGAGACATATGGATTGGATCTTATATAGTAAATAAAATAAAATTTATTGAAATATAGATTCATGGAAAAGTGCAGTCATGCCTCAATGATATTGAATGGGGGTGAAGAAATGAGACAAACATGTATATTATGATCATGAATCACCCTAGGATTTTTAGTTCCTTTTTAATGTTGTTAGATCTCATAGGGAGTATAGGTTGTTTTTTTCAAGGAAAAACTCATCTGGTTTATAGGATAGGGACTCATATGAATGTTT
The DNA here is from genome assembly GCA_963277665.1 of Viscum album. NCBI lineage: Eukaryota > Viridiplantae > Streptophyta > Magnoliopsida > Santalales > Viscaceae > Viscum > Viscum album. The sequence goes on from OY728151.1 coordinate 315,009,662, forward strand.
TAATGGATTGGTATCATATTTAAGTATAAGGTCCCTCAAAATAAATAATTCTCTTATCCAAGGTCCATGGGAGATTTTATGGGGATTTTTGGAACTCATGACATGAAAATATTCCTTATGTATGAATATTCAAGTATAGTTCTATGACCATTAATTATTTCTTAGGTTAGGGGGTATTCAAGAAGGATTCTAACACCCTATATCCTTTATTAAGTCATAGAGGATGAGTATTCAACAATGGTTCTGGAACTCTTCATCCTTGCTAAAGGCATGGAGGATGAGAATTCAAGAAGGTTTCTAGAACCCATTATACTTGGTTAATTCAAGGAGGATGAGTATTCAAGAAGGGTTTTGGGACCTTATATACTTTTTTAAGTCTAGGGGAGAATTTTCAAGAAGGTTTCAAGAACCATATTTAATTTATTAATTCCTGATGAAAGAATATTCTTGAAATTTTCAATCACCTTACATCCTTGTTTAAGTCACGAAAAATGAGTATTCAAGAAGGGTTTTTAAACCTTATATCCTTATTTCCAAGAGAAGTTTGGTAAATGGTGACACAAATTTTTTGATGTAAAATCCAATTGGATAGTTTGATTACTGGTTTTGTAAATCATGAATCAATGATTATGAACTGAGGATGATGAAATGGAGAAACAATTCTGATACTAAGAAATAAATATCATATGGTGATTTATATTGTAGTGTTTCCATGGATCACAAGGGTTTTAGAATCTTTTCAAACATAAATGTTTCCTATGTTTAATGGGTTAATGGGACTTATATAGATCCAACTCATTCATGGTCAATAATATGAGTATATTATAGCCAAAAAATATAATTTTCTATGGTTATGGGAAATTTTCAAAGACTCAAACACTTGGTAGTTAAGGTAGGTTATGGAGAAAATGTTATCCATGAATTGTTCTAGAACACAAGAAATGGTGTATAGACTACCAAAGAAAAAGGGAATTTAGTTTATGGTCATGAATCATTGACTCTATATCATGAAATTTTGGGTCATGTCGTGGGGACCAAAAAAAGGTTCATGAATGGGGTATCACGTCCATGCTTCGAGAATAGGTATTGTAGGTGGTGATGTAATGTCGAGGATGTTAAATCCATATGAATTTTTGGATTATGGGAATTTTTACCCATGATCTAGAAATAGTTTAGACAATTATAATTGGATACTAGTGGGATAATGTCAGAAATTATTAATTGTGTAAATCATTATCTCCTCTAAGACCAAAAAACCCTTAGGTCACAATCTCTAAGCCATTGTGTTTTTAAACAATGAATCCTAGAGGGGTCCCTTCAGATCAGTCAGTCCTTGTTAACAATACATTATATGGGAGAACTAATAAAAATGAATAAAAGATATGGTATTCATGTATATTTTTTTCAACTCAATGAATTAGTGAGTACTAACTAATACATCAAATATAGGAATTTAGTTTATGTAAAACTTAATTTCCAAGAAGGCTTCACGCACCATAAAAGCAACTCCAATGTGTATTAAATTCATTTTGGGGGGAAATGGAAATAAAAAAACATTAATCTAACTTTTTTCAGGTTTAGAAGGTCCTAGTGAGTATTGATTAACTTTTTTTCAAGGGTAATAGGACAGAAACTATGATCTTTGTTCCTTCTATATTTACACTATAGATTTTTAAAAACTCTGAATATGAAGATATTAGTAAGTAGAAAATTGAAATTTTATTAGAACTCCCATTTTGGGTTTTAATTCTTAAAATTATTTTTTCTCTTTTACTATAATTATATGGTCTTATGTTTTGTAACGATTATATTTTTACATAATATCACACTTAGTGTTACCAAGATCAAAAGTACTTCAACACTTTTTAATGGGAGACAGTGATGATATAAATTGTGGCTCATGATTCTAAAATTATGAGTAATGGTAAATGAAAAACACATAAGGGGTTACTATAAATAACACTAATGTTATGGACATAATTTCAATGATTTTAGGGATCACATATATTAGTTATATTTTTTATAAAGAAAAAATGGCTTTAGATAACTAGTTAGTGGCCCTAATGAAAATCCAACCCATGTATAGACATGAAAAGGGATCCGCATTCCTTTATAAGTGTTGTGGAAGGTTTTTGTAAAGTTGAGACACTCTAGAAATGAATTTCTATTTATAAGTATTGGGTCTTAGAAATATGACATAAGCCCCCTGTTCCACGATTGACCATGGTCATGCTCTTGTGGTCCTTTGATAATTAGTGATAATGGATGAAGATTTATATAGTTTAACATATTTTAGTAAATACAACAATATCATGTATTTCAAAATCATGAAACAAGTACTTGTGGGATCTTTAGGTTTGGGTCATGTGATAAATCCTTATTCTATGTAATTTAATATCATGAATATGGGATGAAGGTCGCATATTTTATCATCATGTGACCATGACATTTTAATAAACATGAGAATTATGAAATGTATCTCTAGAGAAAACTTGAATTGGTCAGGGGAACATGAATATGGGAGAAATTTTCATCTTCATGTGATTTTATAAGTAAATAACCATATATTGGGGCCCTTTGTGATGATTTTACTCATAAATGATAAAACCATACATGGATATGATTCATATATAATCAAATTAAGTCTTTATGAATCAACCATTATTAAGTAGCTTTACATATTATATGTTGTATTTTTTTATTTATCCATGATCCTCCCACCCAAATCAAATGCTCAATCCAAATCCTCTAAGAACATGTGATCCACTCTTAATGTGAGAAATAATAGGTGGATTAGGAGGAACCCATATTGTGTAGTAAAAAAGGTGTATGGAAAATATTGAAACTTCTCTTTGTACTGGGAGTGGATGGGGATTATTGAAAATGATAGGATACGGGATTGGGAACCAAGATGAGATGGGGGAATTGGTAATTTTTATGTTTATACTTCCCTCGGGTTAAACTATGTATCCCAAGATGGAAGGAATCAATCCACATACAACCATTTTCAATAAATCCCTCATTTTGGTTTTAGATCGTACAAAGATAGGGGATATTTTTTTGGAGATTGTGGTTAGTCCATGGATAGAGATCCCAGTTTCATTGTATATCCAATTGGGATAGGAATCAATAAACTCATAGCGCTTTTATGGATCTACGTATATGTTAAACATATTTGTGGAAATTATTCATTTTTGTCAAGACATGCATAATTTTTTAGGATTCCCCATCAAATATTCATCTCACATGTAAAAAAGAGTAAAATAAAGAAATAAGTCTTATGTTGGAGTAGTGTCATTAGAATAGTGAAGTATAAATGAAACATTTTCAAAAAAAATATGGTGGAATAGGGGATTTATTATATTTTATTAATTAATTTTCTTTTCAAAAATAATAAATGTAGTGATAATAATTTACTCATCCTTCTACACTCTAATATTTCTTCTATACAGAGGAGAAAATGGGGTATCTCTATTTTGAGGACTATAATGGGACCATGATGAATAATCTAGGAGTCACAACATATCTTGTACATATAAAAACCAATTACATTGTAGTTATTAAGTAATATTTCCAACACACATATTTGGATTGTTTAGGGGGAATACTACTCCCCAAAATAGAAGTTATCCCTTATCCTACTGGTGTATGGTATTTTATTATTAACTAGATCTTGAAGTCCAAGGGATGTCATATTGGGAGAGATTTTTAATAATGAAACCACGTTTATAATATTTCAATAAAATGGTGGTGATTTCCCATGATCTAGATTAGGAAATAGGGAAGGAAATGATGCTGATAAACATACAATTGAGCCTAAGATGTCCTACCCATGTGTTGATACAAATCATGTTATTTCAAGATTCATAAGACACCTAGTTATTATATAATAAGTTCCCTACATAGATCAGTATATTGTAGAAGTATAGGTACACATACAAGATAACATATATAAATATCACATTCATAGATCTGACTCATTTGCAAGATTGGGACATGTTCTCATTCTATTTATGAGAATAATGGATGGGTCTTTGGTGGAGTACCAGGCCCTTACTATGCATCCCATGATGAAAATAACTCATGAATACAGTTCTTTCAAAAGTTGATTCCTTGAATATATCTATCTCATATTCAACTAATTGGGTCATTAATTCTCTAAGGTATAGGAAAAACACATATTGAGGACCCCTATATGGATATATTTCTCACATAGTGAAGAAAAAATGCATGAGGAATATTCCTCTATGAGTTGTTTAAATTCAGGCAGGGTAGACCCCCACCGTATAGTTTTACATCACATGGAAATGACTTATAATTAGTTTCACATAGGTATGACTCACATATGATGTGTAAAACCCTTATTTCTATGATGGGTAAAATAATGACACAACATTAATGAGTGAAGAACCAATAATGGAGGTAATTTTTATAAATTTTAAAATTCTAGTGTAAAAAGTTTGAAATCTATCATTTACATAATTTTTGGTTGGTCAAAGTGTAATGTATCTTGATGTTAATTAGTATCAAAAAATTTTGGGATTCAAGGAAAATTAAGATATTGAAAAATAGAATTTTTTTCATATATTTGGATCATGTGAATAGAAAGTGTAGTTTTTGACATTTCAGTTACTCCTAGGAAGTTGGATCCAAAAATAACTAAATATACTATATATATTGGATTCAATATGCATGTTGTTATTCAGAAAGAATGGTTCCACAACACAGATCTGAATTATATAAAATTAAATGGGAATTTAAACTCAATAATAGGTCTCCATACAAGAGAACCCATGACGAAGTCCCCCACACATATATAAACTATACATCTGAAGGAGATATGTTCTTAGTATAAATTTGATAACGGAGTTTGGGTCCAAAGTGGAGTAACCAGATGTCACTATGTATCCCAATATGACAATCAATCCTACATATAGTTATTTTAAAAATTATTCCTTGAATATATCTTTATTTTATTCAAGTAACGCATGAATTAATGCTCAAAGGTGTAGGACAATAATGTGATGAGGATAACTAAATAGATTTATCTCTCATGTAAGTAAGGTGAATAAGACTCTATAATCTTTTTATTATCATGTAGGGTAGACTGACATCATGTTGTGGGGATCAATGACTAAATTCACATGTGTTTGATCTTCATGTAATGTTTTGTTTTTAAAAAATCCATAAATATATTGTTTTGGTGTTTTGGTTGGTTTTTTTAAAGATGATTTAAAAATTTCCTTCATGGTTGTTTATGAAGCATGAGTTTTGAAGGTGGAACAATTTTCTAATGTTTTCCATATTTTTTGGCATAAAAATAACGATTCCATTTATGGAAAAGGAATGACTCTTACATAGGTAAATCATTTGACCACATAGAACCTAAAAGAGTTTTTTGTGGTTTTCATAAAAATAAATCATTACTATAAAGAATATTTTCCATGAAAACCATATATAATGTATAACAAACCATAAAGAGAAATAAGCAATGTAAATTTAGAAACAAAGAAAAAAAATTATGCCAATTGTAAAGTATGTTGGCCATATATGGTGAAATGTGATGAGATTGAGGTCATCGCAAATGGTATTTGTTATTTGTGAAGTGACGGTGTTTCATTGGTTTCTACAAGTCGATTTACATTACATGTGAACCATATAGTGTGTTTAGTTCATATTGAAAGATGATTAGGAAACTAATATATAGTATTTTTGATTATCACTTTCTCAGGTTTCATTGTCTATATAAAGGACCCCTTATAAATTCATTATCAAACTGAAGTTGACTAGAAATAATCATCTCTTCATAAATTTGTAAAAGTTTTAAATTGGTTTGGGATTGAGGTGGTTCATGAGGGAGATCAATTTTTGAAGGATGTTCAATTCAGGGAGAAGTTTAGTGTTTAGTGAATTGTAGCTCAAAAAGGAGTGGTGGTTCAAAATGATCCATATATCTATGAAGTAATGTTAGTTCATATTGCACCCTTTCTACACAATGCAATAGATTTAATGAATTATTTAAACTGGTTCATGGTGGAATAAAAATAGTTCATTAAAGGAATTTCTACAAAGAAATCACTACATGGTGAAGTTGATTTCATCTACTAAGTCAAAATGGTGCTTCATGGAACACTCATATATGTGTGTGAAACTATTATAAGATGATTCAAATCAGTGTAAGAAAAATCTAAATGATTTGTGGACATAGTTCAATTGACAGAGCAATGATATTTTTGTTTGTGATTGGATTTAAACTAGGATGAATAGTGATTATGTTCTAAAACTTATTATGGAAGTTCTATTTAGTTTATTTGGTAAATAATAATGTTTCCTTTATATTATATTTGGACATAGCCTAGTTAGGATGAACCAAGTAAGTGTTTTGTGTCATGTTCATGGTTTAGTTTCCATTTATTTTGTTCTACAAGAAGGATAGAGAAGAGAGTTTTGTTTAAAAATGAAAAAAGATCCAAAAGAATATTTTTCTAACTATGTCAGGCCCTGATTCACTAAACTTCAAAAAGTGATGGGTCAAGTACTAATATTAGGGGAGAGAATTTGAAAATTATAGTTGGAAATAGGTGAATCATATCCTTTTTAAAAAATGTTGGCCCTAGAGTAAATTATATAGATTTTAGTATCTATTCCAAATGAATGGGAATAAATTAATACATATTTCATTTAAGTAATTGCATAAATTCATTGATCAAGATCAAATTTGATGCATTATTTATTGAAAACATGTGTAGTTGGTCCTGGGAGAAGATTCTAGATGTCACTTCATATAGAGTGAATATTTGAATCACTTTTCATATGGTTATTTTATAATTCCCCTTCCTGGATATGGATTGAATGTATGGTACATTTTTTTCATTTCAGGAGTGAACCTTGATTTTAGTATTCAACTATTGTTCTCCTACACAAATCTAGATCTTACAAAGGATAAGGTAATTTTATTTTATTTTCCTTATAATGGGATTTAACATTCAACCTAGTCATAGGTTTATGGATAGGGGAATACACCCCCATATAATTCCAAGGATTGGGATCCCATGTAGGAAATAGATCTAGTCATGTGGCCTACCCAAAGTATTTTGGGGTCTTATAGGATGGACTATATCTCACATGGTTTAACATTATGTGATAAATACTATAATGTTATAATATTTCATATTAATATATCCAAGACCATGGGTTTTTGTGAGGTTTTTATGATTTCATGAGGGAGCATAACCCAAGAAGAATGGTCACATGAATACGATGTCATAATCCTTCATTGATAATGGTTATGATGCATAGATATGTAAAATAATAGGAATTTAAATCTAGTGGAATTATTGGGTTATGCGAAGAGTAAATCATTAACCAAGAATAAATCTATTACTGAGAATTTGATACTGGTGAGAGTTGGTCGACCATTAGAAAAGGAAGAAACCAATATCACACACATTCATGAAAATATTTCATTGGTTTAAGGGGTATCATTATGCCAAAACTAGAACATACCCCAGGTTATAAATTCTGCGATATTTTTTTAAACAGTTAATCCTAGTGGGGTCCCATTATATAAGTCATTCCGTGCTACAAATGTTCTATAGTGCGTAACAAAGAGAATGTGTCAAGGTTCATGTAATTCTAAAAGAAAGTTCACTCAAGTAATCAGTTGTTATTAACTCAAATATCAAAGGCATGAAGTTGGTTCAGGGATAACATAATACACAACATTGGTTCACGAATCATTATGTTTATGATACCATGTATTATATTAATTTTTAGGATGAAGGGATAAAATAAGAAATTCATATGTACACAATCATCAGGGGTGATCAGATAAATAAGATGACCTTGTGTTTCACATTTTAGCATCATTTTACAAGGATATAGAATGAGATATATAAATAAAATTCAACTTTGTTGCACTAGTTATAGTGACTTTCTAGGTTCTCTAAGCTCATATGAGTCATGCTCAACATGATAAATAAGAGGCAACTAAGAAATCAGTTAAACCACATAAGAGTGTACAGTAGGGAACATTTGGAGGCACTCACATTTTAATCGGAGTAAGAATATCTACATGTATTTGGATATCATGGAAGAACTTGTTCAAAAGTGCTGAAAATTCAAGTTTGGGTTGACAATAGAATATCCAAGCATCACTACATATAAAATGAAGATAGTAATCAAGACACACATAGTTCTTATGTAAGTTCCCTATATAGATCGAACTCTTATATTGGTATGGGGGAATTTCACAATCCACATAGATATAGATAATTTAAATTGAAATACCAATGATAAAGTTTCCTATATTGATAAGAAATGAAATCTAATGAAGATGTGTTTTATTCTCTAGTATGATATAATATTACTCTATTCCAATTTAGGGTTGTTTTACAGAACTCATAATGGGATGGTAAAACCATACACTAGAATCCCTCTATACAGGTCATGATCATGTATAAAAATCAAATGTAGGTCACAAAAAGTGACCACATGTCATATAGTTTAAATTTATGGGACTGGGATGTATATTACATTCAATTTATGTTCATGTGAAAAGAACCATGGTATGTTAATAATTTTAAGGTATTTCCACTAATACTTAAGTTAATTGTTATAATTATGACAAGTATTTTGTATGAAAACAATTATTAGTTGTGTGGTGAGGAATTATCTATTCATATTGGACAAGGAGTAATCTTCATTTCAATAGAACTTGTGGGTTATGTAATGTCCCTCCCATTTGAGTTCTTACTTTGGTGGTTTCTTCCTTAGTATCAGTGGGGTTTTGAGAATGAAAAACAATTCACTGGATAGAAACAACTGGAGTTGGACCTTCTAATTAAAGGCTCACACAATTTAATTCTTATGAACTTGTAGGTTGTGTGATGTACTCAACCCCTTTTCATCGATTCATTCTTACTCATCAAGTCACTTTTGTGATTTCTCATTTTATCAGAGTTGATGAAAATAGAGACCCACTGTGTGTTAAATTATTCCTCAATGGGTAGAAAAACCTTGGGTTGTAGAAAATATAATATGTGGCTTCTTGTGTTGTTTTGGTGGTTGTTGTGTAACTGTCCTTCAAGGCATGTAAGAGTTTGTCTAACCAAGATTTCTAGTCTTTTTCCACCATTTTCTAGATTATATTTTATAGTGTCTAATTGAAATTACCTATCTTTATATTTTTACTTTTTTATAGAATGATTATTGGTTGGAATCGTTTTTGTAATTTTGGCACAGCCTCTTCACCTCCAAATAAAAAAAATCCCATTTTCCAACAATATTTAACGACGGACAAAAAATCAGGTGATGATATTAGACTTCACAAATTGGATTATTCTCTTCGTCCTGAATTCATTGAGAGGTGTAGATTAATAAATTTTTGATATTAATTTGATTCCAGTAAAAATTTACTTAATTACATAGTTATATCAAAGGATATTTCTCCAAAGAATCCATTCCCCATACAAAAAATGGCCATAAGAAAAAGGAAATGTACAATAATTTTTGGGGTTGATGGATGATGTTTTAATGTATTTTAAAATCCTAAGACTGCTTTCTTAACTTCATCTAGTGTTGAATCACCATTGGAAAAAAAGAACTAATCTACCTAATTTTGTGGGAGAGTTAGGTTATTAGATGATGAGGGCCATAAGAACCTACATAGACTTCCTAGATTACATATATACACTCTCCTTCTATTGTTAATCTATAAAGGAATCCATCAAATCCTTGATTATAGAAAAATTTATATTAATTTGGCCAATATTTGAGGGTTAATTATTATACCTAAAAGCATATCTATAACGTTTTTTCTCATTCTGATTGAAGGGACCCATTTTGGAGGTAGTACATTATAGGTATCATCCACTAGATAATTTTTTATGTTTAATCATGCCTCGGGTAGTGAGGATCAAATTGATTTCCTCTATAATATAGCTGATCAATAGGGAGAATACAATTTGGTGTGTGATTTGGAAAATTTTCTCATCCTAGTCAGGATCATCCAAGATGGTGGCTATGTTCTCTAGTGAATCAGTACAGGAATTTTTTGATTAAGTAATCTGATGCAGCGTTGGTTTAAAATGTAATTTTTTAATCAATTCCCTCACATATCCTTTGAGAGGGGAAATTCCACTTTCATGATTGTGTATTAATAATTGATCTATATGATCAATAATTCTAAATTTCCATTAATATAAATATATTATATCTATAGTTGTAAGGATATCTTCAATCCTATAATTAATCCTTGGTATTCCATCTCATTATTGGAATTTCCTTTAGATATAAATAATGAGTGGGTAAAATTTGCTTTGGTTGGGGAAACAAAAAAAATCCCTACAGAAACTAGTTTGAATATTGATGAATCAATTATCTTCTCAGTTGGACTTCATGAGGCCCCATCAAAATACATTTCCAATTATTTATTTGTGTCATGAGTATATAAATCCTTTTTGCTTAGGAGCTAAATGTTTAGTGATGTTTTTTACAGGGAGAGGTGTGTTATGAAGAAAACTATTAATGTTTTACCCTTGATTTCCCTATGTGATATGAATCGTGATTCATAATTTTCAAGAACCAAACTGGGGTACCATACAACTAAACACCCGACCCGTCCCATAGCATGTCCCAAAATGAATTTCAAATCCATAAGGGTTGGAAACTAATGCCTCAGAATCAACAATTATCTTTTTGGAATGATATCAACCATGATAAAAAAATTCTCAAAAATTAAACATCACACTAAAATCAATACCCATAACCAAAATAGGTATAATAAAATAAATATAAACACTTTATAACTTTAAACAAAACAAAAAAAATATCAAAATTGGGTGGGTTAGCAACACAACAACTAATAATCTCTATGAAAATGAGAGTTATAAATCTATTTTGACACATACATCAACATCTACAGGAAGAAGAAACTAGAAACTGAATCCACCACCATCTCTACAGAACATCTCACCATTACCTAGGTCAAACATATAAAGGTCTACATAAACCTAATAGTGTATATAGGGTGTGATTCCATGCCCAGTAGTATTTCACCAGAAATAAATATACCCTTCCATAATATTATAAGAAAAATTAAAATGAAAGTTTTAAGAAATAAATTGGAAACATTTTAATGAAAACATTTTAAGTAAAACATTTTTTAAAAGAAGCATTATTTGAAAATTAACATGAGAGTAAGGTCCACCATATATAGATGGCGTGAACAACATCACAAGAGATAACTAGGGGTAACCACTAATGTATATAGAACTATTGGGAACCTAGGAACCTCGTATCTCAGTGAAACATGGTATAGAAACCACAATCCACCACATCTTTATGTGTGAGCCACTAGAAAAGAATCCATCCCATGGTATAGTGGTCTCTAATCATCATAATATTTTAGTTTGTGTTAGATAATCAATCATGGTAGAAGAAAATGGGCCTTTTCATCACTTATATATCTGGTATACTAGTCCTATTCTTCCTACTAAGACACCAAGGATTCCCTTTGTGCTCAATTTTCCAATTCAAATGTCACTTATATTTCCACTTTCACACACACACACACAAATCCATATGAATACACATGATAACCCATGATTTTTTGTAGGAAACCCATCTTTCAAATCAATGTTCACACCAAATTCATTTTAATACATATATGGCACCATTTACATAATTAAAAAAATACATGTAAAAAGATGAAAAATAAATCTCACATGAAACCCAACCAATTTAGTTTGAAGAATCCTCTTTCAACACATAAAAACCCCAAAATATTTTTAAAACACATTTATCACCACACACAAAATACATAAAACAAATTTAATAAACCATGAAAGAATAACAATATAATTTAATAATGCTAAATCTGGGAACCACCAACCTCTATCTTGGAATATTTCGAAATCTGATGGAAAACAACAACTGAAACTCAAGAGGACCCTATAAAGGAAAGATCAGACATAAAATATAATGTTTAATGAAAGTAACCATGTTTTAACCTTTTTTAAGTAAACCAACCCATAGAAAAAATAATAACACAAGGAAAGAGGATATAGGCACAAAAAATAATGAATAAATCATGAGGGGAGTGGCTTACTTGATGATTTCTTGATGAATTCACACAAAAACCACCAAAGGATTAGGTTTAAAAAGATAAATGAGTAGATTAAGAGGCTAATGTTGTAGAAAATCTTTTATAAGGAATAAATTAGTGTAATTTGTATTGAATTAAATTAAGGAAATGGGTAATTTCAAGATTTTTAATGAACTGGATAGGCCGCATGGTTATCCTACACAATTTTCTAAACAGTGAAGAAACTATGAATCCCTCTCTATCAAAACTAGAACAATACCAAACAATTTTATGGGGAGGTTTCATGCACATGAGTTGACCATGTATCACAGACAATACCAATGGTTTTGGTTCACCGTTTCTCCTGGGCCAGGGTACAGTTTCTTCTAACCATGAACCAACAGTGCGCCACCTGTTGTTGGGTCCAAAAATACCATTTTTTTCCAAAAAATATTTGAAAATATATTAAATTAATATTATTCCAAATATAAACATAATAATAACTTTAAATAAAATCATGGATATGAAAATTCTCCCCACTATAAAAAATTTCATCCCTTGTAAAGTCAACTAATATTCTAGTTAGAGATCAAAAATCGATACTACTCTTTAACCAAAGACTTCCACTCCCATGTCTCATGTTTTTCATTACCATGCCACCAAAAAACTCAGACCAATGGTATGTATTTCCCCTAACTCCCATTCAACTAAGAATCCAAAATCCACACTGGCCGCTCAAACATTGACAAATCATGCACCCACTCTAACTCTTCCCAATTCATCACTTGAGACATATCTGAATTATACTTTTTCAACTAAGAGACATAGAACACATCATAAATTGATTTAAACTAAGATATAAAGGATAACTGGTATTCCACCATACAAAATCTCTTAGTAACCTCAAAAGGTTCATCATACCTTGAAGTTATCTTTCCTTACTTACCATGACGGTGGTGAACCAATCAAGGTTCCACATTTAGAAACTTCTGGCCACCAACTAAGATTTATATGGCTTGATTCCACTGATCAGTATAATAATTATGGTGGCTATATTCTATTAACAACCACTATCAGGTTAAATTTTCCTTCTCAGACATATCTTTCTTGAGACTTGGCCCAAACAATGTGGTCACGCCCACTACTTCCCAACATAAGGGAGACCATCACGACCGGCCATAATGTGGCTCAAAGGGGTCCATTCATATCAAGGACTGGTAACAATAAATATTAGAAAACTCAACCAATCCCAAATGGATATCCCACGAGCCTCTGAAATCCACGCGCATTCCAAGATCATGTCTTCCAAAATATTATTTCCCCACTCTGTCTGACCATCCATTGGAGGATGGTATGTCGTACTGAAATTGACCTATAACCCCATCTGTATTGGAAGGCCTTACCAAAAGTGTGAGGTAAAATGGGCATCCCTATCTAAAAAGATAGCTGATGGTACACCATGAAGTCTCAGTATCTCTTAAACAAACAACTAACCCAACTCATCCCACATGGTTGAATCCCTGGTCGGAATAAAATTGGATAATTTAGTCAAATGATCAATCACTACCCAAATTTCATTCCGTACCTAGGGTGTAAAATGTATTCCAATTATGAAGTCCATGGCAACCTCATCCCACTTCCAGGTAGGAATGGGCATGGGATAAAGAAAACCAGAGGGTATATGGAACTCTAATTTGAACTTATTACAGGTATGGAACTAAGATACAAAGTAATATATATCTCATCTCATACCTATAAACTAGTAATGATATCTCATATCATAAAATATATTGGTGGTACTGTGATGAATGGACTATCAAAATTGGTTTCTATCTTGCATCACCACCTTATGTAATGAAAAAGCACCATAAAGAGACCCTAAAATCATAGAACACCCCATGAGATAACGACCATTCAAACAACACCTCCCCACCATTTAGGATCTACACAGAATGCTAGCACAAATCATCACATGGCTTTTCTGACTGAACCAACTTGTGAAGGGAATGTTTTAGTATAACACTAGAAAAGAACAAACCTCCACTATTCTTCATGTATTCCATATCCATCTGGGAAAAAAGACCCATTAAATTCCACTCATCACAGGACTCCTTCAAAGCTTTCACTAGAACCTTTCTACAAAAAGAATCATCTACCACATTACCTTTACCTAGGGTGTAGGTGATATCAAAATATAACCCTTATAGGTACTCAACCTAATGACACTTCCTGATATTCAGATCCTTTTAGTATAATTTTTAGGCAAATCTCTTACTATTAAAATAGACAGCAAACTTCTCCCTAAAAAGATAATTACACCATATCATCAAGTCATGCATCACTTCCAATAACTTCAAGTAATGGTTTGGGTAATTATTTTTTTGTGGTTAGAGTTTTCATGATCCATATTCCATAACATGTTCATCTTAGAATAGGACACATCCATGACCCATACCTAATTCATCACAGTAAACTATGTATCCTCTCCTAGATTCCTACAAGATCAAAATATGGGCATTGTTCAACCACCGCTGAAGTTCCTCGAAGGATACATGGCATTCTAAGATCCATTAAAAATTCACCCCTTTCCAGGTAATCATTGTCATGGTTAAATAAACAATATATAAATCTCTAAAAAACCAAATGCAATACCCTTCCAAGCCCAAATATCTTCTGATTTCAAAAAACATCATCAGATGCTCCCATGACATCATCATACTAGTCATATCGAGATCCACGAAAACCCAACATTCTGAGATCACTTGACCTAGAATTATCATATCTCTAATTTAGAAGGTGTACTTGGAAAAATCTCATAATGAAGATAATCCCAAAGAGTGACTAAGACAATCCTCAAATGTCTCTCATGATCCTCTTTGGTCACTGAATATACCAAGATTTCTTCCATGAATACCATGAATAAATAATTTACATAGTGATGGAAAAACATATTCTTGTGAACCATAAAGACTTATGGATCATTCACCAATCCAAAAAGAATAAACAAATACTCAAAATGGTTATACCTACTTTAGAATGCATTCAAAGGAACATCGTCCACTCTGACCCTGACTTGGTGATACTTGAAAGGAAAGTCGATCTTGGAGAGCCACCTCTCCCCCTTGAGATAATAAAAAAGGTCATTTATATATGGAAAGGTATTTTTTTTCTTGATCTTAACCTTATCCATCTTTCGATAATCAATACACAATCAAAGAGATCCATTGGCCTTCTTCACAAATTGAACTAGGGTGGACCAAGGTGAGATTCTAAAGTGAATGAAACATTTAGATTCCAAAGTCATCCAACTATATATTTAATTCTATCAACTCTATATGATTTATATGGTATGAGGGAAGATCTATTGACTGTGTCCCTAAAGCCAGATCCACGGTGTACTCCACATACCACTCCGGAGGCAAACCTGGAAATTCATCAAAAAATTCCTATGGAAAGTCATCCACCACATGAGTTAATCCACTCTCAAACCACTACCTTGATCAAATTCCAGCATGATAGACATGATGTGATAAATGAGACTGACTAATTTTAAAAGTGGATGTCTATCACATCCTGATCGAGTATCACATTCACCCTAAAAACCCTAATAACTTCCATATGGTTCCAAAAAACTCACTCCCCATTGATAAGAATTTGTGTGCACCTAAAAATCACCATCAAATATCTAATAAGGTTCAAATCAAAGATTTTCATCTCTAAAACATGGAAATCACCTTCCAATTCAACCCTAAACACAGTGAATGTAATAGATAGACACCTGAAACCTTGTACTTTCTTCTTACCCAGTGGTGTAACAAACTCCATCAAAAATAGAATATGATCAATAGGAAACTTTAAAACATCCACAATATGGGTAGATATAAAATAAATAGAGGCACCCATATCAAAAAAACATAAACCATAGATAGTGTAATAATAATCATTCCTAGAACTATTGTATCTCATGTATCTGATTCTAGTGGTTTTTGGTCTATAGCGTGAAGGTTCATAAACTATTCCTAAGACTAAAGTAGAAAACTAACATATGGATATGCCTTAAGCTAACTAATCCTAGAATAAGAACTATCCCTACCTCTAAGAACACAAAACTAGGAACCTTCAACCCCTGATAGTTTTGACTGGGCTGTCATCCCCCTAGAATCTACGGAACCTACACCAACCAGATAAGGAAATTCCACCTTGAAAAAAATTCAAGTAACCTATGGTTTCACAATAATTACATGGTCTTAATGGAGTTGAACATGTAGACTGCACATGACCTGATTTCCCATACTAGTATAATATAACGGATCTAGCATATGATGACAGAGAAAAAAAATGTTTTGAAGGTTGGATTGATCTCCACCACCCTCCTTCCCCAACTTATCCTATAACCTCTTCCTCTCATATGAATTGTTGATGCGTTGGATCACTACTATAAAATCCCCAAAAAAACCGGGTCATTTTGGTTTTATCTATCTCCGCCATCAAAGAACAATAAACCACCTATATATAAGTCCTCATATTGAACAAGAAGTCCTAAGATAACATATCCATCTACAACCCCGTTTTCAATCAATAAGCCTTCAAGAGCTTATTAGAAATCGCTTTTGGAAAAAACAAAACAAATTCATCAAAATGATTGGCATACTCCATCATAGTCCAATCACCTTGGTGGAGATCAAAAAATTATAGTGTCTTGGTAAAGGAAAATGTATCTATGAAATACTACTCATTGAAGATGAACTTGAAATCCTTCTGACCCATCTTCTCTTGTTTCCAATCTTGGACCACTGAGTCCCACCACCTCTGACTGGGACCTTCCAATAGGAATGAAGAAAACTTTACCCTGATGACATTAAGAGTTTCATGAAACCCAAACATCCTATTGATTTTCTCAATCCACTCCTCTGCCTTTGGGTTTTCCCTACTACCCCCAAAGGATGGAGGTTTTTTCTGGAGGAAATTCGTAGATTTATCCTTTATTGGACCTAGTTCGGCCACCCAAACCTAATAAAAACAAGGCCTACTCCCTAACCCAAGGATTGGACTACTCTAAAAACTTCTTTCATAAGTCTTTGATCAATTGGTGAGGGATAAATCCCTCTATAATCTTCCCGTTTTTCAAATGATGTCTCTGGGGATATATCTTTCTGTATCAAGGAACAACGACAAAGAAAAAATATCAATACACCATTCTGAAAATTTCTCTGAAAACAAAATAGTTAGCAAACACTTTATCAAGAGAAAACAAAACCATATACATCACAATAACAAGACAATCAAACCACAACACCCTCTCTCGGTGTCCAAATATAGTTTTCATCATGTATGACTCACTTAGAGGATAATTCAAACCAATTACCAATATCCCATGGAAACTCAATGCCTGTTACAAGGCATGTTGGTCAGACACCCCCACTCACAGATGAAACCTCAAGCCCCGACAATCATTTCTCTTATCTATCTATACTTTACCAAATAACATAAACCCATGAAAAGTATAAACCTTCTTTGATAACATTTCTTCATGAACCAAGTCAAGGTTTCATCCAACAAGACACTTGTCTTGGAATGTGTCATGGACCAAATGGATTTGACGATCCCCATGGGCTGGAAACTAGTTTCTTGGTATCAAAAAAATTCACTTTCAAAAATTATTTCACCCGTGATAAACAACCATGAACACTTTTAAAAAAATAAAACATCACACCAATATCTATACCAATAACCCAAATAGGTACAACAATTTACAGCTAAATATTTTACAAATTTAACCAAAAAAATTAATAAAAGTACCAAAGTGGGGAGGTTTATGAAATACACTACCCAACATTTCCATGAAAAAAGACGATTAACTCCCTCATTTCACCTCCTCCAACACCTGTAAGAAGAAGGAGTTAGTAACTAGATCCACCATCACTACTATGGAAAATCATTCATTTACCTGGGTCAAACATAACAATATCCACATACATATGAGGGTGTATGTAGGGTGTGATCCAATTCCTAGTAGGATTCCACCCATAAATAAATATTTCATTCCATAATATTAGAATAAAAATTAACATCAAAGTTTTAAGAAAGAAATTGGAATCTTTTAAGTGAATAATTCTTAATGAATACATTTTTTAAAAGATGACTACATTTCTATTTAACATGATTGTTGGGTCACATTATGCCAATGGTTAGAAAAACATTACAATAGAGAAAAATGGGAAATCCCTAAAGGCTCTAGCACTAGTGTTACCATAGGAAACTCATATCTTGGTGAAACATGGTATAACAACCATAAGCCATAGTGTCTTTGTGTGTGATTGACCAAAAGGGAACGCATCCAAATGTCCAGTGGTCTCTAATCATCAATATAATTTAGTTAATGTTGTAGTGTCAATCCTTCTAGAAGAAACTGAGCTTTATCCCCGCTGATCCAATTATCATATTAATACTAGTATACTCCCCAAGATACCAAGGATTCCCTTTGTACTCAATTTTTTATTTCGTATGTCACAAAGATCACCACCTTCACATACACACACTAACCCATAAGAATGTAAAAGTAAACCCATAATTTTTAATAGGAAACCCCTATTTCAAATATATACACACACCAAATCCATTTTAAAACATATTTCACACTATTTACTCAATTAATTAAACAAATTTAATAAATCACTACAATAAAATACATATGAAACCCGACCAATTTCATTTGGAAAATCCTATTTCAACACATAGACACCTAAAAACCTTTCTAAAACACATTTCACACCACAAAAAAAAATCCATTGAACATATTTAATAAACCAATAAATAATGTGAATATCATATAACAATTCTAAATCATATAACCATCAACCTCAAGCTTGGGAGATTTTAAAATCAAGTGGAAAACAATAACCACACCTCAAGGAGACACTCTAAAGGAAAGATAAAACCAAAAACATCAATATTAACCCAAAAACCATGGTTAAACATATTTTAGGGGAAATAACCTATTTCTGAAGGAAGAAAACCAGCAAATATAAGAAATATACCAAAATGAAGGAAGAAATCAAAAGATGAGAGGCTTACATGATGATTTATTTATGAATCCAAGACAAAACTACCTAAAAATGAGGGTACAAAGGATAGAGGATATAAGTATGTTCTTAGAGATGAAAATACTAAATGGGGGATAAATGGTTGGAATTGAGGATAAATTTGAATAGTAAAAAAGGGTAATTACCATAATTTTAATGACCTAGATAGGCTGCACAGTTTATCTGCATGGTTTTACAAGCCATGTGGAAGCCGTGTGTCCCTCTCTATCCAAAGAAAAATGAGGCCACATGGTTTCTAAAGGAAGTAAACACACCTAAACAGTGATCGTGCACTCCAAAAAAACCATTTGTTTGGGTGCATGGTTATATGCATGCCGGTGTGCCAGTTTGTGCGTCCTTGATAGTGCCATTGTTTAGGGTTCACAATTTCTCCTAGGCTGGAACATGGATTCTACTAACCATGATCAAACTATGAACCATCTTTTCTCATGTAAAAAATTACATTTTTCACCAAAAGCTCTTGGGATATATATGCAGTGAATATAAGACCAAAAATTAACATAATAATACCTCAAAATAAAACAATGAATGTGATAATACTATTGTAGGATGACTATCTATCTGTCCAAATTCTAGGTTAGCATTGTACGGATTAGAATATACTTAAGTGTGTAGATATGGGAGATGAATTGAAATTTTTGGTGCAGAAAAAAGTTCCTAAGGTTTTATACTATGAATTTGATTTCATGTTAGTTCTTCTCAATTTCATAATAATTGGTCTTGTTTTCTTGCATTGTTCAACTGAGATAATAGAGAATATTTTTATTCCATGCATCATGGTTTTATATGATATGGGCCCTAAGAAATCTCTCCCTAGTGGATATATATTAGATGAGTGGATTCCCTTATATTTATGGAATTAATACTGGTGGATGTAGTATATATTTCATTTGGTTCCCAAGGGCTTCCTAAAAGTCTTCATTTCATTATTTAGTTTCCCCCTTCACCATTAACTTGGTGATTGTGATATATTTTACTTATAGGTTTGCAATGAAATGCCTAATGTAAATGTGGAATCCCTATAGTCATCTAAACTATTCAAGGATTAAAGGATGTGTAATTGTGAGAATCACACTAGTATTTTCCATATTGACCTCAATGTCATGGTGGTGTACCATAGATCTAAGGAATATCCCTGTAGTGGCCTCAAAATTACCCTTCATAGGGTTCATCTTCAAACTGTGCTATTGTAATTTTATAAATAATTTTTAAAGTATAGATATATGATAAAAAAGGTGTTGAGATTTAACCACCATGTCATTGTCATATGATTTAAAAAATCTCCCAAAAAATGCTTCATGGTGTGATGTATAGTGTGTTGATAAGTGGATCCATTATTCATTGGTCCAAAATATATAACATAGTATCAGAATACCCATTATGTTTATCTAATGGTGGTGGATACATCACCTCTATGGGAAATTAGTATCTAAATTTACAATGAGTATCTACCCATAAAGGGAAGGGCTTGAAACCTTGGATTGTATTAATTAAAAGATCTATGATGAAAACATATAAATTTTATTTTAGATAATGTAAATTTTGATCCTTGAAATTGATAAAAACCTATATTTGAAAATTATTTCTCTTTTTTGGAACAATGTTGAAAATATATTTTGGGTATTGTACCTCATATATTAAGTTGTATTTTACCAATTTTTTAACTTCTAATTCCAACTTTGTGGCATGATATGGGTTCATTCTCTTAGATTCCTGCTTAAAATATTGGTGATCATCTAGAAATCCTAGGTTATGAGTGGACACATTAGGATTCATGAAAAGAATATTTATTTAATTCAAATAGAGGATAGATAGCTTCTTCTTCATGATGGATATATGCATCTCTTTCACCTATAGGGTAATGGTTGTGCTGATCAATATAGGTTGTGGGACCTCTTTTTTTTACTAACATGACTGAGTTCATCAATTATGGTAGAGATAACTTCCTCAAATAATAGAGGTAAATCCCTGAGTTCATCATATTCCTATTCTATTTTTTCTTAGATATAAGTATCCAAACTCATGGTAGATGATAGGGGGTAATCTCAATCCCTAATGAAGGATAAAGAGATACCAAAAGAATTATTAACATCCCAAACCTCAAAGGATATCATGTGGAAATTTTTTAGTTTATTTATTTCCTCTCTAGTGTCACTCGGGGTAGGAAAATTATGTATATCATGATTTATAGTAAATACCTTGGGGAATCCATAATTTCCATTGATATAGAATGGAAATTTTCTGAATCCGATAGAGCATTGGTTCACCTTTATTTTTTCAGTCCCATTTCAATAGGCATGACCACTATCCTATGAATATGATATAGTAAAAAAATTATCCAATGATTTCCTTTATAAGTCGAGTCCATCACATTGATAAAATTTATATTTGGTCCATAATCACTTATAAGAAATCTCTAAGGGATTTCATGAGCGATTCCTAAACAATTAAAAGTGAAAAATTATATGTCACCCTCTTTAATTTTTTACTTACCTTAACTCTTATAGAAACCTTCCTCAGTGCATTGGGATTCATAAGATTCAAAATGGGTAGTATCATTGAACAACATGATAAGTTTTCCAACGATTAGATACATCAACCATTAATGGAATGTCCACGAAACAACTTTGTGGATATGAATCCAAAGTATCCCATATAGGGAATTATATGTTGTGTCCTAATCCATAACCATGAACATGAAATTAGATATTTGGACCCCAAATTAGGACTTGAGATTAATCATTATGAGGGTATTTTACTCTATCTTATCATATACATGGCTGGTCAAATTTTTAGAGATAAATAACCCTTAATTTAATTAAAATTTCAAATGCTTTGGACTAGAATGAGATTAATCCTAGAACCATTTTCAACTTTATCACATAAAATATTTACATTACCAAGATTTCCATAAAAATATCAAGGTCTAATGTTTCCCTGAGTATTTTCTTCAAGATCTTTATCTATGAACGATTTGGTGGTATGACATTCCACTGAGGTTGTTTTTTCCTAATAATCCTCAGTCACTAGGAAATATATCTAAAACTCCTAGGGTGCTTGGATGGACTCAAATATTTTATCCCAAAGCTGATTATAGAGGTAAAGAGTTTCTAGGATTGAGATCATGGATGGGATGGATTTTAGTTTCTTAAATATATCATACTTTTATATTAGAGGTATTTTCTTCCCAAGGTGGGGTTTCTTCTTGGTATGTGTAATGTGGTCTATGGTTCTTATAGTCAATATATATGATAATTGAAAATAATTTGATGGAATATATGCTACTTGAAGAGTGGTATGAGAAATTCTACCTTGATATTTGGGAAATTTTTACTATTTAACTCCTCTTAGTCATTCATTTAGAATAATTGGGTTTAGATGACTCTTTGATGACTCCAAGTTCTGTTTATATTCTCATTGGGATCATTGAAGTTCATGTATATGGGTTTCATCCACATATATACCATCAATACAGATATAACTTAGATATAGTGCATGGAAACCATTGTACCTTCTCCTATTTCCTCCTCTCCTAAAACCTCTACCCCTAGCACCACGATCAGGTTTGGGTAGATAGGTTTTTCACATGTATTTATCAACATATAATGGGTCTTCTAATTGAATAGAATTAAAATTTTCACAGAGAATATCTTTATATAATGAGGAACCTATTTTGTGGGGAGGTTCTCATGCATCTAATAATGAGGGAAAGAAATCTTCTAGAGTCAGGGAAAGATTGGAAGTTCAATGAGAGTCCTCTTTTTGTTCCCTATTCTACTACCCATGGTTTTTTATCCTATGGAATAAAAATATGATGAAATCCCCTTATGATAAGTGATAGATTCTAGAATCATGGATGGATAAGTAAGATTCACTATGGTGATGGAGTTATCTTGGTAAAATTTCTTTCATGTTATATAGTTACCAAAGTTTGGTTCATGCATGGTCAAAACTTATTCCTATACACCTATCTTTTTTGATTGGGTAGTGGACACTTGAGCCACGTGTGTTAGGTATTTTCCCATTATCACATGTCCATAATCAACAATTCCAAAAAAGAATGTCATTGAATAAAACATATTCTTATATAGTGTGATCCAGTATCCTATGAAAAGGGAAATGGTCAGTATGATCACTAAAGAAGAGCATTCCTAGTTTCCTGTGATTGAGTAGCTTGAGGTGATTTTTTATGGATTTGAGAAATAACCTATATCCTATTCACATAGTAAGGAATATAATTTTTTAATTTTTCCCTCAAAATATAGGTGGCCTTGATCACTTTTTACCTCCATACATGGGATTGTTTATATTTACTGCTGCTTGATGGGAGATATTGAGTGATGTGGTGTGTGCTTTGATTATCCAGTGAATATTTTCACTAGTTAAAGTGTGATAGATATAGTTTCTTATTTACCAAAACTTTTCCCTTGTTTCATGAGCATGGGTAAAAATTTGGCCATGGTTCATCTAATGAAATCCACCAAAGTCTCAGTCATGTCTACAAACTCTTTAAACCCACAAGAGTATTTCAATGGGATTATTAGTGTTTTTTGTTTATCAAGGAAAATTTTTTAAACTATAAAAAATTCTCCTATGGGAGTAATATGTTGAGATAATAAATCAATATCCTTCGTTAGTAAATACTAGGGCCTTTTCATTCTCACATAGTTTTTAGTTTTTGAGTTTGATGATCATCATTTTCTTTAGAATAGAACTGAACTGGTAGAGAAATTAATGAGGAAGGTCTTCTCATACCATGATAGACTCTACATGGAGACTAATCTCTCATATGATAGTTTTCTCCCCCATACTATATACACAAAATCCTCAATTTTTTTGCCTCTTGTAGATATTGTTGTCCCTTCATGGAGCCACATCAAGACACAAATTATGAGAGGTGAGGGTTCAGATCTTTCATGTCATTGAATGTTGAGAAAATAAGGATCCCAAAATATGGCATAAAAATAATGTAATCAACCCATTTAGGATATGAATTCCTTTCAATATGCACAGGGTGTATGTAACCCTTCTATTGAATCCATTCATGTTGTAATATATATGATGTTGTTGAAGAGTTATAGGGATATCAATGTTTGATATTCCTTCTGAGTGTAGGAAGTGGGTGAACCATGATGTGGTCACCCAAAACTCATTAACTGTGGATTGTATATTTTGGGTGGGATTATGTGTTTGTACCAATACAGGGTAGGTTTCTCCCATAATAGAGTAAAATATTGGTCATCCTCAATCACATTTTTATATTAACCAGACGTCTATATTCAGATCATTTCTGATGCCTATAAATCATCCTTGAAGATATGTTTTCTTCTTCCCAATATATGGGAGGAGCTGTATTTTCCTTAGTTGGGAGGTGATACTCAAGGGGAATATTTCCCCTAATCAATTCTTAATTACATCATCAAGGATTTTATATTGTATCCTCCTATTGAACCACTCTCTCTTCAATTGATTGGATTTCAACTTTTCTTAGTGGTGAGTAGGATGTATCCATATATCTACCTTTATACATGGTATAATAGAATAAAGGGTGTGGTAGATCATAATTTAGAGGCACCATGTACTAGATTATCCTCTGATTCTGGGTATGTGCAGCCTCAGTTTATGTATTAGAACAACCTACCTTTTGAAAAACTATTTCCACATTATATATGTTGGGATAAGTGTATCATCATATATCATCAGGTTTTTTAATGATGATTATGTTTACCAAAGAATATCATGTGGCAGGAATCATCTCATCATTCTATGAGTAATAGGGCAGTTCTATACCACTTGATTCCACTTCAGGGGTTGCATCAAGGTCTTACGTCCACACCTTTTTTAAATGGTATTTTTTATATTTTGACCCTTACAGGGTTATAATATATTTTTTGAAAATTATACTACTAATTTTCTATAAAAATTGACCTTTAGTTTGTTTATGTTTTCACTTCCTAAATAAGCCCAAATGATAGGGGTGTGTCAAACATTACGAGGAATTGCTGAGTTGTCAACTATTAGTAGCCAGTTCCCAATATGATGATAACCAATATTCTAATAGGAGACTATAATAATCCCCCATACTTGACGATTGGGATTGATGTAAGGTCGTCACCGGTAATTGTTGAACTTGTTCTATATTTAATGACTTATAGGATGCAGTTCATGGGAAAAGTTTCCTAATCCCTATAGGGTAGTGTAAAATTGGTTCCTTTGTTGGCTTATTATAAAGTTATTTGGGATTTAATGACCATGATGGTAGTGATGGGTGTAAAAATTCCCCCATCGCTTGTTTGGGATCATTTTCAATCTTGAATGAGCCTGGTGTAGTGCCTTATTAGGATGGTAGAAACTCTTCATAGGGGGTTATTGAGCAGCCTGATATTTTTTATTTCTTATCTAAGGCATGCTCTTATCTTGTTGATTGTTAGCTAAAGAATATTTCAATGATACTATCCCTCTTTTGAAAGTGATTTTTCATTTTCGAATTTGGTAAATTGTCTTGGATTTACCAGCTGGTGAATGTATACTTGGCCTTATGGTCTCTCTTAAATCTATGAAAATATAGGAGGAAGTGTCTAAAGGGCTCTATTTTACAAGTTATTGGGTAAATTGAAATGTTTTATTCTCATCCTATCCTTATATAAATATGTATGAAAAAGATTCACTTATTATTTTTTTTATGGGTTGCTTTGTTGTAGAGGCAAGCATGTCGTAGGTTCTCGCAATTATTTTCTAACCTCTAATCTCATGCCACAGAGAAGGTAGAAATATCTATCTAGAAAAAGAACACGATTACAATATAAAGGTGATGTTTGTACCCCTAATAAATGGATTTAATATCTTTAGTTATTGAAAGGTTTCCCATACATTTTGGTATATTTAACGAATTCGTTATTTATTTAAGTCATGTGAAACATCATGACAAGAGGTGTCAATGTTCTAGATCATAGTTGGGAATTTTTTCTTGGAAAAAACTTTACAAATGTTCATTATGAATTCGTCCCCATTGTAGGTATATTCCTCAACCTAGTTAGTCTATAGAGAACTATTCTCTATAGAAAATGACTCCCAATATATAAAAGGCATAGATAGTGGTTGCCACTTTAAGTCACCTGCTGGCAGAGGTGGGTGTTTTCGGAGATTGATTTGGAAATATATATCATTAACCCCAATGTTTTGAAAACCATTATATAGGAAGGATCACTAAAAAGGGGAGTATGTCCATTCCTGTGTGAGATATTATTGTGTAGAGGTATTTTTTGGTAGATGATAGGGGTAAGATCCCCATAATCTATATCTATGCCGCCACGAGGAGGACTATCATGATTTTTATGGTCTTATACATAATATTAAGACTAATTGGTTCCTTGATATTATTTTTTTGGGTTATATATGTCCTAAAGGATGTAGAAATTGATTTTAGAGGGAGTATACCAACAACTATGTGCTTATATGGGAAAATAAGCCCACTACAGAGAATCTACTAGAGTATGTCAATGAGCATCGGAAATTGTAGTGGGAATATGAGCCTTACATTGGATCATTTCCATAATATGATAATCAAACATATTTTCAGTTTAAATATGATCTTGATTTAGATGATTATTCCCCACTGGAATATGCTGATAAAGATCAAGAATATGAGAAATAAAATGGGCCTCCCCATGTATGGCCTCTAATGGTTACTAGTGAATTATTTTTAAACAAGAGAAGTAATATTTCCTTAGATCTATAATATATTATAATATGATGATTATATTTTATAGGAAGGATAATTGTTGGAATATGCTAATGAACCTATTTTAGATCGAGAATATGGGCTTAATGCTTGTTAGGATTTGGAATATGCCATAAGCCTTATTTGATAAGAAAATTCATATGCCCTGATGTTATATTCATACTAGTTTGATGAACCCCTATTAGAATAGGGATATAATCCCATTCTTATGCCTCTACCTTTACCAGAATATATTGGTAATCATCCTAGATGGGATAAAAAATATGTTCTTACTCTTTAGTGGTTGTATGAGCATGTGGGACATTCGGATAAGATAATATGGTTGCAAGTATAGTAATATTTTTATATCCTTATACAATAGATAGAATATTCTATAAAAAAATTACATTACTACTGGAATATATTTTCACTTTTGAAGGGTATTTTGTATAATATAGCCTTATATATTCTTTATTTCTGAGACATGACAACGGACATATTCAATTGAAGTTTGGATATATTCCTTCACTTAACACCAATTTTCCACCAAAATATAATGGTGAAATTCTTGTTCATGGGTATGAATATATTCATACCCCATTTTTACTAATAGAATATGTAGGTATCCCTAGTATGTGCATGAAATGATATTATCCTACTCGACATATGTAATTGTATTCTGTTGGTGTAGTTGATATGGGTGAGTAGGGATATTTTCCTACTCACTAGTTATTTTTAGAATATGATTATATAATTTGTTGGTTGAAGAATGAATATAGGTCTACACCTAGTGATCCATACTATTTTTTTTCAAATGATATCTCTTTAATGATCGGATTTGAGTCCATATGGTGGTGGCCCACTATAAACCACCCTTAGAAAAAGACTAAGGGGAGGTTATCACATGATACATGAATCGGTTGATAGGATCCCTCTAGGGAAACTCCTAAATTAGTATGGATTTGTGGTTGAATCTTTGATCTATATTACTAAGGTGTGCATGGTTCTTATTATCACGATTCAGGGAAAGACTCTCGAAGTGGTTTGGAAAATATGAGTTGTTTCTAGAATTATTATCCTTCCTTGGGTGATGTGGTCGTAGTATCTTTAAAAATTTAATTCCCTCACATAAATCCTTATGGTTTGGTATTTTACTTTTTTAGTGGTACTTCATGGCTATCTTGTTTTCCACCTGATGTTGAAGACATCAGGTATGTGATGTTTTTATGAAGTTTAGGATATAATTTTCTAAAATTGAATCACCATAATTATTTCTTGATATATCCATTACCTTGGGTCTAGGTGAACTTTGTGATAAAGTTAATTGTGATATAAGACACAATAATTAACAAGGAAACCAAATAGTGCAAAATCACAAGTAAGAAACATTCTAAATTAGTTATTAAAAATCATTATGATTTTTTATTCTGGAGTTTAGTTCATCCATTTTGTTTACATGGGATGTGTAAAATAAAATGGACAAGCATGTGTTCAATCAGATTTCTATTTTTTTATTAAAATATTATCATCAGGTTCACTATTTTCATTTTTTAGAGGATGCATACAGCCCAATTCTTGATTGTGGGTAGTTTATGTATAGTTTCAAAATAATTCATGTCTAGTTTACTATGTTTTCCCTAATGGAACACCCAATGGATCCTATATCCATAATGTTTTATTCACCTTCTTTCCGAAGGAAGGTGGTCAATGGGTTTTCTTTACAATGACACTTAGTAACCTATATTTTCCAAGAAGAAGGGAGTTCATGTGGAACACACTTATTTAGGGGGGATTATTTCCTAAATTGGGTCTCACTTATAGATTTAATATATTTTTGTGAATATTTCTCATATCATGATATAAGACTAGTTACCTTAACATTTTTGAACTTTTTTTGAACATAGATGGGAGTATTTTTACATCTCAAAAGTATCCCATCATTGTCATTTTCTATACATATCATGGGTTCTCTATATTGTTACCCAATATTGAATGTTGATACTAGTTTAGGGGATTCCTATTTTTTAAAATCCATATAGTAGGGCACTCCAAATTTTACCATCATATATGAGGGAAGTAGGAATTTATAGTATTAGGATCAATCCCACAAAGGAGGTTCATACATATCCTTGTTAAAGGAAGGAGAACCCATGTTGTTCAGGGAAAATTGTTCATTTTTTGTTCATGTGATAAAGAATGATCTATCAAGTTTAATTTCATTCATTATGGATGGGTATATGAAAGGATCCAAGAAATGGCTGGTGTTTGACTTACACAAGATCAAACCTTTATTTTTCACAAGTAGTATAGCCTTTTGAAGATGGACCCTAACCGGAATGTGGCCCAATTAGGATTTGTTGGTGTCATATGAAATATGACCTCATAGATATGATCCCCATCAAGAATATAGACTAATAAAGATGACATCATGGGACCCGAAATGAATATAGCCCTATAAAAGGGAATGTTGTATTTATGAATATGTAATAACAAAAAAATGGTATGTAGGGGATATAAACATGATAGAAAAATACATCCAAACTTGTAGAAATACTTACATGTGAGGGAAAGATGTAAATGATCTCATGAGGGATATCTATGGATGATGCTGAAAACAAAAGGGTAAAGTGTTTGTTTTAAACCTCAATATTCTTCCTACATATCACATTGATCCTTGAAGAGGTATCCTATGTATCCTGTGAAAACATGAATTAAATTTCACATAGTTTCATAATTTAATCATGAATATATCCCTTTGATATATAGAAGGATATACCCAAGGAATACACCTAAGTAAGTTTCCCATATTGGAGGAATTTACATTATGCTAATGGATTAATAATCACTATTCAATAATCTAACATGAATCATGCAAGGTGTGAGAAATAATAGATAGCATAATATTAGGCACATTTAATAGGAGTGCTAGATTTAATATATGTGGGGATTGTACCTTGAGGATATCTTAAGAAGACTAATTTTTAAATATGTCCCTTTAAAGAAAAAATATATATGGTCATCTATTACCCCTGATGAGGATTACCTAAGAAAATTGTGATTATATGTATCATGGAGGATTTGAATCCATGTGAGAGGACATGAGTTCTTATGAGGAAAATAGAAATATTAAAGGATATAAAATCATATCTTTGTCTTCATGGGGAATATGGCCTCTTGGAAACACCAATATACATTGTTTTATTAAGGGATATAGATTAATCCTTAAAAAGGAATCATATTTATCCTAATAATGAAATCAATAATATTCTTTGTAGTTTATATTATATGGGTTCATGTGCCCTAAAACATGCGACTATAGAGATTTAAGGGTGACATATGTGTATAAGGCGTCCCTAATCCAATTCATTTAGAGTGTGGTCCTATAAAGGAAAGGAATATATGGTCAGGGCTCATTCCTATCAAATATTCCCATAAAGGATTATATTTATTACTCTAATAGATTGACCATTTAATGTCTCTAAGACCACTTGAATCATGCTTCATGTCAGAAAAAATATATAGAAGGAGATAGGACATGTTGAAGCCAGAGATCTGACACAGTGTATATGGGTGTGGTGATTACGCACTAAGTTCTCCGAAAGGGAATACGATAATATTCACCATAGTGTATATGGATCTATGAGGAATAGAATAATATTTTAAAAGTAATATTTCATGTGTAAAAGATATATGGGGAATCATGGTCTCTACTATGAATATTTTCTTATATGAAGATTGATTATGAAAATGATCATTGGATATTGGGGGATTATGACTTTGGATTACATCCAATGAATCCAATTTATAATATAAATCATATTCATCATAGTTCATATGGCCCCTTGGCCACTAATGGGCAAGGTAGAGTGGCTAGACAAAACTCATAAGAGTTATAGACCAATGATTTTGAGAATGTTGAAGAACATTAAGGATTATACCAGTATGGGAGAATAAGTACCCAGGGGAGTTTGAGTGACACCTTTGAGGTCTAGTAGGTCATATGAATGTTATAGGGTCATCTGATCCACATGAAGAAGGAAATCCATGTTCTTAGTGTAAAGGTTTTAGAGTCACACTATCATCCAAGGGCATGAGGGCCATGTGATTTCACAACTAATATTAGTTGAAGTGATCATATGGTTTATTCTCATGACTAAAAGGATATATCTCTATCCTATAACCATGTTATGATCTCATGAACAAGAATTCATCATGTTATCATGTGACCAAGGGTTATTACATGACCAGATCTTGCACAAAGATCACTTAATATTATTCAATTTTTTATAATTTACCCACCATGTTTTATTATGTGAATTTAATTGAGATTATGTTATTACTCTACTTATAAAAATTACATCTCATTCTATAAATTTTTAATATATTTCACACTATATTTTTGGGTGAACGGTGGGTGTATAGGTGTGGTAAACCCTGTATATATTCCAAATTTTATGGTGGACAAGCAACATAGCCTGTCTTAAGTAAGTGGAAGGACTATCCACATCACTCAGTGACGTCTTTTGTGCCTTATGTGACTAATTCACGCATCTTCAGTGATGTATCTCTAGTTTTTCACATGAAAAAAATTGATCCTAAGAGGGATCCATCATGGACAACATCATCTTGGATTTACTTTCATTTTTTGATTATCATGGATCTATCACATGACTCTAAGGGGAATCATGTAACGAACAGGGGCCACATGATCACCCCATCTTATATAGCTTTACCTAGATGTGTTGTGTGATTGTCTTGTCATTGAGTGCTCACTTGAACATGTGGGAATCATGTAAATAACAAACTCTATATAAATTTCTTATCATGGATAGATTTTCTATCCTGAGGCTTTTCGAATTTGGTTACCACATGCCTTTGGATCATTTCATGAGTAGACCTAGGCCACATGATTATGTGTTAACCCCATCACAAATACCCTCTTCACTTATCTAAGACATTATATATGAATCAGTGGGGATTTATGTGATCAGGTGTCCCTTGAAGGGTTATCTCATCACATAACCAGATTAGATAACCCTTGAGTGGGCATGATTTCTCTTCATTACCTTTATAAGAAAGATGAAACATGTGTTCTCTGGTATTTTCCCAACTCCATTTTTTACAGGTTTTATTTGGAGGGTGTCAAAAAATAGGTTGTGAGTCATAGTAAGATTCTCGGTAATGGGTTATTCAAGGGACTTGGGGAGATACCATATGGTATAGTAAGTGTATCTTGAACTATGGATTCCCTCATACAACTTGGACTGGGTTTTGGGTTCTAGTGAGATAGTGATGGATTGATCACACTGGGGTTATGATCTGGTGATGACATGACTATAGGATGATCTGGGATATATTTCCATTATTCATGTGATGGGCCTGACTATTCATAATCGTCTTTTGTGAAAATATAGACATTGTATAATGAGTGGTTGGCATCCTTAGTTCTTTTAAGAGATCCCTTTGGTTTAACTTAGTAGTTGAGGTGTGAGATTATCCCATGTTGTTTTTATTAACAGCTAATTTTGGATTTTTGGGTGGTATTCTTTTTGTCATGATGATCCTCTGTATGGATAGATATGTGGGATTATGAGGTGAGTGGGTTCCCTATTTAGTATTATTAGTAGGAGGAGATTGGTAACCAACTAAGATATTTTGGCTCAGGTCAGTATTATATGGAGTGACTGAGCATGTAGCATTTAAGATACTTTTGTTGTGTTATAGACCTCTTCATCCGGATATAACCACTATAAGATGTGATATCTAGGATGGCCTTAGTGTTTGGTAGTTTTCTCAAGGATAATGTCTATATTTACATGCATGATTTAGTGTGAAAATTGTTTCCCCATTTGGACTAGGCTCTCTTTATTAGTGCTCTCTTCGTTAATGGTTCAGAGATTACATGATGACAGATGAGGCTCTAGGCAAGATATTGGAGGGAACTCACAATAAGAAAAATATAATATAGTGGTGTATTTTTAGTGGTGGTCTTACTATTTAGTGGTGGTTTTTATTTAACAACATTTTTTTGTAGTTTTATTATTTTTGTGTAAGATTCTATTTTGAGGTAGTTTAAACTAGAACAAAATACTACATTAAATTAATTAATAATTATAACTAAATTATAACATATATTTTTGTATATATATTAACAAAAAATGTATTTAATAGTTTATAATTAATAATTAATAATTTCTTATTGAATAATTAAAACTAATAAGTTGTCCTATTATTGGTAATTAATAATCCTAAATTCTTAACTGATATATATATATATATATATATGTATGTATGTATGTATATATGAATTTATAAATATTTTATATTTTATATATGATGTCTAATAATTTATAGTTACTAATATATATTTTAACACACACACACACACACGTATTTATATATATATATATATATTTGTGTGTGTGTATTAATATATATAAATATTTAAATATATAAATATATAAATACACTCTCATATATATATTTATATATATGTATGTATGTATGTATGTATGTATGTATGTATGTATGTATGTATGTATGTATGTATGTATGTATGTATGTATGTATTTATATATGTAAGTCTGAATGTGAATATGCATATCTATATCTGTATTTCTGTTTTTATTTTTGTACATATGTTTATATTAATATATATATAATCCCTTGCATTCTATATTCTTAATTACTATATATAAAAATATAAATGCGCATAAATACTTATATGTATATATAATAATAAATACTATTTTACTTTTAACTTTTTATTTTATATATATGTGAAAATATATATTTATCTATATATATATATATATAATCATATATATAAATATTTTCATAGGGAAAAACACACACATAGATATATATATATATATATTAATTTATAAAGAATATTTTTCTTTATAATAGAACTTATATTTATATTGATATTGATATTTATACAAATAAATAATTTTTTCATTTATATTTGTATTGAAATTTATCTTTATATTTATACATCTATAACAATTTTAAAAATTATATTTATATATTTATATTTAGAACAATATTAATAATTTTTATATTTAAATTTATTGATAATTTAGATGTTTCTATATTTAGATTTACGTTAATAATTAAATATATATACTTATATTTAGATTCATTTGTGTGTGTGGACATATAGTAATGAGTAATTTCAATTTCTATTGGTTTATGATTTGGCTTCTAACATAGAGGGTGGGGCTTTAAATCCCACCCTATACAATTTATTATTTGTTTTTAAAAATAAATAAAAAATTAATAAATAATGATAATTTTAAAACATAAATAAAATATTAAAATAAAAATATGATTAAAATAACTATTAATTAAAATACTTCCATGAAATGATTTTTTATATAGACTTCCATGATAGTTTTAAAAAACTATTGATAATAATTTACGAGTGCTGTATCCCACTACAATATTATATTTTTCATATAGTGGCTTGGTAGGAATTGTCGATTTCATGAGATAGAGAAGAACTACATCCTTTGGGGATCCACCTATGGTAAGACCATGGTCATTGAACAGAATTGTTATTGATGATGACGATAGTGTTAATACATTATTTTATTGATTAGTATACAACATTGGTACTATATTATTTTGAAGTGGGATCCATCCCCTTTGGAAACTTGTGATATAAGGGATATACCTAGAGGTTCTCTATAGATAATTTGGCTGATATATTTTATTATGTTTTGGTTGATGAAATAGGGTAGGGTGTGAGAAAGTGGGATTATCATTTTATCTTGATGGTATCCATTCTTTGTTGTTCCTAATTTTTTATCATTGGATTTCAGTTTGGTTGATGTTTGATGTTATGGCCCCACTTTGACTACACTTTTTAGTTTTCATTATTATATGATTATATTTCATGGTTATGAACTCTTTGATTTTCTATTGTTTTATTTCTTGATATCAATTTATTTTCTATGAAATTTTGGGTTTTAGTTATTAATGAACATTTATATGACTCATGTGTCAGTTGGAACTCTGATGAACAAGAGTTAGGGATATCAGTTAAACCCATCTGGGGTTATATCGGATGAGATGAGATGACTTGTGTGGTTTTCCCAATTGGGACATGATGGTATGTATTCCTTAGATTATAGGAAAGTGGGATCAGGCCTGAGTTGGGTAGTTCTAGCTAATACATTAGGGTGAAAATGTATTCTATCCATGATGGAATATAGGTATGGTCTTATAAAATCATGAATGGGTTATGTTTTTGGGTGGGTTGAGTTTCTCACACCCCAAAATTGCTCATACCATAGATTCATACACTTGATCACTATCACTCAGTGTGTCAAGGAGAGTGTAGAAAACCTGATAAGATTTTGTGTTTTATTTCAGGGATATCTATCAACATACATAAGAACACAAGGATTTTTATGAGCACTGTATTAGAGTACAATGATTCTTGAAAATCTGCTTTAGTGATTTAGATATAAGGTTATTTTCTTTTTTTAGTTATTGTAATAAATTTTTACCAATAGAAGGGATAGTTTTTTATTTATGATTTTATGTATAGTTTTTCTACTTCTTTATTTTATATTTTTTATTCATTTAAACTATTTCATATCCTGGACTATTGAACACACTCTTAACTCACTATTTTATATCTATAGGTTTTAGTTTTATTTTATATACGGACATTTTATATTGAATTTTTGGTATATTTGGGCATGACCCTTATGCTTTATATTTAATCACATAGTCTTCACGAGATATTTATAGCCTTTACTATTAGTTAAAATCGTCTACCATATGGGGATTCATTCCTAAGTTAATGTAGTTACTTAGCTTGATCATTATTTAGGAAGACCGGTTCACAGTGTTATAGTTTTTTTTAGGAAATTTTTTAGTGATTTTAATATGGTTTGGATTATACTATACATTATGTGGTTGTTGTTATTTGTCCAAAAATATTTTTCGTGAGTTATAAATAGCTCTAAGACTACTAGACTATATATAATTTGGGATAGTTTCTTATTATATATATATTTTATACACAAAAGGAATTATATATTTTACATTATTATTAATGTTTCATAAGTTTAGATCATTTTTTAGGATGAATTTTCTAGGTCTATATATGTTTGTATGAGTGCATTTATATGTATGTATTCTAGTATTATGTTTATGTAAACAACCAATATCATGAGGTTAGAGGGGATGGATTTGGGTTTTATGTGTAGAGATCATTGGAACTATTTTTGGACTAATTCACCTCACTTGAGCATACTTTTTTGTGCCCATTTTATAATTCAATAAAATTGGGTTTCTATTTTAGGGTTTTTCATTTATTTCATCTTTTCATTTTATTTTTTTCATGAAATGTATCCATGTTGTTTATGAATCATTTTTTTGTTGAGGACTATTCATGTTTGTTTGTGTTTTCATTAAATGATAATGGGTATCAAGTCATTAATGGTTAATTTTATTGAAAATTGTTTCCAACCATTTATGTTAATCATATATGAATAGTATTTTATAAGTGGGATTGAAAATGTATTATTGTAATTTTTAGTCACCTAGGTGCTACCATAATGGGGTTGATTTGTGTCACTCAATAACTTAATAGTAAATATTGATATAATTATTTACTTGTCACCATTTTCAATTAAATATTAATTATCATTTACAAAACATATTTAAGACAATAAAGTATAATTAATTAATAAAATAATATCACAATCATGAAATGAAACTACATATCCCTTAAATTAACTAGCATATTGTAACATCTCGACCCATGAGAAACTGAATGGTGCTCCGAGCCGGTTGTCCACAAGCCCTCAAGCATGACTCCCTGTACACTAGAGGGTGACAACTAGCTGTGAGTGTCTAATAAGGCAATCTTGGGGAGACTATACCCTCTATTGTCAGAATAAAATACCAGTGGAATTATCCAAGCAATAGAGGAAACACATATAAATATAACAGTATAATGTCACTAGCATAATCAAAACTGGAAATACAATACTCAACAGAAAGGTAAATCATGCTATGATAATGCAAGTGCCAAGTTTCTACAATGAAACTGAATGTAAAGACACAACGACTCCAAACAGGTCCTAATCCACATCCGGTTCCCTCTTCCATGCTCCAACCCCAAACCACACTCTAACCAGGGCTCCTTCCCTTTTCCTTTCATGCAACAACAATGTCTATTCGGGTACCAATCAGGCTGCCTGAGTAGGGTGTGAGTATGAATCAATAGATCACCACCAACAGTGTCAAAACATATCCAGTCATAAGCAGTGTATACAGTCACATTAATAATAAAGCAAGACAATAGGGAAAAAAATTATATTTATCCAATTAACCATTCTTTAATACTTTAAACATCCAGGTTCCCTAGAACACCCAAAACACAATGCCTGCTTCGGTCCGTGTAGGAGCCTAAACCATTTCCCCTATTCCATTCATATTTACTATGTCATAATATTAAGTTTATGAATATCCAAATGTTACCATAGTAAAAAATAAATGAAAGAGAGTAGAGCATCATGTCTAGCACACATGTGAGTATTTAGAGCATCAGTCCCTGTCCCACAACCCCATGGGTATTTGGAGCATCAGTCCTTGTCCCATAAAATATCAATTTCATGCATGTAATTGGTTCTAGAATGGAATTTCTAGAACCCCTAGGGGTATTAAGAGTGTCATACCATATCCCACAACCATTTTTCAAATAAAATATCCAATTCATGTATAAAAAACTATTCAAATATTTAATCTTACTTATCCTTCCATCATAACTCTCACCCATATTCAATTAGATCCATAATTCAGAAAGAACCACATAACCAAACCACCAATTATTTATTTATTCCATGACATTTATACAAGATGGGACTGTGGGATTTGATTTAAACCACCTACCACGATTTATTGATGGAAGTTAGACCAATGAAAATCCCCAAAATCCGAGCAGCACAACATCGTCGATCAAGTTCTGGATCTAAATCCTTAAAACCCAAAATTAGATCAAAGGCATCAAGATCTTGCAAAACTAGATCTAGATCCACAATCCTATATTTATACCTTAACTAATAGGTTTATAACCATGTAAATAATGGAAATATCCCATGAAAATATGAAGGAAAGATAGAGTAAAGAATAGAAGAAACAACAGGATGAAATCCACTTACTGGAAGGAGAGCAGATCTTCAATTCTAACCTTCAATCTTAAGGAAAGGTGTTCATATTGAATTGGAATCTCTCCAAGAGTCTTTGGAAATACTTATAAATTGCCAAGCCCAAGACAAGGTCAGAAAATAAGGAAGTCCTGGGGTTCATTGGTTTTAAAAATGGTTTTCGGAAATAAAAAACAGTGTGCACGGTTTCATGGACAGTGTCACACGGTTAGGGAAAACCGTGTGCAAAGCGTGCAGACCTCATTGTCCTGTTTTGCACGGTCCGCATAGTTTGGTCACACAGTTTGTCAAACCGTGTGCAAACCGTGCATACCTCTCTGTCCAATTCTTCTTTGTTGGCACGGTTTGGTCTCACTGTTTGTCAAACCATGTGCAAACCATGTATAACCCAATGTCCTTTAGTTTAACATAAAATTTCACCCAAAGGCACCCCAACTCACAACTCCAAAATAGTGATACTTAAAAACATAAAATATACCTGAAAACATTCATATGATTGATTGCATAAAAGGTCAGGATCTTACATTCTCTCTACCTTATAAATGCTCGTCCTTGATCTGTACTCCCGAACATCTCTGAGATTCCAAGCTAAAAAGATCGGTCCACTGAGTCCGCATATCTTCCTCCCTTTCCCATGTATCTTCCTACACATGTCCATGGTTCCATAAAACATGAACTGTTAGTATGTTCTTTCCCCTCAACACCTTCTCCCTATGATCCAACACACATATTGGATGCTTCTCAAAGGACACCACTATCTCTAGCTCAACATCATCCACATCGATCACATGAAAAGGGTCGGGGTTATACCGTTGTAGTTGTGATACATGGAAAACATCATGAATAAAACTATATTTCTATGGACGATCCAATTGGTATGCTACCATCCCGACTCTCTTTATGATCTCAAAAGTTCTAAAAAACCTGGGTGCCAACTTTCCCTGACTTCGTATCCTATGGTGACCCAACCTAGGTGATACCTGAAGAAAAATGTGATCACCGACTGTAAACTCTAGAGGTCGCCTCCTTCTATGATCATAAGACTTTTGCTGACTTTGAGTTGTAGTCATTCATTTCTGAATCAGTTGAACCTGTTCAGTCATCTTCTGTGCGAGACTCAGTCCCAACAACTCTGACTCACCCGCTTCCATCCAGCATGGGGGTGATCTATATGGCCTACTATAAAGAGCCTCATATGGTTCCATATGTATAGTTTCCTGATAACTGTTGTTATAGGAAAACTCCACTAAATAAAGGTTCTTCTCCCATGAACCACTGAAGTCAAGCACACATTCCCTTGAAATATTCTCAAGAACATGTATAGTATGCTCTGACTGTCCATCTGTTAGAGGATGGAAATACGTACCCAATAAAACATGCATACTAAGTTCTTTTCAATCCCTTCCAGAAGAATGAAGTAAACCGTGAATCATAATCCAAAACTATAGTTTGTGTCACCCCATGAAATCAAACTATCTTCTATAAATACAGCTCTCTCAACTGCTCAATTGTAAAAGTTTCCCTTATAGGAAAGAAATGTGCCACCTTTTTCAGTCAATCCACAAAGACCTAAATAGAATCATTCTTCCTAAATATTTTTGGAAGGCCTATCATGAAGTCCATGGTCACGTCATCCCACTTCCATTATGGAATTGAAAAAGGACTTAGTAAACCTCTAGGTCGTTGATGCTCCACCTTCACCTGCTGACAGGTGAAGCATTGTGTCACAAACCCTTCTATCTCATTCTTCATGCCTGGTCTCCAAAACTGTCGTCGCAGATCACGATACATTTTGGTCACACTAGGGTGCACGCCCATATTGAGGCATAAAATTACTACACGAGCTCCTCTCACATGATCTTAGGAACAATAACCCAATTCTTCATATAAACAATAACATCCTCGTCTATCTACTAGTGTGAAGGGGTCTCCCCGCCTTTAAAGTTTTCCCTCAAGGCTATGCATCCAGTGTCCTCATAGTGTTTGTCCCTGATACATCTCAAAAGTGTATACTCTACTACAACCGACACGTGTTTCATTTTCTCCTGTCTCTCCTAAACCACAACGTGCATTTCAGCTAGAAATGACATCATCCTCCACTCAGCACCAGATTCCAGAACAATCTGAGTCTGAGTCTTCCTACTCAAGGCATCAGCAACATCGTTTCCTTTACCTGGTGTATATACCAGCTCAAAATCAAAAGACTATGTATACTCAACCCATCTCCGCTGTCGAATATTAAAATCACACTGAGAAAAGATGTACTTCATGCTCTGTTGATCGATATACACTGTAAACCTTTCACCCAAGAGCTAGTGTCTCTAACACTTCAAAGCATAAACCACCACTCCCAACTCTAGGTCAAGCATTGGATAATTCTTTTAATGTGGCCTCAGCTGTTGAGACCCATACGCCTAAAAATTATCTCTTTGCATCAACACAGCTCCGTGTCCTATCCCAGAAGCGTCACAATACACCGTGAACTCTTCACCTAACTCAAGTAGAGCCAAAATTGGTGAGGACATCGAACACTGCTTCAACTCTGGAAAAGATGTCTCACAAGCCTCTGACCATTCAAACTTTACTTTATTTTTGGTCAATCCTTAAATTGGTGTTGAAAAACGGGAAAAGTCTTGGATAAATCTCAAGTAATATCCATCTAACCGTAGAAAGCTTTGGATATCTAAAATATTATTAGGATGCTCTGAAGAAATCACAACTTGCACCTTATCTGGATCCATTAAAGCACCATTCTTCAAGATGACATTTCCCAATAAGTGTACCTGGTCAATCTGAAATTGAAACTTAGATAGCTTGGCGTATATCCGATGCTCTCTCAGTATACACAAGATGATGTCAAGATGTTGGGAATGATCATCATGAGTCTTGGTGTACACCAAGATGTCGTCCACAAATACTACCACAAAATTATCTAGGTACGGATGAAAGATCTTATTCGTCATTTCCATAAACACTACTGGTGAATTTGTTAACCCAAATGGCATTACAATAAACTCATAAAGCTCATATCTACTCCTGAAATCAGTCCTCGGTATATCAGAAGTCCTAACTTTCAACTGGTGATACCTCGATCTAAAGTCAATTTTTGGGAAAACACAGGCTCCCTTCAACTGGTTAAACTGATCATCAATATGTGGTAGAGGATATCGGTTCCTCACAGTCATCTTGTTCAACCTCCCGTAATCGACACACAAACATAAACTCCTATCAGCGTTCTTTGCAAACAGTACAAGAGATCCCCATGGCGACGTACTTGGATGGATAAATCCTTTATCCTTCAAGTCTTACAACTGAGCTTTGAGTTCTTGAAGCTCTGTTGGTGCCATTCAATATAGTGGAAAAGATAATGGCTCATCTCCTGGCATGAGCTCAATAGTAAATTCAACATCTCTTTTAGGTGGCAGCCCATAGAAGTCATCCAAAAAGACATCCTGAATCCAAAAAACCACTGGTGGAAGGGCATATTCCCTAACACCTTTGTAATCCAGTAGAAGTATAGAAACATGTGCTATGAGGTCTCCCAGTTGCTGAGTAATTGGCCCTAACCGTCCTGCCTTGATATCCCACTCCCCACAATGAATGTAATGGTCACCCACAGAAGACAAAAATGTCACCCTCCAATGATAAAAATCAATGTGGGCTCAGTACGTGAGTAACCAGTATATAACCAGGATTAGGTCGAAGCCTATCATATCAAGGATATAGAGATCCCATATGAAATGGTACTCCCCAATCTTAATAGAACATCCCTTGCACATATAGATGTCTTCAGACTGTACCCACCAAATGTGTGACTATCGTCACTTCCCCACTCACAAACTCCTCCACCAAACTCAAACCATTAATAAGTTTTGTAGATATAATGGAATGAGAGGTACCAGTATCAAATAAGGCATTAGAAAAAGCAGAAGACACAAGAATAGTACCTCTCACTGTCGATGGTCCAGCCTCGCTATCCACAAATTTAGGTTTTACTCCATGAAACTATGATGGTCCTCTTCCTTGTGATTCCATCTGACTCCCCTAACTTGTATCACACTGCTTATATGGGAGTTGCTGCCCAAGCACACCATGTCTGTTACCTTTACCACCTCAGCCAATAGAACTCCAACTTTGGGACTTAAAATATCTAGAAGATCCCATTCCCACACTCTGACTCTATTTAGATAATCCATCACCACCTAACTCTTTTAGGTTCCTGCAGAACTTCTGGAGATGTCCCATACTACCATAGGATCTTCATTAAATAAGGGGTCATGGACATTGATTACGATAGTTTCCTGGCCTTCCACACTAGTGGAAAAACACTTAGTAAGGTCCTATGTAACCAACCCCTCTGTCAGGTTACTCTGTCTCCCACCTATTTGGATGACATTCTCATAACGTCGCTTCCTTCTCTCAAAAGTCACACCACCTGACCGTCCCATAAAAACCATTTTTCTGCCACTAGAATCCTCCTTTAGGTTCCCCTTAGAGACGGGAGCCTGATTTACCACTCCCGAACACTTCTTTAGCTTGAAAATATTCACTTGAGTCTTAATTTCACATTTAAGTCCATCCTGAAATCGTCTTTCTGAAGTGGCCTCATCTGCTGCTAATTTTGGAGAAAAACATTGTAAGTCTGTAAAGTGTCTAGCATAGTCCATTGCAGACATATTCCCTTGAGTTAGCCTCATGAACTGAGACTCTTTCTCCTGTCTGAGCATCTCTGGATAGAATTTCTCAAAGAACTTCTCCTGAA
Source organism: Viscum album (assembly GCA_963277665.1). Classification (NCBI taxonomy): domain Eukaryota; kingdom Viridiplantae; phylum Streptophyta; class Magnoliopsida; order Santalales; family Viscaceae; genus Viscum; species Viscum album. The sequence goes on from OY728151.1 coordinate 315,052,521, forward strand.
ATTCCTTCCACTCCATAGATTACAGTTGTCCATCCTGAGTCTAGATGTCCCACCAACATTTCACTTGACTGCACAACATGTAAGTTTCCAACTTAACTATCATCTCAACAGGTGTCTCCAGGTGGTCAAGTATAGTCTAGGTAGATTCAATCCAGAACTCAGATTTCTTCAGACCACCCTCTCTAGTAAAAGTTGGTGGGGGCTACAACTGAAACTCCCTTGTAAGATCATAAATACTTTTATCCCTAGGTCTCTTTCAATCATTTTCATGAAATGGGTGAGGTTATATTGAAAATTTTCCCCCGCTTCTTCAGTTTGTACTATTGGTTCATCAGGTTTAACCATGGGAGGAACATTTATAACTATACCCCCCACTCATCCTCTCAACAAGCATTATGGAGGCATAATTTTAAAAAGCCAAACATGCAGCTTAGGAAATAGTTCACAATGTTAAAACAATTACACACAACCAATTTATTCATATCACTTCACAATTATTTCATTCAATTTCAAAATTAGACACCATTTTCTTTTTAATTTCACAAGAAAGGAAAATAAATAGTTTGATTTCAACAATATACCCTTAATCTGTTTTCATGTGCGTGCCTAAAATGATGCATGTAGTAATAATATAGAGTGCCTAGAATGATGCATGTAGACAAAACATTCATGCCATTCTGGCCCACAAATCAATAATCAACAAATTCTAGAAATAATAATAACATCACACAACAAGTGCATCACCCAAGGTGAAATAATATTCAACTATAACAACAAATAGCAATAACACAAACCCCACCTTGAGTACTTGAGTTTTCCCCTGTACATGGGATTGCAACTCCTATGCACGATCTCGTTATCAATCCCCGACTTTTCCTAATCCCCTATCTACCTTCCCCAATTAGTAAGACCAAATAGGAAGAAAGAAAACCGACTCTGATACCACTTTGTAACATCCTGACCCAGGAGCCACTGAATGGTGCTCCGAGCCAATTGGTCACAAGCCCTCAAGTGCGCATCCTCATACACCAGAGGGTGCCGGCTAGTAGCGAGGGTCTAGTAATTCAGTCTTGGGGAGACTATGCCATCTGCTATGAGAATAAAATACCAGTGGAAGTAACCAAGAAATAGCGTAAATTCATATAAATATAATATTACAATGTCACTAGAATAATCAAAACTGGAAATACAATACCCAACAAAAAGGTAAAAAATGCTATGATAATACAAGTGCCAAGTGTCTATAGTGAAACTGAAAGTAAAGACACAACGACTCCAAATGGCTCCCAACCTACGTTTGGTTCCCTCTTCTAGGCTACAACCCCAAATAACACTATAACCAAGGCTCTTTCCCTTTTTCTTTCCTTCAAAAACAAAGTCTATTCAGGTACCAATCAGGCAGCCTGTGTAGGGTGTGAGTATGACTCAGTAGGTCACAACCAATAGTGTCAAAAACAGATCCGGTCATAAGAAGTGTATGCAGTTTCATTAATAATAAATCAAGGCAATAGGGAAGAAATTATATTTATCCAATTAAACTTTCTTTAATCTGTTAAACATCCACGTTCCTGAGAACACCCAAAACATAATGCCTTGTTCGGCCCGTGTAGGAGCCTAAACCATCTCCCCTATTCAATTCATATTTACTATGTCATAATATTAAGTTTATGAATATTCAAATGAAACCATAGTACAAAATAAATTAAAGAGTGTAGAACGTCATGTCTAGCACACATGTGAGTATTTGGAGCATCAGTCCCTATCTCACAGCCCCATGGGTATTTGGAGCATCAGTCCTTGTCCCATAAAATATCAATTTCATGCATGTCATTTGTTTTAGAACGCCATGTCTAGAACCCCTGTGCATATTAGGAGCATCAGTCTATGTCCCACAACCCTTTTTCAAATCAACTATCCAATTCACATATACAACATTATTCAAATGTTTAATCATCCTTATCCTTCTATCATAACTCTCACCCATATTCAACTAGATCCCCAATTCACAAAGAACCGCATAACCAAACTACCAATTATTTATTTATGCCATGACATTTATACAACTGCATAAGTATAACAATATGAGACTGTGGGATTGGATTTTAAACCACATACCACAATTTATTGATGGAAGTTATCCCAACAAAATTTCCCAAAATCTGAGCAGCAAAACGTCGTCGATCAAGTTCTGAATCTAAATCCTTAAAACCAAAAATAATATCAAAGGCATCAAGATCTTGAAAAACTTGATATAGATCCACAATCCTATATCTATACCTTAACTCATATGTTTAGATCCATTTAAATGATGGAAATATAACATGAAAAGATCAAGGAAATATATAGGAAAGAGCTGATGAAAAACAGGATGAAATCCACTTAACAGAAGGAGAGCGAATATTCAATCCGAGCCTTCAATCTCTAATAAAGGTGTTCGGATCACCTTGGAATCTCTAAAAGAGGATTTGGAAATACCTAGAAATTTTCAAGCCTAATCTGAGGTCAGAAAATAAGGAAGTCCCAGGGTTTGGTGGTTTTAAAAAGTTTTTTTAGAAATAAAAAACCGCGTGCACGGTTTCCTGGATAGTGGCACACAGTTAGGAAAAACTATGCACAAACCATACGGACCTCATTGTCTAGTTTGGCACGGTCCGCATGGTTTGGTCGCACGGTTTTTCAAACCATGCGCAAACTGTTCACAACCCAATATCCTTTAGTTTTACTTAAAATTTCACCCAAACACACCCCAAGTCACTACTCCAAAACAAACATACTTAAAAACATCAAAAGTACCTGAAAACGTGCCCAATATTGACTCCATAAAAGGTTGGGATCTTACACAGAATCATTATCCATCAATATAAAATTATAGTAAAAAAATCCTACAATAAACACAATTATGATTCTTTAAACAATATAAATCAAATATTTATTATTAAACACAATAATAATTGATAATTATAGGTTTAATGGGGAATCTACATACCCATTAGTAGTATAATAATAAAAAATCCTTTCCAAGATCAACAGAGAGTGAAATCAAGAAGATGAAATCAGAAAACCCGTAAAATAAGCAGGCCACAATATTCATGACATCATTATTCACTATTAGTGGATTTTGTCAATATATTTCAGAGAAAATCCATAGGTTCTTGCATTTTTGGTTCTAACAACAAAATTTTTTAAACTTTTATAATGTACATTTTCCCCTTAATAATGTGATAGCACCTCCTCCTCAAATGTAAATAAATAGAATGATGATTAATAGAGTTTAAATAAAAAGAGTAAAAACTCTAATTCAAAAAATCAGGACTAATAAAAATAATTTTCTAGGAAACCAACATTGAATAAATGACACTCTTAGTGTTTTATAAAATAGAAAAACTATTTGGATTCAACACATATTATTAATATAATTGTAAAAAGGATTCATAATTATTTTTTTATCTACACATTATCATAAAATAGTTCAGTGGGATGAATATATATCATAAGTATATAGGGATATTCGATTTAATCATATCATATGTTATTCATTATGTGAACCTTTTCATTTCACTATGCCACTTTAAAAGACCTAGATCATGATGTGCTGTTTTCCCCACAACAGGGTTCGTGACTTAGTGAATAATACTTAATAATATACGACTTGAACCACAAGTTCATATACTTAATAAATAACATCACAAAAATTATTGAATCCATCAAAACTTATATGGAAATTATTATCATTACCTCTCTCACGTTTTTTGGAAAACACTTTTTAGAATAATAAATTCTCATTTTAAAAAATTATTTGTGACCCACTGACCCTTTATTGTATTGAAACTTTGTTTACATTCCCTAGTAAATAATTGTATAAAAACATTTTCCTATAAAAAATGAATTTTATACTCATTCTATAAATGGTTCCTGTATGATCCTGATCAAACACACTCATATCTTCATATGAATATGTTTGTCTCATGATCTACCTCTATAAATTATAATCATTATTCTATAATCCATTTTTCATTAAAATAGATTGACCACCATACAAGGAACAATTTATTCTAGTATATTTTATCTCATAAATTTAGGATTATTTCAATTAGACAGATCATATTGAATGAATACATCACATATCATTATTTTTGGTAGTTGAACACATCACATGACACTCAACTAAGTTTTCCAATGTATTACTTCAATCCAATAAAATCATGGTTCCAAATATAATACTTATCTTCCAGGATAAAAAATTCACATCTTGGTTAAAATAAACTAAGGTAATGATCAGCAACATACTCATCCTTCCCCCGATTGGCTCAACCTTAAGGTAGGAATATAATGGTATAAAATTATAGATGCAAAATGATAAGTATATGTTCAAACATGATTAATGGGTATTCATAATAATCATAACCCCTTAAATATATCAAATATTATATGACATTTTGGGGGATATACTATCATAGGTTGGCCAGAATAATATATCCCTACTTATTATCTCAAGAGTTTACTGTATATCATATACTAGATTCTACTCACAATAACATTATAATTTCATCATAACTTTTAATAAACCTTGTTGATAGTTGATTTTCAATAACTCAAATCCATACATTCAGTAGATTTTATCATTCCACTATTCATGTTAAATATGTAGCACACATGAATGAATGAAAAATGGAGATTAAATTTATTATAAAACCATGATAAAATGTGATTTACAATAATAATTATATCTAATACCTCATATATCTAATACCTATAGAATTTATATGACCCTCATGCTTCTACTAAGTTAATATAGTTATCAATGGATCTATTAAATTATCTTATTTATCCACCCAACTTATCATTACATAACCACTTCGAATGATATCTCAAATGAGTTGGTATTTTTTAATGATTTTTTGTGTCTATTTGGAGATATCAGGGTTCCTTCGATGAGAAATATATCTACTGTTTTCATAATAAAGATCAATTTCTCACTAAATACTAAGAACCACCCTGAGCTCAGTAAAAATATTATTGATCCAAACAACATCATTTGGAACATATTTTTTATTGATTTGATTTTTCACAACTATTATTTCCCCCGTCATTGTGTTTTTGGAATTTGTACAACTGATAGGTCCACCATTAAAGAAAGTCTTTGAAAAAAATTAGATCTTCCATCATCTTTATTAGTTCAAAAAATAGCATCAATGTAACCCTTCATAATGAACTCATTCTCACTACCAAATACCAAAACCAAATCTTTACTCGTTATTAAGAACATAATGATATTATTGACAGTAATCTAATGAATCTCCACAAAATTGGATTTATATCCAATTATTTTGATCAACTAATAAGAAACAACTAGTCAAGTGCACAATATGGAATACCTGATAGATCCTATGCTGGACACATATAGAATTATACCATCCTTTATAACTCCTTGGGATGATTTTTGAATCATCCTAAGATTAAAACAATATAATATTGGTTATAACCCCTTATTATATTTTTTTTGTTAAACCTATTTAACACTTTAGTAATATATGTATTTTTAGTAAGTCTAAGTAACCTATTTTATCTATCTCAATGGAAATTTATGAATGGTTTTTAAGGTTGGAAATACCCTTTTTAACATAGAGGAAGTAATTATAATCCTTAAATCATAATATTAAACATTAATGAAACCAAAATTTTTAAACTATAAAATGAATCATAATGTCTGCCTTACACCATAGATAGTAGAGCCTTAGACTTCAATCCCATTATTTAATAATTATTACTACAATAGATTCATTGGAAACCATCATCCATGGTGTATAAATATGTTGAATGAATCACTTGATGAAAAATTGGGATCCTCTTAAATTTTCGCAATCTTAAATTATCTCATTTAGTAAAGTGAGAAGAATAAAGTGGTTTTGGGGGAATCAATAGAAGGATTAAGTATAATCAAACTAACTAATTAAATGGTTAAGCCTCCATTATATAGACATATGAGTTAATGATATTTGGTTACAACACTAATAACAATTGGTCAAACATATTCTCTTATTTGTTGTATCTTTTAATGATAGCTAGTTTGAAAGATAATATGAACATTAACATTTAACATTTTTTTTCTTTAATGAATCATATGATTTGTATATGAATCATATCCTATAAATCATTAAATTATGGAATTGTGATTTAGATAATACATACATTACAAGGGTCTTACTGCAGTCATAAGAAATAAATATTTCTAGCCTTATGATATTCCCAAACCAAGAGAATATTATATGTATTGTTTTTCTCTATGTCATACCATATGAAATTTATACCATACACTATGATATGTGAAAATTTAAATCATATATAAATAAGGATATATGTAATATCTCATTCAATCACCAACTTACACAAAATCCCCAAAGACTTAGTGTCTATTCACCTTATATTTAATGAAATGAACTAACTTGTGAAACCATATCCAAAACTATATAATATATTTCGAAATATCTTTATAAATCTATCACTAAATTCATTGTGTAACACAGAATATGTAACACTTTGTTAATATCCATATGAAACTCCTTTTGGATAAACTCTTAACCGTTTTTTAGAGAAAATCTATGAGTTTTTTAATACTCAATCCTCATTCAATCAACCACTAAGTGTGACCCCACATGCCTTTGTAGCAATGATAATAAAAATGAATTACTAAATTTATAAATTTAATAGAAGGTTTATCTCTATAAAATCATTAGTTATACTCATGAAACATAAGTATCTTTCATGATATCCATAAAACACAAGTATATTTATACCATTTTTCACAAATTGAATCATATAATATCTCTGTATAAGACATCAAGTGACTATTGGACATAGTGTATGTCTATATCATATAGCCACCCAGGAATTATATATTCTCTAATGATGGGCTTGGTCTAGGATATATATTTTTACCATATGGATGACCAGATCACATACCCCGAATGTAATGACCCAAACTTTTAAAAATGAAATTCAATTTTTTAATTAATAATATTGTATTAAGTAATGTAGTAATAGAAGACACATGAAATAATTTTTTATTCTGGACTATTATAGCCTATGATATTTAAAAGACCATTATGTATTATAACCATTGATAATATACCAATTGTATAGTGATCATTAATATTAGCATATTAAGCGTTATGAAAAAAATACAATTGACACTGATGGAATATGTGATGGCCTTGATCAGTAGGATCTTGCATTATGAATCCCAACTATTTGAACTTCAAAGTGATATAGAATCACTAGTATTTTACCTAGACTGATTCTTTCTTGATATAAAATAACTAAATCATGATAAATATTTCTTACTATAGATGTTCATGATTATCTAGATCATGAACCAAACCATGTTAGTCGAACCACCCAAACAATGTGTCACCATCGTACACCATTCCCTTTGGGAATATGCCAGCGTGATAAAGGGTTATATATCCAGACCCTATATGTATAAATTCATATATTTTCTTTTCAATGAAAAATTTATTATATTTTTCCCTTTTATTATTACATTATAAATGACTAAACAGTGTGTTTGATAGAAATAAGACTTTGATATAAAGAAATCAATATTTTTTGGGGAAATATATATTTTCAATTTAGAAACTATTTTTGCTAAATTCATATGTTTGGGAAAAAAGTTTTATTTTAACAAAATATTATTGATAAATAATATTTATTTAAATATAAATTTTATTATAATTTAATGAAGTCTAATTAAATTTTTATAATAGTCAAGAAGTAGTTTACATCGTAAAGACTAGTATATTTCAATAAATATGGATTTTAATTTTAATGTAAAATTTCTAATATTTAGGAAATTAAGTTGATAAAATAAACATTCTTTTTGAAATCATAATGTTGAAATTATCAAATGGTGATTTTTTCATATGTCCCTAGATATTTTAATTTTTTGGTAAAATTTAAATGCATTATAAATATAAAATTATGTATTATGACATCATAAAACCCAAAATTGACATTATAAACACACTAAAGAGTATCTCTTACCAAAATTATGTTTCCAATTTTTTAAAAAAACTATTTTTATGTTATTATATTAATTTTATACTCTATTTATGATTCATCCAAAACCTATATTTTAATTTATTATTTTAAAATCAATTATTTTTTAACATGACTAACTTTCACATTGACAATGGTTTTATTTTAATAAGTTTCGTACATATAATTATAAAATATTTAAAACCACTCTTATTTGGCAGAAACTATGGGAAAATCATTAGATGGTTTTTTTGACTACGTAATTATACAGAGTCCTAAACCAAATTTTGAAAAATAATAAATAATTTTCATCTCTTTATTTATAACTAACAACCTAATATCTTACTATACTTATTTAAAAACCCAATGAGGTAGAATTTACTCTCTTTATAGATCTCTAAATCCCTCAAAAGTTGTTCCCAATATCTTAATAGGCTCTCACCAATATTTTAGAAGCTCCCTCTAAAGGTAAGGGTTCCCTTTCTCCCCCTCTTTATACAAGAACATTCTCTGTATTATGTCATTTTATTTACAATTTGTCTTGTTGGAATATATTTTTACATATCTATCCTACTACCCTTATATTGTTGAAGTATTTAGAGACCCCATTTTACTCTCATTAAACCCTTCCATATATATTTATGTACATTCATTATGTTGCAAAACATTTCCTATGAATTTTAATGCAAAACGTTTTTGTAGTGAATACCCATCCCTATTTCAAATCAAATGTATTCACTTATTTTTAATTATAATTAATTGATAGGGTAATTTCTTGATTTTAGCCAATAATCCTTAATCATAGGGTTAAATTTGATATTATATTCTCTTATGTTTTATGATATATGTGGCACACAAATACATGTACAAGATACTAATGGGATGGTGAGACTAGAATTATATATCTGTCCAATGCATTGGGTAATGTTCCTATATCATGCGTTACAATTTATAGTTAATGTGAGGATATTCTAATCACACTATGAAATGATGACGTGGTGGTTATCCTTGACTTATCTTTATCAGGTCATATTTTTTGTTGTTTCCATATTCCTATGTTGCCTTGATGCTATTATAACTAATTAAGATTTTATGAAATATTTTTTCCCAAATTAACGTAATGATTTAATTTTTTTTCATTTCACACAACACTTAATATATCGTGTTTTATTATTACATTGTATGCAACACCAAGTCAAGTTTTCACTATATGCAACACCGGTTTAGCATGCGTTACACGCAACACCATGTTTCTACGAAACATCATTTTATTATTATTATTATTTAAATTAAAAATTAGATTTTATAATTTTAGGTATGAATAGAATTAACATAATTATGAATATAAGGTTTATTTATGTAAACCCCAATTTAAATTAAAAGGAAAGATTTTTCTGAAAAAACTATTTAAATACACACAAGTTTGTTTTATACCAATAAATAAACAAATAACTCTTCATGAATTATAAAAATGAAATATATATAAATATATATGTATATAAATATAATTAAAAATAATTATTAAAATTCATTATATATGTTTTTTATACATGATTTAAAAAAATAAATATAATTTTATACTTAAATCATTATTTTTCAAGAAAATAGTTGGGCCACATTTTGATGGCGCACTTGTTTTAAATAATGTTTTTGAAACTTTTATAAATTATATTTGAAAAAATAATTTTTTTTTTTGAAATCTAGGTATCGAAATTTTCTTTGGTTTATTTTTGGGTATCTTTTTGATAAGTTTCAAGTTTTAATGAATTGTGAAAAATACTGATTTTAAATTGGAAATAGCATTTTTCATCTAAATAATTTATATTGTATATTTATATTTTTTGTTTTTTAAGTGTAATTAGATATATTTTATATCATTTAATCCAATTTTGTTCATTAGGATGAATTTCATATTAAAATTGGATATAAAAACATTCCAAACTTTTGAACATTTTTACTATCAAAACATCTTGTTTCATCCCATCTGTGAGATTAATTTTTAATTAATTTTTGAAACTTATATGAATTAAATTTGGAAAAATTGATTAAATATTTTTAATCAAATGTTATAAATTTATTAAATAGTTCCCTTTTATTTTTAGATAATTTTAATAGTAAGTTTAGTCATTCTATTAACACGGTTAAGGGAAAATCAGTTAATTAAGGGTAACAATAATATTATAAGCCTTCTATAGCTACTATAAAACTTTACCAAATGTTATTGGATAAATTTAATTCATCCCTTAATGCATAAATATTTTAATTGAATAATTTAATGGATACATGTCAATGAAAATTACTTGGACATTATTAAAATCAAAGAGAGTGAAAAAATACCACACTCTTACTTTTAAATTATAATATTTTTAATATGTGGATAACAAGAGGATATGATATAATATTTATATTATTATGAAATATTAAACTTTTATATACATCACGTAATTTTATTTTAATTTTTATAAAAGAAATAATTATCATAAATAATTATACATTGATGATCCAATAATTATTTACTTAATAAAAAACTCAATTAAGTGATATTAAAAATATTAAAATCAATATAATTTTAATTACTTAAGGTGATCCGTGAATTGTATAGGTGTACATAACACATTAGGGGTGAATTAAATGAATTGGTTTGAAGTTATCTGTTTGTATGGATTTTATTAATGTCAATGTAATGAATACTATCGAAAAACTAAATTAGGACAAATCAGATAAATTATGTTCCAAAATATCATAAATTTACCATTTTTTTTAATTTAAAACTTATAATTTAAAGTTTAAACCTTTTAATATCGACATATTTTTTACTATAGTTAAAATTAGAATAGGTTAACTAAGGGATAACCCAAAAGATAAGGTTTAAAATTACACAAAAACCTGTCTAAAATCTATTGAATTGCGGTATTACCACCCTATAAAAAATTATATTTTAATTGTATTTCATTTTTATATATTTTAATTGAGGAAAAATTTATTATAATTTAACATTTTGAGAAATTCCAAGAGTTCCCCTCCCCTCTCTTATAAAAGAGAACCTATTCTTCTATTTTATTCACACTTCAGAACATCGTTGGTTTGACCAAAATCTCCCCAAATCACCCCCAAACCTCCCTAAATTAATCATAAATGCCTTTATTGGGCATAAATCCACCCAAAAAACACTTTTTGTGTAAATAAAAAAGAGATAACCAGAGAATATGTAACATTCTAAAACAAATTTTTGTGTTTTATTTCTTCCTTGAATAACTAAAATTAATTTTATTTCATGATTATAAAATAACCGAATTATATTAAAAATACATAGATATTTTTTTATCAATTTTTTGACCTATACTCACACACACTTCAATAAAATGGGAAACACAATAATCATTCGTGTGTAAGGAAAACTATTGTCCTGCGAACCGATGTTGTTTGTTTTTCCATTCCCACCTTTCAAGGTTTGGAATAATTATGGAATTTCTAATTTTATATGATATTTATGATTTATTTAGGATTATTTAATTTTCATATAACACATAACATTATTCATTAAATTTTTTATAAATATGATAACTTTATTTATAGACGTATGTACTACCGCCTCCTCAAAGAGATGTGATTCGTTCACACTTTACATAGAATGTATTAATGATGGGTTTAGTAAACATATATGATATATATAACATAATATTTATACTTTATTTATATTATATATATGTGTGTGTGTCATTTTCCTTCTTTATTTCAATATGAAAAGAAAATTGAAATAGTATTCATGTGTACTTACGACCTACCGTCTCCATGAACGATGTATTTCATTTTATAATTATATCTTGTATATATTATTATAAATATATATATATTGAATATATATGATATATATTTATATATGATATTTATATCACGATTATAATTATAGATATAATTAAATCGTGATATAATAAATAGGAAAAATATATAACAAGTCGAAACTCATGCGAAAAACAAAGCTGATATTACCCAAAGCGTAACATTAACATGGATTTATTAATAAACAGATGATATGAAGTTCTAATAAAATAATATATCCAATTATATAGAATAATATGGTTCTATAATAGATTTATAATAAATTTATAATTATCATACAATAATTTTGTATGAATACGAAGAGATTCAAGACATATCGTAAGGGGTTCTTGATTAACTTTTATTTCTATGGGATACATGTTTTATACACTACTTATTTCTTTTTCATGATGTTTATAGTTCCCAAAAATGTATTTTATGATTATTATATGGAATATTATTGTATTTTAAAATCCATATAATTTTTATTTCTTTTATGGGGAATAGATTCAACTAATTATAAAGTGGTAAGGGATTATTTCACAATCTCAACAATATTTAGTTTTATTTCACTATAAATCTCCATTGAGTAAAATTTATCTTCCACAAACATTTTTTTTAAAAAAATTAAAAAAAGTTTTCACTATTCTCCTATGAATATTTAAATTCATTTTTTACCATGCATTACTTTTAGTACAATGGTTTGAAAATAATTTCTTTCATTTTATAAACAAGACTCTTTATGAATTTACCGAAAAAAAATATATTGAAGGAGTGTTTTTATAAACATATATATCATGAAAGGAATGTTAAACCTTAATGATGCTTTTATTATTCGAATATTCCTCTACAAGATTTAAAGTTTATTTTCAAAGAAAATGTCTTCCTTTATAAAAGTGTGTCTCTTTAAAAATGATTTTATAAAGGCAAAGATATTTTATTAAAGAATTATTACAAGTGATATTTCAAAAAAATTAATTTCCTTACAAAGATGAAATTATTTGATGTTACTTATGGTTTAATGGGGATATGACCCAAGTATACCATTATTATTATTTCACTAAATGGTTTTTTATTACCCAATGTTATTTATAAATATTATTTCTTTTATATGATCTATGTTATGATGAAGTGTTTATGAAACAAATTTCTTTACATGAGTTATAAGGTGGTGAATGATTTATGGTCTTTTGGAACACATATTAATATTTTTATAAAGTTATAGGTGATACCTATATCCCTCTCTAATTCATTGGGTAGTGAATCGTATCTCATGAGATTTAAATGGGAAATAATTTTATTTTTTTGGTCTGTGATGGAAAACAAGTCAATGTGCTTGATCCATAATGGGAAGGAAGATGATGTGCTATATTTGTTAGGAGAAACCGGTGATGAGGAATGATCCTAGATTATTTGTAATTAAACATGACATACTAAATATTTTATATACTTATGATGATTTTACACATAATTATGACCTGAACTTATAGTTCATGATTGAGTTATGATGAAATTTTATTCTTATGGTTCTTGTCTTCTAAAATGTTAATGTTTAATGTTATAACTCATGTTTATATCACATTACAAGTTGTTTATGAAGTTTTGATATTATTTTCCAGTTCACATACCTGTATCCTTATCTTATGATAGTAGAATATCATAAATTGATATATTCCATGTTTACCATTGCTAAGATTCTGAGATCATCTTTTCTTATGTTTACTTTCCCCATGTTATAAAGAAAGTTTGTATGTAAGAGTATTAAAGGGAAATATATTTATGTGAGATGTTTAAGATCATTCACTATATTTTAAGAATGTGTTCCAAGTTTCCAAAGGAATTAAACTAATATAGTCCTTATACATATATTTTTATAATGAAATGAATATTAATATATAGTGATGTAATATCTATGAATGAAAATCCAGGGTAGTTATAGTTTGTATTGAAGGAAAGGATTAGTCAACCTATGAAAACTAGAATGAAAAAAAATTAGTGAGATCCCTAGAGATATTTCTAATGATATTTCTAGGGATATATCTAAGGATAATTATATATATAGGTTACAATCCTAGATTTCTCTTAATAATTATTAATAACCTAGTATTAAACACAAGGTGTCATAGATTGAAATATTATTAGTAATTTACCAGGATTATGTGGTTATACCATTATAATTGGTGTTTCTCACACTATACTTTCATGTTTTAGTCAATGGATAGAACTCAAAGGAGCTATGTTAATGATGAATGTAGTGGCCAATTCCATGGTTGTTCTCGTGAATAAAAAAATGTTATGGGAGATGGAATACAAACTCTTATCACTATACTTACACAATATATGAATCATTCTAGACTTCCAAATGAAAATATAATGGAAAAACGTTTTTTATTCCTTCATCAGGAAAAATCTACATCTATTCAGTGGGTATTCTGGTCAACCAGTGGTTGAGTAATGGATCAATACCCATGAAAATATATTTTTGGTTCTCCAATATTCAAAACCTAATATATTTATTTTTCTCAACTATCATTTGGAAGGTTATGAAATTTAATGATATGATATTATCAAGAATATGATGAAACAATATGAAATTGACTCCATGTAAAGGGATGAGTTCAAGATCATATTAATCAATAATTACTTTCCTTGTATTCTTTGTACAAAAATGGAGAAGTAATTCGTTATGTTAAGTCAAAAGGATTATGAATTTATTTTAATCTATGAAAAACATTTTACAATACTTGAAAAGTTTGATTTTGGTATTATCATCCGATATAAAATGTTGAATGATTATTTAGTATATAAAAACTAATTCTCTGAATGGTGTTATCCATAAAACACTTCAGTTTTTTTAAATAAATTGTTTGATGTGCACTCAAAGTAAAAAATTTAAACTGGAGATACCCATAAATCTCATGGTTTTGATAAGAAATTTAACTTTGAGTCTCATGAAAACAAGAATAAATTACATGGTTGAATGGAATTCCAACAATCTATAGATCAGAAATGTGGGATTAAATATCAAGGGAAAAGTTTTAATTGAACTGGTAGGTGATTTAAATGAGTAAAGTTAGAACATAAAGCCCATTAATGTTGAAATGCGGAACATAAATCTCATGAATTTAAAAAGGTGGTGAATATGGGGGTAATTAAATAGAGAAACATTGGATTCCATCTAATTTACAACCCACAGTTTAGTGTTTTAAGAGTAATGAAAATTGTAATTAGGCTAACCAGTTCAAAAATATAAGGGTTAAATGTGGTGAAAGATGTTGGAAAACTCTTAAATCCAAAGATTAAGGGAACTATAATATGATCACTATTGGTGACATAGAGTATGGAAACAAAGTGGTGGAATTATTTTTAGTTTTTGAAATATTATTAAAGATAAAAATTTATAATTACTTTTATTGTATTATGGAATAATGAAACATCAATGTATTTGTCCACTGTAGTTTTTCCTTGAGAATTTAAGATTTTATAATAAATTTTACTGGTAACCATGAAATGTGAAAGATACATTAAGGTGATATTTTTGAAAAACACATGAATAGGGGAAGGATAATAATTAATATGATCATGATGCTGGAATAATGAAATAAATTTATGGCTGATTGTGAAAAAATAAATGGGATGGTATTGATGAACATGGGACTGATAATATGACAAGGTGTTTTATGATATCATGGATTGAGTTTATAGAACTTTTAGATTTTTGGTATGTGGAAATATTTAATTTTTTAAAGAATTCATGTTTTTACAAAGTTTATATGGTAATTTTGGTTATTACAAAGTTTTTATGGTAATGCGGGTTATTATAATGTTCCAAGAGAATACATGATAATGGTATTAACATGTTTGGTATGTTTTTTTTAAGAAGGTGATGCCTTGGTCAAAAACGACGAAATCATTATATTTATTAAAAAATAAGAAAGATTACAAGAGTCTAAAAGATGGGATCATAATACAATCTTGTTCAAGCAAGGAGTGGAGAGCAATGGAGAGGTCTTCAAGCCAAGTAATTTCCTGATTGATTCCCATGTTGGAAAAACCATATTCAACCGCATTTTATTCTTGTTAAACATGTGTGATGATAAAGTTAATATCGCTAAGCGAGCGGGAGAAATCTATCCAGCGGGTGGTGATCGGCCTATCAAGGTAGATTACGCCATTTCAAATTGCTTGGAAAATAGTCATCAAGTCACTTTCAATCCAAAGGTTATTCCAACCAATTGATTTGGAAAAGGTAATGGCATGAATCAAGCCCATCATCTCAGCTTCGAAGGAGGTGGAAATGCCACATTTACCCATGAAACAGCCAAGGATCTGGTCGTGGTGATTTCTGAAGACGATACCACATCATGCAGGTCCCGGATTGCCTTTGGAGGTGTCGTCGATATTGATCTTGATCCATCCAGGTAGGGGGGCTCGCCAGAACACCTCCAGAATACGATGCGGTTGATAGAAATTGCCTTTAATCCTGAGACGCATCAGGATCACAAAGTCATGGATGGTGTTTTGGCATCTTTCTTTTTGAATCAATTCAGCTTCTTGTATGGCAGTGAGGATCCGCATTCGGCCTGCATTTTGATTGAATGAGTAATTTTGGTGAATAAGAGTATTTCGATCATACTAAATCTCATGATGAAGCTTAGCAACCGTAGCATGAAAGAGGTTCCTGATTTGTTGAGATCCTTCCATTTCTGCACATTTTTTAAGCTGATCTTTGACAGAATTAAGCATCAACCATCTACAGTAAAAAATGCCAAGAATATAGTTCCACAGAGCAGAAGCAGTAGCACAAGAGAGAAAAAGGTGGTTAGTATCTCCCCTGTACTGATTACAGATTTTTCATTTCGAACAGAACTGGATGCCAAAATATTGGAGGCAATTTTCATTGGGTACTCTATTGTGCGCAAGACTCCGTATAAGGTTGAAATGTGATGGATTTATCCATGGTTTGTAGAAGTGTTTTATCCAACTATAGTCGTTTTCTGAGTTGCAAGAAAGTTGGATGAGTATTTAGAGGTGAATTTTTCATAATATAAATATTTATCCATATTGTATAAAATCTTATAAAAATTTTGTTGTGATGATAACTAGAGATATAGGGAATGTGTTAGATTCCCATTATAAATCTTATGATCCACTTGCTCTTCAATCATTACAATTAAACTTCATATATTCTTGGAATAAGAGAAAAATTGGAAATTGATTAATGAACAATAAAGGGTGAGGATGTCCTAATATTATGTAAGTATATCTTATTGTAAAAAAAATTAAACTTTAGGAAAAGAAACTTGCAAAATATTATTCCAGAGCCATCATTTTATATTAATCAAATGGTCTCTTATATCATCATAGATTTATTGTTCTAAGATTATTAAATTTAAAATGACCATGTTCTCCATCACTCTCTATTAAATATTAATCATTATATTTCTCTTACATTTCAAGACATTCACTTTTCACCAATGTTCTCATAAGTGAAAACCTAGTTATGAGTTACTTTGGTAGACCATTATGTTTCCAAATTTTCCTTTTTAATGGGAGTTTTTGTTTTCAAATTTACGATGTGGGAACTTTGAAGTATTAAACCGTTGATAACCCAAATGAATTTTGAGGCTAAAAATCATTTTAAGGGGGTAGTATATAAAACCCTGATATTTTCTAAATTATTTTTT
The DNA here is from genome assembly GCA_963277665.1 of Viscum album. Classification (NCBI taxonomy): domain Eukaryota; kingdom Viridiplantae; phylum Streptophyta; class Magnoliopsida; order Santalales; family Viscaceae; genus Viscum; species Viscum album. The sequence goes on from OY728151.1 coordinate 315,070,061, forward strand.
TTAAATTAATTTATTATTTTATATATTTCTAATTACATGCAATGTTGAATATAGCTTGTGGAATTCATTCATTGTATGCTACACTAAATTAAGTTTGTGTTACACACAAAACCGACTTAGCCTACATTACATGAAGTGTCAAGTTTCTAAGAAAAAAAATTATTATTATAATTATATAAATTATAAACTATTTTTAATAATGATAGGTATGAATAGAAAAAACTTAGTTATAGAATTACGGTTTATACTTGTAAACCCCCATTCAAATTAAGGAAATATTTTTCTGAAAAAAAACTATGTAAATACACACAGGTGTGTTTTATACAAATAAAATAAACCAATAAATATCTTTGTGTTATATAACTAATATATATATATAACATTAAATATACTTAATAATATTTCTACTATATTTTTTCTAGACATGATATAAAAAATCCATTTTTATACTTAAAAGATGTATTTTTCGAAAAAGTATTTTTTTCCACCTTTTGATAGCACAATTATTTTAAATATTGTTTTTGACACTTTTATAAATTTCCTATTACAGAATAAACTTTTTATTTGATATTGAGACATAAAAATTTACTTTGTTTTGTTTTTTTTTTTGTATTTTTATGATAAGATTCATGTTTTGATGAATAGTGAAAAATACTATATTTTGATTGAAAACAACTATTTCGTCTAAATAATTTATAGTAATGAGTAATATTTTTTATTTATTTTAAAGTATAAATGGATAAATTTTATTTCATTTAATCAAATTTATGTCATTAGAATAAATTTTATATTCAAATTGGATATAAAAAATCCAAAATTTTGAACATTTTTACTTTAAAACATTTTGTTTCATCACATATGTGGGATTAATTTTTAATTAATTTATTAAAATTCTCTGAATTAAATTTATAAAAATAGATTCCATATTTTTAATTATATAGCTAAAATTTATTAAATTGTTCCATTTTATTTTTGGACAATATGTATAGAAACTTTAGTTTATTTTATTACCACATTTAACGATTACACGAGTAATTAAGGATAAAAATAATATTATAAATATTGTAAAAATACCATAACACTTAACCAAATATTATTTTATGAATTTAATTCAACCCTTAACACATAATTATTGAAATTAAAAAATTTAATGGACACTTTTCCTTAAAAATGACTCAGATATTATTGAAATCATTGTGAGTAACAAAATGCCACTTTTTCATTTAAAGTATAACATTTTTAATAAGTGGTTAACTACTAGATATTATCAAATATTTATATTATTAAGAAATATACTATTTATATATACATCATGGAAATTTATTTTAATTTTTATTGAATAAATAATTCTCATAAATAATTATACAATGATGATACGATAATTATTTAATTAATAAAAAACCCAATAAAGTTAGATTAAAAATATTAAAATAAATATAATTTGAATTAATTTAGTTGATACACTATTTTTATAGGTTAATATAATATATTAATGTTGAATTGAATTAATTTTTTTGAATTTTTATTAATTTATGTGTATTCTTAATGTTGATATAATGAATAGTGTCAAAACTGACACTAATGTTATTTTATGAAAAAAAATCTTTTATTAAATTAGGTATTAAACATAAAAATATTAAATAATGTAAAATGGGATAAATTGAGTATAAAATATAAAAAACTTGACCATTTATGATTAAATTTATACCTTATAAGTAAAAATATCAACCTTTTAATATAGAAAAAGTTATTCTCATAGTTAAAATTAAAATAGGTGAACTAAGGGTTAATAAAAATATGAGGTTCAAAATTAAAAAAAACACTAGTAAAAATATATCAGTTTATGGTACCACCCTATCCCATTTTATATTCTAATTCCTCTAAATTTTTATATATTTTGGTTAATATTTAATTAATTGTAATTTAATATTTACAAAAATTCGAAGACTACCCCTCCCCTCTTTTGTAAAAGGTTATCTCTTATTCTCTTGTATTCACACTTAAGAACCTATTTGGTTAAGAAAAAATCTATTAAAATATTTTAAAACATTTCTCCCTTCATCCAATAATCCTTTATTTTTGGAATAAATCCAACCAAATAACTATTTTTTTTGAAAATCAATAAGAGATACCCAAAGAAGAGTTAACGTTCATTAATAAATGATTATATTTTATTGCTTAATCAAACACCATAAGTTATTTTTATTTCAATTTTATATAATAAAATCTGTATAATAAATATACTGAGATGTTTTTAAATTAATGGTTATAACTACACTCATATGCACTTCCATCAAATGGGATACATAATCATTGTTCGTGTGTGCAGTGGACTGCCGTCACGCGAACTAATGTCCTTATTTCTTCCTTTTTCTACTTTCAAGGATGGTAATAATGATGTAATTTATATTTTTATATGATATATATGATATTTATGACATTTTTATGATTTTTAAAGTATCATATAAGATATACCTTCATGATTTTAATTTTTTAAAAATATGATAACTTCGTTTGTGGATTTCTGGACTACGACATCTTCAAAGCAATGTGATTCATTCATACATTATGTGTAATTTTTAAGGATGAGTTTAGTGAAAAATATATAATATATAATACATAATAATTATACAATAATTATATTCTATATATTTCATTTACCTTATTTCTTTCGATTTGAAAAGAAAATGTAAATAAAATTTATGTGTACATATAGCCTACCGTCTCTATGAACATTGTATTTCATTTTTTAATTATATATTTTATATATTATTATAAATAAATATATAATCAATATATATTATGTTTATAAATTGTTTATAATTTCTTATATAATTAAATAATTATAAAAATTATAGGACAAAAAATATAATAAATCAAATATCTTGCGAAAAAAACACATATTACCCTAAGCGAAACATTAACATTGAATTGTTGATAAATGATTAATATAAAGTCATAATAAAATAATATATTATATTAGATTTAATAATATAATTTTTATTAAATGTATAATAAATTTATATTTATTATAAATATTTTTCTTATTAAAATTATGAGAGTCATGACATAAGGTAAGGGTTTTTTGTTTCACTTTTATTTTTATGGGACACATGAATTATGCACTACTTATTTGTTTTGTGTAGTGTATATAATTCTCATGAATGTATTTTTTGAGTATTTTCCTGAATATTATTGTAATTCTATATCCATCTAATTTTTATTTCTTTCATGCAGTATAAAATTCAACTGATTATAAAGTGGTAAGGGATTATTTCACTATCTCATAATTATTTGGGATTATTTCTTTTTAAATCATCATCGAAGAATATTTATCTACCATACCTATTTTTTCTAAAAATGATTTCAAAATGGTTTTTACTGTTCTCCTATGAATATTTGAAGTTACCATTGTTTTAATTTATACAAAATGGTTTGAAAAAAAAATTTGTGGTTTTATAAACAAGGCTCTTTGTGACTTTACAGACAGAAATATATTGAAAGAATGTTTTCATAACTTATATATAAAGAATGTAATATTCCATCATCATGAAGAATTAATGATTTGAATACTTATTTATAATAATAAAAATATATTTTAAAATAATATGTCTTCCATTATAATTGTACAGCTCTTTAAAAAATGATGTCATAAAGGAAATGATATTTTCCTCAATAATTATTTCACGCGATATTTCAAAAAACTCATTTTACTTATAATAAGAAATTATTTTATGTTACTTATTCTTTATTGGGGATATGAACTAGAGATACCATAATTATTATTTCACTAAATTGTTTTTTATGATTTCATGATATTTATGAAACATATTTTTTGTATATTAGTTATGTTATTATGAAGTGTTTGTGAAACTAAATTATTTAGATGAGTTATGATATGGTGAATGATTTATTGTCTTGTGGAACACATATTTATATTTTTTAGTGAGTGATTTGTGTGACCTATATCTATATCCAATTCATTGGTGATTGAATTGAATTTGATGGTATTTTTAAGGGAAACAAATCAATGTTCCTGATCCGGGATGGGAAATAAGTCGATGTGCTTGATCCGTAATGGGAAACAAGTTTATTTTCTTGATCTGTTGTGGGAAAAAGGTGATAAGTCCTAATATAGATGTCCAGGTAATTATATTTGACATATGAAATGGTTTCTCTACTTATGATTATACAACACATAATTATGACATGAACTTATGATTCATGATTGAGTCATGATAAAATTTTATTCTTCTGGTTGTTTAATTTTGAAATGATAATGTTTTGTGTCATGACTCATGTTTATGTCCCAGGATAGGTTGGGTATGAAATTTTTATAATATTATCTTGTTCACATACCCATATTTATATGTTAGTATTACATAATATCATAAATTGATATCTTTTATGATTACCCCTATTAAGAATATGACCTCACAGTTTCTTGTGTATTCTTTTCCCAAGTTATCAATAAAAGATTTAAGTAGGAGTACTGAAGGGAAAGATCTTTATGGGATATGTTGAAGATATTTCCCTAAATTTGAATAATTTTTTACATTTTTCTAAAGAAAATAATCTATTATGATGCTTAGGTATGTATTTTTATAATGAAAGGAATATTCATCTAAAGAGATATAATATCTATGTATCAAAATCCTAGGCCATTATAGTTATCATCTTATATCATGATTTGATGTTCATGTTATTAATCATAATCTATTTTATGTATCCTTTTTATAAATCTTTACTCACATGTATTTACTTTCCTCATGATATTATTCGGTTAATATATTACTAGGTTTTATAGATCATCCTTTTTTTATATATGTCCCTAGGTTATCCAATGTAGTATTAAAATATCGATGGAATATAGTGGATTTTTATATATTTTAAATTATATTGTTATATCCATCTTCATGTTATTATTATTTTTACCTAATTTCCAAAAGACCCTAGGCTTCATGACCTTCTTATAAATGCATTAATTGTGTTTTTATTTAATAAATCAGGAATTAAAGTGTATAAAATACAGAGATTATTATAGTTGTTATCTAAAGAATGTATAGTTATTATGAGGATTAAGATTATAAAATCTTATTGAAAGAATAATGGGTTATAATAAACATAGAAAAACCTCAGAAAATTATGGTAAATTATAGATTAAGTGGTTTCCTAGAAACAAAATCTCTATTTGGATAATTAAAGTGGATGTAGCTATGGAACTATTGAACCAAGTGGTAATAACCCATAAAATAGAGCGATTAGAATTAACTCAATTGTTACTGGGTGTATGAGAAATATTCCTTGTTTCACACTAGGTTTGGAACTCTTGGTCTGTACACTTTGTTAGAATCCCAAGCTCCCTGTAAACAATTATAAGGAGAAAAAATGACGAAAATATTTTATGTAACTAAATACATCATGGATTACTTAGATTCAAAACTAGAAATTAATAGGTTGAAGAATAAATTTCATTTATGAGTTATCCCTTCAGTACACATAGTTTCACTTTCATATGTTTAACATATAAAATATTATCAACCATAATTTTCTATTTAATTTAGTCAATGGATCGATATACAATGAAGAAAGTCAACAAGAAATTTGAGGGAAAATGTAATTAATACCCAAATGATATACCCATCCTAATGGGATAAGGAGTTTAAAATTCATAAAAACAATTTCTCAAATAAAAATTGTTTTGAATATAAACATGAATCAGAATGAACACCCACATCCCCCTAAGAAATAAAAAGTTGTAATTGAGACCGTTATCAACAAAGTCTTCCAAATTTTAGTGGATATTACAATACATCCATCAGGGGATTTTCTAAAAACTCTTTTCAAATGATCTAATCCATCCTTAAATGTTCTAAAAATAGATGGTTAGGCTTCCTATTTACTTTATGGAGGAAGAAGATAATAAATGGTGGATTTTTATAATAAAAATATGAAGCTTGAGGATCATATCAAAGTGATGTAGTGGAAAAAATTCTGGAAGAAAGTATAAAATAAATATTTTCCTCACACTATCCAATTTAAAATGGATAGGTATTTATTTGGATTCAAGAAAAATGAAGATGAATCAATTTGGGTGTATGTGTAAAACATCACTATAATTTCATGATAGGCCACTGGATTTGTCATTAGCCCCAAAATTAAAGTTGAATATTTTTTTAGTGAGGTAACGCTGAGTCTATGAAATTATTTGCAAATCAAAGAATTTGAATACTATGATTAAATTGTAAGATGTTCCCTCAAATTCAAAATAGAGATTAAAAAACATGATAATCACATGGGTCTAAAGATAGAAAGTTGATAATGGATTTCCATTACAGTGATGCAATGGATAAATTCCATATAGAATAGAAATTACCCTATAAAAATTTCTATAAGTGTGGGAAGAATCTTCTCCAAAATTACCTAAAGTGTAAAAGAAAATGATTTTTGTATGGGAAGAAAGGTAACATAACTAGTGAATACCAACACGAAAAACCCACTAATTTGATTTAAGAAATTAATTTTAAAGATAATCCCCACCCTAAAATCCAATTTTTCAACTTCAAGGAATGAGTACACTATATGAATCAATGCTCTAAGACAAGGTTTTGTAGATGATAACTACTGAAAATAACCTACATGTCCTAGTGATGAATGGTTATATTACCACATCATAACTACTGAGGTGGATCCTGGTAGAGAAGCGGCAATAGGTACACCAGTTATTCATTCAAGGATACCAAATGTACTATTTTATTCCACTTTATATTCTTTTATATAACAAAATTTTGTATAAATACATAAACTCCACCTCAAAAACAAGGAATTTGAGTTATTTATGAACATAGGAAATGGTTTAATTATTAAGTCTCAAGCATGTAGATTATCCCCTATCAAAAATTTTTGTCCCAATTTCCTAGAGATATTTGTTATAATTTCTTTATAAGAATTATATTCAATTTTGGGGATGGATTGTATTTACTTATATAGATACAAAATTAATTTTTATGATAATTAAATCACCTTATATATTGAAAATATCCCTATAAATATATAGAAGTGCAAGTATGAGGATAAATATCCTTTGGAATCATCATATCAAAAATGAATATTATTTATTTATGAGTAAGAAAATCTATCTAAAATAATTTAGACTAAAAATAATATAACCCTTTATTAGATTACCATTACTATAGAATACGTTAATGTGTTTACCAATTAATTTTCTAGTCTCCCTCCCCGATAAAATGTTGATTTCTTGATAAAAATTATACTTATATATTTTACAATATCCAAGACTCTATATAGAATGGCCAATATTGAACTTAAATATCTGAAAAAGTATATATTGTGGAATCTAAATAAAAGGTTTATATACTCAAGTTCTTCATTTTGGGGTGCACCAATCCTTTTTCCAAGATGATGGATAGATCAATGTGAATCTTGATTATTTATCATGAGGTCAATAAGATCCTAAGAATGAACAAGTATTTTCTACCACATATTGATTAATTGTTAAATCAACTATTTGGATACTAAAAATTCTCCAAGAATATTATATCAGGATATTATAATGTAAAGGTAAAGATGGATAATATCCCCAAGACTAATTTTCGTACAAGGTATTGATATAATGAGTTCATAAGGATGTCATTTTGACTAACTAATTCCCTACGTATCCTTATAGAATTTATTAATATATATTTTAGGTATTAAATTGACATATTTTATTTATTATTAATATATAATATTCTTATATATTTCAAAATAAATGAGGAACATGATCATCATTTGAATGATGCACTGAAATAATTATGAGAGGAAACATTATATGTGAAGTATTGTAAATTCAAGTTATGGATGGAGAAAGTAACATTCTTGTTTAATTTTATCACCAAAAAAACATATATGTAGATCCTTAAAAAATAGAAGAAAATTAATTATTTCCCATACCAACATTAGTGACGAAGATACATAGTTTCCTTGTCTTAACTGTGTAGTATCATCGACTTTTGAGAAACTTCTCATGACTTTGATACACCAAAAACCAAGATAACTCAGAATAGAATCAATGTTTTATAGACTAATGAATGTGAGGAGAGATTTAAAGAGTTAAATAATATGACAATAACTTCCCCTTTCTCGCATTACCCACTAGTCGGGAAGTATTTTTGAACAAAAATAATTCATCTAAAATGGGATCGGGTTGTGAACTCATTCAAGTTGATAAAGTGGTTGCATATACCTACAACCAATTAATGATCCATGAGAATAACTACTGAACACATGATCCATAAATATCTATAATGAACTTTAGATTGAATATTTATTGAAATAATATATATGGAAGGAAGTGGGACATATAATCATATCATAAAATCTATGAGTATATATTAACAAAAAGGATCTCAATTTGTAACAATAGTGGTGGTTAGAGTTGATCAAGGATTATAATTATTCAATACACTACCATCCTAGGAATTTAAAAAAATGGCAGATTCTCTAAGTATAAATGATCCCAAAATCCTATAAATTATGAGGCATGAAAGGTATTTAATATTCTTTTAAATGAAAAGGATATATAAGGAAACAATTAAAACATCATCAACCAAGATTTCTAAAAAAACATCTGAACCTTAAATTCAAGTGAGAATCAAAGAGGCCTAAAAAGATGATGAGGAGATAAAAAAGTATCAAATATTATGTATTTTAACTTCGATAAATATATATTTATATGGTTTTGAAACCAAATATGTGTCCCATATAAAATATATCTAAAGTGGAAACTTTTGTATGATGTTCATATCTCGTTTGTCTCTACTCATCCAGGAAGAAAAAATATGTATAGAGATCTAAAGAAACAATTCTGGTGGGATAACATAAAGAGGGATATTATAGAATAATAATTTGATACTTCTTATACTAACAAGTTAATATTTAATGATATAAATATAAGGTTACGATGAAACCATTTTCTATACCAGTATAGAAATGGGAAAAATAACACGGTATTTCATCATAGGACACCCCAATACATCTAAAGGTAATAATACCATATAGGTGGTAGTAAATCACCTAAAAAGTAAGTTTATTTAATTATTATGAAGGAAAATTTATCCCTTGACAAACTCACCAATATATACATAAGATAAGTGGTAAGACTGTATAGACGTCCACTATCTATTGTATCTGATCAAGTTTTTAGGTTTACCTCATGGTTCTAGAGAAACATTAAGCAATTATTGGATACAAATTTGTGTTTTAGTACATCTTATAACCCTAAAAGGTATTTCCACGGTGAATAAATCATTTTAACTCTATAGGAAATTTTTAGATCTTCTATAATATATTTTTTAAGATATTGGGTTCAGTGCCTCCCCCTAGTGGAGTTCTCATATATCAATAGTTTCCATTCTAGAATTCCAAGGAACCCTATGAGGATCTATATGGGAATTCATGTTGGTGTTTTATATGCAAGGATAAAATTTGAGAGTGGAATATGATGAGACTTGATCTTATTTAAGTCAATATAGATAAGGTTAAAACTATTGAGCATCATAAGAAATCCCCAAAAATCAAACAAAAAAATCAATGAATACAATCATCGATGATACCTAGAGTTTGATGTTGAAGATAAAGTGTTTGTTTGTACATATCTATGAAATGAATTCATGATTTTTTTGTAGTAGTTAAACCTAATTCTAATATATATCAGTCTATTTGAGATCTGGGATCGTATCGAAGTTGTTCCTAGTTGAATATAAATCCAAAATAACCTATCTCAAGTGCATGATGGGTTCCATGTATCCCTCTTGAGTAATTACATACCATGCACCTCACATGTACTAAATATAGAGGTGGTACCATTGGAGAAAAATAATTCATGCAAGGAGAAGCTGATTAATATCTTAGATCGTAGAGAACATGTTCTACGAAACAAGACAACTCTCCAGGTATAAGTTATCTGGAAAAAAACATCAGTTTGAAGAAGAAACAAGGGTATTAGAGGAGGAAATGAAATAGAAATACCCTCATATTTTATAGTGTATGAAATGAAAATTTGAGAGTGAAATTTATAAATTGGTGAATAATGTAATGATGAAAACTTTTTTAAATTTAATTCTATTTTAAAATGAATAAATTCCTTATTAAGTTAAATAGTCATAGAAAACACAAGCGCAATTATGGCTATTTTGGAATATTACGTCATGTTATATTTCAATGATAATTAATAATCATAACCATTGATAATATAGTCATTATATAGTGATCATTAAGATTAGTATATTAAGGTTTACGAAGAAATCTAATCGATGTAGATGGAAGAAGCGATGGCCTCAGCCAGTAGGATCATTCCCTATGAAGCCCATTTATCACAGCTTCCAAGGATGATGGAATCACAAGCCTTTCCCTGGACCAATCCCAACTCGAGATTAAATAACTAAAGCATGAGTGAAAATGTTTATGGGAGAAGTTCAAGATTATTTAGATCACATCCCATACCATTTTCATTAAACCACCTCAAGAAAGTGTCACTATCAACACATTTCCCTTATGGCGTATGTGGGTGTAATTATATAAGGACTCAGCCTTTTTACATAACATAATGTTGAATTTAGTCAAAAACTAACTTCCTTTCACATTGAGGATAATTTAATGTTTATATATTTAGAGAATTGGGACATATTACATTCATAACATTACATATTAATACTGAGTTGATACCATAAAAACGGTATTCATTTCTTCCTAAATATAATACATTTCAAATAAAACATGATTTCATTGAAAAATATTCATAACTTTTAATTTGGATTCCTTATTTATCTCAAACATACATATAAACTACAAAAGTCATTTAAAAACATGGGATGATCACAAAAATTTCAGTAAAGGGGTATAAAAAGGAAAGAACACATTAGTCATGAATACTTGTAGCATGTGAAATCATTTTCAAAAAGACATACTTTTCACCCATATAAATTTACTTTGTGAAACTTGAGATTTACATGAGATTTCCACCAAACATATAGAACATAAATAGAATCATTAAGGTATCTTAGGGAATTACTTACATAATCTTGTAACCCTCTTGGCTACTTTATAAGTTGTAACCCTCATGGATACCCTACAATTTGTGTAACCATCACAGTTACACTTGGAGTAACCACACAGCTGAACTCAAACATACACATACCCAATGCATTACCAAGGGATATAAGTCTCAAACTTCATCATAAAAAAATTCCTAGGAATTTTAAATCAATCATACAACATGAATAATTTCATACAAGCATTGCCTTTTAATTTCATAAAACAAAATTTTAAAAGAGGTTTTGTTAAAGCAAAGTCCCTTATAAATATCATATAATTGAATAGGGACTTAATAGTGTGGATGTAATAGGTATATAGACTTTAAATACACATAATTAACCATAATATAAACAAATTTAATTAAAAAATGTTTTTAATACCATGTAAACATTAAAGTAGAAGGTTAACCCAAAGAATGGAAATTGGGTTAAGAATTCCCATAGATAGGGTTTGTCTTACTCCAAACTTGTTTAAACCACATTAATAATGGTCAAAATAGTGTTATTAATATATTATAAAAACAAATTAATCATTATAATATCTTATATTATCATTTAATTGCATTATTTTACTCTTTAACTATTAATATTTTGTTACTTCCATTGATTTGGGTGCATTCTTCACATGATATTCATGGATGATTTGTATTTGATTTTTTTTGTATAAAAATTAAATTAAAAAAGTGGAATGAAATGATATTAAATTTTTTACATAATATATAATGATACCATAAATAATTTTTTATCATATATGATGATGGATCATTATAAAACACATTAATAACGTTGGTTTAGATCATTTTTGGTGGTTCCTCAATAATCAAGAACTTCTATCATTATATAATTTAATGTAATGTATATAATTTCATTCTAGAACATGAAATAGGTTAAAAAATACACATTAAATTTATATTAAACCACTAAAATGGTTTTATGATCAGATTTGAAGGTTTTAATGGATATTACAGACACATCATCTACAATTTTGGTAAATCGGCACATCGAGGCGGGTGTTTTTATTTTTAGAGCAAGAGGGAGACGGAAGAAAGTAAGATGATGAATGTTTTACATGAACATGATAAAAAATATAATATATAATATTAAATAGATTTAATACCTCTGAGATAAGTGTACGGAAAAGGGTATAATAAAAGAAATGAATTGGAAGGAAAACACATGAAAACAGAAGAGGATTTTTACCTCTTGATCTCTTCTCCTTGAGATCCTCCATAGGTTTGGCATTTTGGTGAGAAACATAGATCTAGTACATGAAGAAAAAACTAGGGGAGGGTATTTTTTAGAAAATTTATAATTTTTAAGGCTTGTGAGGTGTGAGAGGTAGAGGAGAATGAGGGTGGTATTTATAGTGGTGGGGAGGAGGAATTTTACAGTATTTTGATCATTATTTTAATATTTTTTCTTAAGACTATAAATAGTCTTCAATCATGAAACCCTAAATAGTAATAATGGCATGTTATTTCAAACCAAGTGGGTTTACATCAGCCTTGAATCACCTATGATGCAGTGAAACATGTATTTAGCATTTATCGTAATTTATCATATTTTATTATTCATCGAAAATTCATGAGTTTCAGAAAAATCCCAATAATACACCTTAACCATTTTTAGACATGTAGAATTAAAAAAAATATATAAATTATTTTAAAATAATATTTTAAATATTATTAATTCAATTTTTAAATAAAATAATAGTTTATTCAAAAATATCAGTTCTAAATCTATAACTCGTTTATTTATCGCCTTGAAAAATTAATCAACATCACATTATCTTATAACCTTAAGAAAATAATGTAATAATATGATTTACTATTCATAATGGTCATATTACTATTCATATTACTATTCATCAGGGTATGTCATTATTTATCAAAGAACAAGTTGGTTCTATCAGACTCCAAATAACTTACTAATCACAGCCGTAGATAACCATTTTTTAAAATTCAAATCATAGAAGCAGAAAAATCATGTTTAAAGGAGAGTTATAAATATCTACTTGGGAAAATGTTTCATTAATTTCAATTTATTTTGAAAAACATCGTGTGTTACACTATCCCCACCTTTCATAAATTGAATCCTCACAATTTTATTTACTTAATAAACAAGTGAGGGTATCTATCCCTCATATAATTTTTAGACTCCCTTGTTGAGTCTTCAACCGTGTGGTTTCTCCACAAAACCTGTACCAGGTGGATTTCTATATTCCATAATACTTATTCCCTTAAATTAAGACTCTGAACTGGTTTCTCTTCATAAGAAAGATTCTCTTCCAACTGAACTACTTTTAGGCTCAAAAAATGAGATGAATATGGCACATGATCCTCAACATCGAAACATAAAACAAAATTGGGTACCTAAGACAAACTCAGAGGTAAAGATACTCGGTAGATGACTGGTACAATGTTCTCTAGTATTTCATAAGTTCTAATGAACTGTTGACATAGCTTTCCTTTCTTACCAAAATGAATAACACTTTTCCATAATGAGATTCTAAGATAAACATGATCACCTACCTCAAAATAAAATTCATTCCTCCTATTGTTGGCATAACTTTTCTGCCTGCTATGAGCTGTCCTCAATGATTTTTGGATCATCTTCACCTTCTCAGCCACTTCCACCACTAATTCTAGTCCCATTAACTTCAATTCCCCAACTTCATCCAACAAATATGTAGTTCTACACCACTTCCCCTACAATACCTCGAAATGTTCCATTTTTATACTGGAATGAAAACTATTATTATAAGAAAAACCAACTAAAGAAATATGATGATACCAACTTCCCTAGTAGTCCATTGAACAAGATCTTAGCATATCCTACAAAGACTAAATCATTCATTCTGACTAAACATCTGATTGAGGGTGAAAATATGTAATAAAATTTTATTCTATACCCAAGGACTTCTAAAGGCCTTTCCAAAATTTTGAAGAGAACCTAGGATCTCGTTCAGATATAAGGGAAATAGGAACTCCATGTAACCTAACAATATCTTTGAGGTATAGTAAAAAACTCTTATCCAAAGACATTGTATCTCGAATTGAAATAAAATATGTAGATTATGTCATCTGATCAATAATAATCCAAATTGTATTGTTTCCTTGAAAGTATTAGGTAGCCTTCCAAGAAGTCCATAGATATATTCTTCCATTTCCACTCCGGAACTGGTAGTGGCTGAAGTATCCCCTATGGTAACTGCCACTCTACTTTAACCTTTTGAAATGTCAAACATTTCATGGTAAAATATTCAATATCTATTTTCATTCCATCCCACCAATAACACTCTTGAAGGTCTTAGTACATCTTAGTACTACTAGGATGAACTGAAAACATAGAACTATGAGCTTCACACAACAAATCATTCTTCAACTAGGAATCAAAAGGCACACACAACCTTTTACAAAATCATAAAACACAATCTTTATCATGGTTAAATTATATAAACTTACTCATTTTATCCTATTATACCTTTTTTGTACCTCACTATATTCCTTCTGCAGTTTCTTAATTCTGTCTAATAATGTTGACTACACTAAAACTTGAAACAAAATAGTTATATTTCCTGCACCAACAACATCTGATTCAAAATTCATTAAATCATTAATCAAGGGATGGTGTTCCAAATGTAACATGGTTAATGATGCATGATGCTTCTGACTCAAGGAATATGCCACTTTGTATGATTTTCTTAGATGGTAATTGATCATGCAATTATAATCCTTTATCAGTTCAATATATCTTCTCTGCCTCATGTTTAATCCCATCTAAGGGAATATATACTTCAGACTTTTATAGTTAGTGTATATTTGACATTTGGATTTGTATAAATGATGCCTCCAAATTTTCAAATAGAAAACAATAGCTTCCAATTTCAAATAATGTGTGGGATAATTTAACTGATGAGGTTTTAGTTGTCTTGAAGCATAAGAAATTACCTAATCATTCTACATCAGAACACAACCAAGTCCCTTCAATGAAGCATCCCTATAGATGAAAAACTCACCATTTTGGGAAGGCAAGGACAAAACTAGAGCATTCAGAAATCTCTTCTTATGTTATTGAAAACAAACATCACATTATTCTATCTAAATAAATTTATCCCATTTTATTGTTATCTTAGTTAGTGGTCCAGATAACCATGTAATGTTTTTAACAAACCATCAGTAATAACCTTCTAATACAACAAAACTACAAATCTCTATAACATTTTTAGTTCTTGTACATTCATCAACCACTTTTGTTTTGGTATGATCAACTGTTATTATATACTTATTTATAATGTTCCCAAGAAAAGAAATTGGTTACAATCAAAAATCACACTTTTTGAATTTTCCAAATAGTTTTTCTCTTTAAGGTCTTAAAAACAACCCCTAGATGTTTTTTTCTGCTCCTCTTTACTCTTAGAAAATACAAGAATCTCATCAATAAACACAGCCACAAAATTATCCAATAACTCATGAAATATTCTATTCATAAGATCCATGAATACATAAGGTGCATTAGTTAACCCAAACGGTGTAATAAAAAATTCATATTTCTCGTATCTAGTTTGAAAAACTGCCTTTAGGATGTCATCCCCTTTCACCATTAGCTGATAGTATCCAGATCTCAAGTAAATCTTGGAAAAGTAATGAGCTCCCTAAATATGATCAAACAAGTCATCGATATGAGTTAAATGATAGTTTTTTTAAACAGTGATGTTATTCAAGGCTCTATAATCAATGCAAAGTATCATATGACCATATTTTCATTTAATAAAAAAAGGGGGAACCCCGTGGTGAAGTTCTAGGATAAATAAATCCTTTATCAAGAAACTCCTGCAATTAATTTTTCAATTCAATAACTTCCATTTGAGACTTTCGATATGGGGGTTTTAAAATTGTATTATCATCAAGAACTATGTCAATTGTGAATACCACTTCTCGATCAGGTCGGACATTAGGTATACCATCAGGAAAAACACCAAGGTATTCATTTACCACTAGCATGATGTTAATCTGAATAGTTCCCTTTATTTCAACAATATGAGTAGGATAACATTAATTTCAATATTTCATAAGCGTTTCATCTTCTTGATATATTATCGATTGTATGGGTTCGTTCTTATATACAAATTGAAACTCTTTCTGAAAAACAACTTCTTTAGATCTACAGTCAATCTTGGAATGATAAATAAAAATCGAATCCATTCTCAAAATGATATAAACCTCTACTATGGAAAAAACAATAAGGTTTTTAGGTAAATTATATCCATAGAACAAAATAGAAATATTCTTATAATTTCTATTTTCCATAATTTTTACCCCTTTTTCTTTAAAAATAAGTTCTACCCTCATTTTGTGAGAAGATATTTTCAATTTACCAAAAACTTTCCCAGAAATAAAGAAATGTATAGACCCTATGTCAAAAAAAATAGAAAAATCTGAGTAAAAACACAATGTACCTAAGACAACTTCATTGGATAGCCCAGAATCTTCTACCACTGTTGCAAAGATCTCACTATACCATTCTTCTTATAGTCTAGATTTTTTACAACATTTAGATATCTATTTGGGTAGGAATTTTCATAATGACCCATCACTCCACATTTAAAACACTCAACAATTTTCTTATCAGTATTGTTATTAGGATCATTTTCACTATAATCTCAGTCCATATGTCTAAACTTACTACACTGAAAACACTTCCCAGTTTTTGTAAGTCATTCCCTAGGGTGCTTTTTCCACACTTTTGACATATTTGGAAATTATACTTTCTTAACATCATATTTATTTTATTGATTATTACCCATTAATATCAATCTGAACCTATTATTCTCCTTATTGTCAAAGTTCATGTAATTATCAGCAAACTCCATCTCTACCCTCTGAGCACATTAGAAAAGTTTCTCATAACTTTTTAATTCAAATGAGGCTAATTCCCTTCAATTCCTTGGATTTAATCCTGAGTAAAAGTGGTTGATTTTTCTATCAAGATCACGAATAAGTTTTGGAACATACCTATCTAGTCGAGTGAAGTTCACTTCATACACAACCACTAAATCTTCTTCTTTCTACTTCAATTTAATGAATTTCTTCTACATCTTAAGTCGCACCATCTTAGGAAAATATTTTTGAAGGAAAATAATTTTAAATTAATCCCACTCTAAGACATCAATATCCTCTATATCCCTAAATTTTTTGACCATTGACCGCCCTGATCAACTTCACCGTCAAAAAAATAAATGGAAAGACTTAACTTTTGATTATTTAAATAGCCCAAAACATTGAATATATTTTCAGGGGCCTTAATATATCCTTCATCCACTACTAGGTTGGAAGATTAATTAGAAAAGGGATGGTGTTGCCTCATAAAATATTTCACTATCATCATGTTCTATTTTGGTTCCTCTGGTTTTTTTCTTGCATGAATTCCACCACAATTTATTGCATATTTTAACTGAGCCATTACTATAACTAACTACTTGATTCCAATCCCTACCATTTCATGATGCAGATTCATAAGGATATCATTATGTCAGTGCCTCTTCTCTTCACATTCACTATTTCTTCTGTGAAAAACCATTCTAAAAAACATATCTTAGTCAAAGAAGTTTGTTAATATTTAAATTCAATATCATTTCAAATTAAACATAAACTAACAATCATTTATTTTATTTTTTTAACATAATCCTAACCCATAAAATTATTTAAACCATCCTCTTATACCAACTATAAGGACCTATACTTATTACATTACATAATCTTGAATTTAGTCAAGAACTCACTTCCTTTAACATTGAGTATCTTTTCAAGTATAGTGATTTATAGAATTAGGACATAATAAATTCATAATATTACACAATAATATAGAGTATATATGATGAAAATAGTATTCATTACTTCTAAAATATAATACTTTTCAAATAAAACAATATTTCTTTGAAAAAACTTCATAACTTTTAACATGGATTCCTTATTTGTATTACACATCCTTATAACCCGTGGAAAGAATTTAAAAACATGGGATAAGAACAAAAAGATCAGTAAGTGATATAAAAATAATGAAATAATACATTAGTCATGAATACTTGTAACGTATGAAATCATTTTCAAAAAGACATACTTGTCACCCACATAAACATACTTTGTGAAACTGGAAATTTTGATGAGATTTACACCAAACATATATAACATAAATAGAAACATAAAAGCATATTGGGGTATTACTTACATAATCTTGTAACCCACTCAGCTACATTATAATTTGTAACCCTCATGGTTACATTAAAATTTGTGTAACCATCGCAGTTACACTTGGAGTAACCAAACAGCCGACCTCCAACATACATAGACCCAATGAATTGGGGGGAGATATAGGTCCTAAATTTAATCATTAAAATTTTATAAGGACCATAACACAAACATAAAACATGAATAGTTCCATAAAAATATTTCTTTAGAATTTTATAAAATTGAATTTTAAAAATGGTTTTTTAAGAAAAGTGCATTATAGATATCATATAATTGAAGAGAAATTAATAGTGTGGATTTAATATCTATATAAACTATAAATACACAATATTAATCATAATATAAAAAAATTTCATCAAAAAAACAATTTTAATTCCACGTAAACAATGAAGTAGAAGGTTTACCCAAAGAATGGAAATTGGGTTAAGAATTCCCTTACCTCGGGTTAGTCTTACTTAAAACTTATTTAAAGCATCTATATAATTGTAAAAAGAGTGTTATAAATATATTTAAGAAACATATTCATCTTTATAATATCTTATATAATCATTTCATTACATAATTTTACCCTTTAATTATTAGTATTTTGTTTTTTCCATTATTTTGGGTTTGTTCTTTACATGATTTCCGTGGCCAGTTTGTATTTGATTTTATTTTCGTATGGAAATCAAATTCCATAAGTGGAATGAAACAATATTCAGATATTTACATATTATATAATGATACAATAAGTCATTTTGTTATCAAATATGATGATGTATCATTAGACAAAACATTAAGGATGTTTGTTTAGATCGTTTTTTTGGCGGTTCCACGATAATCATGTACTTCTTTCATTATATAATTTCATTACAAGCATAGAAGTTCCTTAAAGAACACTGAATATGTTAAAAAATAAATTTTAAATTTCTATTAAATCATTAAAATGATTTAATTATCATCTTTTAAGGTTGTAATGTATATTGCAAACACATCAGCCACGGTTTTGGTAAATCGGCACACCGTGGATGGTGTTTTTATTTTTAGAACAAGAGGGAGAGGAGTGGAAGGAATATGATGAATATTTTATATGAACATGATAATATAAATAATATATAAGATTATATATATTTCATAAATCCTAGATAAGTGGATTGAAAGAGAGTATAATAAAAGAAAGGAATTTGAAGGAAAACAAGTGAAAAGGAAGAGGATTCTAACCTCTTGATCTCTTCTCCTTGAGATCCTTTCTAAGGCCTTTGTTTTATGCCTTTTAGTGGTTCCAAAAGGTCTAGGACGTGGGGAAGAACCTTTTTTAGGGTATTAACAATAAAATAGACAATTCTCAAGGCTTGTGAGGTGTGAGAGGAAGAGGGGAATGAGGGTGATATTTATAGTGGAGGGGAGGAGGGATTGTCCATTATTTTATTCATTATTTTAATTTTTTTTAAGACTATAAAATTTCTTGATTCATATGACCCAAAATAGTAATAATTTCATGTGAGTTCAAACCAGGTGGGATTACATCATCCTTGAATCACCTATGATACGGTAAAACATATATTGAGCATTTATCGTAATTAATCGTATTTTACTGTTCATAAAAAATTCAAGAGTTTCATAAAAATAAAAAAATTCACCCTAACCATATTTAAAAATTTAGAATTCAAAAATGATCTCCATTTTTTGAAAATAATTTTCTAAACAGTATTAATTTAATTTTTAAATAAAATCCTTGTTTATTCAAAAATAACAATTTTAAATCTGTAACTCATTTTTTATCACCTTAAAAAATTAATCAACATCTCATTATAAAATAACCTTAAGAAAATAAAATAATGATTTGATTTAATATTAATAAGTTTCATATTACTCTTAATATTAATATTCTTAAGGGTATGATACTATTAATTAAAAAACAAGTTAGTTCTCTCAGAATCCAAATAACTTACCAATCCCAACCATAGAAGAACAATTCTTTTTTGAAATCCAAATCATATAAGTGGTATAATTATGTTTATTGTCTAATTATAACTATCAACATAGGACAAAGTTTCATGTATTTCAAAATATTTTCAAAACATGGGGTGTTACCAATAAGGTGTTTTGTATTTGGACCTTTGCATTATGAATTTATATATTTTATATTAAATTAAGTTATAATTATATTTATCCCCATTATTATTACTTTATAAATGATTATATATGAGTTTTTAAAAAATAAGACTTTCATATAAAGAGATCAAAAATGTATTTTAGGGAAATATTTAGTTTCCATTAAAAAACTATTTTGATAAATCCAATAATTTTTTAAATAAATATTATTTGAAAAAAATATTCTTTGAAAATTATATTTTTTTAAGTATAAATGATAATATAATTTAATAAATTCTAATTTAATTTTTATAATGGTCAAAAAGTTGTTAGCATTATAAAAATAATTATTTTTAGTAAAACTTATTTTAATTTAAAATTAAAAAATCTTATATTTATGAACTAATTATGATAAAATAAATATTATTCATGAAATTAGAATATCAAAATTTTCAAATGGGGTTATTTTCATAATTTTCTTAGATAGTTGATTTTTTGGGAAAATAAAATATGTTATAAATATTCATTATGTATTATGACATCATAAAAGAAAAAAATTAATGAAATTAATACTATAAAGATTATCCAATACCAAATTAATGTTTCCCATTTCAAATAATGTGTTTTTTGAAATTATTTAATTAATTTATTGATCCTTTAATGATTCCTACAAAATCTATATTGTATTTTTAGATTTTAAACTCAAATCTTAATGAACATGAATCACTTATACATAACCAATGGTGTTATTTTAATGTGTTTGGTTCATAACCTTATAAAATAATGAAAACCACTATTCATTTTCAAAGACTATAGAATACCCATGGGAAGTATTGTGGTCTTATTATTTTATTAGATAGAGTCAACAAATTCTGTTTCGAAAATAATAAATATTTCCCCAATCTTTCAATATAAATACCCACCCAATCTCTAACATATATTCACTCCAAACACATTGAATATAAATTAATTCTCCCTATTTATCTCAAAATATCTCACATGGTATTCCCAAACACTTAAGAAGCTTCTCCCAATCTTTTAGAAGCTCCCTCTCAGGGTAAGGGATCCTCTTATCCCCTTTATTCAAGGAATTTCTTTCTATTATGCCTTTTTAGTTTCAATTTTTCATGTGGGGATATTTTTTTAAACAACATTATTATTATTTTTATGTTTTACGATCAATTAGATACTCCATTTTACTCTCATTAAACCCTTTCATGAATCATTATATACACCCGTTAAGCTGCTGAAATTATCCAGTGATTTCCCATAACAAAATTGTGTATAGTAAATACCCATTCCCATTTCCAATAAATGGTATTCACCTTAATATAAATATCAATAAATTATTATGTACTTAAATTTATATATACCTTTATTCTTTAAATATGGGTATAAAAGTGGTGAAATATTCTATTATGATTTATGATCAATGAGGCACACAAATTCATGTATAAGATATGAATTTGATAGGCGGGATCGGAATTATATAGCCCTCTAATGAATTATGGAATGTTTTTATCTCATGATATACAATGTATAGTATATTGGAGGTTATCCTAAACACACAATTTTTATATATATTGGTAGTTATAATTGAATTATTTTTATGATATCATGTTTTATGTTGTTTACACATCCATATGTTTCCTTGATGTTATAATTTTATATCATGCTTCGATGTTCATTTTTATGAACCTCACCGATAGTTTTTCACCTTGATATGTTCCTTGACTCACATTTATTTACATTAATAATGTTATTCTTTTATTAATCCCTTACTAGGATTTATTTCTCACCCATTTCTTATGAACATCCCTAGATTATCTCGTGTAGTATTAGAATATTTATGGAATATAATGGCGAGTTTTTTAGATTTTAAATATTTTTTTCCCATGTTCAATTAATTATTATATATACATGATTTACTAGTGAAAATACCCATCATGATCTTTTGGGATTGTATTAAGTGTGTTTTTATGTAATAAATCATGAATTAAAGTGTATAAATCACACGGGTCTTCATACGAAATTTTATATATATATGCACATCACATGTCTTATCAAGGTACGTTTTTAAACTTACTATATCTATTTAAATCAAGAGGTATGATTTCAAACTCATCATGTGACAGGATAAATCCCATCTTGGTTAATCTCAAACTGATTACATGATAAAAAAACATACCAAAATAACCCCTGATTATCTAAGACTCGATTATTATATATGAAAGGTATAAAAGTATAGTGGTTTTCATAATAGTTATCTCACCAACCACTATTATAGGGAAATCCAAATATGAAACATCCACCCATAATATACCAAATATATAGTGAATGAAACTTCATATGTTATACATTATGGTTCATCTAGCATAAGAAACATGTTTTGTGCCTCATGAGTGTATTTTGTATCTCTATATGAAATCCAACTCATATTAACCATAAAAATTCATCATAGCCTATCATACACCATGATGAACATCAATTAGTGATAACTAAAAGGTTTACACTGGGAGGTCAAATATCATTTCACTTCATTACTATTTGTATCCAAAATGAATAAATAATAAATTTATTACTTCTTATTGTATAAAATTCCAAATTTTGTATTCATAGGATCTTTATAGAATTATAAAAATAATAATAATTTGTCTCATTATATATTACATGATAAACTTTCATACTATCCTCATATTTTATAATGTTTTAGAGTTTAATTAAACTCATTATATATCTATGAAATTTCATCCTCTTCTATAGGTGATCATCTAATAAAATAACTCCTAATAAACTCTCTAATGGGAAACATTAATTAAGTAAAATAGTATGAATAATGGTAAGACATAGGAAGCATATTCATATTATTAAATTCTTTATACATAGTATTCAAACTCCATTGCTTCACAACATCTAATTTTATGATTTTAATATATATTTTTTCCTACTCAAAACTATTTTAAGATCATATTAATCCTAATTATTCATTATATTTTTTCTTGAATCCACTTAGTAACTAATATTACTCTTTAAATTAACATTTTACCATCAAACCCTAAACCATTTAGTATATTAGGTGACATAAAATATTTATTTTAACTAGTATAATTTTTAATTTTTTGTAATTTAACTTTACAAAGTCAAAAATATAATCTCATTATCCATTTATACACTATATTATCTTCATAATATCACACTATGATTCACAAAAAACTAATATGTTAGTAAATAACTTATTTCCATTATTGGAAATATTTCATAAATAGACTACTGACATCCATATATTAAATGTAATTATTTGTTTTTAAATCATTTTTATAAAAAAATGTATTCTTTAAAATATTCTATTGATGGGTGGTGTAATATTAATTACTAATATTTTAAAAAATGCGTAGAATAAATTATTTATGATGAATAAAACTCCTTTTACCCTAGTCATATTTTAAAACTTGTTATATAATATAATGAATCATAAATCATGTGTATTAAATCCACAATCCCATATTATTTATAATGGATCATTTTTAATATACTATTTCATTTATCAAATAAAATCAACTATATTAAAATACACATCATTTATTTAGATTCATATGAACTTGATATTTTCATTTACATTGAACTCCATGATTTAACAACCCTTTTCCTATTCAATCAAATGAACACTACAATCTTAATCAATTATTTCGTTTATTTTTAACTTGTGTAAATTTAAAACAATTGTAAAATATAAATTTGGTGTCATATACCCTTAAAAATAAAATAAGTTTTCTTGATATGGAAATCCCATGGAGTTTCTAAAAAACCTTTAGGCATTATGAATAGTTCCATCCTATGTAATCAATTCCCTTTGTTTTTGAAACTCTATTAGGTTTAAATAAAAAATGAAAACTATTGGAAACATCCAATATTATATTTATTTTGTAAACCATTATAATTTTATACTTTCTACGCAACACGCTAATTTGAAAATTACATTCCCAATCGATATATTCTTGGTAATTTCAGAAAATATGGTAAGCCTTTAATGAATTCATTAAAAAATTTATAAAACTTCAAAAAATAATTCTAGAAATAAATCCATATCCATAACATGTCTTTGAAACATTAAGTGAATCATTTTATTATTCTCATAAGCATTAAGACTAAATTATTGAATAACTTTAACATTTTGTTACTAAAAAAATTGTATTTCTCTAACATATAGAGTTTTTTATTTCTTAAGAAAAGTTATTATATTTTGTATCTGTTTACAATGTTTCTTACACCCTGATTATTCATTATTTATATTGGTAAAAAATTCTTAATATAATTTGGTAATGCAATTTATATCTACAATAAAAGCCTTTATTTGGCCAGTATCATATCTTACATTCATTTAATAATGAATTTTCCAAAATGTGATCCAATAAAAATAATGACTACTTATAATTATTACATAATGTCAGTTAATAGTCCAATATCCATATTTCAATAATTGTTTGCTCACTTTATCATTTCTCTTATAACTTAGCTATTTAGGTAAGCCATCTTATCCGCCATATTAGATATGACTCTTAGATGGTTAAGAAGATAACTCTTTATCCAACCCATCATATGAATAAACTCAAATTCTATTCTTTATTAACATAATCCAAGTAGGGTTTCCTAGCTAAGTGAAACCTAAAGTAATTACTCAAATGGGAACCTTATCTTATTAGTTTCACCCATTTCTTTCTTTCCATGCATAAAATAATCTAGGTGGACCTAAATTTATCATTACTTAACTACTTGTGTGATTGGGGTCTTGAAAATCATTTTATATTGAAGTAATGTATTATATAGTATTTTGTAAGAGGATTTAATCTCAACATATTATCCTATGTTATTCCTTTTACATATATGTATAATTATAATTATTTATTTTGAAACCCTTGTTCTTTCCACATAATCAATATGTTCGAAAAAAATATTTTAAACCTTTTACAAAACTCATAAATTGTGTTTCTAAACCCAATTAAAATGAAACTATATCGATACATATTCAAATTCATCCAATACATAAGGAATTTGAAACCCACTCACTTAAATAATTATAATAATCTAAAATAAATAGTTCCTATAAGAGTAATTTATGAGTGATAGATTAGAAAGACCCACTTTTCTCTAACTTATTGAGAATTATGACTCAGATTCCCTCTTCCCAAGCCTAAATTATATAAAACAAACCTCAGTTTCATAATTATTATTAAACCTAATATGAATAAACTATAATCAAACATTAAATTCAATCTCATAAACCAATATAAACTTGAGTTAGGGTAATAGAAAACTAAATAAATTATCATACCTAACATGCAACTTCTTAAATGAATGTTTAAAAATTCATAGAATCATTTCAACTCTTTAAAAAAACATGAATATATTCATAATATAATAATTATATTAATGAATAATTAAAGTAAAAAATTAAATAAATGAACAATTCATGTATCTAAACATAATATAAACAATTTATGTTTCTTCCCAATATGAACTCTTTCATATTCTATTTTTATAAGGTATTAAAATAAATATTTGATATTAAATGAAATATACACATTTAATATTCCAATTATATTATGAAAATAGTTAACATAATATAAATATCACATATTTAATATTATGTAGACCAATATCATATGAAGTATCAAAACTATTTTTGAAATGATTTAAACAATTTCTAAAATAAAGTATTTTATTTTGAACAATTTAAATTAAATAATTATATGGAATTAATAATTTTAAAAATAAAAACTTTTATATTTTGTCTATATTCTTTTAGTTTGTAAATATTTTATAAATTACCCTTAAAATTTTAATATAAAAATTTTGTATCTAAATTATAATTGACTTTATATAACTTGAAAATGTTATTTTAATATTAATAATTAATATTATATAATATTTATTTAAAAATTATTAATGATTAATTAATTAATTAGTTGTAATAAATTTATAATTAATAAATTAATTTACACATTTATAAATTAAATAAATAGTTGAAATAATATTTTTCTATAATATATAAAAAATGAAAAATTATAAAATTTATTTCATAATTGAGCATATGAAAAACCAATGTTTTCTACTATATTGTACTCTATCATATATTCTTATATTAATCAACAACTGATAAGTCAAAATTCTAAAAATAATTGAGCCCTATCTATAATATCTAATGATAGATAATTTGTACTATGATATCCTAGTTGTTCTATGAAGGATTAACTTGGTACATGCTAGAAATTATAGATTATGACTTGCTTCTACGTAACAATAATTTAACACTTAGTGTCCTATATATGACTAACCTAGCTACACATCCATATCATCTAATAAAATATACCTTGTCTAATATAAACTCAATAGCTTTCTATCTATCCTTATGATGTAATGTTGCATAAGAGTAACCCTTAAGCAATAGGGAATTGGATTTTATGATATCTCTTATATTATAATAGTGATACGATGCTCTAATTTCCAATTAATTTTTGATTCATCATGATTCCATCATATCATATAACACTCCACATAATATTCAATAATATAAAGCAAAATTGAAAGATTTCATTTTTTACCACCTATAATAACGTATATCATAGGGAATGACCTAATCATATTCTAGGATATCGCATATCATATAGCTAAACATAGAAAAACAATAAAATCATATTCAATGATATGTTATATTACTTTAATATCTTTTCAATTATTCATCATCTTCAATATTATTTCATGAATAAAGATGTGTGGTGAGGCTTTTATACCATTGCATGAATTATAATTATCGAAAAACAATTTTTCAATCCAGAAGAATTAATTAGAAACCTCAAATCCCAAGGCCAATCATGCATGAAACAAAAATCATGAAACCAATAAATGATAAAAACTATATAGATTACAACAAATATGGTCGATAATTCATATTCATTCAAATGAATTATTTAATATCAAAAATATGTATCCATATGAATCCCTCCTCTATGATATATCCATGTTTTAAATGAACCACCTAATGCTTGAGAGGTTTCCTCATCAATTCCCATGACATTCTAGTATCTTATGTGGTAAAAAGTGAAAGTGAATGTGGCCTTTAGGGGAATCAGGAGAAGTCTTAGGCAACTCTAACTAACTAATATAATAGTTAAGAGTAATTTATATAATCATCAAGGATTCTACCTAGGCCCCAAGAATATTCTTATATATTCAAAACATTAAAGTTAATGATATTGGGTTGCAAAACTTATAACCTTCAACTGATATTATTCTCCCATATATTGAATATATTAATTTTATATTTTGTGGAATATATCACTAACATTAATGTTTAGAATTTTAATTCTAGAAAAGAATCATAACATTTTCATATAAATTTTAACATATGATTCACCACATTATGGAACTAGGATTTATCTAGGTCATATAGTATGGTAGGCTTAAGGCAGTGGCGTTAAATCTCTATTTCATGACTTATGATATACTCAAAATAATTGAATATGATTTCTTTAATTTCCCTTATGTAAACCATATAACATATATATTATACACTATTATTTTTTTCAATTTAAATCAATAGAAAATAAGTTATTAGAGAATATCTCCTTCACTTCATACCCAGTATATAGGTAGTTCCACACATGTCTTTCATAAAGAATCGTCTTCTAAATCCCAAATTTTTAAAATATAATATTAAGAAATAATTTTCTATGAGTAGTATGTAATCCACATAAGAATATAAAAGTAAAACAATTCTCCAATTAATATTCCATTTTGTAATTCCCTATATATTTTAAGGAAATTTTTTGATCTATTTTTTTATCAAACCTCTTGTACTTTATTGAATTGTGGTTATTGGAGGTGTGGGAGGGGAATTTAGGATATGTTTTTAAGTAATGTACTTGGTATCTATACATCTATCACTTTTACAGAAAACACCATGTACCAAGTGGATTAGTACTAGGTTCTGGGTGGGATTTACAGAGGGGAAGTATCTCTAGGTCATTCACTAGGTGGTCTGTTACCCTGGGGTGGGTACATGGTGAGGAAGCATATACCCAATGGAGTATAACTAGGTAACCCATAAACTTTGTCTTCGTTTTATTCTAAAATTTTAATTAATTAAATTTAATAATTATATTTTTATTAAAATTATGTTTTCCCTTCATTTTTTCCACTAGTATTCATAACCCACTAACACTTTCCATATAATTTATTCTCCCTTTTAAGTGTCATATATCCCCTATTACATACTGAAATCTAGTGTTATTTATCATTGGTGGTTTCTAAAGGTAATGTTATCACCCCTATGTGATCTATTCCATGTTTATTCTGTTGTTTCATGATATTGTATCATTTGTTCTTTTAAATTAGGGGTTTTCATGATTTTATAATTCTGACCTATTAATGTAAAATCAATTGGATTTTTTCCATGATCAATATTCTATTAAAATAAGGTAGGTGGTCCCTAACCATTCTATATTTTTTTCATGTTTCGTGGAATTTATGATGCATGGTCTCACTACCCATGTGATATTGGCCTAAAATTAAAAAAATCACTTAACTAGACCTTATTTGAGTTGGGTAAGGTTTTAAAGGACCATGATCAGACTTTATAGTGTTATAGTTTGATGCCTTGGATGTTGATAGTTATATAATTGAACTAAAATTTGGGAACATCATACTTAAAACCCAAATGGGTATTTCTCGAGTTATGTTGTTACATAAAGGACCTATTTTGGGATCCCATGACCTCCTTGCACATAGGAGAAGTGTAAAATTAATTTTTTTCAACTTGATCCTTCATTATTAAGTGATTTTTAAGATTCCTTAGATCCCTTTTTAACAATCACTAGTGCAGAAAACGATTTTTACGTCGGTTATTTTTAATTTTTTACGTCGGTTTCTAGCCGACGTTAATACGTGCGACGTTATAAATAAGGTTTTTCACGTCGGTTATTTAAAAACCGACGTCAAAAACATAAAATCGTGATGTTTATAACATCGGTTATTTTAGAACCGACGTGATAAAGGGGCCTGGAGAATGGTTTATCACGTCGGTTATCGAAGAACCGACGTGATAAACTGCCTGGACAATGGTTTATCACGTCCGTTCCTAAACAACCGACGTGATAAATAGGGGAGAGGGGGTTTATCACGTCGGTTCATATAGAACCGACGTGATAAACTATGATGAGGGTGGTTTATCACGTCGGTTCATATAATACCGACGTGAAAAACCGGGGGGAGGGGGGTTTATCACGTCGGTTCATAAATAACCGACGTGAAAAACCGGGGGAGGGGGATTTATCACGTCGTTTATTGTATAACCGACGTGATAAACCGGAGGGGGGGGGGGGGGTTATCACGTCGTTTAGTCAATAACCGACGTGATAAACCATTGTCCAGGCCGTTTAGCACGTTGGTTATTCAATAACTGACGTGATAAACCATTCTCCAGGCCCTTTATCATGTCGGTTCTAAAATAACCGATGTGATAAACCATTCTCCATGCCTCTTTATCACGTCGGTTCTAAAACAACCGACGTGATAAACCCAATTTTTTTTTAAGCAGAATGCAGTGATCTTCTCTCCACCAGAATCAACCAGAAAATAAATCAAGAAATCGTACCACAAAAACAGAAGTATATCAAAATTAAGCATGTACATAGATAACATATAAAAATTACCCACGAGACAGCATCCACCCTCATTTATACCCCATGGACAGCCCTCCCCCACCCCGTTGGAGCCCTCACCCTCATGTATACCCCCTGGACAGCCCTCCCCCACCCCTTTGGAGCTCCCACCCTCATGAATACCCCTTGGACAACCCTCCCCCACCCCATTGGAGCTCCCACCACACTCCTAGACTACCCCCCGACCCCCGGACACCCCCAAACACCCCTCGACAACCCCCCACCCGCCTGAACAGCACCTCCTCACCCCCTCACCCCACTTGACAGCCCCACCACACCCCTGGACAACCCTCCCACCCCTGGATAGCACTCCCACACCCCTGGACCAGCTTCTCACACCCCTGAACATCCCTGCCACCCCCGAGGACTGCCCCCACCCCACCGGACAGCCCTCCCAGACCGCTGGACACCCCCAACCCCACTGAACACACCCCCACACCCTTAGAACCCCTCCCCCACAGACCCAAATCCATACCAGAAGAACCATCAAAAGTAGACCAAAACAAGAAGTATAGCAAAATTAAACATTCACTTATATAACATTCAATACTTACACTGTCAACTTCAAAAAAAAACTAAATCAAACCTAAACAACTACCAAATACACAATTAAAATGACAATATTCAAAATTACATTTTACATTACAAACAACTAAAATTCAATCAAACCTGTAAAATAATTTGACCACTCCACTTGTACGTGTTTGATGTCTTCAGAAGTATAGGGTTGAGGGTCATCAAAAAGCTACAAATGAAAAAGAAGATAGTTAACGTGTATAATGAATAAATCAAATTGAAATATGATGGCAAAGTTTAAGAGGAAATCGTACCAGGTCAAAATTCACAACTGTCCCAGTTGTTATTATTTCATACATAAATCTTAACATATAATATCAGCATTCGATGAGGCCTTATTGTTCATGACATTTCTGTTTTGAATGAGTGTAAATTCAATATATTATTTTTATGTAATAAATCAAAAATTACAAATTATAAATGGAAATTTACATTCGCATTTACATATTTGATCTTTGAATTTCTTTTCTTTGTGTTTTTTCGAAAGTAGACCCATGCACTGTTAGAAAATAATAAGAATGGGGTAAATTTAAAATTCATTATAATATATAAAACTATTGAGAAATTGAAACTTACTTTTCCAATATATTCTTAAAACTTTCCCGCACATCACCATGAACAGAGCATATCCAATAAAGAGCTTTCTCCCTTGGGAAAAAAATACCTAACATCCAATGATTACTGATAAAAGGAAATTTAATGTTAGGGGTTTTTTATGTTAAAATATAATTAACTCTTTGAGAGAAATGTGTTTCATACCTCTCACAAAAAGTAATCATCCAACATTGTTGGATTATATTCTTTTCAAATCTTTCAGCAATATAAACCATTCTTTGTTCCTCAGTCAATGCACATGCTTCAGGGGAAATCAATTGCGGGTCCATGAATCCATATACTTCTGTCAGTTCATTCCTCTCACAAATTTTATAAAGATACCTAATACAAAACATATATAAGTATACATTTTTAATAAATATAACGCAGAGAAAAGGTGTTAAGACTTACATGGAAAAAAAATTTCACCACATTGATTCCCAACTTATCTCCAGTAACAAGCTCTATGATATCAGATTTTGTAATCCCCACAGTTATTTCACATCCACAAACATGAGATTTCATTGGAAACTCATAAAAACCCAACAACAAATGTGAATATCTTGACAATCTGTCAAGACCACTGGAATCTGTATCTGATGTCATAGCTTGTTGTCTTTGTTGTTGTCTATACAGTATTTCTTTACCTTTGAAGTATTCCTGTGAAAAAAAAATTGAGAATTATAGTAGTTTTCAAATGATAAAACAACTTTAATAAAAAAAATAAAATAAAAGATATAACATTCATACCTCTATGGTAATGAGTCGAAGAAGTCTGGATGGCCAAACTAAAAAATGGCCGATACTCTGTCCAACTGTCGCCACCTCATCTGTAGGTATTGGTACCCTAGATGATCTATCTATAATATCTTGTACAGTGACCCTCTGATTCTCTACCTCTAATTGTTGATGATGAACTGCATCTCCTATACAATATACCAACCCGTATGCTACTATATGATGTTGAGAATCATCAACAGACAACTCGCAATATGTAGGAAGCTGCGGCGGAGGCGTAGAATAAAAAATGGGGTCCGCAGGCTGAGGTGGGGGAGTGGGAGCTACTGGCGGAGGTGGAGGATAAATAATTGGGTCTGTAGGGGGAGGTGGAGGGGTGGGAGCTGCAGTCTGAAATTGTCTTTGCATTTCTGCAAACATAGACTACACCGAATCTCTAATCATGTCTTCCATCGTCGCATTAATATTTTGAACTTCAGCCTCCAAGGATTCTATTTTTTTTTATAAACCCCCTCAATGTTAGAAGTTGAAGAACGTGGAAACACTTTTCTTACCGATACACCTGTCGGATATCCTCTTACACAACCAGGATGTTCGGGCCTTCCCAATGCTACAAATAAAATATCTTCCCTCCCAGTAGCTGTAAATGTCCCCTCTGAACTTTGCTCTTCAAGAGAGTCCTGTATTAATTAATTGAACATTTCTGTAATGATTGAAACTTATATGAAGAAAAAAGTTAACTTAAATAAATTAAATAGATATCTTACAATCCTCTCAGCTACGATTCTCGATTCTTCTGAAAGATATTTCCCTTTTTTCCCTTCCGAACTCTCTTCCATTTTTCATGTCTAGATGGAGGGGATGGAGGGGCCACCTCTCCAGAGCTTAAAGACTTAGCTCTTAGTTGTTTAAATTTTTCCGCTATCATTTTTTCTTCCAATAATGTATACCCTCCCCGAGATAAACTATGAGGGTATACATTTTTAGATTGGATCTCCTGATGAGCTTTCCTTGTTTGCTGTAATTTAAGAATAAGAAATCATTAACAAAACATTAATAAAATCATTTATATAAGAAAGTATATAAAAGTTTACATTCCCTTACCAGAAATGACTCTTTTTTTCTACTTTCAAAAAACTGTCTCCATGTGACTTCATCTATAAAAGGATATATACGACATGGATTGTCATGACTCCTATGACCATAAATGAAATCAGATGTGAGTGTTGATTTGAAATCCCTCCATCTCATGGCAGCCAACGATAATCATTTCTTCCTGACTCCTCCAGTGTCAGGAATATCAAATGTCATCTGATAAAGAAGAGGTTAAACATATTATATATACCAGAAACATTAAAAGAATGGTCAAACAATGACAAAAGATCTTACCAAAATCGTCTCCCACAACTGAGAGATAATCGCTTTATCCACACCTCTCCAATCATCATACAGAATGCTTACTTTGGTCTTAGCCTGAGTTGCAACAAAACTCTTAAAATCTTTGGAATTCGGACCTCTAGGAATATCATCATCATCACACTCAACTACTATCCTCTGATCCTGCGTACGAGCAAGCGATAATTTTGGTAAACGTGTGTAACCACGTTTACCAACCTTTGAACTCTTTGTCGTAATAGGAGCATGCGAATGTTCATCCCCAGAGGTATGACCAGCAATATTCTCCTCCCCAGAATCATGTGGTTGATCATCTGAATGATCTTTCATTATCCTTCAAATCAAAAAAACAAACGTCAGTTCACAAATATACAAATTCAAATATTTTAATACTACTGTAATCAGAAAATAGAAAAGTGTACTAGGTTACATAATAGTAAACATTGGTAATATGGTAAGCATGTTAAACAATGGTAAAGATATAAAAGATGGTCAATATGGCCGTTGGAGGGCTTCCGGAGCCGTTGGGGGTCAAAAGTACAAGTCTGGTCAAAGTGCAACGGCTAGTCTGACTGGGCACACCGGCAGGCCGGTGGTGTCTCACCAGCTGGCTGGTGGTCCACCGGCTGGCCGGTGGTCCAGACAGCAGGCTTTCTGTCTGGGTTCCACCGGCTGGCTGGTGGTCATCCACCGGTTGGCCAGTGTCACCAGGTAGGGGGCAAGCCTACTGCTTGGGTCCTCCAGCTGGCCGGTGGGCAAGAACCGGTTGGCCGGTGCCCATACCGGCTGGCCGGTGTGCTAACACCGGCTGACCGGTGGCTTTGGCAGAAAGCAATGCTTCTGCCTGAGACCACCGGCTGGCCGGTGGTCATCCACCGTTTGGCCGGTGTCACCAGGCAGTGGGCAAGCCTACCGCCTGGGTCCTCCGGCTCGTCGGTGGGCAAGAACCGGTTGGCCGGTAGACTCAGAGAGTCCACTATCAGCCTTCTTGGGCCGACTCCTGGGCAACCTTTTTCCTAGCATCAAAACACTTAAAAACAAGTTAGAACACGATGAGAGTGATTGTGATCATTAAAATCCAAGAGAGAGGGGTACAACAATAAACATGATAAAGTAAACAAAACAAACTTAAAACAAACAATAACATATACTTATTTTATTTTAAAACATGTTTTAATAAATAAAAAACTTACAATATCTAACATTTATGGAAAAAATAAATGTAAACAAGAAATAAACATATGTTACCTGTAATTTTAGGAATGTACAGATGGATTGTTTTCCCAAATTCCATCGTCATGATCGTTCCTTATGGCACAAACTATGTCTTTAACATGATCGTCATTATGTTCTGTTAATATTTCCATTGAAGTAGGGATCTCACATAAATCAGCATATTCATCAAGTTCATCCTCACCAACATATTGTTTTTTCCCTTGTAAAACAACAGCCCACTGCATATCTGATTGATCTACTACATAAAAAATTTGTTTTTCATGTGTTGCCATTATAAAAGAATCAGTTGTGTCTTCCAATCTATTCAGATTAACAAGTGTCATTCCAAATTCATCGTGTCTGACACTGTTGTTACCGTTAAACCATTTACAGTTAAAAACGGGAACTTTAATTTTAAAGTAATCAACCTCCCATATGTCTTCAATCACTCCATAATATGCATTTGATGTGGAAATTGGGTTATTTTTCTTAGCACTTGAAAAATGCATTGCTTCTGCAAACACCAATACACCACTATTCTGAACTGCACTTCTGTTGTCCTGAGCTTTTGTATGAAATGTATAACCATTAATGTCATAACCAGACCATGTTATCACATTTAAACATTGACCACCCACTATCCATTTTAATGTCTCTGATACATCTGATCTACCAAGAAAAGTCTTTTTAATCCATGACAAAAATGTTTTGTTGTGCTCATTCAAAATCCACATTTCTTTCTTCTTTGGATGACATTGTTTCAACTCATTAATGTGCAATGTGATATATGGTTGAGCATCAGCTATGTTCTTCAAGATGTATGATTCTAACTTATTCATCTGTTCAGCTGACAATGATTTGGCTTTCAAGCCGCGAATCCCCTTTCCCTCATTATTAACTCGTTCATGGCGAGATAGAGGCAAACCTATGTGTTGTGCCGCAGCCAAGTAGCTCGTACAAAACTCTGCTACCTCCTCAGAAATATACTTTTCAATAATGGAGGCTTCAGGTCGATATATATTTTTAACATACCCCTTTAATATTTTCATATACCTTTCAAAAGGATACATCCAACGGAGATATACAGGTCCACAAAGCTTTATTTCTCGAACCAGATGAATCATTAAATGCACCATTATATCAAAAAATGTTGGAGGAAAATACATTTCCAATTGACAAAGTATTAAAATTGCATCCTTTTCCAAAATGTTCAAAGCATTCACATCAATCTCCTTGTTACAAATTGAATTGAAAAAATAACACAACTTTATTATAGTCTTTCTGACACGAATGTGCAATATTCCACGCAATGCAACTGGTAGAATTTGTTGCATCATGACGTGACAATCATGTGATTTCATACCTATCAACTTCAAGTCCTTCATTGAGAAAAAAAAATTTAAATTAGAAGAATAACCTTGAGGCACTTTGGTATCATGAAGACACTGACAGAAGCTAATTTTCTCCCTCTTCGATAATGTATGACAAGCCGGGGGAAGAAATGTTCGTCTTCCTTTAGGAGTGGGAGCTAACTCCAAACGTATTCCCATTGATAGTAAGTCTAATCTTGCATTCAACCCATCTTTAGTCTTTCCTTTAATATCTAACAATGTTCCAATCAAAGAATCACAGATATTCTTCTCCACGTGCATGACATCAATATTATGTTTAACTTCATGATACCTCCAATATGGTAGCTCAAAAAATATTGACCTTTTCTTCCAAATATGTCTATCATTACCAGATTTCTGTGTCTTTCCCAATGTCACGTCAAGGTTTTTCACCCTCTCAAAATACAGATCATGGGATAAAGGTTTTGGAGCAGTATCAAATTCTTGTGAGCCATTAAATGCCTTTTTTAGTCTTCTATAAGGGTGTTCCATAGGCAAAAACTTTCGATGAACCATGTACACTATTTTCCTCCCATGATGCAATTGACAATAGGACGTCTGTTGTTCGCAAATTGGACATGCTTTATGCCCTTTAACACTGTATCCAGACAAATTTCCATATGCTGGGAAGTCATTTATAGTGAACAGAAGCACTGCATGCAGTTGAAAATATTCCATTTTATAAGAATCATACACCCTAATACCATCAGCCCATAACAGTTTCAAATCATCAATCAACGGTGACAAGTAAACATCAATATCATTACCGGGTTGCTTTGGACCAGAGATCATTGTACTCAACATGACATATTTGCGCTTCATACAAACTTCAGGAGAGAGGTTGTAAATTACCAATAAAACAGGCCATGAACTATGTGTGCTACTGAGTGTTCGGTATGGATTCATTCCATCTGTGCACAACCCTAGTCTGAGATTTCTTATTTCATTTCCAAATGTAGAATACTGCGCATCAATTTTCTTCCATTGTGGACAATCAGCTGGATGACGTATTTTTCCATCACATACCCACTCTTCAGCATGCCATCTTAACCTTTTTGCATCATGTGAATTAGAAAATAAACGTTTGAAACGATTAATTATAGGAAGATACCAAAATACCTTTGAAGGGAGCTTTGTAATCTGTACATCACCCTGTGATTTTTCTTTCACCTTATACCGTGATGTCCCACATTTTGGACACTCTGACAGAAATTCATATTCCTTCCTATATATAATGAAGTCATTCGGATAGGCATGTATTTTCTTGTATCCCAATCCCATCGGGCATAATATTTTCTTGGCTTTGTAATGTGAATCTAGAAGATCGTTATCTTTTGGAAGAATGTCTTTCATCAATTGTAGCAGCTCTGTAAAACTTCTGTCACTCCATCCATGCTTCGCCTTTAGGTTAATCAATCTTAACACCGCCGACAGAACCGTAAAATCTTTACAACCATGATATAATAGTTTTTCAGCATCACCATATAGACGTGAAACTGTCGGTTCTATCTCAATTTTTTCTGCTACAATATCGCGAATCATTTCTTCAATTCCATCAGAGTTACCATCTTGCGAATCATCATCATCAGTGACATTCCGTCCAGTTTCACCATGCCAAATCCAAGGGTTGTAACTCGGATTAAAACCATGACATATCAGATGATCTTTTATCTCTCTACTTTTCAACTTCTTCATATTCAAACATTTCAGGCATGGACAGAAAAAAATGTCACTACTTGGAACATTTCGTTTTGCAAATTCCAAAAAGGCATCAACACCTTCCTCAAATTCATTGCTCATTCGATGTGCCGTAATCCAACTTTGAATCATTATTACCTATAACAAATATCAACAAAAAATATATATTTTTAAGATAAGACAAAACATGTTTATATGAAAAAAAATCATAATTTGAATGTAAAACAATTTAAAATATAAAACAAATCTTGAAAGTAGTAGTAGTTTTCATAAGTACAAATAGTTATACATCGTAAGTGTCATGTTAAAAATATGAATATAGACCATTTGTTTTATGTTTAATAATATTGTCATATTATCTGATCATTCTGATTATATATTAGAATTACTATATCCTTTTGATCTGATATATAATCTAAGGACATTAATATTTCTTTAGAAAAAGTAATGTTAATATCATGGTAATGTAAAAAAAGTATATGTCGAACTATATATATGTAATACCAATAAAAAAATACATATGTGTTTGGCCTGGGTTTCACACATAAATCAACTCATCTCACAGATTAAATTTTTGAATCATCCTACATAATACTTATTTTTATAACTTAGGGAATGAAAATAATAAAAGTTTTGATTTATGATACTCATTATGGGTAAACATGATATATATAAATATAATATATAATCTCATAAAAAGATATACATGGGGGTATAAGAGCATACACAAAGCACATGATCAAAAAGATAAGTGAAACTGTTCTATATAATCATAGATCATAAAACCTGAGTCCAAGTATAACAATTTTAGCATAACATAAGACATGATTTATATGATAGTGGGAACATGATTTAAAAAACCTTATTCACAAGATCACAACATTGGTATGTGGAATAACATAAGAGTGTGGCACAAACATAATCATATAAGTCATAACATATGTCAAGGGAAAACATAGTTTCATTCACCTCATATTGGGATATGTTAATCAGCTTTCCTATAATTTATTATAATATTTCTTACCAGGCACATCACATAACACATTGGACATGGTATAACCATCTGTATCCCATATTGATCTATGATATATAATGCATTGTCGAATGCATTAGAAGGATATTATGGACCCAAATGTCACATAATGACTAACCATATATATGGGTGAATCGTGATCATGAAATCATTTATAACACTTTCGTAGATCAATTAACTAACAAAAATGAAATGGGGGTCATAATTGTTTTTACAAAACATAATAATTATTAATACATAAAAATGTATTTGGATGGTAAGATAAGATAATATACCTAATTCAATCTAATTATCATTAAATTATTTCTACCTAGATAGAAAAGACCTTTATAAAAAATATAATTTAACTTGAGAATGAAAAGAAAGTACCCTTTACCTTTTTTATAATGAAAAATCTGAAAAGGATGATAATAATATTTAGGTATTATAATTTTTTTATGAATTATTAATAATAAAAGAAATCACCTCACTTGGTTTTGTTGAAAATCAGACATACCATCGTATTCAAGAAATCAGATACACTTTGCATGAAAAGGTACATCATTTTTAGGAGATGACTGAAAGAAGAAATGTATTATCAGACTCACCATGAGTCCAGAATGAAATATTTGATTGTAATAGGTATGAATTGATATTTTTATGAATGCAGATGAAAACAGATGATGGTTTTCT
This sequence comes from Viscum album, assembly GCA_963277665.1. NCBI lineage: Eukaryota > Viridiplantae > Streptophyta > Magnoliopsida > Santalales > Viscaceae > Viscum > Viscum album. The sequence continues at coordinate 315,109,502 of OY728151.1, forward strand.
GATCTAGGAGTTCTAAAAATCATAATTTTTTGAAAAAATATTATGATGTAAGAATGTTGAATGAAATTTTAAGGATAGGTATTACCGATTGTACCTGGTCCAATTTCATTCATGAAAATAATTTTCTGGACAATCATATTAAAAATATGATTTTAAGAAAATAAGTAGTACCAATCTTCATTCAGAAAGACACATTCCAACTAAGTAGCAAATAATAATGTTGCTTGAAGAATGGAACGTTAGAGTACCACCCATTATTTTTCAGATTTTGCTGAAGCTAATCCACAATGTTTTAATAACCATTTGCGAGTTGAATGTTGCGAGTTGAATGAACATAACAATCATTTGCAATAAAAAAATTCCATGAGATTCAAAAACGAACGAAAAGAACATCAAGAATCGAAACAAAAATGAACGAAATAAATTCATGGAAGGCTTACTTGAATGTCGCGAGTTGAGATGATAGATCTGAGAGCAGTGAAGAAGATAAACAATGAATCCAAAATGAGTGTAATGCAGGCGATCGACGAGCCGACCAGGTTTTACCGCGCGAGAGAGAGACGATCCGGCGACTGTCAATCGAGAAAATCGTAAATGACAGAACACGGGCTTTAATTTTTTTAAATGCTTTATAACGTCGGTTATTATATAACCGACGTTATAAACTATTTTTTAGCTTTTTTACGTCAGTTATCTTAAAACCGACGTAAAAAGGCTCCTGCGCTTTGGTTTTTTACGTCGGTAATTTTATAACCGACGTAAAAAACGCGTAGATATCGGGTTTTTTACGTTGGTTTCTAAGTAACCGACGTAACAAAACCCGATATCTACGCGTTTTTTACATCGGTTATAAAATAACCGACATAAAACATACCGCGCTTTGGTTTTTTACATTGGTTATTTGATAACCGACGTAAAACACGCGTCGATATCGGGTTTTTTACGTCGGTTACAAAATAACCGACGTAAAAAACCCCCCGCGCATTGGTTTTTTACGTCGGTTATCAAATAACCGACGTAAAAAACCAACAGGCGCAATTTGTAACGTCGGTTATTAAAATAAACGATGTGAAAAATATACTCGCCGCATTGTTACGTCAGTTATATATAACCGACGTAAAAAATGGTGACGTAAAAAATGATTTCTGCACTAGTGAATTTTGGCTAGATTAAAGAGTGTCTGGGCCTTTATTCTATAAATTTTTAAATCATCAAGGTATTACCTTAGGTTGGGGATTCAATGTAATTAGGGAATATGAGGACCAATATAGATTTTACTTATAGTGTGTTGAACACATTTCTAACCCTAAGACATTATTTCTACATATTATTGACAGAGACATTTATTATTCCATCTGGATATTTTCTATTTATATGGGATTATATTCTATTATTATTATTGACCGATATAGTTAGTATAAAATAACTATTTTTATCATGTTATTCGTGATGAGGGATTATGTTCCCATTAAATAGTTTTCATGTGACATACAAGATATGCCTAATATTGTGGGATGTAATACCCACTAGGTCATTGAAGGTCATTCCCATGTGGTCCTGGTAATAATGTAAAAGGTATGTTGTGCATGATCATTCATTATTACCATTGTAAGTGGAACATACTACCCACTATTTCATTCTTACAAAGAAGATGATGAGATTCCATTATGGGATTGGTTTCTTATATAATGTGATTCTCTCACTTATAAAGTTTCCTCAGACTAGGGAGTAATTTACCACATATGGGATATCATGTCTAGGTATGTAATTCCTACTTTGGATGCTTATGTTGTGATGTGATTGTCACTATAATGTTATTTATCTAGAACATTATTCTTATTATATATTGATATATCAATAAAAACATACCTTATAATATGGTTTATTTATCTGGAAGTACTACCCATGTATTCATCACTGTTATATCATGAGATTTTATACCCAATGTTTTTAATTTCTTATTATAATTCACTACCCATGAGGTATCTCCTATAATTTAAGAAGGCATTACGAACATGTTTAATATCTGGGACACGTTTCCTAGTCGGTAATAATTTAATATATTTGTAAAAACATCATCACTGGATGGAGTAGGTATAGTCACACTCAGGTGAATATGTGGAACCCATTTTTAGGCATATTTTATTATTATTTTTGTAGTCTGTTATTTACATATTAGAATATCACCCAATACATACACTTTTATTCAATGGGTATGTTTAGGGATGGTGTTAGTGGAGGCCTACTAAATTTTACTCACACTATTTCTGGGTAACTTGTTAACTAAGAATATTTTAGGATTTGTGATCTATATAGGGAAAAATACCTTGTTATTGATGGGTAATATAAATATATTCTTAATAACTATGATATTGGACCATGCATAGACTTGTAACCAGTGTTGTTGTCATATTTAGTATTCTACTATTTTCGGGGCATGTTTTAATAATCTTCCCATGAGAGATCTTGTTTATATCTTTATTATTGCATGACATTACTTATACTCTTTTTATTACAACATGGGGGTTATTATTTAATTGTTGATGGAATATAGTAGTGATTTTAATTTCATTTATTTATTTTTTTATGACTGTTACATGTTTCTTAAACTATGATTCTTGGATATTTTTACAACTGAGGGTATAGATTTCTAACTTCTTATACAGTCCCTTATCACTAGCTTAAATCATATGGAATAAGAAGAGAGATGATGGATATTTATGAAACTCGGTTCTGTCATAGTGTATGTGAACCAAGTAGGGGACTCAAACATGTGATATTAGAGTCTTATTTTTATTTTATTTTTCTTATTATTTAGAATATGGTGTGTATGTGATAGGATTGGGTTATAATATAAAATGGAAATTATTCTTAGACGTAACTAACCCACTCATTATAAAATTATAGGTTTATAGGTGTGGGATTTTTATCTTGGTTTTTCCTATTATTATTTTCTTTACTTTTCTCAAATTTTATGCTTTGGATTATTGACTTATAATTTATGGTTGTTATCTTGGACCAAGGTGTAATAAGACAGAGTTATCATGAGTAATTTTTGAAACATAGTATTCATATGACATTATTGTGCTTGTTTATGTTTGGGGACATTGATTATGATATGGGTTTGGTTATTTAAATAGTTATAAGCAACTTATATAGTGTTTTCTTAAATAAGATAATGGTTAAATTCTTCTTAACTGAGCTTGTATATTGATTTTATTTTTACTGGTTTTTTTATGAATTGAATCCTATATATGTCATGATATTATCCATGATAGTGGATATATGAGGATAGAGAGAGAGTTCCTGAGGTTATATTATACCCTTAATATTCTAGGGAATGTAAATAACATACTGCGATGATTTGTTTGTAACATCGAATCCAATCTATTTTATCAAAAACAATTTATAATTTTATTTTTAGGCATGCATTTTTTATTGTAAAGATATTTTTTTACATCTAAATATTGTCTTCTAGGATGGAAGGGAAGATCATTCCCCACTAGTTATTGATAAGAAACCCCAAGTTTCAATTGTACCTCCTATTGACTAGTAGATGTGAAATAGTATACACTATGTTATTCCATAAATAGAATAAGGATATCCATGAATGGTTCATTATATGTCATATTTGACCTAAAATTTACATTACATCATCCACCATTATTTACTATAGATAATCGACTACAAGCTACCATGATATAGATAATGTATACAAAACCAATCTTCAGTAATCTCAAGACACCTCTAAAGAGGTGGTTGAATGTTATTATATATATTCTTTTAGGACCAAGTAATTATTGGTGGGATGTCCTAATTTAAGACAATTAGTATGTTGGGTTTTCCTATAAGGATTTCAGTATCGTTTCTTTGATAATTTCTTCTTTAATATGTTGAGAGATGATAGGGATTATGAGTTCATACATATGGTTAAGAGGATCAAGTCAATGATGGGATGTATCAGGAGTTTTATTATGTTCATTAAGTTTAATCTATTGCTAGTGGGTAATAATATAGTCTGGTTTTGTCATTTTTAAGATGGAACATGGTATTTGATTTAGACTCAGGTGAAAATCATTAGTATTAAATCTTTTTTTAATGCAATGAATCCTGACATTATTATAGAAAGGAACTTAGTTGAGGATAAACCTTATGGTCAGTCATGTTCTTATGTAGGGTTTTTAAGAGTAGATATTAATTTAGAAAAAAGAATCATTTTCATTATTCTCTCTAGTGTGGTGGTGGATAGGCTAGTCAATGTCATGGATCTTCTTCTCCCAAACATGGTAAGACTTTACTGCTAAATTTTCAGTTTATAATTTTGGGTCATATAGGAATGTAGTGACACTAACCACTAGTGTAGTAACATTCTTGTATGTATATGGGGAATATATAGGGTGTTTTTTACTTCTTATATAGATATTGGTTTTGGTGATGGTCATTCATAGGGATTAGTGTCTAGATTTGGTGTTTTATTATAGGGTTGTAGTTAGAGTTCACCTGTTTGATCAAGGTCTGGATGTAGTAATTGGTTTTCAAGATTTATAGAGGTTTTAGAGTAGTTATCCTTAGGGTAGTAAAGGATCCATGGGCTAGGGAAGAGGCTCAAGGTTAGTCTAGCGTTAAACGATTGAGCTGAAACATGAAAATATTGACAGTGGGATATCAAATCTTTGATGTACTCTCTTAGTGGAATCCACCTTAGTGTCTTCTTTATTTGATACAGTTTCACCACATTTAATTATATCTACTCAACATTCTAGAGATACGTGGTTGACCATTGAGTGTTTATATAGAGTGATGTTTATTGATACATCCTCAAGGGTGTGGTCTAATAGTATTCATAGGTGTTCAATATGATCCTCTATATTTGGTGTATATCAACATCTCTAGGATATATTTGTGTTAGAGAAATGTGTTTTTTTAGTGATCCAAGGTATGGATTTTTTGAATCGGTATAAATAACACATCAATTATTATCACTGAAGTGTCTATTTTATATTTTCTAAGGGTTATTGTGATACCCTTATGGGTGAGTGAAAATTTTAAGAAGGTTATTTCAGACATGACCATTTGTATATGGGTAAAATATCATCCATGTTGTCCAGTGTTGTTTTAAATGATTATTAAATATGTTAGATGATATTTCCTCCTGTTTTTTACCAGTTTAAGGAAGTATATCTAATTACTTCTAAAGTTTTCCACCCAATAGATACGTTCATTTTATGATTGATCTAATACCAGGTATGGACCCTATATCCATTTTTTCATATCGGATCAATCATAAAAACCATAAGGATATGAATATTTAGCTTGAGTATATTTAGGTTAAGGGATTTATTTACCTTAGTGTTCCCCCTTAGTGTGATCATGTTTTATTCCCTAATAAATTGGGTGACTCATTGAACATATTTTTGAATTACTAGAGATTTAACCAAGTGATGATCAATAACTTTTATCTTATTCCTTGTTTTGAAGACCCATTTGTCTAGATTAAGATATATAATTGTTTCTCTAAGATCAAATTAAAGTCATTCTATCATCATATATGTGTAATTCATTTTGATATTCCTTGTACCACTTTCAAGATAAGGTATGGATTGTATGAATATCTAATAATTTCATTTGGTTTTATGGATATTATCATAGTGTGTATATCCCTCATGAATCGGGAATTACACAATATTTTGACTCATTGTTTTCATTATTCAATGAAATTTTTTTCGTATACTCCTAGTTACTGGAGTACAATGATTGAAATTTTAAGGTTTTGGTTTATTAGAAGTGGCCCAGGAACATTTTTTGGGATTTGTAGATTCCTATAATTAGTAGGCCATAATTAAATATTCATTATAGAATTCTCTCATATAGTATACATAAGCATGGCCCCGTCCAAAAAGTGGGTGAGTTTCTATTTGTCTAATACTTATGAGAGTAGATTTTACGATTCAAAGGGTAGGTTAATAAATGAATATATTTTTAACTAACCAGGTTTAGGTAAATAGTACACCTTATATTGTGCTTAATAATGAGTTGGTTTAGGAGAAATTTTAATGAAATATTGGAATTATGTTACCTATGGATCCAATTATTTGAGGCCACATGAGCAGTATTATATGAATCAGGATTTGGATTTTGAGATAGTAGTGTTCACACGAAGATGTTAGTGTTACTAATTCCATTGTAAGATATTTTTGGTTTATATCACCCATAAGGGACTTTGTTATATCTTTTACTAGTGTGACTTGAACCGTTTGTAGGGGAGGATGGTTATTTAGCTTCAATACTTTGACTTTGAGATGGAATATACCCCAATAATGTGGATTGTTTTGTTCAATACACTAAATAGAATTAATCACTATAGTTAGTTTGTCGATCTAGTGGTAAGTGGTAATTGATGAGGATATTTCATGTGATGTTTCTTTATGTTTAAGAGTATCAAGGAATAGTAACCCTTGTGTATGTGCTTATTACCTCCTCACTCTTCAAGATGGTGAAGGATAGTCAAATTTCTAAATTTCATTATATATTTAATGGGAAAATATATATGGTGGGGATCTTCCACCAAATTTTTGCTAAGAAGATTATGGGTCCTCATGCATGTGATGTAGAGTTTTGTTCCTATGGGCACTCATGAGGAATTGATAAAGGATTCATATTCCTCTATATTGGATAATAACCCAGGGATTACCATGATGTACCATCATATCAGTAAATAGTACTAGTGTTCTGGGGTGAAGAAGTACATAGTAAGGGTTTTCAGGTGATTCTTTACTTTTCAATGAGTGAAGTTTAGTACTACTGATATTCAGGTATTCATTAGGCATTTCTTATTATAGAGTTGAAACATAATGGTGTAATGATGTGTTTTTTGGATGAGGTTATTGAGATCACCCCAAGCTACCAATAAGGCATGGGTTGTTCTAAACTAATTGATCAAGGAAGCAAACAATCTATAGATTAGGTAGACCAATCCTATTAATGAATGAAATTTATATGTCTTGGAGATACTACATATTTATAGTTTGTTCAGGAGTATTATTTCAAATTATGATTCCCACTTAACTTATTTCCTCTATAATGGTTTGTAGAATGTTCTTAATATTCAGGTGAATTTAGGCTTGATATACCATCCTCAAACCAATTTATAGTTGAAGAATACATTCTAAATTTTGGAGGACATTCAATGAGAATGTGTCTTTGATTTCAGTGTTTCATGGGTGAGTCTGCTATCCTTGCATGAGTTTACAAATAATAATAATTATTAGGAATCAATTCATATAATTACTTTTGATTCCTTTTATGGTAGGTTGTGTCATTCACCTATATGTTGGCTAGTTGTAGATGATCTACTATTATTGGATTAATTATCATTCAAAAAACATTGGATCATATCCAGTTGTATTGGAAGATATTAGTTAGTGTACATAGAATGTAAAATTAATATGTGGGACTATGATTCTATAATGTTGAGTTTTAGGTTGGATATTGGTTTTTATTATTATTGTAGCCACTATTAAGACACTATAATTTTCATAGGAAGATGAATTTTTCAACCAAATATGTGGGGGGCATCGAGGTTATCAAGAGGGTTGGTTTAGTGTCATACTAATTAGTGATCACTCAAATTTTCAGAGGAATACATGATGCATTATATGTATCTCATCTCAAGATATATCACTTAAATAAATATCATGTGGTGTTTTTGACATCAAGCTAAAATCTGATGTTTCAATTTAGGAATAACCAGTTTATCAAGTGGATTAGAAAGATAAGATCTTTCATGGGAAGATAGTATCTATGGTACATGAAGAGTGAAATCATGAACATATTCAAGAGGATAATTAGGGGTGGGAATAAGATATATAGGCAAAATGGTTGGTTTTTTTATAGAAAATCCTAGTGACTAATATCTGGGATGAGCTACCCTATAGTGAGCATGTTATAGCACCCCGTATATTCTAAGCTGCATTTTTTATTTTTTTTCTTCCAAAAAATTGTGTATTTTATTTTCTTATGGATGTTGGAGATATTGGTGGATTATCGAAGGTCAATTTAAAGATAACATACTTTGTATAGGGACATCTGTTATTTAGAAAAATTTCATTGGGTTCTTGTTGACTTATTATCGGGTACCTGATGGGCCAAGAAGATGAGAGGTGGTAATGGGTGGGTAATTGAGTACATGATGAATTTTGAATAAGTAAATGGTATTCTCTTCATTGGTTTTTAAAAAATTATTAATTATTTTTTTATTAATTTGATAATTTCCCCTCGTTTTAGCTAGATGATGTTATAACCCACTTTCCACCTGCCTCTAATTTTTGGTCTTCTAAGGGTCGATTATCCCAAGTTCCTTTTAAGAATTTAGTTCCATTCATGTTGATTAGTATCTGGAGGTATCTATATCACTCCTCTATCATTCATTCCCTATATCTTATAGTTCTTCAACTTGTTCTATCAATTATTACATAAATTGGAGGTTCTGTCATATTTTGTTATTCCTAATTATTAAAGCTATTTTGATCAAAATTGGCATCGAGCAGGGTTCTATTGAACTAGGTTAGGTAGTCACAACCCATTATCGGTATTTTTTTCATGTTTCATGCAAAATTTAATACATAGAATCAACACTCATGTTATATTGATCTTAACATAAACTAAATTTCTTTCATTATCCTTTGTAAGTTAGGTAAGTATGTCTACATCCATGATGAACTTTTAATGTTCTATAACATGATTCCTTTTCATCTAATGCTCATAGGGTTGGTCTAAAGTGTGTGTGGTTCATACTCAAAATAGAAATTGGGCTTCCTTAAGTTATTTTGTTATATAAATAATTTATTTTCGGTTTACATAACCACCCTAGACATAGGAGGGGTCTGAAATTAAGGGTGGTAAAATTGATTCTTAAACCCTGATAGAATTTTGTGTTTCCCTGGATCTCTATTGAAAAATTTGAAAATGATATGGAGTGGTTGTTTCATTCGCCTCTAACATGTTGAAACTATATGGGTATTACTTATGGGTGGGGCGTATAAGTAGTTTGGTCATATGGGGATCAACCCTAAATGGACTTATATTGTTTTAGATGCATTTTCAAATTTATATTACTTTTAATATATATTTATGATCATTCCATTTATTTTTACATAGTGTGGTTTTTTATATGGTACGTTGTTTCCTTATTGATATTGATGGATATAGTTGGGTTGAAATACCAATTTATATCATATTATTCATGATGACGGATTTTATACCCATTAAATGGTTTTCGTATGACTAAGATGTTATGAATGATATTATGTGATGGGATTCCCATAAAGAGATGGAATTAATTCCCATATGGTCATGATAGTGATAAAAATTGAATTTTATTATTGATCTTTCATTATTAATATTTCAATTCGGATGTACTACCCATAGTGTGAAGCTTTCAATGCCTATATAGGGTTGGGTTATTCTAGAATATGATTACATCTCTTATGACATTTCCTGAGTCTAGGGATGTCATTCCTTCTTATGTTTTTTATGTCTAGGGATGTTATACCTACTTCAGATGCTAATGTTGATAATTAATCCATCCTATTATTCTATTTATTTTGGATTCTATTCCCACTTTATATTGATATCATAAGGATTTAGTTCCCATTGATATGTCTTGTTCATCAGGATACATTGTCCATGTATTTATCCTGATGATATCGTAGGACATTATTCCCACCATTGTGCCCTTATTATTGGGTTACTATGACTGGGTTGTATTTTATATTATTATTCGATGTTAATAAAATTGTAAATATTTAGGATGTGATTCTCATTTATTAATCCTATGATATATTTAGAGACTCCCTGACACTAGCTGAAGTTGGTATGGCCACACTTGGGTGGTAATGTAGAATAAGGTTGTGAAACATTTCATCATTTCATTCTTGTTTGTCTTTTACTTATGATTATATCACCCTATAAATTCTTTTTTATTTACAATTTATGTTTAGGGATATTGTTGGTAGTGTATAAATTAGTTTTACTTAAACACTGATTAAATGCCTTGGGGCCCAAGTAGATTTTATGTATTGTGATTTATGTAGGGTATATAGACCTACTATTGATGGATGAATATTGGAACTTCATAGGATATAGAAAATAGGATTTTGCATATATTCAGTGAAGGTTCCCAGGTGAAATAGAATCATTGGGTGGGTTCCCTTTTTTATTTTTCATCAATATAAATGGATAAAAAAAGAACTTGATAGACATTATAAATCCTTGACCCTTGAATCATTTAGTTGGTGAACTAATTTATTACATTGGTATGATTACAATTAATCAAATATTAAGTTCTGGTCAGTTTTGTAGTCTTAAAAATCTAGATTATATATATGATACCCATAATACATTGGGAATTTTGAAATATAAACATGATACATATAAAGAAAATAAATTGCATCCTTAAATCTTATTCTAAGATTCTTATTCACAACTTAGGGAAAGGAAACAAACAAGTGTGATCTCAAATTCTTAATAAGGGTAGGTAAATTGGAATTAATGATGAATCAATGGAAATAAATCAGCATGAAAAGATAAATAACTGGTAACACATTCCATTCAAATAACTAGATATGGAAAGTTCAGTATGGAAAGGTAAGAAATTGAATCACATTCCATATAATAAATGAACTAAAAATTAAATACATCCTTAGATATGTAGACATAAAATATCATGGATGAATTATAACTAAAATATGTATGAACTAAGTGATTAATTATTGGATTTTAGGTCTATGGCATAAGAGGTATTATTCTATCAAGATCCATCATATTGATAGTATAAAACTATTAGTAAAAACCTGTTTAATTTGGCCAACTTAGTCATCACATGAGAACCAGTCGATGCATCGAGGAACAATATAAATTATGGGCTAAACCTGTCATTTCATGTCAAAATAATTATTCATATTGATTAATTTATTTAATTATTAAAATTATGCTTTATTAAATATCCATATGGAATATATAATATATAATTATCAATATTTCCCCAAAAAATCAAATAACTTTCAAAGTAGACATCATATGTAAAATGGTATATGGTTTAGGAAATATTAATATCCATGATAAATGAAATTGATAATTTAGTGGGCATTCAATTTTCAATGATCATGGGATATTGAATATTTCAAGGGATTGACAAATGAATCAAGGAAGTGAATGTGAATACTATCCTTGGAAAAATTAATCCTAAACCATCCAAAGGAAGATTAAAGATGATATCAAAACAGCATATCCTAAGTGGGGTAAAATTAAGTGTTATTTTCATTGAATAATGGAAATGTTATAAAAATATATCTTGAAAACATTCTTGAGGAAAATATAATATTATTTGAAAAAACTTTTATTTTAAAATCACTTTTGAAAACATTTTTTATAAAAATAAACCATTTAAATATGAAAAGTAATATTTAAAAAAATTATGTTGGGTAAATATGTATAAGAAATATGTGGTAAAAATAGCATTACTTTTACACTGTAGAAGGTTATAAAAATTCCTTGTTCAAAAATTCTCTAAGAAGGTTCCTTTGAAAACATTTGTAAAAAGGGTAAAACAATTTACTAACTCATTTTTAAAAATACTTTTGAAAAAAATTAATAAAATATGGTTTCAAGAAGAAAAACTTTTCTCCAAATAAATATAAAAATAAATCCATATTTTTATAACAAGTATTTTTTAAACTATCTTGAGAACCAAAGAGAGAAAAAATGGAACTAATACTGGAAAAAGGTAAACAATAACCATATGAGAGAAATTTTATAGGATTTGATAAAAAATAGTGTAATGGATTGGACCTATAAGGTCATTTTATTTGCTAAAATCTGTTGTTTGAGGTGCTCTGGGAGGTCAATGTGACTTATCCCCAACACCTTTACAAATTTCCAAACTATTTCATGAAACATTTCCAAAAAACTGTGTCACTTCCTTTTCCAAAATTCCAAACTATTTCATAAAAATGTTTCACAAATCAGTGTCACTCCCTTTTCCAAAATTCCAAACTGTTTAATGAAACTATTTTACAAAATGGTTTCACATAAATGGTGTCACAGAAATGGTGTCACAGAAACAGTGTCACGGAAATAGTGTAATAGAAACTATGTCATAGAAATGGAGTCACAAAAATTGTGTCAAAGAAACGGTCTTACAGAAATTGTGTCATAGAAACAGTGTCACAGAAATAGTTTCACAGAAATGGTTTCCCAAAAAAAGTGTCACTAAAAAAGTGACACAGAAACCATGTCACAGAAATGGTGTCACAGATTTAGTGTCATAGAAATGGAGTCACAGAAATAGTATAACAAAAACAGTGTCATGGAAACGGTGTCACATAAATGGTGTCACGGAAATGATGTCATAGAAATTGTTTCTTGAACAGTGTTTCCAGAACTGTTTCATATTTCCATTTCCAAATTTCCATATTTTTCTAATTTCTCCGATGTAACATTCTCTTTGACAAAAAAATGCATTAAAAGCCTTGTTTTAAGGGATTTAAAGATGATTTAAATCCCATAACTCCTATATTAATTTTCCTAAGGCTTGGGATGACTTTACTTAGTCAATGTGTGTGGTTTAATGTGATCTAATTTTTATGTAAAATCCAACATATCTTAAACCACTACATCATTAAATCTTCTAAAGGGATGAGATATTTTCCTTTCTTATTTTACATTCTTGTTTCATGGTATGAGATGTTCGAACCTTTCCTTCATGTAGGATTCATGTGATCAAACATTCTTCATTAGATTGGTTCCCCTAGAAGTTCTTCATACTTCAAGTGCACCCCTGTTTTGGTGCAATGAAACAATACCGATCAATCTTCAAAATAATGTATGATGTATCGTTGTTTTTTTGGGTTCATCTCCTTCTGTTTCTCCTTAACTTGTTATGGTATGGTATCTCCATGTTCTTAATAGACTTTTCCTGGGTTTTGGTCGGTGTGGTGGTGTCTCTACATCCTTAGGTGGATGTAGTCCTCCTAGAGAGGTGATCGTGATCTGTTTTGTTGGTTTGTTCTCATTCAACGAACATCGGAAACCTTTTGACGTAGCTGATTCATGGTCTCCCTATTCTTTTACATGCAACTATAGAGTTAGCATGTTTTAGGACACTAGATCATAATGTAATTGATATAATAAATATTTGAATTGGATAAATAAATTTTCATTGATCGTATGTTATTAACTCTTATTTTTCTAGATAGTGTGATATTTATGCTTTGCTTGTGAGCATATCATTCTTGATGAAATTTGTAAAGAATGTAAAGTGGGAATTAATTGATAATTATTTGTCTAAATATAAAGATTCATGTAAATGAATATTGTTGTTATTGTTGTTATTGTTATTTGATTTTAATCAAATTTATATAGTAGGCATGTTTAATCATTGTGATAGATGTGATAGCTTTCTGGTTAGGTTTCCCATAGTTAGAACCCACTTATAATGAACTAGTTAATTAAATAATGATTAAAGAATATATTTTTTGATAAAAGATAATGCCTCGTAGGGTTTTGAGTTACCCTCTTTCATGTAAAGGCCAAGAGCCTTATGCTTGGAGCTGTGATAGCTTGTTTCCTGTGAAGGATGAATGCGTTGTTTAGGGCCAAGAGCCCATTTTCTTTGTTATTTCTTGCTACATGTGATGGGTTTTGATCATGGATGGATGTTGTGATATGTGTGGGTAGGGAGGCCCATTGGATATGGCAGTAGTTGATGCCTAGAGTTGTGAGATGCATCATTTTATGCATGTGGGTGTTAGGGGGGACACAGAAGAAGATGAAACGGGTTGGATGTGAATGTTGGATGCTTGTTGAATCTTGTTAGTTGGTATCTTATTTACTTTCCCCACCACTCAACGAATCTGGTTTCTCTTACCCTCCTTACAAAAGGGGTGAAGACGTGTGGTGTATGCCATGTGTTTTCTGTGTTTAGCTTCCCAAGGGAGGATGGGTCTAAGCTCCTTCTATAAGTGGAAAAGACTCAAAGGGTAGTTCATCTACTCACCCTGTTGATCCCCCATTAGTTTAGTAGCTTAGAATATTTTACTATAATGCTAAGGAATATGGGAAGGTAATAATTTTTTTAATAAATTATTGAATAAATGATGTTAACCCATGGGGTAGGATCTTTCTGGGACGCAGTTCTGAGGTTGCAATTTAAAGGAACAGTGGACCTTGGGTGTGATGCAAATAAAATATAATGTTTAATTGTTAATGGTAAATTAATGTTTAATGGGTTGATTAATGTAAAGTGAAACTAATAAAAAGGGAATTAAGTAATGTAATAAATCTCTTTAAATGGTCTTGTTCTTATAGGATACCTAGTCTTAGCAGTGGCGTTCGGGATTCTGAGATACGTTAGCTACAATTGAGTCTAAGACTAGGTCATTACCATAGTGTGGTTGTGAGATATAGTATATTCTGTACTTTTAGTGTTTCTATACACTAATATACCCCATCAGTTAGGGAAATTAACACCCTGGGGACTCTGAACCTTGGGGGGGTTCATCAACATTCTGGTGGGACGATGGATGGCTCACTACCTCCATTGTCCATGCTCTCTTCTCTTGGTAGTCAATTGTGCTGGTAGGCACAGTGGTTAGTTTTCCCCGTATATGTGTGTAGAGGGTTGTAATGTCTTGTGGTTATTCACAGACGTATATTCTGGATATAGTTTTATATGGACTACTACAGGTGTATCGTGTATAAGTTATGATGTCTTGAGGACCGTTACTCAGTGTATGGGATATAATGGCATGAGGTTTAATAAAATACATATGATACATGTTATGAGAGCTATGGTGGATCTTGGAAACTACCTAGTTACTTTTGTTATGTGGATGTGGTGGTTTTTCTGCATGAGGTGCATTTTGGGGTGTTATGCCAAGGTTTCTGCAAGAAATCCTTTTTGGAGAGAGATGCTAAGGACATAAGGCATTGTGGCAAAGTGGAAAACCAGACAGGGAAGTAGTAGCGGGGTGCCCTTGATATTCATTACTATATTATATACTATTTTATGTGATAATTGGTGAGAGAATCCGTGGTGAGGTTTGGAAAATAGTATACCTATTTAGGTGACGAGTTAGTTTCACTTGTTGTTCATTGTGCTTTATCATGCTTTCTTTACTTTTTCACGAGAGGCATTAGGGAGGATCCTATTGAGTATACTATTATACTCTTCCTATTTATAAAAATTGTTTTACATGTCACTTGGAGAAGGTTGGATATCAGTCTTATTACTAATAGCCTGGGGTTGCAGGTGTTGTTCGGGCATCGTGGTTGCTGCTGTTTTTTACTTTACTTTGGTACATGAAATTTTTCCTTTTAGTTGTAGTAGTTTTTCGTGACATTACATATGTGTTGTTGGGATTTCATTTATATTTTAGTATTAGTTGTAGTTGGTTGGTGTATGTATTATCTATATCTTTCGCATGTGTTCTCATAAAGGGTAATGCCTCCCATTTGTGTGGTTACTATACCCTCGGTGATAGTCACCAACCTGGGGCCTACATGAGGTAGGACTCAGGGGGTCACTATCTCCTTTCTCAAATTTCTGACCCAGGAGAGGTACACCATTTGGGGATTGGGTCATGACTGAGTGGTATCAGAGGTTTGGTCGAGCGATGGGATGGATTTTGGTGTTAGGCACTAGTGAGGTTGCATGGGTTGGTAGGGAAACTGTATCAGCTAAGTTTATCAAGTGATAAAAACATCGAAGACTGGTTAAGAAAAAGGAGTTTAGGTCTCCATGTGATATGATGCATGAACCATTAAGATTTTAGTGTCTACTAAATGAGGTGATACTATTTAGAGTTTATAGACATAGGAAAGGATCATGCATCGTTCTTCTTTTTGATCTGATATTCAGCAGGTTGCGCCAGTATACCACCATAGGGTTGAGGTTGGCGACAATGGAACTTGGAGGAGGAAACTTTGAGAATTTCAGCTCCATAGTCTACAGAATTATGTGGGCTCTGTTTTAAATGCAGTCATAGAATAATGGTTTGAGGAAGTTTAGATAGCCTTCAGTTCGATCTGTGATCAGAAGCAGCACTCGGTGTCTTTGGTTGGGATGATACTTCATGGGGTAGCGAGGAAATGGTTGTTCTTGTTCCTCATAGATCTTGGGGAGTCCGAGATCTTTTGGGGTGAGTTCCTAGAAATGTTCATATACCAGTTTTTTTCTTTGACTGTGAAGGAATCCAGTCACCAAGAGCTACTTACCCTTCGATAGGGGAGCTCCAGTGTGCAATATTTTTTAATCTATTTCAAGAACCTTTTACGATATTTGTTAGACCTTTTTCCATATGAGGAGACCAGTACGAGGAATTTTGAGGAGGCTTTGAATCCAGAGATCCATCACCAAGTCACCTTGTTTACGATGAAGACATATCTGGAAGAGTTGGTGAGGGAATAGGTCATCGAGTGGAAATTTTCCAAAACCATATACCCATGAGAGGAGAGTCCTCATGATTCCTCGTGAATCATATTTGTGGTCTACGTTTTCTGATTTGTAGGGCAGAAGAGTTTCAGTTCAACTGGGGGTAGGTCCCATCCCTCAGCATCTCGTTTCTCTTGGGGCGGCGGCTCTCAGGAATATGACAAGGGATCAGGCAGTTGTTTTTCTTATGGCAGTCAAGGTCATTAGCAGCAAGAGTGCCCAACCTTTTAGAGCAGTCATTGTGCACCAGGTGTTCCACTCCAGGTTCCTCTGTTGAGGCGGTTCTAGCTAAGGTATCTACAGCAAGTTGTACCAACTTTGGATCAACAGGGGTAGATGGGGCAGGCAGAGGACAGCCCCATGATGGTCCCCTTCTTTAGAGATCATAGTGATGTTGTGGTGTTGTTCATCATTTGGGTCATAGAGGTTATTAAGGAGGTCATGATAACCTTCATGATTTAGCGTTTCCAATTCCAGGTGATCCAGACATCGTTCAAGGTACCCTTCTCTTATTTTTCTACTTGGGTTTATGCCTTGTTTAATTCGAGAGTGACACACTCATTCATATCACCTACCCTTGTACATGATTTGGGACTTGAGGTAGAGAGGCTTCTAGTTCCCTTGGCGTTGACTACGCCAATTGAAGGTCGAGTTGACTTTTTTGAAGTATATAGAGACTGTGATCTAGTGTCGGGGCACCACCACTCTTGGGGAGATTTCATGTGCTTACGGATACAACCATGAGATTTCATCCTCGTCATGGGTTGGTTTTATTCGGTGCAGGATATCATGGATTGATTCATGAGGTAGGCGGTGTTCTTCGATGCTAATGGAGAGACAATGGTGTTTGTTGGCGATCGAGACTCTGGGATGGGTCAAAGGAGTGTTCCTTCCTTATCATCTGTGATGGATGAGCTAATGTTGAGTTATTTGGAGGTTCAACAGTTGGCATTTCTTAGGGTCATAGAATAGTACCCTGATGTCTTTCCAGAATAGGTTGTACCATTACCCCCTTGACAAGAGATCAATTTTGGGATCGAGTTACAGTCAGGAGTGTCTCCTATCTCTATGTCTCCATATAGGATGGCCCCTTCTGAGTTTCGAGAGCTATGTATACATCTTGATGGTCTGTAATAGTTTGGTTTTGTTCGGCCGAGTGTGTCATAGTGGGGTGAACTAGTTTTGTTTGTGAAGAATGTTGATGACAATTTGCGGTTGTGTATCGATTATCATCGCTTAAGAAAAGTTATAGTGATGAATCGTTGTCCTATTCAACATATTAATGATTTATTTGATCAACTAAATGGTGAAAGTCAGTTCTCAAAGATTTAATTGAGTTGAGGATATCATCAAATGCATGTAAAGGATGAGGATATCTCGAAGACTTCTTTCTGTTGTTGTCATGGGCATTACGAGTTCATTGTAATGTTGTTTTGTGTGATGAATACTCCAGCTATGTTCATGGGATTGATAAATGCAGTGTTCTGTGAGTTCCTCGATAAGTTCATGGTGGTTTTCATCGATGACATCCTTGTGTACTCCACATCTAGGGAGGAGAATGCAGAGCATCTACATGCCATTTTAAGAGTTCTTCTTCAACATCAGTTGTTTGGGAAGTTTTTGAAGTGTGATTTTTGGGATTGAGAAGTCTGTTTCTTGGGGAATGTTGTGTCCCATTAGGGATTAGATATGGATCCATCAATGATAGAAGTAGTTGTGTCTTGGGTATCCCCCAAGACAGTGGCAGAGGTACAAAGTTTCTTTGGTCTCACAGGCTACCATAGGAGGTTCATAGCCAATTTCTCTCAGGTTTCCACTCCTCTGACATCATTGACCATGAAGGATCAGGAAATCGTGTGGACTGATCAGTGATAGGAATATTTTGAGTATCTGAAGGAGTAGTTGGTAATTTCTCCAGTTCTTTTTCTTCAAGTAGAGAGAGTTCAGTTTGATCTTTTCTAAGATGCTTCACATCTAGGGTTAGGTTGTGTTCTGATGCACTATAGATCAGTTGTTTCTTTTGGGTCTCGGAAGTTGTGTCCCCACGAACATAACTATTCCACCCATGATCTTTAGTTGGCAGCAGCAGTATTTTCTATGAAATTGTGGATACATTACCTTATTGGCGAGTGCTTTTTGGTTTTCATAGGTCATTAGAGCCTGAGGTATGTTTTCTCCCAGTGTTACTTGAACTTGCAGCAGCATCAGTGGATGGAGTTATTACAACAGTACGACTTCTAAATATCATATACCCCTAGAAAGGGGATGTTGTAGCTAATGTGCTAACAAGAAATTCACATAGTGATGTAGTGCATGAATTTGGTGATTCTTCAAGAGTGATGGAAGAACATTCAGTATTACATCAAAATATGGGATAACTTTGGGGCATAGGTTGTCTTTTTGAGATGACGGTGCAGTCATCACTAGTGCATCAGGTGTAAGAGTCCAAAATGGTGGATCTAGAGGTGGAGGTCTAGAGAGACTGAGTTGTTTGTGGTGAGGCCTTTGATGGTTGATCTGAGGATGAACAACACTGAGTGTTGTATCATGTAAGGTTATTTGTTCCTTTGGAGAACTATGAGATGGTTCTCAAATAGATCCATAGTTCCCTTTAGTTGTGCATCCTAGTGTGAAAAAGATGTACTGGGGCTTGAGGAGTCAATTTTGGTGGCATGTTCTAAAGCATGCAATTATAGAGTTTGTGCCTTGATGTTCGGTCATCCAGAAGGTAAAGGCTGAGCACCGTGTCCCTTGTGATTTTCTACAGCCATTAGATATTCCTCATTGGAAGTGGGGGACATATTAATGGACTTTTTTATTGGTTTACCTTGATATCAGGGTGGAAATGTCTCTATTTGCGTTCTGGTGGAAAATTTAACAAAATCAACGCACTTAATAGTGATCAAGGAGTATATATAAGTGGAAAATATATCAAGTCATTATCTAGAGGATGTGGTGAGACTCCACGGAGTCCCAAGGACAATAATTTATGGTCGAGATCCTAATTTTACCTATAGGGTGTGGAGAGGTCTCCAGTATGCTTTTGGTTCTCATATAGGCCTTAACGCTACTTTCCATCCATAGACGGATGGTCAGACAGAGCAGACCATCTAGACTTTTAAAGACATGTTGCGCTCTTGTGTCCTAGATTCTAGAGGTTCATGGATGAGGCACTTAACCATGGTAGAGTTCTCTTATAACAGAATTTTTCACTCCACCACTAGTATAGAGCCGTTTTAAACCTTTTATGGCCTACCTTACCATACTCCATTATCTTGGGCTAGGTTCATAAAGTCAGCAATTCTGAGACCGAAACTGGTACAACATACGACAGAGATGGTTCAAGTTATTCATGAGAGGATGAATATAGTACATGATCGTCAGAAATCATATACCAGTCAAAGGAGGAGACCCTTGAAGTTTGATTTTGGGGATCACATATTTCTAAAGGTGACTCCATGTCATGGGTAGAAAAGGTTTGGTCATGTTAGTAAGTTGTCTCCCTATTTTGTTGGGCCTTTTCAGGTGTTGGCCCATTTTGGAGTCATGGCATATTGAGTAGCACTTCCCAAGCAGATTATCTAGATACACAATGTCTTTCATGTGTTATATCTCTGTTGTTATCTTCATATTAACTCTCACATCCTCGATTGGGGAGATATCGATGTTGATGATCATGCGACCTTTGAGAAGAATCGAGTGGAGATCCAAAAACACAAAGATAAGGTGTTGTGTGGGAATTATAACACCTTGGTTCGTATCTTATGGAGGTAATGTGGCATAGAGGGGAGTACCAGGGAACGTGAGTTGTGGATACGTGCTCAGTACCCCGAGTTGTTTGATGTTTAAATCTTTTCATATGATGATGTTCTCTTTCTAGTTGTAGGCCTTTCATAATTACGAGGTGGTAGTCTTTTGTTTCATTTTTTGGATTTCTCTCTTTTGAGAGTTATCTTGATGGGTGGTTTTTTGGACCCCTTTTCTGTTTCCTTTTGGGTTGGTTTTGGATTCGTGAAGATGAGAATGTTTTGAGGGGTATCTAATGTAATGGCGCAGACCTTTCCGGTCCATTACATTGCCAAAATATGGTGTTTAAGGTGTTATGGAAGGTCAAGGTGACTTATCCCCGACACTTGTCCCAAATTCCAAACAATTTCATGAATCTATTTTAAGAAATTGTGTCACATCCTTTTCCAAAATTCCAAAATGTTTCATGAAACTATATCACGAAACTATGTCACTTCCTTTCCCAAAATTCTAATATATTTCATGAAACTATTTCATGAAACTGTATCACATCCTTTTCCAAAATTAAAAACTATTTTATGAAACTTTTTTACAAAAATGTTTTCATAGAAATTGTGTCAAAGAAACGGTGTCCTGGAAATGGTGTCACAAAAACGATGTCATAGAAATGGTGTCACAGAAACGGTGGCATAGAAATGGTGTCACAGAAATAGTGTCACATAAACTGTGTCATAGAAATTGTATAACAGAAATGGTGTCACAGAAATGGTGTCACAGAAACGGTGTTAGAGAAACGATGTCATATAAATGGTGTCACAGAAACTGTCTCATGAATAGTGTTTCTAGATCTATTTCATATTCCCATTTCTAAATTTTCAAATTTTCCCAGTTTCTGTTATTTAACTTTTTATTTGAAAAAAACACATATAAAGACTTGTTTTTAGGGATTTAAAACTAATTCAAAGACCATAACTCCTATATTTATTATCCAATGTCTTGAGACACCTTTACTTGGTCAAACTGCATGTTTTAATGTGATCTTCTTTTAATGTAAAATCCAGCGTATCTTAAACCGCTACTCTGTTTAATCTTATAAACAGATAAGATATATTCATTCCTTATTCTACCTTCCTATTTCCCTATATGAGATTCTCAAACCATTTCTTCATTCTCATAATATTCGTGTGATCAAACTTTCCTCCTTGGATTAGTTCCCCTAGAAGTTCTTTTTTCTGCAAGTGAACCCCTTTTTTCATGCAACCAAGTAGTTTTGATCAATATTCTATATAAGGTATCATATATCATCATTCTTTTGGGTACATCTCCTTATGTTTCTCCTTTCCCTATTACGGAATTCTATCTCAATGTTTTAAAGGGACTTTTCATGGGTATTGTTCGGTGTGGTGGTGTCTCTACATACTTAGGTGGATGCAGTCCTCCTAGAGAGGTGATCATGGTCTATTTTGTTGGTATGTTCTCATTAAAAGATAATCTTAAAACTTTTGAGGTAGGGGATTCTTTGTCTCTCTATTATATTACATGAAACTATAGAGTTATCAGGTTTTGGCCCACTGGATCACAATGTAATTGACATAATAAATATTTGAACTGGATAAATAAATTGGTATCGATCGTAAGTTATTTCTACTTTATTTAGATATTTTGGTATCTATTATTTTCTTGTTAGCATGTCATTCTTGATAAAATTGGTAAAGAACATAAATTTGGAATTAATTGATAATTATTTGTCTAGAGAAAAATATACATGTAATGAATCCATCTGTTTTTATTATTATTTCAAGTTAATAAAATGTGTTCAGTAAGCATGTTTAATTATTGTGATAGCTATGATAGATTTATAGTTAGGGTTCTCATAGTTGTAACCCACTAATAATGAACTAGTTAATTCAAGATGGATTAAAGAACTAGTTGTTTGATAAAATATAATTCCTCGTACAGTTCTAAGTTACCCTCTTTCATATAAAGGACAAGAGCCTTATACTTGGAGCTATGATAACTCGTTGCCTATGAAGGTAGAATTCCTTGATTAGGTCCAAGAGCCCAGCTATTTTCTTATTTCCTACGACATGCGATGGGTTGTGATCCATAGTGGATATTGTGATATGTGAGGGCAGGGAGGCCCATTTTTTGTGGAAGCATTCGATGCATAGAGTGGATAGGTTCATTGGTTTATGTGTGTGGGTGTCAGGGAGGACACTAAAGATGATGAAACGAGTTAGATGTGAATATTTTATGCTTGCTGAATCTTATTGATTGTTATCTTATTTATTTTCCCCACCGCTCAATGAAGTTGGTTTTTCTTACCCTCCTTACAAAAGTGGAAAATATGTGTGGGTTATTCCACGTGCTTTCTGTATTTATCTTTATGGGGGAGGATGGTTTTATGCTCTTTCTATATGTGGAAAAGGCTCGAAGGTTAGTTCATCTACTCACTATGTTGATCCCCCTTCTGTTTAGTAGTTTAGAATTTTTTTCTAGAATGCCCAAGAATATGGGAAAGTAATAATGTTGTTAAAAAATGATTGAATTAATGATGTTAACTCATGGGGTTAGAGTTTTCTGGGACACAATGCTGAGGATGAAATTTAAAGGAGCAATGGACCTTGGGTGTGATGCAAATAAAATATAATGATTAATTTTTAATGGTTAATTAATGTTTAAAGAATTAATTAAAGTAAAGTAAAACTGATAAAAATATAACGAAGTAATGTAATAAATCACTTTAAATAGTTCTTTGATTATAGGATACCTAGTCCTAGTAGTGGCGGTTAGGTGTCTGAGAGACGTTAGCTACAGTTGAGTAAAAGACTAGGTCATGCCCACAGTGTGGTTGTAAACTATAGTAAATTCTGTACTTTGAGTATTTCTATATGATAATCCACCCCGTTAGTTATGGAAACTAACACCCTATGGACTCTGATCCCTAAGGTTTTTTTCTCAAACATTCTAGTGAGAGGATGGATGGCTGACTACCCACTTTGGCCCTACTCTCTTCTCTTGGTAGTTAATTATTTTTGTAGGCATAGTGGTTAATTTTTCCCATATATGTGTGTAGAGGGATGTAATGGATTGTGGTTATTCACACCCATATATTTTGGATATAGATTCCTATGGACTACTATAGGCGCAGTGTGTATAGGCTATGATGGATTGGGGATCCTTACTTGGTGTATGGGATATAATGTCTTGAGGTTTAATACATGATGTATGATAGACATTATGAGATCTATGGTGACTCTCAGAAACTCCCTGGTTACTTTGGTTATGTGGATGATGTTTTTTTCATGATGTGTCTGTTGTAGTGCTACGTCCAGGTGTCTATAGGCAAACCTTTTTAGAAAGAGATACTTAGGACGTGTCACATTGGGGAAAAGCAGAAAAATAGTGGGGAAGTATTAGAGGGGTACCCATGATATTATTTATTATATTATATACTCTTGTATGCGATACTTGGTGAAAGTAGCCACTATGAGGTAGGGAACATAGTATACCTATCTAGGTGATGGGTTAGTTTCACTAGTCGTTCACTGTGTTTTAGCCTACTTTCTTTAATTTTTCATGAGAGGATACGGGGAGGATCCTACTGAGTATACTGTTATACTCACCCTATGTATATAAATTGTTTTTTAGGTAACATGGTGTAGGTTGGAGATCTAGCTGGTTACTATGATATCGGGGTAACAGGATTTGTCTGGGCTTTGGGGTTTCTGTAGTTTTTACTTTCCTTTAGTACTTGTAGTTTTTCCTTTTAGTTGTTGTAGTTTTTAATGACATTACTATGTTTAATTGGTATTTTTTTAATATTTCAGTCTGAGGTGGAGTTCATTGGTTTATGTCTTATCTCTCTATTTTACATGTGTTCTCATAGAGGGTAATGTCTCCCATTTCTGTGGTTACTATACCCTTGGTGCTAGTCGCCAACTCGGGACCTATTGGAGGGGGAACTCAGGGGGTAACTATCTCCCTTATCACATTGTTGAACCAACATGGGTACACCTTTTCGGGAGGGGTCATGAAAAATATTTATATAATTTCCCTAAATGTAAATACCATTTAATGATCATTGAAGTAATTGTTGAGGAAAATGATCTTTAAACATTCCAAAGTGTCTCGTACCACTTTGAAATATTTTAGATCGAAAACATCATGAAGTAATAATGTTAAATTAATGTTTTAAATTCAATGAATATAAATTCATTCATGATATAATACATAAAAATGGTCAATAGGTACACCACACAAAAGAAGTAAGTGGTGAACATGACATTTATCTCACAGAAGTAAAAAAAGGGATATGAAAAATCCCTTAACTTAACATGCCTTTTGTTGTGGGGAATTTATACACTTGTATAGAGGTTTGAAATATGTTCATAACTTATACCAGAACCATACTCATATTCATAATATCATATATTAACTTCTTATAACATCTTATTACCCATTTGTTAACAATATTTCATTTTTCTAACAATTTTGAGTGTACATTTCTAAGATGTATCAAATACGTTTTGACTTGTTATTTGTTGTTATTAATAATTATATCATGGTTTAATCATTTCCATAATATAAAAAATTATTTAATCATAATATATATACCATAAATATGTATTTATAATAATCTATAAAGTTTGTAGATAAAAAATGAAATGTACTGTTCATGTTGACGGTAGGTCATTCATACTCAAGAAAACAACTTTCATTTCTTTTTAATATTAAAAGAATGAAAATAAAATGACAAATATGTATATTATAATGAAAATATCATATATATGTAATATATTTTATATATTTTTACTAAAATTACCCTAAAAATACCATGTATAGCATGAACGAATTACATCGCTTTGAGGATGCAGTATTCTACACTTACACAAACGATGTTATCGTATTTACACAAAATGGAATCTATAAGGGTATGTTTTATAAAATATTTACAAAAGTATAAATTCATTATAAAAATCATATATATCATATATAAATATATTTTCTATCATGATTTCTACCATGAGACATGGTAAAGGAAATAATGAACAATTATCATTTCATGATGTGGTAATTCGTCTCACACGTAAACAGTATGTTTGTTACCCATTAGATAGAGGTGTGTATAAGGGCTAGTCTTACCACTATCATAATAGCATATCAGTATATTTAGGATAAATGTTTTTCTACATTAAAATGGAATAAGTTTATTTTATGTGGTTGAGAATGTAAATAAAACTAAGGAGCTTGAGAGAATACATTTCCTCTTAATCAACTAGCTTCTTTGAGTTGTACCAAACATCTTCTTTAGATGGATTTTTTCCCAAGGTAAGTATTATAGGATTATTTAGGGTATGTTGAGTCTCTATTTGGTTAGATAATATTCATGAAATGTGTCTTGATATTTGTGAAAAATTAGGAGGAGGGGAGGCCTTTATTGTAGAGGAGGAGTGGCACTCTTGTAATATTTTGACAAAGTAATTACATACACATAATTCACATTACAAAAGGATCCAATAATGAACCCAATTCAATAAAAGGGATTAGAGGATTGAAATATGGAAATTTAATTGATTTTTAAAAAGTTTATAAGTCATTTTCTCCATTATGATTGAGGTTTAGTCCCTTATTAACCTTAATTTAACCATAATAATTACAATTAATTTTAATTACTTTCACGAATATTTTTGGTGAAAAACTAATTTTACCTTATTATAAATTAAAAATTATTATCATTACAAATATTTAGATTATTTTTCCAAATTAGAATGTCAAAATTTTCAGAAAATAATTTAAATTTAATCTCGTATATGGGACGACAATGTGGGGTTTCAAGGTAAAAATGTCCAAAAGTTTTCAATGTTTTTGTTGTTAATTTCAAATTATAATTTATTCCAATAACCTAAGTTGAATTAATTGATAAAAATATGATATAATTAAACATTAAAAATAATATTTAACATAATTCAACATTATAGACAAATTATATGAAAAATAAGTTTTGTATTAAATTTTAGTATTTTTCACTATTCATTAAAATGAACCTTCAAAGAAAAAAATAAAAAATTTCCCCTATGATAATTTTTATGTTTCTATTCCAAATATCGATTTATTTTTTACATATAAAATTTATAAAATGGTCAAATTTTATATTTAAAATGGGTTATCTGTCATAAGGTAGTAAAACTACCTTTATTAAAATATAGTATTTTATGTGTAATATTGGGTTTGTTCCTATCTTGATGACATAAATTCTATTTAATGAAAATAAAGAATATTTTATTTAATATAATATATATATCACATTAATACCACAAACTAATTGAAATTTATTTAATTTATTAGTGTAAAAAATATTTGTGAGCAAAAAACAGATTTTTATAAAAAAAATCCCTTTGTTTTAAATTGGTTCTTATATTCATTTCAAATTAATTTTTAACCAATGAATTATTTATATATATATATATATAAACCATATATTTTCATAATTTATTTAATACTATTTATAACCGTTGATTTGAAACCTATGTTATGTCTTATTATTTTACATAATTATATTTTAATATTACATTACTGTTCAGTTAAAACTGGATCTTGCATGTAAAGAAAGCTGTTAAACAAGGTCTCTCTCGTGTGTAAGAAAAGATAACAAAGTGTTTGTGTGAATTAAAAGATATAGAATATATTGACTCGATTTAAAGTAGTAAATATTTTTTAAAGTATCAGGGTATTATATTCCATTACACTTTTGGTGTTTCATGTCATTCACACTATCAAATATAAGGTTCATAATTTAGAATTTTGGGGTGTTGTATTCTCCCCACCTTGAATAAATTATGTCCTCGTAATTTAAACAATCTCTTGGTTATCTAGGTATTTAAAATTAATATTTTTGGAAAGACCCACATTGTAAAAAGTGATAATATCAAATATTCTTAATAAGAGAGAAAGAAAAGTACAATAGTCACATAACTAGGTTCCCTAGAATGGGGAAATAAGTGGGAAATGGAAACATGGATATAGAAGAAAAAATACAACAATAAAGTTTTGATGGAGAGTTCTAGACAGAATTTTTGTATGAAATTTTTTGACCATAAAACCATAAAACATAAGTATGAATAAAGATTATTGATATCATCAAAAATAATGATAATAGGAAATAATTTTTGTTTTAGAACCTTTTTGATGAATTTATTGAATATATAATAATGTAAGTAAATATACATTTATATAAACACAATATCTTCCTTTTATTATGCCTTGAACTATTTATACTTTGTCTTGTAGCATAGGATACATCATATGGTGAAGTAATGAATTTACCTATAAAATCTTATCCAAATATCAACATAAACAATTTTATAAATGATTAGATTTTTATGAAGATTATAATTACATTAATTTGGAAGGAATTTCATTGAATTTATTAAATGAAATTATCAGTATATTTCAATCAATATAAAGTATATATTTAATCATTTCATATCAAATATGAGAACACATTCATCATGTATTCTCTTGAAATATGATAATGACATGAATTACCATAATAATTTACTGGGAACATGAAATCTCTCTTACACCTTGAGTAAGAAAAATTTTATTGGATATATTCCTTGAATCCAAAAGTATTCTAAACTCCATCAATGATAGAATAGACCACTACTCTCCAATTCATTAATTAATTTCTTGGTAGTCAGAACTTTTCCCAATCAATAATTTCTTCATCATTATTTAAACATTAGGAACATATTAAGATTTTTATTTCCCTCAATCATGTGTTTTCCAAAAAGTTTAACTTTTTATTGAATAACATTTCTTGGTACCATTCAGCATATGATCTCAAATCCTTAAAAAAAAGTATCACAGTACAATCCATATATATTTTATAAATCATATGATGAGAACCTCATATACAAAATAATTTTACAACATATTTCTTAGATCCGATTATTGAAGTACATTAATCATTCCACTTCAGTTTTTTCAATAACTTATGATTCATGTTAATCCCTTTGTTTCTTTGAAGGTATATTCCCCTGACTCTTGGGGAATTCATTTTCATAGTTCCCCATTTCCTTGAAGTTTTAACATTGAATAACATAATTTTCCTTATTCCCATTACATTCCTTTTCCTGGTGACCCTTTTCTCCGTACTTATACCAAAATCACAATCCTTTAAAGAATTTACTAGGGTGATTATTTCCAAAGTTATCACAAATTGTAATATTCTTCTTTAACTTTATCTTATTTGACTCATTTCCTTTTTCAATGTGTTCATAAGACCTATTCTTATCTTGGTTTCCCTTGAATACATAGGATCTTGACAATTTATTATCTCTTTTGATGGCATATAAAATTAACTCTTCTTATGATGAGAAATTATGATGAATCATCACCCTTTGATTATTTGTCTTAAGACCTTAAAATATGTGGTCAATATTTAACTTTGAGTAATATATGTAATCTATAGCATACTTGTATAACCTTATAAAGGTAGTTTCATAATCTATAAAACTCTATTCTTCCTTTTTAATTAAGCTATGAAACTTTCTCTTCATCTTAATTTGATGATTACAATGGAATTATTTATCAAAGAATGTATCCTTAATAGGTATCCATTCCATGAGTTTTATTTATTATTCCTCCATTGTATTCTGAATCAAGTACCACCATTGATAATAATAACATTGGATAAAAAACACCAAAAATGTAACCTTTTTCTTTTCCTTGCAAGACAAGTCTATAAATATCTTCTTAAAATACTTAATCCAATGCTCACCAACAATTGGATTAGTAGTCTCACTAAATTATGGGGGATTCAACTGCATAAATCGATCTATAATTTGAGATTCTCGACATGGAATAGATTTATCTACAAGGGAAAGGTTATTTATCATAATCTGACTAATTTTCCCTAATATATTCATAACTTTATCAGTTCCAAAACCATCTGCATTGACTTTCATTATAGGGAAACCTCTATATTGTCCATGAGTATTGATACCATTTTTCCTTCAAAACTCTTTTTCTAAAAAATATAATATAATGGATTATCTCCTAAAATTATGAACATTCTATAACTCCAAATATTTTATAGCACATAATATAAATTTAGGCTTCATAAATCCTAGAATCATAATCTTTGGTTACTTTAGGGAAATCCTTACTTTATAATCCTTCATAATTGAAGGTAAATAAAATTTTAACTATCATATGAGTATCCCATAGGAGTATCAAAAAATTTCAATAGTAAGGATAGTTTTTTTATACTATGTTAAATCGAGTCAGGCCCAGCAAATGTTTTTAGTGTCGTTACTTGTAGGTACATCTATTACATAACCACATCCACAAGTATTATCATGTCATGAATGTATTTCTTGGATTACCCACATAATCTCTACCTTACCAAAATTTTAGAATGTTATTTTATACTTATCTTCAATGTCTATTAGGATTTAATCTCCCAAATCTAAGTTTTATAAATCTAGTTTCCAACATTGTTTCTAAAAATACTTTTTTTCCAACTATAACTCCCCAACCCCACAAGCTTGGACTTAGTGCATTAATTTATTACATTGGCATGATTAAAAGGAATCAAATCCCGAATAATCAATTATTTTATCAATATTTGAAATCCAAATTACATACTTGATACCAATAATACATTGGGAATTAGGAAATATAGACATGATGCATAAAAAAGAAAATAAATTACATCCTTGAAAACTTATTCAAAGATTTATTCTTCATAACTTAGGAAAAAGAAACTTAATAAGAGTGATATGAAATGACCAGTCAGGGTGAGTAAAGTGGAATTAATAATGAATCAATGAATATAAACCAACATGTAAAGGTAAATCACTTATTACACATGCCATTAAAATAACTAGATAATGAAAATTCAATATAGAAAGGTAAGAAATTGAAACACATGAAATTTAATCAATAAATAGAAAATTAAATGTATCCAAAGATATGTCGATGCAAAATCTCATGTAATAATAATAATTGAAATATCTGTGAAGAAAATTCTCAATTATTGGAAATCATTTCTAAGGAACATGAGGGCTTATACTATCAAGATCCATCCTCTAGATATTTTAGAACTACAGGTAGAAATTTGTTTAATTTGGCCAACTTAGTAATATCATGAGAACCTTCCAATTCATTGAGGATTAATAAAATTATGGGATCTACCCATCACTACATGTTTAAATCATTATTCATCACAAGTAATCTATTTAATTTTTAAACAATATACCTTATCAAATGTCCATATGGAATAAACAATATATAATTATCAATAATTCCCCAAATAATCAAATAACTCTCAAAGTATAATCAATATGTAAAATGGTATATGGTTTAGGAAATATTAATATCTATGATAAATAAAATGAATAATTTATGGAAAATTCAATGTTCAATGATCATAGGATATTGAATATTTCAATAGTACTAAAAAATGAATCAATAAAGTTAATGTGAAAACTATCCTTTGACAAATTAATCATTAACCATCAAGAAGAGTATTATGGATGGTATCAATAAAAAATACCCCAATTAGAGTAAAATAAATATTTTTTATCATTTATTAATGGAAATATTACAAAATGATATTTTAAAAACATTATTGAGAAAAATATCATTTTACTTAGAAAAAACATTGAAAAAATTTATTTGAAAAAAACATTCGAAAAAATTTTCTTTAAAAGGTAAACATTTAAACATAAAAATGAAGATTCAAAAAAATTACTGTGGTTAAATCCATACAATCCATACGAGGTAAAAAAGAACATTCCTTTTTCATAGTAAAAGGTTGGAAAATTGATTCTTGGGAAAGAGATAAGAATATTTCATTGAAAACATTGGTAAAATAAAAGAGGGTAAAAATTCCTCTGACAAATCATTTTAAAAAAAATTAAAACATTTTAATAAAACATGGTTTTTAGATAAAAAATAGGTTATTTGACTAAATAGAAAAATAAATTTAGGTTTTTAGATAAACATTTTATATAATATTTTGAGTACCAATGAGTGGGAAAATAGTAATAATATGTTAAAAGGGTCATAAATATTCATGGGATAGAAAGATTAATGGTTTCATTGATCATTGGTTATATAATTTCCTTGAATGGAAATATCATTGAAATATCATTAAAGTTATTTTTAAGGAAAATAATCTTTAAACATTTTAAAGTCTCTCATACCAAATTAAAACATTTTAAATCATAAACCTCATAAAGGAATAATATTAAATAACAGTTTTAAATATCATTAAGATAAAGGAATTCATGATATAATATATAAAAATAGGTATTAGGTACACCACACAAAATAAGTAAGTGTGGAACATGGAATTTATCTTATAGAATAAAAGTATGAGATGAAAAATCTCTTTCATTAACCCTCCTTTCTTTGTGTGTTGTTTATCCTCTGGTATAGCTGTTTAAAATATTAACAAACTTATACCAAAACCATAATAGTATTCATAATATCAAATTTTAACTTCTTATAATATCTTATTCCACATTTTTAACAATATTTCATTATTTCTACTATTTTGGGTGTTAATTTCCTAGTTTTATCAAGTATTTTATGACTTTGTATTTGTTTTTATTATTAATTATATCATGGTTTTATCATATTCATAATGTAAAAATGATTTAATTATCATATATATTAAGTAAATATGTTTGTTACCCATTAGCTGGAGATGTTTTTATGTTTAGGTCTAAAACTTATAATAAAAACTTATAATTATATTTATTATAATTTTTTTACATTATCATGTAATAATTAGATTTCATGATGTTCATAATGAAAATAAAACTAAAGATCTTTAAAGAATACATTACCTCTTAATCGGTGTAACTTATTTTGGTTTATACCAAGAGGTTTACTTGGATGGATATATGCTCAAAGTCCGGATTATAGTATGTGGGGAGGTAATTTTATGAGATATTTTTTCAGATCTTGATAGAGCCGAAGTTTTTTTATAGTTGTGAAGAAGTGGGAGAATAGGAGACCTTTTATAGTGGATGTGGTGTGGCACACCTATAATATTTTGACAAAACAGTTACATACATTTTTTCACATTGAAATTGGATCGAATAAGGGACCCAGTTTTATCCAAGTGATTATAGGGTTATAAAATGGCTATCAAATATAGTTTTTACAAGTTTATAAGTAATTTGGATCTTTAATGTTGAGGTTTAGTCCCTTATTATTCTTAATTTTACAATAATAAGGGTAATTAATTTTAATTACTTTCACTAATATTTTTGTTCAAAAACTAATTTTACCATATTATAAATGATAAATCATTCCTATTTCATATATTTAATCTATTTTTTCAAATTACAATCCATAAAGTAGAAAAAAATAATTTAAATTTAATCCCACAGATTGGATGATAATGCGGGTTTTTAAGGAAAAACGTCAAAATTTTTGATATGTTTTTATAGACAATTTCAAAGTTAAATTGATTCCAATGACAAGATTATATTAATTGAAAACAATATGATATAATTAAACATTAAAACCAATATATAATATAATTCATCCTTATAAATAAATTATATGAAAAATAATTTTTGAATTAAATTTCAGTATTTTTTATTATTCATTAAAAAATAAATCATCATAGAAAAATACAAAAAATTCAAACGAAGCTAATTTTTATGTTTCTATTTAAAATATTTAGTTAATTTTGACATATTAAATCTATAAAATAACTAAAATTTATATTTAAAATGGGTTCCCCATCAAATGGAAGCAAAACTACCTTTATAGAAATACAGTATTTTATGTGTAATATTGAGTTTGTTCTTATCTTGAGCTTATAAAATCTATTTTATGAATATCAAAAATATTGTATTAAATATAATATCTATATATATTTCACATTAATACCACACACTAATTTAAATTAATTTAATTTATTAGGGTAAAACAACTTTTTGAGCATAAAAATAGTTTTCTATAAAACTATTCCATTTATATCCAATTGGTTTTTATATTTTTTTCTAGAAAATTAGTAACCAATTAATTAATTTTATATTTGTATTTACCATATATTTTTATATGTTATTTAATACTATTTATAATAACTCATTTAAAGGCTAGGTTAAGTCTTATTATATTACATAATAATATTTTAATAATATATTATTGTTCAGTTAAAACATGATCTTGTGTGCAATTCAAGATATCAAACAAGGTATTTATTATGTGTAATGAATGCTAACTTAGAGTTTTTGTGCATTTCACGATATATAATATATCATATCTATTTAAAGTAGAAAATATATTTTAAATTACTAGGGTATTATATTCATTTTCATACTTGGTGTTGTGTTTCATGCACGCTGTCAAATATAAGGTTCTTGCTTTAGAATTTTGGGGTGTTATAAACACACCCTAAAATCCTCTGGAGTAAATGTTTTATATTAAATTTGGAAAAAAAAATTGAAAACTAAAATTACCATGAATTGGATAATCCTATTAAAGAATATTTATTTTCCTTACTATCGTGTTTTCATTGTGATTTATAATATATTATATGATTCCTTTAGTTGTATCCACACATGATCAATGAATAAATATAAGTAGTGTTCTACGTGATAGAACAAAGGAACCAACTTATATATACCATTATTCATTGATTATAACAAGGGGTTCTCTTGTTCTATCTTGGTTCATCCATGGAATAATGAAAGAAAAAATATATCTTGGTATTGAGAGAATTTTATAGAGACTTTCACTAAACAAAAGAAGTGTATTCCTCTATAAAATCATATAAAATTTATAATTAGGGTTAAAAAATTTATAATTTCATAATATCCCATTACAAAAAAATTATTCTTTATAATCCCTATGTCAAATAAGAATAATATTTATATTACTTCCATGCAATTTCTTTATTTAAATATAATTTAAGAAATAAAAAAATTAATATTTATTTTATTGAAATTAAGTAAAACATATTATCTCAATCAGTTATTTAACTCTACCCATTAATAATTTGTGTAATTTATTGAACCTTGAATAATAAAATATTTAGTCAAATAAATAGTTTCTATTCAATAAATAAATAAATATTATGTTCATTGAAATCATGAATATTTTTTTTTAATATTCATATAATTATAAAAATATTTAAATTTTTTTATTCACTATACTGGTGAAGAAAAAAATAATTATTTATTACCTTTTGAATAAATAAATAAGAAATAAAATTCATCACACGTATACTCTAAACTAGAATTTCTCATTATTGGATTTTTATGATCAAATTTACATTAATAATTATTACTTTATAAAATGAGAAATTTACTTATTATTAATATAAAATTAAATATAATTTAATTAGATAGTGGGTACATGGTGTCTATATATCTATGCCCATTTATCAATGGTATTAAATGAACTTACCTAAAGTAAAAGTTCAATTTCTAGTAGCACACCAATGAACCCATAGAGAAAGTAGTTATTGTTATAAAATAAATAACTCCCTATTAACTCTAATATATAATATAATCCATTTTCTAGATATATAATCAAACAAGATTCATATTTTTGTCATAACCCTATATGCTTGATTTATCTTTCATTGAATTTTTGAAATATAATAATCTAAAAACTATCATGGTTATGTATTTAATCATAAGTTATCGTTTATATAATAGGTATAAAGATATATTCTTATCTTAAATCATAAGGTAAAAATACTTCCTTGACATAATCAATTAATATCATATCGATTATCATATATAGAATGTATTCTACCACTCTATAAGGATATATCTACATGATTTTCAACTGTACATCAAAGTACATGATTCATGTTATAAATTAATAATAGTAATAATATCAAGTATAAGTAACATTACACACATTCATAGATAGGAATATCCAAATACATATAAACACCTGGAATTATTATTGGTCGGGTTTTTTTATGACCTCTTTTATTAGAAATTACCAAGTTTGAACTTTATTAGTGGAATTCTCATTGTCTTATGATCCACCATCACTTTATTTTCGAACATCATATCCTTCCCATGGGATATATTTTATCTATACTATATAAAACATATTCAATAATATTTTCCTAGTATATTTTTAGTTAACATTATAGTGGGTAACTACTATAACTTTTTTATGAAACAAATAATCTATAAAAATTATCACATTAATTTTATGTTGAAGAATAGTCATTAATTGATAATATGGTTATTAACATATGGGTAATCAAAAGTATGTAATATGTTGGTTCTAGAAAAAAAACTCTAAAAAATTAAAACTCTCACTAGAGTCAACTAATAAAAAAATTAACATAATATATCTCATATGGTATTCATGATTCTCTTGAGAAAAGGATTTAGTCAAATGGTATTTATCATTTTTTTACTCTTCTTACTATGGATTCACCCCTTTCAGAAAAAATCCTCAAGAGATAATAATTCCAACATGTATACTTCATTTATTGATGTGACATGAGCTACTTGGGAAGAACCACTGTTATAGTATTATCATAATACATAGTGATATGTTCTTTGCTATAATTTATTACACTATTCTTATGGATGAATTTTCGTATCTATACTACTTCTCTAGTTTCATTAGAAGATTCAATATTAGCATACACTATTTTAGAATTAGTTACCACTAGGTACTTTATTCTCTTTCAGATCATATATCCTCTATTACTAAAAAACACATATCTTGATTATGATTTTAGATTTTTCTAATATATTTTAAAACTAGAATTTTTATATAGACTCACAATCAATTACTCATCTTATCAGTAAATTATAAACATATACTCTCTACACCTCAATTAATTTAGGATATCTTTCACAGGTGATCAAAATTGATCTCCTGGACCTACTTGAAATTTTTTTACCATGGTCAAGGCATTGAAAACATCAACACTGTTATATAGAATTGCATACATGATATAACCAATTATTAATGTGTAAGTAATAACAATAATTTTTTCAATATTCATATATTTGAGGACATTGTTTCTTATAGAGATATATACCATCTGGCACCAGAAAGAAATATCACTTGTATTATTTAATCTTATATCTTTTTAATACCATATCAATGTATATACCATGGCTTAGTCCATGTAAACACTTGTATTTATCTCATAGGATCTTAATACTTAGAATATAGGTTTCTTATCCTATGTCTTTTATAGAGAATTATGTTTTCATCCATATATTAATTGACTATAGGATAGGTATATCATTTTCTAGTAGTAATTAATCATCATCACATATCATAACGAAAACTATTGTCTCCCACTAATCCTCATGGATACACAAGTTTCACATTAATTCTTAATGAAACGAAATTCTCTAATGGATTCATCAAAACAAATGTTCCATGATCTCAATTAATTATTAAATATAAAAATGGATCTTTTTAACATTAATAAATTAATTTCCTAGAATATTTATTTCAATATGAGAAGTTTTGTTTCAGTTTTTCTTCTTCTTGTTTTTGATTTGATCCATGCTACATTAAAGGCTTGTGATATTGAAAAGATTATATAGGCATAAAGTGGGGTTTTTGTTGTTTTTTGGGAAAAATGGAAAACAACATACCCATAGTACTTTCTGTGATGCTTTTGAGGTTAAAATCCGGATAGGAAACAACTTGTGAAGACGAGGTGGTGGGTTTGGGATAAGGATTGGCTAGCCTTGTTGAAAAACGTCTTGTGTAGCCTTACCATAGCATCTTAGAAACCATGGAGAGTGTAAAATGGATTATAGTTAAATAACACTTTGTAGTCCTTTTTTTATCCTAGTGTATTAAAGAACCAACATGACCATGGCTATGTTGTGGTGCAGACTGCTTCAGATTCAGTAAATATGGAAATATTCAAATTCAATTCCCTATCCTCTTATATATTGACCAATCTAAAAAGGAAATATGTATAAATTAAATATAGTGTCTTACATCAGTTTTATAATTAGTTCCTGAACCCATATTAATTCATTACATACTCCCTCTTTATGGATACCATGAATCTGTTGATCTTTATGAAATTTTAGAGAAATTATTTGGTTAAACCACTTGGAGAAGCTATGAACCTGGAAAATTCATCATCCTTGATTATTCTTTGAGTTTTTAGTTCAATTATTCCCTTTATTTGGTAAGACTAAAAATCCTCTCATCCTTCCTCATTGGTGCTTTAGAATATGGGTGATTTAGTGAAGTTCAAGACAATGATTCCTTATGTCACAAAGTGAGGTAGTTATAGAATTGATGTTTAAACTACCTTATTTCAAATCATTGGAATTATATAACATCTCAATATTTTTCTCTTGGTGAGTTGTCCTATTTTCAAAATCCAAGACTGAAGGTTTTATTTTTCCTTCTACTAGGAGAAAATTCTAACATTTTTAGTGGTTTTCTTTGAGTATTTTTTATACTACCCCTTGGCTAGTTATTCCTTGTGTTGTTACCTAGAAATAATTTTCTTTTAATGTGAAACTAGTTCAATTATTTCTCATAAATTGATATTGTTCTGTTTGGTGTGGGATTGTTTTTCAAGAAATTAAACCCTTGGAAATCCTTGATGTTGAGATGAAAAAGTTGAGGTAGAAATTTATTTACCATTTTGAGCCTTTATGAAATTTTTTCCTCAGTATAATTCTTTTTATGGAATAACTTGGTGTCTATTCTTGATATTGATTTCATGTGGATATATGTGTTCCCCATAATACCTATTTATGATACTTGATTAAATTAGTATTATTGTAGCTTTATTTTTCATGTTTTATGATGATCACATGTATTTTATGTTTTTTTAAAGGTTGGGGTTGAAGCCTCATTTATTAATAAAGCAAAGCAAAGACCTCTTTTAACTGGGTAGAGGGAGACCCATTACATAGCCTGAAGTCCTAGTGGGCATTTTTTCCATTACATGGCCCATAGGCCCAATCACATGTATTTTATGTTTCTACAATTTGATAATGAAAAACTTTTATGCTCTACCTCATATTCTCTACCAAATTATATGTGTTATCTTGACATTGGAGATATTTTTATTGGTTCTCAATACATCTATAATTTCATGAAATGTTTATCCATTCGAGGTGGAGTGCACATGACTTATGATGATGATGATGATAGAACTCATCATAGGGAAGTGATATGGTGATTCCTCATGGATGTCGTGATATTCACTCAATTCCTATAGAATTCCAAGTAGCTTGATTACTCTATTCTTAGTGTATGAGGGGTAGTAAGATAATTCAAGGCATAGAATATGTAAAGAATAGTACTCAATTGATGCCTAGTGGATGTGTAGAATCCTGTTCACATGATGTCGAGAAGTGTGTTCACAAGACTTGTGGCTAGTTATTGATTACATTTAGTACCGTGATATTTCTTGTGGTATAGATTATAATATAACATCCTGGTTATTTAAGATAATTTTAAAGCTTAATAAATATATTTTTATGTAATTTTAGACAAAAAATATTTTAAGATTTTATTTTATTAAATTAATTTATTTTCTAGAATCAAAATAAATTTTGAATAAATGATATTCAAGTCAAAAAAAATTTCTGAAATAGTATCTCATTTTTTCAAATGAAGATATATTCTTTATATATTTTTTAATGCTAAAATATTTTAATATTAAAAGTTTTGATTATATTATTAGTATTATTTTAAAGAAAAACTCTATTTATATAAATTATATGTAAATATTTTATTAAATGTTTATAAAAATCCATTTATTTATAATTTACATTTCATAATGGTTATTTTTAAATGTAATGTTTATATTTTAAAATTTATTATAATATTATTACCTTTTAATTAATTATTTTAAAATTAAAATATTTGTTATCTTTAATTATTTTTACTATTATTACTCAAATAAGTATATTTAGTAAAAGTAATTTTATGTTAAAATTTTCATTAAATAGTTTACCTATTTTTAATTAATATGAGACTTAATTAAAAAATAACTTTAGGTTGACATCTATATAAAATAATTCATAAGAATTAATCCTTTATTATGAAGTATATAGTAATTCCTATATTAATGTTTAAATATGTGAGTTAATTATAGTTTTTTAAGTAAAAAAAATAACTAAAACAATAATAAATTTACCTTATATTTAAGTAATACTTATTATAATTTTTATTTTGTTTTAATAAACAAATTTCCCAAAAAAGAAAACCATGTTATGAGTGAACTATTACATTTGTGGGATATTGAACTTGGTCGAGAACTTGTGGGGGCAAAAGGTTCATCATGCTATGAGTAAGCCTGTGGTTTTTTATTGATCACAAATCATGCTAAGTGAAATTGGTCCCATGTATAAGGCCCAGATATCAGGAATAAGTTAGGTGAAATTCCTATTGAACCTATATATAAGGCCTATTGGGTGTAAACCCCATTACTCCCATCTTTTTATTACCAGGAATCATTTGATACAAATGGAAGAGCTCAACATCTATTTCTTCCAATGTGGGATGAGATGTGTGGAATGATGTTCACACACATTGAAATGTTCCCTTTAGAATGGAATGGTTTGATTAAAATTATGGAAACCATCCAATCTCACCATCATCTTCTTCATCAAGTCATTCCAGTAGAACCCTAGACTATATTTCTATAGGTTTCTTTATCTTTGATGAGTTGTGGTCTAACTTGATAGTGATATATTTATAAAAAAATATATATGAATCGTCGATAAATGATTATAAAATGTACATCATTATCAAAGATAACTTCTCATTTGGCTTCGTTATAAATTTATAGATATAATATATATATATATATAACATTAAATCTATCATGCTGATTTTTTTAATGATTTACACCAAAAAACACCCTTATTTCGTTCTGTATTCTTTATGATTTTGAATTATTCAGATATCCAAACTTATAGTAATGAAAGAAACATAAAAATATATAAATATTATATTTAACATAAAACAAAATAATTTAAACATGTGGCCAGATAATCCAAATCCAAAAATTCCATTTAAAAAAATAATTATGTAATATCAAACTATAATTCCCCTCTGAGAACAGCTAGTGTATATAAAATATACACAATAAAACTATAATATAAAATTTTCTTTTCTTAATTTATCAAAAAATACTATACGAAAACTCTAAACTCTGTCTTTTATTTTATGTT
The DNA here is from genome assembly GCA_963277665.1 of Viscum album. Classification (NCBI taxonomy): domain Eukaryota; kingdom Viridiplantae; phylum Streptophyta; class Magnoliopsida; order Santalales; family Viscaceae; genus Viscum; species Viscum album. Next base: position 315,149,930 of record OY728151.1, read on the forward strand.
AAAACATCCATATATGGTATCATCAAGTCACCTCCATTTATAATTTGATGATAGGGAGTAAATTTTTGTCAAAATAATTATTTATATAAATTATGATTTTAGGTAATGTGATTTTATTCACAATAGATTATATTTTTCAAGTTTATATTTAAAAATAAACTACTATTAAAACAATTATGATTTTTTTTTAGATTTTACAACTCTTGTTAAAGATTTCTTTTTTATTTCATCTAAACACTAATTAATATAGATAAAACTTATAATTCTATAAGAAAATTATTCTTAAGAATCAAAGAAAATTATCATTTCATGTGTTAGATTTCTTTATATACCATTTAATTTCGTTAATGATATCATATATGGTCATAATCTATGATTATTGTTTACATTTCATTCGTTTTATAATAATTTATTTTAATTTTAATATATTTATGTTCATGTCATCTAAATGTAATTACTTTTTATTAAGAAAATAGATTTTTCTTAAAAAAATATTTTCATTACCATTACTATAAGTTATTAATTTTCTTCATAGAAAATAAATTATATAATATTTTTAGAGGGTTTTAATGGGTTGGGAAAAAGAAATGTAGATCTACAGTAAAAAAGTTTTTGTAAAATTAAATTTCTCTCTATCATATCAAATGATATGATAAGGTGTGGAAAGTGAACCCACTTCCACAATGGAACATTTTCCAGCAATTGATTCTGCTAGGTGGACAATGGTTTTTAAAAGATCTTCTGAGTATAATTTTTATTCACGAAAGATTAATTATTTTCAAATTATTTTCACAGAGAAATCCATATTATTTTCAAAGATAATTTTTCACTGGTTATAAATTAATAAGTCCATTCAAAATTTTTTGAAACTTATTTTTTATAAAAAATATGTATATTTGATATAAAATTTTTACAAAAGTTTTTAAATAAGTATTTTTAAAAGTATTTTTTTTCACTGTTTTTAAAACCTCGTTCTAGAAAATTTATGCTCACCCTTTGTTTTAAATTATTTTTTCATATTTTTAGTAGGAATTCCAAAGGTTTTTTTCGAATAAGGAGGTATCACAATAAAATATAATTAATTGATTGTATAGATTTTTTAAAACTCTAGTTAATTATAATTTTATTATTAATTATCCAAAACCAATACCAAAAAAGTTCCTATGTTTTATAATGTACTATGAATTTTTTTATTTATCTTTTACTTAAAAAATAAAAAACATGTTTTTGTAAAGAATTCAAAAGTGAAGGTTATGGTCATTATACTGAATCAAGTATATCTGGGACTCATGGTGGCCTGGTTATCATGTGGGTTCTTGATACATGATTTTTTTTATTTCATGTGTATTTATTATTATCATTTTATACACCTATTATACATATTCAAAAAAAATTATGACAAATTTGTGGTGTCCGATAGGGTTTTATTACTCACAGGCTACACAAGAATCTCAATGTGCATAAAGACTTTATGGATAGGGATCTAAAAAAATAAGGTTCCCATGGAAGGTATTTGAGTCTTGGAGTGTGGAGTATAGAGAGATAGGAAAAAACTTCAAAGGATTCCAGGGAGTTGTTTAATTATCTCCACATTATTTTACAGTGGTTTAGTTTTCCACTCATGGATGTTATTTATCTTTTGTTTTAAATATATTTCATATGATATTATTTACTTTTGTATTATATACTATGTATTAATAAATATTATATTTATATAATTTTTATTAAGGATGTGTTACTATGGTTATAGTATCCTAACTTATGTTGATCAAACAATCGCTAATATTCTTCGGCCTCTTGCGTATGGGGAGATGTGTATGAGGTCATGTGACTCTCTAACTTAGACCTAGTGGGTCTGTTCAGGGCATTAAAATGGTATCAAAGGTGGGTTTTTTTCTTTTATTTTCGACCAAATTGGGATATGGTATAAAGAAGATAATCTTTGTGTGACTTGGTTATTGGATTTTCCATGTTCCCAACCAGATCATGTGTAGTAGACCTACGTGTTACCATTGATAGAATTTTGTTATAGTTTAATGGGGATTTGGGTGCATTCATGGATCAAGATTAAGAAAACTATGTTGATTTAATTCCTTGATTTGTACCATATATACCCATGATATGTGATTCATAATGCTACGTTGATTTAATTCCTTGATTTTTACTATCAACGTGGGATTGAATTATATTCCTTTAATGTGACATATATATATATTCCCATTATTTTATGGTATATTTCTTGGAATTTATTAGTTTAACTTGAGCATAATATTATGTTTTTAATATGTGTCTATGAATAACATGCAAGGATGGAGACTTTCGTTAGTACTAGGAGGGATATACCTTGGGTTATGGGTAAACTCATGGGAGAACGTTTGTGTAATCTTATAGACTAATTAGGATTTATCCTAATGACTCTGTTTTTAATTTAAATTCTTCCTTCACATTTAAAAAGATACCTGACATGGGTTGGTATTCTTTCACTTTGGATGATTCTATGATTCATCTTCTTATTTATTAGAGGGTTAAGTATATAATTATCTTACACTAACTCCAGGTGTCCAAATAGTGGTTCTACCTTAGCCATGAGTCCTTTCTATTCTACCTTCCCAGGGCTAAGGGACACTAAGGTCCATAGTCAACTATTATAGAGACTTCTAGGTCTAGTATCCACCAATAATTCAGGGAACTTGAGGGAAAAAAATGTAGAGGACTAGATTAATGTCATCAAAGGTGTATTTAACCTCTTTTATAGACCTAATGATAGTAAGATGAAGTTGGAAGCATTCATGATTCAGGGACCTACTAGGAGGTAGTGGGGTGTAATTGGATAGGCTAGTAGATGTGAGAGCCTCATGATGAGGCCTTCAAGAACCTATTATTTAGGGGATTATTCCCTTATATATATATTTTTTACCAATAAAAGGAGTTAATGGATTTATAGTAGGGTTCCCTGATGGTATTAACATACTCTACTCACTTTACTTAACTACTTCACTTTTCTCCACTATTAGTTTGAAACTATGAAAAAACGTTATAAGGTTTGAGATCAATCTTCATCCTGACATTAAGTGATAGGTCATGACATTTTATCTAGTAATATATCTTAAGGTTCTATGTAAGGACTTGACTATCATAAAGGTCTTTGATTAGGATTCAGTAGTTTGTCTTCTTAAACCCTATCATATTTTTCTAGGTGAACATATTACTGCTACAACTAGTGTCACTTTAGGTAGTAGGAAGAGGAATACTTGGGATGAATAGTAGGTTAATGGCATGTATAAGGAACATATTTATGTTTCTTTAGTTTCCCTAGGATATGTACCATAGTGATTCGACTATGGGAATATTTTTCCTTGCCATAGGGTCCATATAATACATCTTCTCTAGTTCCTTCATTAAGAAATATGAGTTACCTCTATCATTTTTTTGTAATCTATTGAGGTTAGGTTTCTAAAGGGTTTCAAACAAGATAGTGTTAGGGATCTAACAATCTATATATGGTCCTTAGCAACATACTCAGACGAAGATGACTCAAACAATTCATGCATATTTGGAAGAATTTTTTGGAGCTGGGGTTGGATGAGATTATGTGGTGGATCAGTATCTATTTGATAGTGGTGAGGATGGTATTCATTACTTATATAAAATCCTAGAACAAACAGTCATAGATCTGGTTCTAGCAACATAAACTATAAATTTTATTTCCTTCATACTGATAAATGTGACCAATTTTAGTTATCTAAAACATATAACATAAAATTAATATATTTTCAAACTTACATACCCATGGATATTTCTATTTTAGAGTTTTACATAATTAGTAAAAACTCTTTGAAAGTGAACATTTTCACATGGTATCCATTTTTTCACACAAAAAAAGTACTTTATAAAGACATGCTAGTTTTGTTAAAGGTAACTTCTATATATATAACTTTTACTTTATTAATTTTTTTACTCATCTTTATATACTATCTAAAATAATCACAAAACCTTTGATTGGAAAAACATGGTATGGGACATAAAATTAGGAAATCTATTAGTATAATGAAAAACATAAAAACCAAAAAAAAATTAGACTTTCTATTTTATTATTTTAGTTTTAAAAAAATATCATATCCACATCGAAAACACACTTTTTATCAAATAAAACATTTTAAACCCATAGAAAGTAAATATAAATTCTTGTAGGAAACTTATATCATTATATTCATAACCAGTATAAAAAATAATTGGATCTGAGTTAAATCTAATGGAGAAACATACCTAATTTACACCCTCTTTCTTACATTTGATAATAATAAAAAACATTACCCAATGAATTGATAACCTATATCAAGATCATCCATCAAATAAAATTTATTGGTCTCAAAATTTTTATGATCTTTATCGGGCTCACTCTTCAAATCTATTTTATCAAGCTCACCAATCATATAAGTTGTATTGGGATCACCCATCATCATATATAATGTCAAAGTACCATATCATGAATAAAATATTTTCAAATTTCTTCTTTTATTCATTAATCCCTTGAAAAACAATTTTTACTCATATGAAAATCACTTTCCATTTTCATATAAAATTGGGAGAAATTATTCTTTCTTTTGAAAATAAAATAAAATAAATAAAATTCGTAACATATTGTTGAAATTTATTTATTTGAAAATAAACATATAAAATTAAAAAGGAATCTTCAAATAATCAAAAATTCATGACAATGGGAAATTATGTTCCTCGTATATATGTTAAGAAAACCATTCTTACACACTTTCAAAAAAAGAGTCAAAAATAACCCGTATGAAAAATATTAAAAATATTCCTTTTAAAACCATTGTAAAAAAAGTAAAATATGGAAGAAATATAACTTTACCAACCATTTAATAATAGATAAAAAATTTCCAGAAACATCTAAAATAACATGTATATGGAATAAAAGGATTTGAAAGGAGAACCTTAAAAAGGGATTTTTAAAAGAAAATTCCCTACCATGGGTCCCGAAATTATGTGTATGTCCTTTAACACCTATATAATAAAATTAAATCAATATTTTTATTTATTAAAACAAATTATAGAATTATTACCTTATCCATATACCATCTATTTCATTTATCTTAAATATATTTAACATATTAATCAATTAAGTTCACGTTGTATGTTTTGACAATATTCATTTCATATGCCCAAAATGACATTGGTAGGTTCAATATGGTAAAAGGATTAAATATTCCATCATCTCTAGAATAATAATTATGAAATTGATATCATTTCTATACATAAATTATACCTTTAAAACCAACAATGAAAAATAGTTATGAAAAATGAGTTATGTTATAACCATGGAGATGGTAGGCCATACATAAGTATGAGTAATGTTTCCTTTTTTCAAATAACATGAGATAAGGTAAGTATTATTTTATTTTTAAATAATTATTGTTATATAATAAATATAATATTATATTTTTAAATACTTTATACATACCATCCATGTGATATGGTGATGAAAAAAATCAGATCACCTCATGGAGGTGGTAATCCACATATACGCACAAATGATGTTATCATTATTCAATGGATGAAAATGTAAATAAATAGATTATATAATATATTTAAACAACGATAGTTATTTCATGAATATCATATTATAATATTAAATCCATCATTACAAACATCTATGATATGTGGTGATGGAAAATTATTATATCAATTTCCGAGCTAGTAATCTTCCATACACACGAATAATGGTTTCCATTACCATTTGATGAAATAAGAAGATAAATTGAGGTAAATAAATAAAACAAATAACATCAAAATATATAGGATATAATAATTTCATTATGTCACAATGTTTATAATATTTTTAAATAGGTAGAAGATGAAATAAAACTAAAACATATGGTTAAAAGTTATATCTCTTATTTGGACAACCTCTGTTTCATTATACCTTAAGCCTTGTAACATTTCTATTCTTCCAAAATAAAGACCACCATAACATGATGATGGATGTTCATAATGAATTTGGGTTTGTATTTTCTAAACTAGAGTTCTCAAAAGGTGTGAGTAAGAGATGAGAGGAGGTTCCCTTTTATAAGTGAGGGGAGAAACTCTCTAGGAATTACATAAATTATTAAATTAATATAATTTTTTTTAAAGGAAAGTGGAAAAAATTAATATATTTTGAATATATCATCACTAAGAGTCTAAATCCTATCATCCAATAAAATTTGAATAAGTTCAGGTTATTTTTTCAACCTTAACATTTTGTTTTAATAACCAGTAAACAATTTTGATGATTATAATGATATCAAGGTTTTTTATTATTTACGGGTAAATAAAGATACTATAAAAAATTGAGCCATAAATAGGCCATAGTTTATATTTTAAAACATATACATTTTTTAAACAGGTGGAGGAATTACCTATTTTTTTGAAAATAAGAAAACAAATAAAGGAACTATATTAGAAGAGGGAATACAAATAAAACTTCTCAAAGTGTAAAATCTATCTACCTAACATTTTCCTCAATATTTCACCTAGTTTTCTTTACACCTATTGCATTGCATTCCATTTAGAAATAGATCTTACGCATATGTTCCCTTGACCTCTAGATCTCCCCCCACTTAGCGAAATATCTTTAATCCTTTCATATAGGGTCACGTCATCAGTGTTGTCAGAGTCAAAGATATCTACCTACTTATCAGTGGTTTTTTTTGGAGAGTTGTCATGAAATACCTTAATCTCAAGTGGCCCAGTGTAAGGAGTTTCCTATCACTTAGTCTCTTTAGTTTACTACTCAACCACCACATGGAGGTCACCCTAAGATCTAGTCTTCTAGTAGGAAACAAGTTGTAAGCCCTCACTATCCATGATGATTTTTTATGGAAAAGTAAAAAAAAAATTAGTGAGAGGGGATTCAACATCTAAAATATGATTACCCTTTTGGTTACATGAAGAAACCATTCTTTCATGATGAAGGTAATGATCAACCACTTGTTCTATTTCTTGTTCATTTACTTGTTCAACCATCAAATCATTATCACTTTTTTTATTTGAGACTGAGCTTGTTGAAAGTTATCATTTTGTCCATTTTTAGGAAAATAAGCATCGATGACATTCACCTTTTTGAGAAAATAGTAGCCCAGGATTTTTGTTTTTTCTAAAAGTGGAGACATTGACAATAGTTGAATCACTTGGGTGGTCAATATCCTCAACCATCAGAAACTTTCCCCTAGGTTCCTGGGATTTGGGATTCAATATGTTCATCACATTGTTAGTTGAATCATCAAGAAAAAATCCATCTTGAACACTAGGTTTTGGAAAGTCCACATATTTTAGATTTGACTTCCTTCGACAAAAGGTGACAGGGTAACCTATCATCCCACATCCCTCACATGATATTTTCTTTCGACAAAGCTCCAAATATTTCCCAACATCCATAAATTTAGTACATAAAAGAGGTTTTTTCATACTAAACATCAATTTGGATGTTTTTAGAAGGAGTTTAAATGTTTACCTTGTCAATCAGGGTGGAACTAAGATCAATTTCTACCAGTATCTTTAAAAAGTGTCCAAATTGAACATCCTCAATCTCCATGTCAAGGTGGATAGGAGTCCGAATTGTTGTGCCAATATCATGTAGGATCTTCGGATTCCATAAAACCCAATTAAGTCCATTAAATCAAATCCAGACCTGAAAAAAATGCATTTGGTACATGCGATACATTGAAGTATAAAGACCATTCTTGTAAGTGAACCCATCCAAGTTTCAACTACAGTGAACCAATGCCCCATGCTAGAATTTTTAATTCATATGAGGGAAACATGGAATGAAAAATAACCTTCTTTAAAGGAGATTCATTTCCAGTTGGTGAAACCCCACAAAGTCAATATCCCTCTATCTATATCATCCATCTTCCAGGGTTGTTCATCTTTTGGTAAGACAATGCGTGTAATCAGGGAATTGTTTCCAATGGCTATTCTTTCAGAAAATTCTTCAGGGTTGGATTCAACAAGGGATAATGAACCCTTTCTAAGTATTCTACCCAGAGATGAATCATTAAGTAGATTTAATGCCCTCAATCTACTAGATTTTGTACTGGAAAATTTTTTCATTACCTCGACATTTGTACAGCATGTATCATCCTTGCAGGAAAGATCAGAGTCATCTCCCTCGTCACTACATCTGAGGAAGAGTTCATAGATGTTGTTGATTCCTTCCATACAAAAGAAGACTAATTTTCAGATCTAGGTACCACAAGTCTCGATTCCTCAGATCTGGTAATAAAACCAGAACTAGAGGCTCGATGTGAGATTGAAGTTCTCAATTATTCTGATATAGCATCAAACCTAGAACTCAAGGCCAGATGTATCAAAGGTCTCGATTCTTCAGATCAAGCAGAAAACCTAGAACTTGAGGCTAGATGTAACATTTAATGTCTCAATTTTTAAGATGAATAAGCATACCTAGAACTCAAGGCTAGATGCGAGTCTTGATTCAGCATTGTTTTCGCATCAGGGAAGTTGTGAACATTATTGAGGTCAAGTGTCACGCAGTCGGTACTGAGCATAACTGTCTCAGTAGCTTTGTCGTTAGGGGGAGAAGTGTGGATCCAAGGTAGTGAAAAATTCTGGTGGATGCATGAAACCCTAGGGTTTGTCCTCTCATTGAGGGAGAATCATTTGACTTCCTGTCTTCCATCTTCCTTCAAAAATATATACAATTTTATTGGTCTAATATAATATTTTTATTCATTTTAAACCATTTAATAAAATATTTTTTATTATAAACTATCATTAATTTCATTTCTGGAACAATTGATTTCATTTGACATTAAATCCATCGAGATAATAAAATAATTCAAATATAAACTATTACAACATACCTAATAAGTTATATATAAACATATAATTCTTGGTAAACTATAAATCACCAAAAAAATATGTTCTTAGTCTTTAAAAACCTTTACCATATTTTTCTACTACTTGAACCAGCACAATATCGGCGATGTGTAAGAATTTAAGGTAATTAATTCACTGGTAAAAATAAAAATTAAAAAAATTAAAAAAATTATTTTCACAAAATAACTGTTAATATTCATTCAAAGCTTATTTTTAACCCACTTTGAACATAAAATATAGATTTATAATTAAGAGAGTGATGGTTTTTATTTTTCTTTACTTAAACTAATATATTATTCATTTCGAATAAAAATAGAGCCAAATTTCCATAAATTCAAATATTATATGAGTGTTTTGGAAACCAACTCATCCAATAGATTTAAAAAAAATTATGGTTAATTTTAGCCCTTATCATATTATTTTTAACCATAATTACCCTAATTTACTCTTGCCGATGTGAAAAATATTTATTATGGTTACTATTCATAACGATAAAAAAATGGAATTATTTAAAAACATTGAACCACTAGATTCCAAATATGTGACCAGTTTTTTAGATTCAATTCCAAAAATTAAAAATAAATTCATTTAAAATCAAACTTGTAAAATGTGATGAAAAGCAGTTTTCAGAAAAAATCATTTTTCAAGTATAAGATGGTCTTACATTGACATTATGACTACTGATCATCATTATATAAATTTTAATTCATATATATAGATATATAATCTATGAATTTTATTTTAAGTCATTCATAAATTGGTATTATGTTTTCATTAATAAAATGGAAATACATTATGCACTTAAAAATAGTTGTCTGAAAAATGTGTTTTTAATCATAAAAAAAACTTATACTTAAATAAAGTATAAGGATGATTCATGTCAATTTAATTATGCTATATCTAATTTTATGATACATAAAATAATTCCTAATAAAATTAAATGCATAATTATACTTTTTAATGAAAAAAATTAATGTTTTAGAAAAATATTTATTTTCACTATTTACTAAAAACCAAAATTAAGAAAATTCCAAAATTTTACCCAAAGATAATTTTGATATAAAAATTTTATAAATTAAATTATATTTATAGATTTAAATTTATTGAAAATAATTATAATATTAAAGTAAAAAAATTAATAAAACCCGTTTTTGAAGAAACTGTATTTTTATGAATAAAATGACTTTAAAGAAAGTTGAGGAATTATTTCTTAGAATTAATCAATAAATTTTTATCTAGTAGGAACTTTATATATAAATAATAATTATTTTAATCATAATATCTTCCAAATCAATGACTACATTATAATAGTCATATTTAAATAGTAATATTTCATTGTTCATTTATACTCGGTGTTACATGTCACGTATGCTATCAAAAATAGTTATATTTTAAAAACTCACAGTGTTACATTCTACCCCAACCCCATTAAAAAATATCATCCTCACAATTTTAAATTTATCTTGGTTATACAATATTTTATTTTTGAAAATACCTTTATTTTAAACCCACACTGTAATAAATCTTAATAAAAATTCTTCTTTAAAAGTGGAAAAGATAAATATAGAGATCCTCTAGAAAAATACTTAACTAGGTTTCCAAATAGGTGAAAATTAGTGGGAAGTTAAAATATGGACATAGGTGGAAATTTAATATTGAAATAATGATAAATAGTTATAATAAATAGTGATCACAGGAAAGTAAATGACCATGATAAAGTCAATGACCTCAAAACCATAAATCAATGAGTTTTAAAAAGGACCATCAATTTATCAAAAATTGATATAATGGGATAACAATTTTTGAGCACCCCTTACCTAGAGTTGAAATACTCCTTTACAATCAAGACTAAGAATATAAGAAAATACACTTACTACATTTTATTCAAATCCATAAACTCAATTTCAGTATTTAGTTGTGTGTTTCAATAATATTACACCTTTATCCCTTTTTTACTCTAAATTCTAATTATAATGATTTAAGTCACAATGCACTATAATCAACATATAATTGACTACGGTAGATGTAAAATTTTGAAAAAAATATTATTCATATCTTTACTAAAACTACAATAATTTTCACTTGATAAGTTATTTAACAAAATGAATAATCCTACATATAAATTATTAATACATTAATCACCAAAATCAAATTACAACACCTAAGGTTCAAATTATATCATTCCATAAATAAATAATCTTATATCCTAATTAACCTAAATAACCTCAGCATTAAATATTATTTTAACCTCAAATTTTTTCTCATATATTTTAGATTACATACCATAAAAATTAACAGAATTCTCCTAAAATAATCCTTCATATTAAAACTAAGGATTATTTATATCAAAACCTAATAAAACATCTACCGAAATATCATTAATCGCCTCAAAATCCTATCAGATAAACCCACAAAATGGTTTTTTATGATATTTAACTTATGATGAACCTCAAACTAATAAACCTATGATATTATCTATAACTTCTAAGTTAACCTCTCTTAAAAACATCTTAATCTCCAAAATTATCTAAACCCTCTTCTGATACCGACTATAATAGCCTCAAAACAACACTCTATAATATAGTTCTAAAAACATAATCATTAACTTTATTTATTTTATACTGGTAAGCATGGACTAATTTTATCCATCCAAAACATATAACATCAAACTAAAATATTTTATCACTTACATACTCAAGGACAATTTAGTTTTATAGTTTCAGAGTATTGATAAAAACTCTTTCGTAGTAGAAATTTCCACATATAACATATTTTTCTTAAAAAACAAGTTACTTATAAATAAATTATTTATCTATTAAAGGTAATTTAATATATAGAACTTTAAAAGTATTAAAATTTATTCTCATATATTATCTAGTGAAAAATCATTTGAAAATTTTGGGTGAGAAATATAAAGCTCGATAAGGGACATGAAATTACGAAATCCACTATTCTATTGAAAGACATGAAAACCCCTAAAATTTTTACATTTTAAATATTATTATTTTAGTATATAAATTTTAATCATATCCACCTATATAACACACTATTTTCACAAATAAAATCCTTAAAAGAAATAGAAATTAAATACAAACCCTTTTACGAAGCTAAAAGCCTTATATTCAAAATTCGTGTCAGAAATAACTAGAGCCTAGTAAATTACATAAGCTAAACCTCCCTAGTTAACTACCTCATTATTAAATTTGAATAAAAATTACATTAACCAATACATCTGAGGTATATATCATTCTCACAAATCATATAAGATATATCAAGCTCACTGATTATATAAGATGTCTCACGGTCACCCATCAACTAAGATGTATCAAGTTCACCCATCGTGTACGCTATATTGGGCTTATCTGTCATTATATATGATATTAAATTAACATATAATGAATAAAAAAATTAATATTTCACATTTTCATTATAAAATAATTGAGAAAATCTATTTAACTCATAAAAAATCACTTTCAATTTCTATATGAAAATATAGAGAAATTCCCCATTCTTTTATAAATTCATTAAAATAAATAAATACAAAAAAAATTATCGAAATGATTCAATTTTAAAGTAAATGTAAAAAATTGTAATTTAATATTAAAATTAATTAATATTCATGTAAATAGGAAATTCCATTTATAGTGTATATGTTAATAAATACATTATTTTTCTCTTTGGAAAAAAGAGTCAAAAGTGATGCATACTGAAAATTTAAAAACGATTCCTTTTCAAATAATTGTAAAAAAAATTAAAATATGGTAAAAACAAATTTTATCAACCATTTAAGAATATATAATAACTTTATTTAAAATTTTAAAATAACATGGATAGGGAAGAAAAATATTTGAAAGGGGAACTTTAAAAGTGAATTTTTAAAAGTAATTATCTTACCTTGAGTCCAAGCTTTATATGTATGTCATTTAACACCGGTATAATAAAATTATATAAATTAATTTATTTATTAAAAAAGTTTAAAAGGATCAATTCTTTTCCCTTAAAAAATATGTTTCAATTATATTAATGACATATTTATTTACTTAATCAATTAAGTTCATGTTGTATTTTTTGATGATATTCAATTTATATGTCCTAAATGACTTCAGTATATTGACTATCGTCAAATAATTCATTATTATATCAAATTAAAAATAATAATTATAAAATAATTAAAATTTTTATACACTAATTATAATTTTAAAACCAACCATGAATGATGGTTATGAAAAATCAATTACATTATAGTCACATAGATAGTGGGTCATACATACACATTATTAATGTATCCATTTATCAAACAAAATGAGATAAAAAAGCTAAGTATTATTTTATCATTAAATAATTATTATTATATCATAAATATAATATTATATATTTAAATACAATATATATACTATCCATGTGATGCGGTGATGAAAAAATAATCACATTGCTTCGTGGAGGTGGTAATCCACACGTACATATGAATGACATTATCATTATTAAGTGGATAAAAGTGTAAGAAAATATATTTTATATTATAGTTAAAAAATTATTATTATTTCATTAATATCAAATATATATATATATATATATTAAATCTATCATTTTAATCATCTATGATATGTGATGATGGAAAATAATTTACATCGGTTTGCAAGACAGTAATTTTTCAGACACACAAATGATAGTATCCTTTTCTATTTTATGGAAGAAAGAGATATATTAAGGGTAATAAATTAAAATAATAACATCTCATTATATAGTATATAATTATTTCATTATTTAATAATGTTTATATGAGTTTTTAAAGAGTTATAAGAATAAATTTAACTAAAACATTTAGTTAAAAGTTATACCCCTTCTTTAGAAAACCCCTTTTTTTACCTTAATCCCTCTAAGGTATTTATTATTAAATAACTAAGTCCTCTAGGATATGAGGAGGTATTTTGGGATATATTTTGAATAGGTATTAAATTAAAAATATTGTTTAAAAGGTGTGAGGAATAGATAAGAAGAGCATCCCTTTTATATGTGTGGGAGGGGCACTCTTGGAATTACTTAAAGTATTAAATTAATATAAATTAATTTTCCTGGAAAAGTATAAATTTTTAATATATTTATAACATAGTATTATTATTATTCAAAATCCTCTCATTCTTTAATATTTGTATAATCTTAGGTGATTTTTTCAACCTTATCTCTTTGTTTTAACCCCCCCCCCCCCAACGACCACCACCACGGCCACCGCCGCCAATATCCTTTTTATGATTACCATGATATCAAAGATTTTAACAATTTAGGGGTAATGAAAGTTAATTTAAAAGGAAACTTATATCATAAATGGACCATTTTGTGTATTTTCAACCATATCCCATTCATGTTTCTAAAGATACTATTTTTATGAATTTTAAATCATCTAATAAAATATTGTTTATTATAATATATCATAAATGTAATATTTGGAACTATTTATTTATCTTAATATTAAAGTCATAAAAATAAAAAAGTAATTATAATATATACTTTTATAATATCTACAATATATTATATATATCTAAAAAACATGGTACAATATAAATATCCAAAAAAATACTTTTAGAGTTTTTATAATCATTTAATTGATATTTCTAGAGCTTGCTCAAGCACTATATTAGTTTTGTGTAAGAATTTAGGGTTATTATTTCATCACTAAAAATTAAATACAAATAACCATAAAATTTTCATTATTCAAAAAAAATAATATTATTTAAAAAAACTATCTCAATGTAAACGTATAAGAGATATTTAAAAGTAAGAGAGTGGATTTTTTTATTTTTATTTACTTAAAATAAAATATAAGTATTTTTCAAATAAAATTTATAAAAAAATACATAACATATAATATTGAATGATTAAGGTAAAACCCCACTCATAAAATATATTTAAGTTAATTTTTATGGTTATTGTTAATCATTTTCATATTATTTTTAACTATTATTATCTGATTTACCCTTACCGATGTGATAAATATTTAGTACAACTTCTACTCATAATAATCTAAAATAAGAGGGAATTATTTACCAAATTTTAAACTATTTATTCCAAACTAGTATAAATGTTTCAAGATTCAATTCCTATATTTTTTTTAAATTAATTTAAAATTAATCACGCAAATGCGATGAAAATCGGTTTTTAGAAAGGAAAAAACATTTTTCATGTATAAGATGATCCTGCATTAACTTTATGAATAGTAATCATCATTATATGAATTTAAATTTATGAAAATAGATATATAATCTAAAAATTTAATTTAAATAATTCTCCATTATGGATTATTTTAATAAATTAAAATTAAAAAACATTATGCACTTAATAATAGTTTTCTAAAAAATGAAATTTAAGCATAAAAACGTACACCAAAATAAATTATAGTAAAAATTATTATGAATTTAATTATTTTATTTTAATTAAACGATAAATAAATTAATTTTATATCAAATTCAATTCATTTTGAGACTTTTAAATTTAAAAAATGATATTTTAACAAAAATTGTTATTTTCCACTATTTACTACAAAATCAATCTGTTCAAAAAAATATCAAAATTTCTCCCTAAGATAATTTTTATATTTTTATTTACAAAATTATATTATTTTTATCCAATAAAATTTATAAAAGTTATAGAAATTAATTATATTATTCACTAAAAAATAATCAATAAAACCAATTTTGAAGAAAATTTATTTTTGAAGAATAATATAATTTTACTAAAAATATAGTTCTTATTTCATTAAAATTGGTCATTAAATTTTTATTCAGTATGACCTTTATATATATATATATATATATATTAAAATTTGGTTAATTCTACTAATTCCTTCTAATTCAATGTCTAGGTTATAGCAGTCATGTCTAAATAATAATATTTTATTGTTTTTTTAAGGTATGTGTTGTCTGTCTTGTGTACTATTGAACATAGTCTGGTTCATCATGGGGTGTTAAAAATTCATCATTTTATAGCATTTTGTTTTATATTATTTATTACCATTACTTTATCATTTCACATGTTATTACTGGACTTGACTTATTGGTCAAATTTTATTCTGAGTGACATTACCTTATTACATTAGTCGACATAAAATATGGTTGTCTTCAATGATGCCTAGAGTTTCTTATAGTCATTTTCTATTTTGGAAATCTTTGGGACTTCATGATTCAGAATATTATGATTTTCTAGGTGATTATTTTCATGTATTTTTTTAATAGTTTCTGAGATCACATTGACTGTTATCGGATATGGATATTGTTTGCATTCCATAAGGGAGAGAAGTATATTATAACCAAATAATGGGAACTCGGGCTAGGAATATTTGGTGGATAATTGAGTCGTCTTGGTATTATCATGAAGTATATTGTAGTATTGTCTCTTTTAGAAATATTAGTGTCATCCTCCTCATATTTTCCACCAGTTATAGATCTCTATCTATATTTCTTTATAGATGACTTCACAGTACATCCTCCTAATAGAGGAGTTATCTTTGAGATATAGATCAGGCCAGGTGTGTATCCCAATTCAATACACTTTAATCATTTGGTTATTTTTGTGTTTAATTGGATCAATCAAAAGCTCAATGCCTTAGAGAAGAAGGAATTTATTGGTTTGAGTACTTCTCCTTGGGGTGCACCAATCTTATTATCTAAGAAGGAGAACTGTAGTATTTGACTCTACATAGGTTACTAGATGTTAGATTTGGTGATGGTGAAGAACATGTATAATTTTAACTATATTTATGACCTATTTATTAGTTACAAGGATCCTAGTGGTTCTTTAGGATTGATCTTTGATCGGGCTCTCATAATTTGTTGGTTAGAGAGGAGGACATCCAGAAGATGGTGTTTTAGAGAAAGTATGGGCTATATGGGTACTTGGTAATGTTTTTTGATCTGATGAATGTGTTTGTAGTGTTCATGGACTTTACTATCATGGTATTCCACCCACATATGGACCCATTCATCTTGGTGTTTCTTAATTTAATCTTCATCTACTCATTAATGTAGGAGAGGAATTCTAGAAATACAGAGATAGTCACGGTTACAATTTGAGAACAACATCAATATTTCAAGTTTTCAAAGTTAAAATTATGGATTCAAGAGTTTAAATACTTGTTTTTTGTGGTATATAAGATAGATATATTTGTTTTCCTAGAGAAATTTTTTGTAGTGACGTCATATACATGTCCTTGGAATGTGTTTGATATTAAAATATTTCTAGGTTTATTAGGATAATACTATTGTTTTATCCAGTACTTATCTTATGTATCAACACCTATGACTGAGTTTATCAATAAGGGAGTGAAGTTATACTAGTTTAACTAGTGTGATTGGGAATTTATTAATATAAATGGGATTATGAATAAAACTCCATTATTGATACATTCTGAGATAGGGATTAGTTATGTTGTATAATGTGACACATTAGGCATTGTATTATGAGAGGTATTAATACAGTGGTAGTGGATAGTATCTTATGAGTTATGTTTTATATAATAGCTTGAGATGAACTATCCTATATGATATTTATAGCTATAAACCATGGTTTATTCTTTGAATTGTTGTCAATACATTCTCTATAGTGAGAGGTTTATCATATACACTGACCACAATGGCCTCTAATATATATTCACACCGCAGGAGCTCAACATGGGGAAGTAGAACAGGATAGAGTATCTATAGATGTTTGAAATTTAAATTAAGTATGCACTAAGTAAATTTAACATCATATGATATGCACTTATTTGTATTTTAGAGATAGCTCAGGAGCTTGATGAATGAACTTCATAGGAATAGTAGTGCCAGATGATCTTGTTAACTTATTTGAGGATGGATAGTTTTGAGGAATTGGGATCGATGAATTATTATCATTTAGTTGTCAGATCTTATTTAGTATACCATGTAAATGTTTTATAATATATTTACTAATAGTTCATTATGATGTAGTAACAATAAGTAGGTGGTGACACAACACACAGGTGGTCATTTGATAAAGATGATGTGATACTTGTATATGTGAAATTTTTAGTCCTAAAATCCACCATGGATGAGTTTATAATAACTTATATACCTCAAATTGGGTAGTACATCTTATAAATAAAAATATGTACCAATAATTTATGTAACAATTTTGGAGTCATGGGAATAATATGGATATTTTTGGATTTGTCTCCCGAAGTCTTGCCTACTAAATGATAAAGGTTAAGCCATAGCATCATGGTGGTTTTATCTAGCCTCTTTCCATTCCCATGTGTAAGTAGTAGGATATCATGATGTTATTTTTTATATATTTACCCAGGACCCTAGGGATTCATGACACCATCTAGTTGATTATCGATCTATTAATGATTTATCCCCATTTATTAATGATATGTGATACTCTCTCATTAGATGATTTGGGAAAGCTATATTTCTATTAGATAGAATGATTACATGGTGTAACCTTGAGAATTATATCACAACGAAAAAAAATTATATATTTATTTTTTAGGGATTTTAGAATTCCTTTGGGACTTAGCTGAGTTTTACCATAGAATATCATCTCCAAACATTTGAACATTTTGAGTGGACAATTTGTATACTTGAGGATATTAATTGAGCTTTTGCCTAATACTTAAAGGGAGTGTGTGATGATAACTTATAATTGGTTGAGTTTAAATAAAAAACATCTAATAGTTTTCAATTCATAATAAAACATATGAGTCTCTTTATGGTAGGTCATGTTGCTCAACACTTTGATGATAAAATTATTGTGATGCAGTGATTTTAGGGCCTGGTTTGGTATAGGAGGACTCTGAAAGAGTGCCTCTGATCCAAAAAATATATTTTTCATAGATCATTTCAGGCATGTATTTTATTCCATCTATAATAGGATACCTAGTTTTTTTTTGTAGGTGACCAGATCTTTCTGAGAGTGACTCCCAGATTAGGCTATTTACATTTGAGGAATCATAGAACACTAGCCCCATATTTTATTGGACACTTCAAGATTAATGAGTTGGTTGTGATAGTGGAATACCTTTTGGAGCAACATACTCACTATAGTTGTATTAATGATGTGTCTCTTATGTCTCGTCTTTGGAGGTACATTACTGATCCCACAAATTTCATCAACTCTTGAAATATTGATCTATAACTTCATGCATCATATGTGGAGTGGAATATGGAGGTTATAAACCAGAGTGATAAAGTACTATGATGGTAGATGGTACCGCCTTTCAAAATCCTATGGTAACATGGAATGCTTCAAGAGGATACATGGGAGTGGGAGTCCTAGGTTTTACCTCAATAGCCTATTTTATTTGAGTGTCACCTCTAGAGACCCTTCATGATAATGGGATTTCCCTAAAGGGGGAGGTTGTGAAGTGTCATAAATTTTTTTCAATATAAAAATATATTGTTCCCTTATTCTACTTATTATTTTTGAGTTAAAACATGATTGGGTAATGGATTGTGATATTGGGTATCTTACAGAGTCTTAGAAGATATTTTTACTTATTTTTGGGGAAAAATATCCAACACTACAATCATAGTGTTTTCCATGGTGTTCCCTTAATTAAAATGGTAAATGAATGGGATTTCCAAGATGTGTGCAAGGGAATGGAGAAATGTCTATATTATATTGATGAAAAATGGCTTGGGAAGACTCACCATGATGTAATAGAATCCATGGTGAGGAAAAAGTGGATTCGATTTACCCAAAACATCAAAATAAATTATGTTTTATCCAAGTGTGACAAATAACCACCACAATCCTAGCTAGGCTCTTTGGAAAGCAGTTTTGTATTTTTAAAATATATAAATGGATAAATTTTATGCCCTCTCTTCTAAAATATTGACCATAATGAAAGGTAAATGAATGCGAATTAAATTTAGGGTCTAAAATGATGTTTTTAATTAGTTTTTTTCTCCTATTAATTGATTCAATTGTCCATCCTTGGGGATCCATTGAATCCATATATCTTCTAGGTGTTTTGAAAAAATCTTCAGGAAAACCTCTTAGAGAAGATATGAACATGGGAGATTATTCTGCCTTATTTCTCCCTTGAGTACTGGGATTGATTCTTCCCTACCTATGGGGGATCTAAGGATCCTCTCATCCTTCCTAACTCATGCTTTTGAATTTGGGTGATTTGATAAAGGTCTTTGAAAATGATTCCTTGTGTCATCTATCAATGTAATTCCAGTGTTTATCACTAACTAACAACTTGAGAATCATTGGAATTATATGACATCACAAAGTTTTTCTCTTAATGACAACTCTAATTTTCTCAATCTAAGAGATATGGTATCTTTGTCTTTCAATTGTGATTAGATTCTAACATTATTGGTAGACAAAATTGGTTATGTGTTTTTATACCACTTGGCTTGTTCTTCCATGTGTCATGATCTAGAAGACATACGTATACATGAGAATCCATCCCTATTCTCATGCCACACACGATTAAAACCAAAACTCCAAAATTCCCAGCCACCCTAACTCTGGATAGACCAAGGGGCCCAATCCTGTAGTAATATAACCAAAATATATCCACCTACTATGGGACACCGATCAGTACGTCTACTACCAGTGTAGAAATACTTTGTAGAAATTTCTCTAAATATTCCAGGTTCCCAAGTATCATGTATATAAAAAGGTGGTGAGCCAATTGATTCTAGAAGATCATCCAATCACATCATATATATAATGATAATTCACAACACACGTCACCCCAAGTCACTCCAAGGACTTATCTCATGCCATTAATCAAATGGAACATAAAGAGTCCATATTAAGGCACTATCATAATGGATCACAATGATTACTTAGTAAGTAAATACCATCCATTATATACATATAATAATGGCATGAGAAGTATCCCCATGAGGTTTTCATAATAAAAAATTTCACTATTTTTGATAAGGTATCCAAACGGTCCCTTAAGCATTTCTCAAAAAAATGATTTCCCAAAGTAAAAAATTTTACTTTTACTAAAGAGGTGTATACACACCATTTACAAAAGTAAAACACTTTAATAAATTCTTTAAAACATTCAATTTACACATCCAAATCATGACCATTTTTATAAGGATTTGAAATGGTCCATTTTTCCGCAACTCGGGCCAAAATATTATTACCACAAATAACCCATTTGTTTATAAAACCAAAAAAACCTTGTAAATCCATAAAAGGACCAAAAAAATACAATTTTAATTCTTCCAATGTGTTTTTAAATCCAAAAAAATCATTTTAAATTGCACTCGGCACATAAAAGCCAATCAGGCAATTTATCGAACACATGGCATGCACTTTTTAACAAAAAAACTTATTTTAACCACCTGAAAATGGATAGAATACCATTTTAAGACCATATATTTATCAATCTACTGAAACAATTTCAAAATACCATAAAATAGGAACTTAATCCAATAGAACATTTAAGTAAGCCAGCAGTGTACACGTTTATAACAAAACAACACTACTTTTCACAAAAATAAGGCTTAAACAATTATTTTGCACACCAATAAAATTATAAAAAGGCATAAAAAACAATAATAAACATATATATAAGTATAAAATAGAAATAAAATTATGAAACATCAATTATATAGGTATGTTGAAGGAATATCATACCTCAAATCCATGGCTGTATGGAAACACACACCTGAAATCACCCATTATGGTTTCCAACACTCTAGATCTATGAATACCAGACCTAAACGAACCAAACCCACATAAAAAATAATTACCAAACATAAACGTAGGTATTTAGGGACCAGGGGAGAATAGGAAACCAAAATAAAGTGGAAGTAGAAGGAAGAGGGAGGAAAAAGGAGAAGGAGTCTCACCTTGGAAACTAATGAACTCTGCATCTTCTCTTAGATCCACAAACTTAGAGGTTATGGAATGGATTGTAACTCAAAATATAGGCTACATAGGTTTGTAATAAAAAGGGAAATATGGATTAGGGATAAATAATAAAAAATTAATAATTTATGAAAGAAGAAAATTACCTTCTCAAATCTAGGAGATTTAAGAAACCTTGAAAATTTTCTCCTTAATCCGTGATTAATAAGATATCCAAAGAGGAAGAATGGAATATGGGGGGTTCATATAGGGTTATTGGGATATATTGAGATGTGGAATCACTTAAAAATATAAAACAATGAATAATATATAAAAGAAGCTAATTATTTTTTTAAAACTGGAAATGGGATAACGGGCTAGACAAATACCTGAATAAATAACCAAAATCCACCATGATTATAAATTACATAGGGTTAAAAAGGATATGGTGGATTTAATAGATTATGGGAGGCCACATTTGAAGTGTAATTAGTGAAAAAAATTGAGAAATTAAATATTTATAAAATATAAAAAATTTTGTTTTTAAATCTAAAAATGGGCTCATGGTTTGACCCAAATCATGAAGTAACCACCCTTTTCTCTAAAAAACAAAAAAAAATATATGGGAGACTCAATGTAGGATAATTATAAATATATTGAACATAAAAAATCAACATTAATCTCACACAATACCCAATAAAATTATTGGTATTTCCAATGAACCGGATCAAAACCAATACATTAAAAACTGGGTGCAACATTGCATGACTTGAGATGATAATGATGGTGGTACTAGGAATTGGGATGGTAAGTGGTGATACCTAATTAATTAAATGTGATCTAATAAATTAATATATAATTAAAATTATCATTTTTACTCAATTACTATTGGATTTTCGGTATCATGATCACTCGGGACTTAATGGATTCAAAGAACATGACTCACTAGATGTCTAGTTGATGTTGAGTACATTGTTCACATAATTTTGAGTAGTGCTTTTACTATCCTTCTAGAATTTTATCAAATACATTAAATACCATCACATTCTTTATAACATATATCTGATTCATGTATGTTTGGTACTCATCATGGCCTGGTTAGAAAGTGGATTCTTGATAAATTATTGTTTATCCTTTCTTGTGAATATACTATTATCACAGAATACACTGGTTATATATATGTATATTTTTTAAGGATGTATTGGTGGTGTCCTACTAGGTTTTATTACTATACACTATAAGGTAATCTCTATTTTCATGTATGATTCATGTATAGTGATCAAAAAAAGTGATAGGGACTCAAGGAAGATAGGATAATAGTGGATCATAGAGTATGGTGGAGGAGACATAGTCTAGAGGATACCATAGATTTATTTATTTATCTTTTTTCACTATTACTTTTGTTTGGATTACTACTTAAGGAGAATGTTTATCTTTTTTATTACATGAGTGACATTTGATATTATTTAATTCTGAATTGTTTAATCTATGTTTTTATATTTTATATTTACATTATGTTTGTAAGCATGTGTTATTGGGGGTATATGCTTCCCACTGATATAGATCATTCCCTCACTGTTAATCAGTAACCACTTGTATATAGAAAGGTGTGCATGAGGTCATGTGACTCTCTAGCTTATACCTGGTAATTCGAGTTTGGGTATTACACATACTATATTATAATCCTTTTGTATTATTAACCTTTTATGTTTTTTTATATAGATATCATCCATTATATATCCATTAAACAAAGTGGTTTTTAAATCCATTTTCTAAATTTCATAATCATAGAATGTTGTAATGTAAAGTAAAATTATAATATATTTCAGCATGGAAACTTATGAACAATTTTCATCATTTTCTACACCATGACGTTTCTTGAATCCTTTAAAGACCAATAATGGCTTATAAGTTCTATCATCTCCATTAATTTCTAGTTTCTTATTAAATACCATTAATACCCAGTAGGTTTTAAATATATTTAAGGACCCACTAAAACACATACTTGGTTTTGTTACATGGAATCCATTTTATAAATCACTATTTCATTCCATTTTATAAATTATGAGATATTTATATCTTTCTTTTATGATAGAGGTTCCTTATCTTAAACTAATAATTTTTAAACTTAATTGGTTTCAGGAAAAAAAAACATATATCTTTAGTTCTCTAGCCTCTCTAGTAATCCTATTAGGTACTTTTATCACTAGAACAATATCATTTGTTGGGTCTTATGGGATTTTTTCATGTACCCACTATTTTTTTATTTATCTGTGACTTTATCTAATTATATCTACATCCCTTTATCTCATTTATAAATGCACTACCATTCTAGTAACATAGTGTTTCTTTCCACAATTACTCTTCTATCTAATGGATCATATTGGTAATATCCCCTTGTATCATTTGCATACCCTATAAAGATGCACTATTTACTTTAATATGTAACTTTATTAGTATAATTATCCTTATTAAACACTTTTCCTATCCATATATATATATATATGGGAAAAAACATATTTCTTCCCATACCATAACTCATATTTGATTCCTCTTACTTTATTATTTATCACTCATTTTAGTGTTTATATTTATAATTTTAATGAATATACCCCCAATGAATAATAGAATATTTTCGAGAATCCTCATCAATTTCAACATTTAAAAAATGTGTGATTACTCTTTTTACTTACACCATTCCATTTTGGTTTATATGGATGGTTGAGTTGACATAGTTTCCTGAAATATTATTGATAATCGATAAAATATTTGTTGTGACACACCCCAATTATATCTAAATAGATTTTCATTATCATATTACCAAGTTTATTATCTAATTAATTGTTTTATTTGTTAAATTTATCAAAGTAATAATATGTATACCTCATAAAGAAGGTTTATCAACATATACTAAAATCATCAATAAATGTAATGAAGTAAGATTATGCATCTATAGATTCTAATAGAAAAGTTCTACACACATATGTATGAGCTAATTCTAGAAGCAATGTGTATCTCTAACCTTTTCCACAAAATTAATTCATGGTCATTTTTCATTATAATAATGTATAATGTATTTTTTAAGAACTCGGATCTTATTTTCAGGTATGTTTTTCATTTTCTGGTTGTTTTTGAGAAAAAGAGGAAAATCTGGAAATTTTCAAAGTACGCGTCGTGTACTTTGATGTTGTGCAAGGTCGTGTGTTGGCCGTGTCCGGGACACACACATGGTGTGTAGGGGTGATGTGTAGTCCTCTTAAATTAGAGTACGGAAAAGCCAAGTACACACTGTGTACCCTTGAAGTACATGTTGTGTACTTTCTTTCTTTTTCATTAAAAGGATCGGGGTCGTTCCTAATCGACAGATTTGTCTTCCTCTCAAGGTTCTTCGACCGAGAGTGTCCATATAGCCATGAACATCCTCTAAGCCCCCGATCCTCCATCGGTTTTCCGAATCGACCTCCATCGATTGCGTTGGAACTGCAGCGGTGAGCTCTTCCTTGTTCTTGAGTTTCATTCCATGATTTCCACTCTTTCTCAAGATATCAAGGGTCGCGAATTTTGTGTGTTTTTGTAGATCTATGCCATTATAAGGAGACTCAAGCCTCATATTTTAGGTATATTGATCTCCTATCATCAAGGTAGGTGGTTTGTGCCTTACCTTTCGAATTCTTTGAGTTTTATGTGAAAATTTCCAATAATACCCATGAACGGGGTATTGCGTGTTTACCGTTTTTCCCCTATTGTTTTCCTACCTTGCTTGTATGCTTGTCTAGAGGTAATTTGATCATATATGAGGAAATTTTTGTTCTTGGATGTTTTTCCCATTCTTTGTTCTATTTATCACCTTTGGGTCATGTTTAGCCTTTGGCCGTTGTACCTATTTTCCATGCCTTGTGACCATAGGATGGAATGATGTTCTTGACATGCTTGTTTTCTGTAGACTAGTTAGTCAAGTAGCTCTATAGGTGTTCTTTGGCCTTATAGAATTATTATGCACTAACTGTCACAGTACCATGAGAACCTGGTGCTATAGACTATAAGGGATAGATCGAGTGAGCTTACCAGAGAGTCTTGGACATTATAGACTACAGCGGATAGATTGAGTGAGCTTCCCAAAGAGTCTTGGATATTATAGGCTACAGGAGGGTAGACCGAGTGAGCTTCCTCATAGAGTCTTTAATTTTTGGAGTTTCCATAAATCATTCCAGGCTAGAGGAGGAATTGACCGAGCGAGCTTCCTCAGAGAGTATGTAATAGACCTGAGACTATAGGAGAAATTGACCAAGTGTGGTTCCTCATAGAGCTTCTAGACCTTGGGGATATAAGAGGGTTAGACAGCATGATATTCCTCACAGAGTCCCTGACTACCCTAGACTATAAGGGGAATTGACCTAGCGAGCTTCCCCAGAGAGTCTTATAATTTTGTATGACCAAACCAGAGGGGTTAGGCTGAGTGCACTACCCATAGGGTTGTTCATACTTCTTGGATAGGACCAGAGGGGTTGGCTACGAGTACTTCCCAGAGGGGTTCTTGTTGTGGTTAGCTATTTTCTTCACTGCTGCTTGTTGTTCTGTGGATTTATTATTGTTGCATATCATCCTGTTACTACCTACTAATTACTGCATGTTGTTTACTGTTACTGTTTACTACTTACTATACAATTACCTTCCATATGCTCACTAACTTTTAGGCACAGATCTTCGGGTGGTTGCCTACTGGGATTTAATCTCACACCCGGCATGGGTCATGCTTTTGGGCACAAACAGACTATGTTGTTGCAGGTATATACAAGGGCAAGCACCCTTCGACTTCGGGTACTTGATTACTTTGGAGAATGAGAGCATGGGACTAAGATTAGGCTTGCGATATTATGGAGCTGTTTATCTTTTCTTTTATACTTGTTTGGTATTGTTTGTATTTCCAGCATTGTGACCTGTTTGGATACTTTCCTAGATATGTATCATGCATCATTTCATATAAAAATATGTGCCCCAGTTGTTTATTGTTTTATTCTTCCTCTATTTATTATTGTTGGATATTTATTGCTTCCACTATTGTATGCTTTGTTTACTTCTGCCGGGTACTCTGCCAATGAGGGCATAGTTTCCCCACTACCACACCCAAGGCCCTCGCTGCTAGTCGGCAGCCTCTAGCATTTAGGGAAATGGGCTTGAGGCCATGTCACCAATTGGGTACGGCGTGCCTCTGGGTGGATTCCAGAACCGGGATGTTACAAAGTGGTATTAGAGGACTTCCTTTCGCTAGATTTACTATTTTGAGCCTTTAGGCACGGATAGGATGTATTCGGTACTTGGTAATAAGTTGTGCCCGAGAGTGGATAACCATGTACAGGTAAAATATTATCAACCTCATTTATTGAAGTTTTTGGTTTTGAGATTTTACGGTTTATAAGATTTCACCTTGAGTGACTCACATGATTTGTGTGGTTATTGTTGTTCCTATTGCGGTTCTATTTCTATCGCAACCCAGTTAGATGAGGGTATGCCATCTCATGCATCATATAGCCACTTGTTAGAAATCACATTCCATGCATTCTTTCCACGCCATCTAGGGTGCATTAGCGATTGCATATTGTAGTGATAGACGTTGTGTATATTATGAATGTTGTTGTGATAGATGCTTTGATAGAATCCCTACAGTTTGATAGAGAAATTGTTTGTATTATACCTTGAATAATTGAATGCCAAATTTTGGTTCTTGAGGTGTTATGGGCCCTCATGAATCAGAACATAGTAAATCGTTGACTTTTTCTTATGTATATGACTTGTATATGATTCCATGCTCTAATTCGCAGAGATTATGGGCCCTCACGGATCGAAATTTGGAATCTCCATGCTTATTTTTCAGTGTTTTTTGGGCTTCTGTGCAGTTTCTGAGCTACTACCCAGAAAAACCTAGAATACACGGCGTGTACTTTAGGAATACATGCCATGTAGTTTTTAAACAGTGTCACTGACTGTGTGGGCAGAAAAACGGGGTGGTGAAAAGTCTTTAGGAACACACCGTGTATGGTAGGTTCACGTCGTGTAGTAGTGAGCCATGTCACGAACAACATGGGTTGGGGAAACTCGTGTAGTACACGCTGTGTTTAGTATGAACACACCATGTATCCTTGTTCTAGGTACCTGGTCGTGTCACGAAAAACACGGGTTGGTGTTATCTTCTCCTATACATGATGTGTCTATTCGGAACATGCCATGTAAGGGAAGCCATGTAGCCGGTCGTGTAACTAACAACACGGGTCGTTGAAACCTTATCTAGTACACGTTGTGTCCTTAGTGAACACGCCATGTAGTCTAGGGTTAAGAGGACCATGTGAGTTAGCTGTGTAAAGAGACTCGGGTAGGTGAATAGAGTTCAAGTACATGCCGTGTGTGGGGACAACACGCCATGTCGTCTGGGGTGTTAAACGACCAGTTGTGGCAGAAGTAAACACCCATGTGTTTGGCTTAAGAGGACACATTGTGTAGTTTTTATACATGTTGTGTAGTTATGTTTTGTAGAAATTGAGTGTTTCTCTCTTGTTCCCATTTTGTAATCTTGTGTTCTCTGTCCTGGATAATCCTGATCTAAGGTGTGCTTTTGATCTTTCAGAGCTATGCCTCTGAGACGTCCTCCAGTTGTATGTTAGCTTCCAGACGGTGATCAGACACTAGATATGGCTGATCAGGGGCCTCCTGCAGATCCTTCTGTTGTTCCAGCCTTGGCACCAGCAGTTATACGTGTTGTAGGCTTCGATGCGCAGTTCAAGGAGGACTTCCTGAGGATGATGTAGACCTTTCAGGGAGAACCGACTCCTACCCCGTCGATGGCTGAGTTGACGTGGGTTTTCCAGCAGCAGCATCGTCCTACTTTCTCAGGGTATGGTGGACCCCGGGCTATAGAGTCATTGCTAGAGGCCACGCTGATGATCTTTGAGCACCTAGAGATACCTTCGGAGAAAAGGGTAAAGCTGGCTACTTATATGCTCTGAGACACCACCAAGAGGTGGCGGGAGGTGATCTCATAGTCAGGGTGCCAACAGAGTATGACCTGGGATGAGTTTCAGCGCAAATTCTATGATTTATTCTGTTCGGAGACCTTGAGGGCTGACCGAGCCCGGGTGTTTATGAGTCTGGAGCAGGGTAATCTTTCGGTTATGGATTACTCATCTCATTTTACCGAGCTGCAGTGCTTCACGCCGATTCCAGCAGGTGATGAGTTGTTCCTTGCTAGGAAGTTTGAGGATGGTCTCAGGCAGGAGATTCATTCCTAGGTGAATATCTTCAGGTTGACTTTGATATCCTCTATCTTCAACCAGGAGCTGATCATTGAGTGCAATCTGAGAGATTCTGGAGTAGTGAGCCAGGGTGGTTCGACATCCAGAGTCAGTGTCCCTCCTACTAATAGCAGGAAGCACAGCAGGGAGTCTGCTCGAGGAGACCAGGGTAGGTGGAATATATCTTTGGGTAGCCAGGTTGTATTCTATCAGTGTGGGAGGAGTGGGAATACTAGGCCTCAGTGCTAGAAAGACCCGTTGGAGTGCTGATATTGCGGAAAGATGGCCCATCTTCAGAATTTTTGTGAGATCTTCTCACATACAGCTGGTGGTAGGGGTTCTTATATGACTCTGCGTACAGGAGATGTATCTCTAGTTTCTCACCAGTCTGGGAACAGGAGTTCTTCTGGCCATTTGGGCCAAGGTGGAGGTCGTGGTCGTGGTGGTTAGTCACTAGGTTACCAGCGGCATTAGAGTGGATCAGCTCAGAGTGGTCATCCAGGGGCTCAGTGCTACGGTACAGGCCAGGCTTTCTCCATAGAGCAGACCTATCAGGAGCAGGATCTTGACCCTTCCACAGTTCAAGGTATGATCTCAGTAACCTCAGTTTTATCTTCAGCACTTTTTGATACTGGTGCTTCACATAGTTTTATCTCTGTTGTTGTTGTGTATAGCCTTGGGCTCTGTATCTTTTCGTCTGCTGACATGTTGACTCTTGATTCACCGTTGGGAATGAGGAACTCTAGCGTACGGCAGTGCAGAGAGTGACATCCTGAGGTTGTAGGGTGTCACTTCATATGAGACCTCTATGTCCTAGAGATAACAGTTTATGATGTCATTCTCATTATGGACTATTTAGTTCCCTTCCAGGTACTCATCGATTGCTATCGTCTCAGGGTGAGTTTGATATCACCATAGGGTGGATCTTTTCTTCATAGAGGCGAGTGGGATGTCCAGGCGGGTAGAGCTGGACCAGAGCATCATGGGCTAGGAGGAGTTACAGCCCAGATTTCCAGTCTTAATCTGGATGACCAGGGGTCTTCACAGTTATACTTTCCTCCAGTGGTGGATCGTTTTAGGGATGTTTTTTCAGAGGACTTTTCAGGTTTTCCTCCGGAGCGTGAGGTAGACTTCTTGATTGATCTTGTTCGAGGAGCGGCACTGGTGTCCATTCCACATTATAGGATGTATACACCAGAGTTGCAGGAGCTCAAGAAGCAGTTGGAGGAGTTGCAGACAAAGGGTTTCATCTGACCCAGTACTTATCCTTGAGGGTTCGCCTCTCCTATTTGAGAAGAAGGCAGACAGAAACCTTAGGCTTTGTGTGGATTATCGAAAGCTGAACCAGTTGACTGTCAAGAACCGATATCCCTTGCTAAGTATTGATGACCTCTTTGACCAGCTTCGAGGAGCCCGGGTGTTCTCAAAGATCAATTTGAGGTCTGGTTATCATCAGTTGTGTGTTAGACCATCTTATATACCTCTTACAGCCTTCAGAAGTAGGTATGGTATATACGAGTATATGGTCATGCCATTCAGTCTCACGAATGCGCCAGCAGCTTTTATGGCACTGATGAACCAAGTGTTCCATCCATACTTGGATTCCTTCATGGTGGTTTTCGTGGATGACATCTTGGTGTAATATCACAATCGACACGACCATGCTACGCATCTTGATATCGTTCTGAGTATAATGAGAGAGCATCAGTTATATGCTAAGCTCTCGAAATTCCACTTTTGGATAGATGATATTCACTTCTTAGGTCACGTCATCTTAGAGACAGGAGTATCAGTAGACCCAGAGAAACTGAGAGTTGTAGTTTCTTGGGAGTAGCCGAAGAATATATTTGAGGTGTGGAGTTTTCTAGGGATGGCTGGATACTACAGGCATTTCATACAGGACTTTTCATGCCTAGAAGCACCGATGATAGGTCTGACCAAGAAAGGGGTGAAGTTCTTATGGTCAGATTCATGTGAGTCAGCCTTTCAGGACCTGAAAGGGAGGTTGACGTTAGCACCGATAATAGTCTTTCCAGAGCCATGAAAGAGATATACAGTCTACTATGATGCTTCAGGTGTTGGACTGGGAGTTGTGCTTATGCAGGGAGATGGAGTCGTTGCATATGGGTCTCGGCAGTATGGGCCACACGAGAGAAACTACCTGACACATGATCTAGAGTTGGTAGCTGTTGTCCATGCCTTACGCTTTTAGAGACATTACCTTCTAGGATATCACTTTACGGTTTTCACCAACCACAAGAGTCTAAAGTACATCTTCACTCAGTGTGATCCGAATCTGAGACAGCGCAGGTGGGTCGAGTATCTTCAGTCCTTCGACTTTGAGCATTACTATATGCCAGGAAAGGTCAACATAGTGGCTGATGTGTTGAGCAGGAGAACTCAGATTCAGGCAGTTCGGGAGGCCAGTAGTGCGTGGCAGCTTATGGATCTATTCTATGAGATACACTTGGAATTTCATGAGAGATAGGGATAGACTTTTCTATCTTCTGTAGCTGTTACCTCTACCCTTCTTGAAATGGTACGAATGAGGTATCTATCAGACTCATCAGACCTAGTCCTGTGAGAGAGTGTGTCAAGAGTGGACTCTCTTCCTGGATAGACAGTTGGTGAGGATGAGATCTTGCATTTCCGAAGATGCGTATGGGTGCCAATAGACATACGCGAAGAGCTGATGTGGGATTTTCATTCTTCAGTTTGGGAAGTTCATCCTGGAGTCACCAAGATGTATCATGATCTACACTGCTAGTACTGGTGGCTAGGTATGAAGAGGGATGTTGCTGGGTTTGTCATCAGATGTTCTACTTGTCAACAGGTGAAAGCGGAGCATCAACGACTAGCAGGGCTTTTACAGTAGTTACCCATTCCCTAGTGTAAGTGTAACGATGTCGTTATGGACTTCATGACCGGGTTACCGAGGTCACCTCGAAGGAGTGATATTGTTTGGGTTATCGTCGATAGGCTTAAGAAGGTTTCTCACTTCTTACCGATAAAGGAGACCTTTAGTGTTGATGAGCTGGGGCGGTTGTATATCCGAGAGATTGTACGTCTTCATGGAGTTTCAAACTCCATTGTTTTAGACAGGGATGCGCGCTTTACTTCTTGGTTCTGGCAGGGGCTTTAGAAGGCTTGGGGTACACAGGTACTTTTGAGTACAACAGACCATCCCCAGACAAATGGCTAGTCCAAGCATACGATCCAGGTGCTTGAGGATATGCTCCGAGATTACATTCTAGACTTTGGCGGTTCTTGGGAGATGCATATTACTCTTGTGGAGTTTGCCTATAACAACAGTTTTCAGGCAACTATTCAGATATCACCTTATGAGGCTTTGTACGGTAGGCCATGCCGATCACCTTTGTGGTGGCTAGAGGCAGGAGAGGCAGCTTTTTTGGGACCTCATCTTGTTCAGGAGACCTCAGAGTAGATAGAGTTGATTCGGAAGAGGATGGCTACAGCATAGTCTTGACAGAAGTCTTAGGATGATTAGCGGAAACGACCTCTGGAGATCATGGTCGGAGATCAGGTTTTACAGCGTGTCACAGCGAGGTTGGGACACAAGTGGATTCGGAGAAATGGTAAGATTTCACCATGGTATGTCGGGCCATTTGAGGTGTTGGAGAGAGTTGGGTTGGTTACCTATTGGTTGCAGTTACCACAGAGGTACCGGGATATGCACGACGTCTTCCACATTTATCAGCTCCGATGTTACTTTTCAGACCTGTCTCATGTCTTTAAACTCGAGGAGGTTGATCTCGAAGCGGATGCGTCATTTGGGGAGCATCCTATCTGGATTTTCAATCGCATTACGAAGTTTCTTCGTGGCCGGATTGTTCCTCTGGTACAAGTGCTATGGGAGCACAGGCGAGTACAGGACGAGACCTGGGAGAGAGAGGCCGATGTACGATCGTAGTGGCTGGAGCTGTTCGGGGTTTCTTCTTCTATGCCTCTCTAGGGAAATTCAGGGATGAATTTCTTTAAGGAGGTAAGTTTGTAAGAACCTGGATCTTTGTGTCAGGTATGTTTTTCCTTTTTTGGTTGTTTTTGAGAAAAAGTGAAAAATCTGGAAATTTTCAAAGTACACACTGTGTACTTTATAAGTACACACAGTGTACTTTGATGTTGTGTATGGTCGTGTGCTGTCCATGTCCAAGCCACACACACGGTGTGTAGGCATGATGTGGAGGCTGCTTAAAGCGGAGTAAGGAAAATCCAAGTACACGTTGTGTACCCAAGAAGTATGCATCGTGTACTTTCTTTTTTCATTTAATGGACCGAGGTTGCGCCTAATCGGCAGATTTGTATTCTTCTCAAGGTTCTTCGACTGAGAGCATCTATACGGCTGTGAACATCCTCTGAGCCCCTGATCCTCCATCTGTTTTCCGAATCGACCGTCGTCGATTGCGTTGAAACCACAGCAGTGAGCTCTTTCTTCTTCTTGAGTTTCATTCCATGATTTCCCCTCATTCTCAAGATATCGTGGGTTGAGTGTTTTGTACATTTTCGTAGATCTACGCCATTCTAAGGAGAATAAAGCCTCGTGGTTCCAGTATATTGATCTTATATCATCGAGGTAGGTGTTTTGTGCCTTACCTTTCAAAGTCTTTGAGTTTTATGTGAAAATTTCCACTAATACCAATGAACGGGGTTTTGCGTGTTTACCATTTTTCCCCTGTTGTTTTCCTGCCTTTCTTGTATGTTTGTGTAGAGGTAATTTGATCATGTATGAGGAAATTTTTGTGCTTGGATGTTTTTCCCAATCCTTGATCTGTTTATGAACTTCCAGTCATGTTTAGCCTTTGGCCGTTGTACCTATTTTCCATGCGTTGTGACCGTAGGTTGGAATGATGTTCTTGACATGCTTGTTTCCTGTATACTGGTTATCCAAGTAGCTCTATAGGTGTGATTTGGCCTTATAGCATTGTTATGCACTGACTGGCATGGGACCATGAGAACCTGGTGTGCTAGACTGTAAGGGATAGACTGAGTGAACTTCCCATAGAGTCTTGGACATTATAGACTACAGGAGATAGACTGAGTGAGATTCCCAGAGAATCTTGGATATTATAGACTATAGGAGGGTAGACCGAGTGAGCTTCCTCAAAGAGTCTTTCCTTAAACCATTCCAGGCAAGAGGAGGAATTGACCGAGTGAGCTTCCTCAGAGAGTCTGTGATAGACCTGAGACTATAGGAGGAATTGACCGAGTGCGCTTCCTCAGAGAGTTTCTAAACCGTGGGGATATAAGAGGGTTATACTGCATGATCTTCCTCAGATATTCCCTAAATACTCTAGACTATAAGGGGAATTGACCGAGTGAGCTTCCGGAGAGAGTCTTATAATTTCATATAACCAAACCAGAGGGGTTAGGCTAAGTGCACTTCCCAGAGGGTTGTTTGTACTTCTTGTATAAGACCATAGGGGTTGGCTACGAGTACTTCTCAGAGGGGTTCCTGTTGTGGTTAGTTGTTTGCTTCACTAATTCTTGTTGTTCTATGAATTGATTAATGTTGCATATCATCCCGTTACTGCTTACTGATTACTGCCTGTTGTTTACTGTTACTGTTTACTGCTTACTGTACTATTACCTGCCATATGCTCACTGACTGTTAGGCACAGATCTTCAGGTGTTTGCCTACTGGGATTTAGTCTCACACCCAGTTTGGGTCATTCTTTTGGGCCCAAACAGACTATGTTGTTGCAGGTATAGACAAGGGCAATCACCCTTCAACTTCGGGTACTTTATTGCTTTGGATCAAGAGAGCATGGGACGAAGCTTAGGCTTGTGATGCTGTGGAGTTGTTTATCTTTTATTTTATACTTGTTTGGTACTATTTTTATTTCGATCATCGTGGCCTGTTTGGCTTCCTTCCTAGATATATATCATGCATCATTTCAAATATACATATGTGCTTCAATTGTTTATTGTTTTAGTCTTTTGTTGTTTATTGTTGTTGGATTTTACTGCTTCTTCTATTGTATACTTTGTTTACTTCTACTGTGTACTCTGCCAAAGAGGGCATAGTTTCTCCACTATCACAGCCAAGGCCCTCTCTCCTAGTCGGAAACCAATGGCATTTGGGGAAATGCACTTGAGGCCATTTGACCAACCGGGTACGGGGTGCCTCTAGGTGGCTTCCAGAATTAGGATGTTACATATATCGAAGGATTTTAGCTCAAAATAATCTAAATACCCTTCTTGATATAATTTTTTCAAAACGCTTCTTGTTGACATGAACATTTCAGCGATGCCATAACTGGGTATGCTATGAGTCATGTGAACTTGATTCATTGTCTATTATCCAGAATAAACTTTTATATTATAGTTTATAAA
The DNA here is from genome assembly GCA_963277665.1 of Viscum album. Lineage (NCBI taxonomy): Eukaryota > Viridiplantae > Streptophyta > Magnoliopsida > Santalales > Viscaceae > Viscum > Viscum album. The sequence goes on from OY728151.1 coordinate 315,185,296, forward strand.
GACCATTATTTATATGTTTCATATCATTGCATATTTTATCTTCATAAATGTATAATCTTTTATTTAAAAACATAAAAATAAAATCATCCATGTCTAAACAAGACAAAGATATGATATTCATGGTCACACTGGGAACATAACTATAGTTCCTCAAAACTATAATCAATCTTGTAAATAATATGAGATGGTAGTCACCTATATTCAACTCATATAGTTCCCCTATATTTATAGATTTAATATTTATAAAGCCATTATAAAGCATCGGAAATATAATTTGTTTCTATACTTGGATATAAATATGATAATCTCAAGCTGTATCTTATACCAAATTTTTAGAAATGAATAAAATTCACTAAATATAAAATGTACTTGAACCATCCCTTGCTACATCCCTGGGTAAAATTTATTCTTCTAGTGGCCCTTGTTTTTATAAGAAAAACATTCAATATCTTGAACTTTATTCTCCCTTCATATATTTCTCTTATTTTAAGGGAGTTTCAAAGGTGTCTTAGGATTAAAACTTTTATCTACCCATTTAAACTTGCCTTAAATTTTATTCACTATAAGGATATAATATATTTTAAACTTATGTTCTTTATAAACATGTTGAATCAAATTAAAAATCTCCCTGAGATACTTATTTATATTATTCATGTTTAAATTCACAATAGAACATGATATGCACAAATAAAGTGTGGAAATAATGAGTTTTGTTCTCAATTATTTGAGAATATTCAATCAAAAAATTATAAATGCACAATACATCAAAAAATATTTACTAAATGTGGTCCATCTAGAAATCCTTCTCCTAAATTCTATGAAAAATGTGTCTTGGAGAATTCATACCTCTATTTTTTTTCTTTCTCCAGATATAGTTCACACATATGAGATGGTGTGGAGTATTCATTCATATCTGGATGAAGATTCTAGAGCTTACTAGTCAGGGATGATAAAATGAGTAAATGATCATTAAATTAATATTAAAAATGTTCTTAGAATCTATTTTATTCTATTTATTTTCCAACCTATAAGGATAGGTAATAATAGGGTACTAAACTATATAAAGCTTCTTGTATTATCATAGAACAACACAAAATATCTTTTACTACTCTTATAATTTATCATTGTTTAAGGAATTATCTTTATCTAAGATAGATCATAGATAAATTTAGGAGTTTGAGTTCCTTGAAATTATTTTACAATAAATAATAGATTCTTAAACTTTATCTTGATTTCTAATTTTTGATATAATTAAATAATTTTATTGGTCCCACACTAGTTTATAAAATCCCAACAACCCTTTCCATTGGATTCAAAATATCCTACCACTCTGATATTCTTGCATCAATGATCTAAATTTTCCTTTAAATATCATAGAAACGGACCTCATCAAATTATTCAAAAGTATTTAAATATGTTTTTTTAACACTCCCATATCACTTTTGTGTGATATAATATAAAATTATGAGTTATTTTTAATTTTTTGGAGTTTTTGATCGTGTACATTGATTTTTTTTAAATCATGTTTCTTTGTTACTTTATGGCTACTATATGATTAGTAATACTCATGGAGTTTTATTCCCACATGAGGGTCTTCTTTAGGGAATGATTCATAGTTACTGCAGGGTTTGAAATGAATTATGTACACTAACCTTACATAGAGTTCCTATTTAGTAGTAACTATGTGGATGAAATTTATGTAAGAGAGAAACAATGTGGATGTCCTATATATAAGGAGTAAACCTTGTTGATAACATTTACCAAGGGAGGAAACTATGTGGATGAATCTTATGAAAATGTATTCAATATTAATAATGTAACAATGAAATTCATAACTTAAATTGGACGACTTTACTTAATGTATATATAAACACGCACCCAACTATTTTCATGAAGAAGTGTAGAGGAATAGTAATAAATGACTATAACATATAGAGTAAAACTATGCATATAATTTTTACTAGGGAATTAAAAGAGTATGAAAGAGTAATATAAAAATTAAAGGGTAAAAATATACACCCAACCAGAAATGATGTCCCAACTAGGAAAAAAACTAGAAAAAAAAGTTGAGATAGTTTGTCCCCATATCTTCAAGCCCCAACCACTTTATGTGGTCAAATTTACTCAAGAATATATAAACTCTTCCAATAACATCTTTTAACAATCCATTTTCAACATAAGGCATGACATGTGGGGTAAAATCCTCTACAGGGGTGAGAATATAAATACCCAGTAGGACACCCTCATAACTTAGGAGGGGTGATAAAATACATGATAGAATAGTTAGATCATCACAATAAAGGTATTTCAATCAATATATGAAACAATAACCATAAGGAAAACCCTAGATATGCTCAATAAGAATCCCAAACATGAGTTAAATGGGATCTCCATCTATATAGTCTAGGTAAGAATAATGAGTCTACCAATAGTTCCAGGAGACCATAATTGATGATCATCATCTCACGTGTCTTCCTGTAGAAGTAAAAGTGTGGAGGGACCGCACCTCACCACCATGCTACATGGTCTAGGGGAATAATCTCCATGTATAGGACTAACTCCCTAGTGCATCATGAGGGTGCTACACAGAGTTAGGAGGACTCATGCCAAAGTATGATAGGGAAACTACTCAGTAGGTAGAAGACATATTCCCTAGTATGTCAGGGGGTACCACTCAGTAGATAAAGGACTCATTCACTATTACATTAGGGGTGTAACACTCAGAAGATATTGGACATGTGAACTAGTCCATAGAGGGGTACCACTTAGTAGATATATTACCCAAACCTTGGTTTTTTAAGGTGTTACCACATGATATATATAGAACCTATACCCTAGTCCACCAGGGGGTACCACTCAATTGATAGAGTACATGCACCCTAGTATGATAGGATGTACCACTCTAATGATCATGTCCAATCATTGCCATCATAAAACACTACCTAAAAAATATTCACACATATAACATCTCTAATCATATCTCAAAAACCAATATGATGTCCACAATCATGTTCTAGGTAAAAAAATCAAGATATGCTAATAACAATCCAAATTAGATTCCAAATGAAGAAGATACGAGTGAAGGAAAACTCATTAAGAAGTACACGGTATGTGAGGGGGTACACACAAAATATGGCCTCACCTTATAAGATAGTAGTTTCTTCTTGGAACACGAATCTTCGGCACTATAATTTTACATGTAATATAAGTGTACTGCACTCAGTTCATCATCCACCTAGGGTCCTACAACTGCCCTTAATTATGCCTATGTCTGAGTACATGGTTGTATCTATGACCACATAATTTTTCCTTATACTATCTAATCTAATTCTATAGTACATGTCGGGCCTAATAGCTTTGGGTCACTCTGGGTGTAGGGTCCCCCACGCTGTGTGATACTTATCTCCCCCGAAAACCCTAGATGCTAAAAAAATGAAGAACATTTAAAGTGACTTTTTTGAACTACATGGTGTGTAGTAGAGTTTTTTATAGAACCCAAGGATCTTCATGTGGTTCCAAATATGATTCCTCCACTACCGAATCTTCCTTTTATCTACTAGAAAAGGGTGGAAACCTCTTCTGACCACTAATTATGTCCTTCCATTAGATGGAAATTGGTGTTCCGATCCTCGTGAAAAAATTTGTCATCACTTTTGGATCCTCACATCACCTCACCAGATTCCCGAACTAGGGTAGAATCAACTATATCACGAAAAACATCCTCATCCATTATAAAATTGTCATCCATTTTCCACCAATGAATCCAAGGGTCTGATCACATATGATCCCACCTAACAATCTAGAACTATGTCCCCATAGAAAAATGGAGAAGATCATAAAAATAAAGTGGTAAAAGTACATAAAAAGCCTCATAAAATTGTTGGAAAATGATTCTTATCTATTGAATATGTATTGGGGAATACAGAGGGTCAAAAAAAGGAAAAACAGAGATAATTGAATAAATAATTGAAATCAGATACACTAGATTATGCAACGGATTAAATCAAATAGAAATCAAAGAAATATATTTGATTGTGCTCAATATTTTAACCATAAGGGTTGGAATCCAAAAATTAGGAGTCCTATCTTGATCCAAGATTATATTTGGTGAAGAATTAAACTTCCAATAAGGAGACAAAGTTTTTGTGTTTATTATGCCTCGATATAGTTATCAATTCGATTGACCGATTTTGATTTTCTAATGAAATGTGGAATTCTCCTCTCAATGTTCCTAGTGTTATGAATATAATACTAGAGATTATCCAGGATGGTGTATTTATATATAAAAAATATTTATGTCATTTAATTAAATAAATAAAACCAAATATTTATTTTACATAGATACACCCTCTAATGAACTCTTTATCTAAATATATTGTGCAGACCAACATTAGTTCATGCCAAGGGTAAACCTAAAAATCTAGATTCAACTATAGTCCTATATTTTTAATTCAATAATCCATTTAGGAGATAATCCAATATTTCTAAAAACTACAAATTAATGATATAAATTATATTTAATATTTTTATAAAATTAATTATGGGAATACAGGGCCTCAGAATTGCCTATCGTCTCAATGCCTGACTATGAATATATTCCTTGATATATTTCAAAGTATTAAAAAGAAAAAATTGGGTATGTAAATTATTCCTTTTATTATATTTTTATCCTTGAAAAGAAAAAACTAAATAAAAGGCTAGGGATACTGAGACTACCTATGGATCTCCCACTCCCATGAGCTCTCTGGCATGCTCACATTCTTCCAAAATGCATGAACCAAAGAAAAGGTTCATCCATGAAGGATCCTCTCCTATGGAACCTCAATTTCCAATGTGTGATCCAAAAAATTATATCCATCCTCAATGTCTATCTCACCCTATTCAATAACATGTGTGGGATCAGGCATGTATCTCCTCAACTGTGACACATGGAAGATATCATCTACCCACTCCAACACTAGGTTTCACGACCTAAATGAAACACTTGAGACACTTAGACATAATTTTAAAAATTCTCAACCAAACCTCATAAGGGTAAAATACTCCAAACATTTTCCTAAGGTTGAACTAACTCTAATACCCATCATTCATGACCTGACCAACCAAGACCTTCTTGGCCAGTGAAATGTCGACCTGCAACTACCCAAGCCTACCTCCATAGGCTAGGGGCTGGAAACATGTGATCAAAGGAATAACTAAAACTCGATGCATTTTTTGAAATTACATGTAGACATGAAGCCAATAACGCACACATATAATTTAATAGGAATAATAACAAAAGTATATAACATCTAGAGTAAAAACCATGCATGTAATAATCTTTAGGGAATAAAAAAGATTAAGAGAGAATAATATAAAAAGTGAAGGGGAAAAGTATATAACCATCCATAAAAGATGTCCCAACCTAACAAAAACTATAAATGAAATAAATCTGAGAGATTCGGTCTCCTGATCTTCAAGCCCCAACTACTGTACACGGTCAAATAAACTTAGTTATCTCTAAGCTCTACCAATTCCATTTTCAGCATGTCTTTCATCTTCATTATAAATGAACTATGTAGGAAAATCCTATCTAGGGGTGAGTATATACATAACCAGTAGAAATCTCTAAAAATTGAATAGGAGGTGATGGAAGACACAGTAGAGGTAGTGATCCCTTTATAATGAATGTACTTCAATAAATATATGAGACAAAAACCATAACAAAAAAACCTAGATATGATCAATAAGAATACAAAATGAGAGAGAAATGGAATATATATCTCTATATCCCATCTAAGAACAATGATTTTGCAAAAAAAATCCCAAGTGTGCATCATTGATTCCCATCATCAAATGTGTAATCCTATAGAAGTGACCGTGTGGAGGTCCCACACCTCGCCACCGTGTTATATAGTTGAACGGAATAATATCTAAGTAGTGGACCCTCACCCTAGTTCTTTAGGGGGTTCCACTCTATGTGAAGAGTACCCACACCCAAGTCTTTCAGGGGGATGAAACTCAATATGTATAGAACCCATGCCTTATTCCATCAGGGGCTTCCACTCATATGATAGAGGATCACACCATAGTCCTTTAGTGGGATAACACTCAATAGATAGAGGACATATGCCATAGTCGATCAAGGGGGAATACCACTCAGTAGATAGAGAACCCAAACCCTAGTCCATTAGGGAGAAACACTCAGTATATAAAGTACATGTGCCCTAGGCCATCAGGGGTGTACCACTCAGTAGATAGAGGACCAACTCCATAGTACGATTAGGTGTACCACTCTAAAGATCTAGTATAATCATTTTCATCCTAAAATGTTTATTAAAGAAATTAAATTCTTGGAAAATATTGCATTGTATCCTGGAATCTTGTAAAAAGTCCATCATCATGTTCTATATAGAAAAAAACTCAGGATAGGCAACTCATTGGCCAAATCTGAGTCCAAATGAAGGGGATACAGGATATGGAAAACTTCTCAAGCAGTACACAATGTTTGAGAGGGATCCACAAGATGTGTGACCTCACCTCATTACCTAAACATGTATTCTTATAACACTTCCCTCTTGTAATGTGGTTTTTTATGGCATGTAAGGGTACTATATAGAATGCCTCAGCCACTTACGATTTTGCCCATACTCATGGCCATGTCTATGTCTGAGTTTATGGATGTGTTTGGGAAAGTGTACCCAAGACATATACTATCTCATTTTCTTTTAGATTACACACCTGGCCTTCCATCTCTGATTCACTCATTTTGTGGGGGTGCCACATGGCATATGATACTTATCTCCCCCGAAAATACTACCTTCTACAAAAAATTAAAGAACACACTGTGTGTTCATCCGAACTACATGGGATATAGTTGGGATTTTCACAAAAACCATGAAACCCTCATGTGATTCTATATCTGGATCCTCCACTATCTAATCATCAATATTACCACCTAAAAATGGTTGAAACCTCCTCAAAACATTGATTCTCGCCCTCCTTTAGCTATAAATTGGTGTTCTAATACTCATGCACAAAGCTTCCATTTCACATGGTACCTCTTATTACCTCACTAGATTCCCAATCCATAGTAGAGTCACCAATATCCCAAAAATAATCCTTATACATCCTATAATCACCAATCCATTTTTTTCTTAAGAATATTTTGTGAATCTAGGGGTCTAATCACACTCGATCCTGCCCATCATTGTCAAACCATGGCTTAATAGTACAATAGTGATGATCACAAATAATTAAGGGGGTAATGCACATAAACATGGTTGAAAAAATCATTGTTCAAGTGTTCTTCTCCAATGAATATAGATTGGTGAATACCATGGTGAGAAACAAATGACCAAAGGGGATAATCGAATAAACAATTGAAATATGATACATAGTCTCATGCAAAGTACTAACTCAAACACAAATAAAATAAATAGATTTGATCATGCTCAATATTTTAATCATAAGGGGGTTAATATAAAAAATGATGATTACTACTTCGATTTGGATCAATCATTGTTAAATAACTTTTCACCCAATTAAGGAGAATAATTCAGTCTGTTCTTTGTGTACTGATCTGGTTGTTGATTCAATCACTCAATCTTAATTCGCCAATGAAGGGTGGAATTATCCTCTCATGGTCCTAGGGTTTTTTGGATAACCATATAAATTTTCTATAATTATTTAATTACAGACTTAAAATAGATTTAGGTCATTTAATAAAATAAATTATTTATTTTATTTAAACACCATTTCCAATAGTCGTTTTATCCGAATGTCTCACACCAACCAACATTAGGTCAGACTAAAGGAAAACACCATGCTCTAGATTCAACCATGGTCTCATATTTTTTATTTGAGAATCCATTTAGTATGTATTTTGATATTTCGGAAAAACAACATTTTTTTCACAAAAAATATATTTAATATTTTTATGAAAATAATTTTGGGAACAATAGGCCTTAGAATTGAGCATTATCTCTCTTTCTGGCTCTGAAAATATTCCTTGATATATTTTAAAGTCTTATAAAGAAAAAATAGGTTCTCTTCATGGTTTTTAATTTAGTAACATGTACACGATTTGGAAAACTATGTTGGATAACCATGGAAGGGGTTATAACTCGATTCTAGTAGGGGTCATACAGTTGAGGCATGGTGTGTTAAACTGTGAACCTAAACTATATTAGCTTCCCAAAATTGAAATTTTGTGAATTTTCTCTTTTACCATTACTCATATATATTCCAAATAGTCCTAATTCTACTCTCATTTCACTTAGACAACTAAGAGGTAGATCAATATATCTTCATTACTTCTTCTCCAACCATTGGAATCACATTTTTATAGATTTAAAGTGGATTTTGGAAGGTCAACATATCATTTCACTTAATTCTTATTCTTTTGTACTTCCTCATTCCAAAACTATTTTTTTATCCATAAATATTTAACTCTAATGACCATGGTGGTCTCACCTAGGGTTTATGTAGGTCTAAAATTAGATTTTTTTTGTCTAGGGATTTTAGAGGTCAATATATTCTTCAAAGGTTTTTCATCTATCATTAATGGTGGGTTATTTTAAGTTATTTAAGGTAATTTTTTTGTTAAATCCTTTCTATTTGATACATTTTTTGATGATTTTTTATTAAAATTTCGTTTTATATCAAGTTATACCTATATGTGATAACCTTTATAGGTTGTTAATATGTTTTCAAGGTTTTATACACAAATAACAAAAGGAAATTTTATGGTTATCTTCATATTTATTTCTAAAACCTTGTTTTATGAATTCTAAGAATTTGTATAAATTTTTAAGAGTCTCTATTCAGCTTATTTTTGGTAAAAAAATATGTGTTTAGAATTTTTTTTATTTTCAAAAAAGTAAAATTATGGTTTTAAGGGGTTATTTAAATTCAAAAAGGTGTTTGGATTTTCAATTGGTTTTTAATAGAAGAAACTTTTTGTTTTAAAGATTTTATCACAAATAAAAAGGGGATATTTTTCATTTGAAATAATTTTTGAGTTATGTGATTTTTTTGAGATGGTATGAATTATTTCTATGACTTTATTAATTATTTATTAAAAGTGTTATTCTTTTGTAATTTTCAAAGGATATTTAGAAAATTGATTTTCTAGGATGAATTTAAAGTATCGGTTGGAAATTTATGAAAAAGGGTTTTCTTGATGACTATAATACACTTGTTTGAGCCCATTTCTACAATATTTTATATAAAATAGTTCTTAATATGAGTCATATTAGATTTTATATTGGTGCATATATTATTATAAAATTAGTCATTTATTGAAGGGTTGTTAGAGGGGAGAGAAGAGATTATTATGTTTCATTATTGATAAATGTGTTGATCATATAACATTCTTATTCCAAACCTCCATTTGATTTATTTCATGGTAACCCTAGGTATTTATGTGGGAGATCTTGATCCATTGTACACTAACGTAGGTTTTTTTACTAACTAGTGTCCCATAGTTTATATCATATCTTTTCTAAGTTAGTTCCCCTGATGAGGCTAGTGGTAGTTAGTCGGGATGTTATTTATTTTATGAATGAAACATAATACAAAATTTGTTTCCACTTGAGTATGTCTGGGATCACCTCACATTATGACCAAGTGATTTTCTCATAATGTAGTTACTTTATTTAAGAATTTATTTTAATGGTCCTTGTTTTATATTATATTATGATATCCTTGTTTCCAAATGGAATTCGTATTATCATATTTTATATCATTTGTAGTAACTTTATTTTCCAACATAGAGTTATGTTTATGAGTTATATTTCTAATTTTTTTCAAATATGATTTATTTTTTTTTTAATTAACTTTTATAAAAATGTGTTTTGATACAGGCCTTTGAAAGATAAAATAACTGGTACTGTTTTAATAAATATATAATTATACTTTTTCAAGGTTTTAAAATTATTTTACTGCTAAAGTAGTGGTTATAATTCTAATTTATGTGAAAATAGGTTTTGGAGGAAATATTTTAAATAAAATCGATGTAACTTTTTTTCTTTAGACTTTCCCACTTGAAAACCTTTTTTTCTAAATATAGTTCAAAGTAGTCTTTATGAAACATTTTTTAAATGAAATTTCATAGAATCACTGGTGATATCCTACTGGGAACATTTAGCTCACACCCTACATACACAAGTTTGTGTGTATACAACTCTTATATTCTCATACAGGTGCCTAGTTTCTTATCCTATATTGTATTATTCTTTTTTGGGTCTATTAAAGAACATATTATATATAAAGGTAACCTTGGGTCACATAGAGTTGACCATGTAGTGATTTTGGTTTGGGATTTGTATCAAGGTGTCTGTATATCAGTCTCTTTCAACAATTGTACTTGTATTTTTTATCTCTTTCATTTTATTACTTTTTTTGTATTTATTGTAATATTATATATTTAAAAGAAAGTTCATTTTTTATATGGTTATTCCTTATATGGTTTGTTAATTTATCTATAACTATTTATTTTATATGCATAGAATTACAATGTATAGACACACCATGCCTGTTTATTTATTAGAGTTTATTACATATTTATTTTTATTCATGGGAGAATTTATTACCTCTTGGTTATATTTTGATTCCCTAGTGCCTCTTTTCATCCCGTGGAGATCAAAAACTTGATTTGGTATATATGGAGGATCAGTTTGGCTGTTGTGGTAGTTTTTCCCTATATATTTCATTATAAAATCATATAAAATATCTATTTTTATTTAGAGATTTGGCTATTATAGACATATCATTGTTGGAACACAAGTGGAAGGTCACAAGTATGTTCCTAATCACTGCCATTCATGACAAAACTTGTGTTACGATGGGTATTCAGGGATTGAAATTTATTTTCAATTATCAATGATATTTTTTATTTGAATTTATGGTATTTTAATATCCATTGGTGTTTCAAAAATATATTTTAGGGTTTCATAGAGTTTGGGTGTGGATATAGTGTAACAGCCTGAAAAATTGTTTATGTTATTAATAAAAGAAGTCTTACTTTATAACGATTGTTTTATTATTATCATATAAAAATAATATTACATTTCATCAGAACATTATACTTCATAAAATAATATTTAATATAAAATCTATGAATAATATAGGGAGAAAATTAAAAGGAGTAATTCACACACTAAAAGATATTCTACATGCCTGAATTCACCCTTAAGGATCACTCCTACCATGATTACAATAAAAAAGAAAGTGACGAGTTAGTAAAATTGCGAATACTATCAAGGTATGTGTAATGACTATTTTAAGTGAAGTGTTGAATGATGATGTATGATAATACTGGTGTATTCATAGAGAAATATGGCTATTTAGTATTAGAAACATTGATCAATAAAGACATTGAGCACTATGACCATTGTCAAATTGGGACATTGGTGTATATGATCATTGAGAATTTGGACCATTGGTTAATTAGTAATAATAAATTAACCATTGTGAATTTTTAGGATTTATAAGGATAAAAACATGGTATATTCTAGTAGTAACATCCCTTATGGGGTTCATTTGTCAGATTTTGGGGGAGAAGTGATGCCAATAGAATTTACCCTTGGCCAAATAGAAGCTGAAATTCAACAACTAATACATGATTGAGATTTATTACAAGATAATTTTAAGCTATTTGACAAATCCTCCCATGTTATGTTGGTTAAAACACCCAGAAAAACTATTACCACCACACACCCTACCCTTTGAGAATATGCTAATATAATAAGGGTTTATTTATCTAGACCTAGAGTTGTATTTAGGTGAAAATTATTTTCAAATTAAATAGAATTAAATATACTCATTTTCATCATTTAAATAAAATATTTTATTTTATTTATATGAAAGATAAGATACATTGAAACATCAGATGAATATGATAAATGATATTTTTAATACAAAGAAACAAAAATTACTATTTTATTCAAAAATATTTTTTTAAGTTAAATATATCAGAAATATAAAATAAATTTTAAAATATGAATTTAATTTTTTGAATCATTTTATCAAAATTTTATTAGAATCAATTTTTGATAATTTTCTAAAAAAATAATTTTTTGTTAAAAAATTTAAAAAAAATATCATGTTTATAAAATATCATTACCCTTAGGATATAATAATGATATTATAATGAATTATACTTTCAAAATCCTTTTTATTTATCTAAACATTATTTAATTAATAACAAAATTTATAATTTGTTACATTTAAGAACACATGCTTAGCATTTCGGAACCATGATTTTATCTTTTTTATAAAAAAATATTTTCTTAATGTGTTATACAAATAATAATTTAGAATTATTTTTTATAACCATTATAACTTAAATAATTTAAAATTTACTTCATATTTATAATTAAAATTTTATAATTATATAGTAATGGCGATCTCTTTTTCAAGCACAAAAAAAATACTAAAGTAAAAAAACGAGTTACCGTAATAAAGGTAAAATAAGTTAAAAGGTTAAAGTTCAAAATAAAATGAATATGATAAACTAAAAAACAACTTTAAATGGGTGTTTAAGATATTTCATGACTATAAAAAAATTTAAACATTAATTATCAAAAAAAATTGTTGAAATTAAAGCCACATGAAAGTGGTTATCCTTAATAACTAAACAATTATTTTTGTCCCTAAAAAACACCCCTCCTAACTATAAATACCCACCCATTATCCCGTAACTCTACACTCTTAAGAAATTAAGCATGAATCCTATATAAATCCCCAGATAAATAGTCTCCCCAAGGTGGTTCTATAATTCAAAGTAGTCTTTTTGTATCACTAAGAAGCATCCTCTCAAGGAAATAGTTCTCTTCCTCCACATTTTTAAGGAAAGTACTTAAATTTTATAAGCCTTTTAAATCTCTATAAAATAAATTTTAATGTGTTTATAAATCCACATTAGTTAACATATTATGTATTTTTATAGATAAGCTTCATTTATCTCTCACTAAACCCATTCTATGATCCCTTTCTGTACCTGTTATGCTATCAAATTCATCCCTTTATTTTCCATCCTATATTTTCATGTAATTAATGACCAACACAATTTTTATTCAAGGGTATTCATTTGGATGTATCTTTCAAATATTTATTATGGAAATCTATGTATGAAACCCAAATTCCCTAATAATAGGTATAAAAATTATGTACTATTAATTTTTTATCGATGTAGAACACATATTGTTGTACATATGAAGGGTGTGCCTTAATATAGCTCCAATGAATTGGGTAAATAATTAACCTATAAATATGAAATTTTCTTGAAATTATGGTTTAATTCCATGGTTACGTGTTATAATACCTTGTTTTAAATAATTGGTAAAAAGTTTTATAACACCTTAGTGATGATCTTTTCTAATATGTTTATAACTATATCATGTTTATGTTGTAGCCACTTTTCCAAATTATACATCATGTTATTATTTCCATCCTCCTATATTTGTCCCCATGTTCTTATGTTAATCCTCATATTTCACACATTATGTTTTCTATTGATCTGTTCTCATTGTTTATCCCTCATTAGGATTTATTCTCACTCCTTTCATTTGATAAATATTCCCTAGAAATCATATAAAGTGAGATGATCAAGGATTGCATAGTAAAGAATTATTTCAATAAATTTTAAAATGAGTTTATTTTTTATTATGTACTAGTATATCCTATAATATGTACCTAGTTTCCAAGAAACTAATACTTAAAAGTACCTTTTAAGTGATTAATGTAATATTTTTTCAATGAATTATGTTACAAATTATGTATAAAAATGTGGGTCTCCACAGTTGGTTTCGAAGGAAATATTTCATTATTTGTAAAAATTAATACTATAAATAATTTGTAAGAACTATAGAGATAAGTTTAAATATATGATAACCTTCTAAAATTTTAGTGTAGTATAATGAAATTTGTTTCCAAGAAATAAAATCCCATTTAGGATACTTCATGTGGATGTGGTTCTAGCATAGTAGTATATAGTGGTAATAAGACATAAAAATATAGACTATATATTTACTCGATCATCAACTGGTGCATGAAAAATATTTCTTTTTGTAGGTCTATTTAGAAACTCTTTGGGATTTTCTTTTTTCTTCCTATATTTTTCAAGAACCATAATAAGTAGATGTATAGGTAAACTATTTTTTAGTGGTAAAAAACTAAAATGGGATTATATAATATGATCCTAAAATATGAAATAATAGAAGAATATTTGGATTAAACTTTTATATATAATTTATTATTAATAGTGTCTATTTTCTTATTTAAGTGTTCTTTTTTTAGAAAATGAATGGAAATATAAGGGTTCATGTTAACAATGGATGTGTTGGGAAATATTTCACTACACTTACTAATATGATGGAAACTGAATTTGAAAGCTTCATTATGATGTTATATCAATTATACCATATTATAAATAATAACATTAACCATGTAAAGAATCTATATTCACTTTGTAAAGAACAACTCATTGTTGAATAATTCATGCATCAATAATCACCTACCTTTAAAGGACCCTCTCAACTATTGACTAATAAAAATGTATCAATTCTATAGAGAAAATATTAGTTTACTCTGTTATTTTGGGGAAGATAAGGTCACCTTGGTAATATACCACTTAGAGTGATAATCAGATCAATGGTGTGTGTTAATCAAATATAAAAAACCTATGGATAAAATTGATTCTATGTAGTGGGAATACTTCAATGAAATTAAATAAGTATTTTATTCATATACTATGAAAAAAATAGAAATGGAATTCCATGAGCTAAAGAAAAAGGAAGTTTAATATGTAGGAAGTTATGAGATGAACTTCACAAGGCTTTAATATTATGTTTCAATCTTTTTCCTCAAATATTATAGGAATACTGATAGATTATTTGGAAGACTAAACCTCGTCTATGGGAATTATTAGCAAATTGTGACTTTGGGATTTATAAAAATATTTAATGATCTTATATGAAATTTGAAATTGAGTTTGTATATAACTTGTATTCCCATGAGAAAAATGATAAAAATGAGAGGTTAGAAAAAAAACATTAGGAAGAATCCTCACTGTGAAAAGTAAAGGAAAAAACTACAACATCCCTTATATAACAACTATTGGTAAAGGAACTCTGGAAATTTTCATCAAGTAAGTCGTAAGTACTACAAATATAGAAAGTTTTTTCACATTACTGGAAATTATCATAGAAAAACAACCCATCAACCCCTTAAGGATAATTATAATAGAAATATGGTGAAAGTGTATATTTTGGTGCATTACTTTAATTGTGGAGAACTTTAAAACTTTTCTAACCAATTCCAAAATCTAGAGGTGATAGAGTGAAACTGAGTCTAAGGTATATTAGATCATTTTAAATTTTGAAGAAAATTTGAGCAGTTTTCTGATGATTATCTCTACCTCCAAATCCTTCCAATTTCATTGATGTCTTTTTGGTGTCTCTGTAAAGGATGTATATGCCAATCCAAACACATATACTTGACATAAATGTTTTTCAATGGGATTATGACTATTCATATAAAGAAGAATCAATATAGATTCTTGATGAAAGGGAGTAAGTGTTGAGAAATATGATAACCCAACTCATGAAAGTATTGTGGATAAATTTAAATTTTGATGAAAAAACATGAGATCTTGAAGAAGTGATGATGAAAAAATTCCACAACTTTTTTTTGGTTGGATACAAATCTTGATGATAAAATTTCAAGGGGGAGAGAAAATGTAACAACCTGAACATTGATTTATGTTAATAATACAATAACTCATATTTCATAATGAAATTTTTTACGATCACATAGAAATACTATTATATTTCATAAGAACAAAACTCTTCATGTAATAATATGTACTATAACTAATTTTAGTAGTATATGAATTTAAATGAAAAATAAAAATTCTCACACAAAAGGGAACTCTATAGGCCCAAATTCCCAATTAAATATTTCTCCTTCCATGATGACTATAAAAAAATAAAGATAATTGTTATTGAGATGATAGAAATTATCAAATTATGTGTACAAATATTTTTAATTGAATAATCGAATGATGAATTGTGGGAATGGTGGTGTAATTATATGGTAATATGTCCATTCGTCATTAAAACTCTTGGTGAATATGGTTTTTGGTAAATATGATGATTAGTCAATTTGGTCATTAGGCATTTTTTCCATCATTTAATATGGCCTTGGTAAATTATGGATATTGGTTATATAGCTTTTATAAAGTGAAATTTGGTATTTTTTATGATGAATAAGAAAGAAACGTAGAATCTACCAGCTGGAAAATCCCTTTTGACATTTAATTATCAGATCTTGGGAGGGAATTGGATTCCCTAGAAATTTATCTTCACCAAACCCAAGATGATATTTGATAAGTAATACATGATTTAAATCTCTTATATGGTACTTTCAAGCTCATATAGATCACCACTCGAGTGGTGCTGGATGAAGAAACCCATTAGACTACCACTATCTCATACCTTACCCTTAGGGAATATGATAATATAATAAGGGGTTATGTACTTAGATACTGAGTTGTATTCTGGTGAAAATTAATGGGAAATAAAATTATATTAACCCTAATCATTTAAAATATTCTCTTATTTTATTATATTATCTTTATATGAAATATAAGATATACTCAAACATCATACCAATATGGTAAAATGTATTTTCAACAGAAAGAATAAAAAATTATTATTCTATTCAATAAATTAGTATATTAAACTCAAAGTTTTATTTATTTGATATATAAATTCTTTTTGAAAAAGTAATTTCATTTTTGGAATCATCATATCAAATTAGATTTGGATGAATTTATGGTATGTTTTTAAAAAAGTCTATTTTGAGAGATAAAAGTAAAAAAAATATATAGTGTTTGAGAATTACCATAACTCTTATGATATAATCATGAATTAAAACGTCTCAATACTTATTATTGATCAAAAATTTATTTAAGGAATAACATGATAAACAATTTGATACATTTAGAAACGCATGAAAAGTATTTTGGAAAAAGGATTTTAATTTTTTAACTATTTTATGCATTATATTTGTATCATATTAAAACTAATTTATATAAATTTCATAACTTGAATAAAGTAAAATGGATTTCATATTTTTAATTAGAAGGATAAAATCATGTAATAAGTAAAATTTCATTTTTATTCATAAAAAAGTTACGAAATTTAAAAATAGTTACTAAAGTAAAAGTAAAATAATGTAAAAGGTAAAAATATAAGGGAAAGACATATAATAAATAAAAAATCATTAAATGGGTGGTCGAGGTATTGAACAATATTGAAAAAATTAGAAATAAATTTTCAACTAAATTATTTGAAATTAATTCCACCCAAACATGGTTATCTTTAATAAACAATTATTATTATTTTATCCCCTAAACCCACCCCTCCTCTAGTGTAAATACCCACCCATTATCCCCTCAATATATACTTAAAATAAATTAATCATGAATCCACTCTCAATCCCACAATCAATTTTCTCTCAAATGTGGCTCTAAGATTCTATGTAGTCTCTCTATATATCTAAGAAGCATCCACTAAAGGTAAAGGTTCTATTCCTCCACTTTTTCAATTCAAGCACTTATTTTGTATAATAATTTTTATTCTCAATTTATTTTGTTTTCAAGTGTTTATAAATACCCAAATTACTATACATATTACTTCTTGTTAATAATATACTTTCCTTATCTCTCATTAAGCTCCTTCCATGATCCATTTTGTATACCCTTTATGATACCCAAATGAACCATTGATTTTCCATACCATATTTTTTTTTCATGAATATCTCACACTATTTTCATTAAAGGCTATAAATTTAGAAGTATATTTTAAATATTGATAATGTACATCAATTTATAAATCCCAAATTCCCTACTCATGTGATAAAATAATATGTAGTTATGTTTTTTATCAATGTGGACCACATAATGTCATACATATTCAAGGTGTGCCATGATAACACACTAATGCACTGATTAAGTTATTAATCTATATATATGACATGTTCATGATACATTTAAAGAATTCATATGTAGCTTTTTATGATACCATGGTAATTTATTTTGGTAATATGTTTTATAAAACCTTGGTGATGAGCATTTGTGTTGGGTTTATGAATTCCTTGTGTTTATATTATAGTCACATTTCCATGATATACCTCGTACCCTTATGTTCATATTGTTATGTTGTTACCCATTTATTTTGTTTATGATCTTATGTTATGACTCATGTTTCACCCACGATGTTCATTATTGATATGTTTTCATTGTTTATCCCTTACTGGACTTTATGATGACCTCGTTCATTTGATAAATGTTCCCAAGAAATCCTATGTAGTATAATGATCTAGGATGGAATAGTGAATAAGAATTTTATTAGAGTTGAAAATTAGTTTATGTTTTCAATTATGTACCCATATATCATGTATTATGTGCCTAATTTTCAATATAGTGAACCTTAAATTGTATTTGGAAGTTATTTATGTAATAATTTTGTAAGGGAATTATTTTTAAAATCATGTATAAAAAGGTATTTTTCTATATATAGAATAGTGACTAGGTGTACATAGTTGGATCATAGTCTGTAAAATCATACACTATAAAGGAGGATGGGTCTTAACACCTTCTATTCATTGACCCATGATTATTTCATGGTCTTCTAAAATATGAGAAAAAAATTAAGTAATGTCAACACCCCTTAAATTTTATGATTTTCTCCCATTCTCATATAAAAGTTTACCTAATGAAATTATTTATAATCTGAGAGGAATATATGGATTTTATAGTGTATTTATTTTATGGATTGGGACTATAATGTCTTTTTTATTTCCGTGTAATGGTTAGTTTTGTGTGAAAATATAATTTCCTGAAATATTTTCTGTTTAAAATGATTTTTTATGGTTTATTTTTCAAAATATTTTGAATTTAAGGATGTTCATTGAAATAAAAGATAAATTTTTGAATTTTCAGTCGGTTTATAATATTAAAATTTGCTTTCTAGTTTTAAATCTAGTCTAAATGTTTCAATGTCCCAATTATGTAGTGGGGATGTCACCTTTTAAAATAGTCAAAAAATTGATTTTCATTAGTCTGTTAGCAGAATAAAAGTTTCTCTAAGTTTTCATTCTTTTAGGAAATGAGATTTTAGAATATCCATAAAATAATTATGGTTTAAAAATTATAATTTTATATTATATTATAAATGTGTTTTATATTGGTGATTTTGTGATTATAGGTTTGATCCCTTTGGTTAATATTCAGATTATGTGATTTGAATTCCTAGGTATGTGTTTATTGGTTTTGTGTTTCATTTTAGTTATATTGTTACTCATTTAAAGTTTTAATTGAACAAGTAAAATTAATCTTAAGTGATGATATTTAGGATTATTTGTTTAATAATTTTGTAATAACACTTATGGTTGTTGGTTATCCCCAAATATAAGGCCGAGTGGTGAATCTGGCTGCTAATTTACACTTTGACATTGTCCAAGACCTTTATAACCATTGTATTCCTAATTTTTTTGGTGATCAATGTTATATTAAGGAGGTGGAGTGGTTAAAGAGGATTGAGGGTATAATTGATTCTCTAAATACTTATTAGTCCTTAAAAGTGAAAAATTATTCAATATTTTTTAAAGGACTAAGTCAATTTTAGTGGGAGACTGTTGTCCTATATCATTTACATAACAAAAAGACCTGGAAATTTTTTATGGTGATGAATGAAAAGGTGGATAAATACATTAAATTTCTGATTCTATATCAGGGTGAGGGAATGGTGAAGAATTATTTCTCTAAACTTATGTTCTTTTTCCCAATCTAGTCACCAATGACATTATAAAATCTCATTTCTTTGAAGAATATATTTTCCCAGACATCATATTAGTCATCATGTAATTTGGCATAACTTCTTATAAACAATTAATTAAAAGGGTCATGTTAGTGGAAGCTAGTCAAACAGAGAAACATGTGATGAGTGATTCATCATTTTGTTCTTCTATTAAGAAGTATAAATCTACTGTATGTTTCTAGTGTGGAACATCAGGTCACTCTGAGACATATTTATTGAAATATCTAGAACAATCAAAGATTTTTCTATTTAGGTCACAATCAAAGATTATATAAATTTATTTATCATTTGATGAATAATAAATTTAAATTACACCATAGATCTGGACAATAATTTATCTTTGGAATCATACTTAAAGAGTTTTGAGTATATTGAAGCTTTTGAGGTAATTATTAATATTTTATTTACTGGGTATCTCCTATATTATTATATGAAGTTAGTTATTTTTTTATTCATAATTTTGTGACTTATCTTAATGCTTGAAATTTATATAATATGATAGTTATGTAGTGGTATTGGGTTTTAAATAAGTTACATAGGGGGATCCATGGTAATTTGTTTGGGTAACTGGGAAGAGTGATACACCAGATCAAATTATACAATGGATGGTTCCCCTAGCTGAGATTATGCACTAGCAATTGGATTTCACCTAGAAATTCTTTATCTCTATGTTTGGGTTTGATGTAATACTAAAACTTCTATTATAGTAAATAAATACTTCATTAAATAAATTATGTCACAATGAACATTCTATTATTTTATCATAATATTATAACACGTTATAATAAAATAGATAACTATAAAATTGATCTTATAATAAAAACTAAAACATTTTCCATAAAATAATAAATTATACATGGAAGCACAATAAATTTGTAATTAAGTGGATAATACTCAAAAAATTATCACAAGTATACGAGGTACATTTCCACTTTCAATATCACAAATATAAAATTAACAGACATGGTATATAAACTATTAGAAGTATATGAATGATTTTTAGTGTTAGAATTAAGTGCATATATTAGAGAAAATATGACCATTGTAATCTTACCATTGTAATAGTAATATTATCTCTATACATACAAGTGGATGATAAAATTTTTAAATAATTTTATAATAATAAAATATCTAATTATTAGTAATGAATATTGATCAAATAATATAAATATAATTATATACATGTGTCATAGAATAAAAAAATATAAAATATAATAACTTTATAAATTTTTGGTTAAAACACATTGTCTTCAAATATAGTGTGATTTTTACTTTATAATTAAAATTATCATATATAGAATATTATTTTCAAAAAAAATTATTCAATTTTGAAATCAGCATTTTGAAATTATCCAATACTGAATTTTTAAATTTTATAAGATAGTCAAATTTTCAGATGAATAATAAAATACTATATAAATCCATGATAAGTATTATGAAAACACTATAATGTAAAAAATATATAATAACTAATATAAGTGAATCATTCACTAAAAATATTTTTTTATTAACATTATGTTTTTTATTGAAATAAAATCAATTTCCAAACATATAATATAATTTATGAAGTCTAAAATTGAAAATAAGAATTTGAAAAAAAAATATTTTAAAAAAAATATTTTCATGGATAAATTAATTTAAAAAATGGAATTTTATTCTATAACATAAAATTTTCAAAAAAACATGTCTCAAATGTTAAAACCCTTGAAATAAAAACCATATAAAATAAACTAGTTCTTCATTTTCCACAACCTATATTTTTAAGGGTTTTGTTTAGAAATTAATAAATAATTTTGCCATATTTTCAATAAATACCCACCTCTTCTCCCATTCATCTTTATCCTAAAATAATTTCGGTTGATTATCATCTCATTTTTTTCTCTAAAAAATCTTTCTAAGGTGTTCCTAAGGTACTAAAGTTTTATTCTCATGAGTTAAGCATACACCTTATAAGGTAAGGGTTCTAAATCCTCCTATTTCCTTATAAATTGGAATATATTTGTTATAATATCAATTTAACTAACACTTCAAATATTTCCATTTTTAAAATTATAAGTTATGATATTTTATTTGTTATATTTTTAATAGGATGTTACTTATATTCTCTCATTTTACCCTTTTCCAAAGTTGTTATTATGTTTATGTGAGGTTCACTAATCCCTTCTTATCATTTATTTCTGAGATAATCTCCAATTTATTTTCATTTAAATGTAAAATTCTATTATTATTAATTAATATAAATTCCTTATAGAATTATCAACTAGTGATAATAATAATTCCATCTCATTATACTATATTCATGAATCATTATAATACTCAAAAATTAGTGGAACCCAAAGGGGTAAATATAAATATAGGAAAAACCCCTATAATTTTGGAATATTAAAGAGTGTGTGGATTCCTAAAAATTAAATCCCTATCAAGATAATATAAGTTGATATAGGCTCTGTTTCAGATTCACTTATGGGTAATAACCTTAGAAAATGTTTGTTCAGTATTAACATGATTTGAATATCCCACTGAATTGTATTTGTATTTGTTTTTAATGATAATTTCATTATATGATTTATTTTGTGGATGATTAAGGAAGTATCCATACAACCAAAGGAATCTTAGGATACTTCCCATATATTTTAGGTAATAAAAAATATAAATATATTATCTTTGAATTACTATCAAGAAGGATTCATGTGTGAATCCTGAAAAATAGAAAATTGAAATATATGGTATTTATGAAATCAAGAAAAGTGCTAATGGAATGATTCTAGTATTTTCTTTATTTTAATTTGAGGAGTTTGATATGTTAATTGATTTATTATATAGAATAGATAAGGTTAAATAGTGTGTTATGTTAAATGACATGGGGAAAAACCTAGCATGGTTTGTTGTTATTATCGAATACTTAATTTAGTGATAAACTAACTTGGATGAATTCATTTGAGGTGTTTTTAATTGGTTATCGAATTCTGGGTTCTAGTATAAAAATGGATAAGTCCCTATGCAACCATTTACTATGTAATAATCAATTCATATAGATGTAAGTGTTAATGTTCACTTCATAATAATCAAATCAACCCTATGTTAGGAAGGTATTGGTGTCTATGTGAGGATAAAATTAGGTTTGTGTATAACTAGATTTATATTTCATAAGGATCATTCAATCCTTCAAATAAGAGAATCGAATATCAACATATAAGTGGGCATAAGTCATAATATGATTCATTTTATCATATGATGGATTTTTCATGAGTCACTGGAGGAAAAGTACGATTCATTTTGAGTTGGTGTATGAATTTGAAATTTCATAAGATATACAGAATTCATATGATATCTAATTTAATAATATATTATTCTATTGGAAGAAATATGTTAGGATGGTATGATTGATTATGATATACTCTATTATACCAAACGTAGGATCAAATATATAAGTATGATATTCTCAAACATAATAGGGGGGTGAATTGTACTTTTAAAAAAATCACTAAGTAAATTTTTCATAACCAAAATTCAAAACACCTCAAAGTTCTAAAGATTTTCTTGATTCCGGAAAAGTGATTCTGGAAATGAAACTTAATAAAAGATTACACCAACTAAGATTCTACCTTAATTCGTCTAGAATCTAACTAAATCAAGGTACAAGTAAGGAAGTATAAGAACGTTATACATTCCTTAACAATACAAAATGTAGCGGAGAAACAAAGTAGTAAAACTACAAGTAACAAACAATAACTCTTTTAACCCAAAGAGAAGGGTATCCAACAACCCTGGATAAGAGGTCTCTTGATTTATACTTTCAAGTAAGTCTGTCTTACCCACACAACGGTAAGCCATCGATATGAAGATCGGAGTTTGTCTTTCTATCCCTACAAGCCCTCAACTATCAGGTAGTATGCACATATGTCTTCCTATCCCCGGAATCCCTCGATTGTAATCAGCAACAATCGGAGCCACACGAAGCAACTCTGCACAAGGAAAAGTTTGAACAAGTTGTTCAAACTTTCTGCACGATGCTTGAGAGTTGATAACAGCCTCTCTCTCTAAAAATCACTTCAACAACATGTAATCATGGATGTCGAAGATGTTGTCTAGTGTTCTTGATTCTTTTCAAATGAGCTCCTATTTATAGGCGAAGCTCCAACGGTCCTCTCCCTCCTCCAATGGTCATATTTCTTCTTGAATTTTGGAGGGACCTGTATACATGTCACTCAAACAATGGTTAGTCAGTAACTGAAAGCACGACATCATTTATATCAAAATGAGTGTAAGCATGATTAAAACTGAAGTTCAGAATGAAGGTAAATAAAAGTTCGGAATGTAAGAAAAGTATGAAAGTTTGGAGTATAACTAAAAATATAATTTTGAGTCTATAATAAAGATATATTCGGATTTTGTTTTGTAGGAATTCAGAACCTGAATTCTATAGAATTCTGGAGTCTGAACTTCAAGGAAATTCAGATTCTGGATTCACAAGAATTCAGAACCTGAACTTAAGGAGTTCAGAGTCAAAATCATAGAAGTTCAGAGTCGAACTCATATAAGTTCAGAGTCAAACTTGTAGAATTTTGGAGTATAACTAGTAGAAGTTCAGAGTTGAACTAGTTAGAAGTTATGAGTCGAACTCATAGAATTTCATAGTCGAACTCATAGAAGTTCGGAGTCGAACTAGTATAAGTTCAGAGTTGAACTAGTAGAAGTTCAGAGTTAAACTAGTAGAAGTTCGGAGTTGAACTAGTTAGAAGGTCAGAGTTGAACTCATAGAAGTTCGAAGTCTAACTCATAGAAATTCGGATTCGAACTTATATAAGTTCGGAGTTGAACTCATAGAAGTTCGAAGTCAAACTCATAGAAGTTCAAAGTCGAACTCATAGAAGTTAGGATCCAGAATTATGATTCTTAAACAAAATGCTTCATATAAAAGTATTATATGATTCCGAGGTTTTTAGTTATAATCCAAATTTCACACTTAAAAAAATGTTATTGAACAATGAAAACAATGTAAGGATAAATTTCCTTGGAGAAGGAAATTTTCGTTAAGAAAATGAAACCAGGGGTAAAATGAGATTTGCCTTAAGATAAGGTGTTTGTGGTTTTCAAAACATGAAGGATTGGAAAATTCATAAGGAAAACCTTATTGAATAAAAAATCTACCCCTTTTTGGAAAGCACAAACATCCTTATGAAAAATAATAAAATGAATTATAAAAATTAAAACTTATCCCCCTTTACATATGGACAAAGATGAATACGACTAACTCCCCCTTAGGCTTTAGAACTCTAAGGATTGTATTCTGGATTTTTTGGAATGGGATTTTTCTTTAGTATGGAAATTTCTTGTGATGAAAAACTCCTCCTTAGATTAAATTCCCCTTACTTAGGGATACCTCTTTTACTTATGAATATTTTTCCTTCTCTCCTTTCGATTTTTCCTTCTTCCTTTTTGAGTTCTTTTTCCTTCTCCGCCTTTGTGATTTTCAGAATGAGTTTGAGGGAATAGAAAAGAAATATGGTACCTAAGATATTAGTAAAGAAAAACAAACAAAACAATCAACCACAATTCTATTATAATTGAAAGAATTTTTACAAGGAAAATCAAATGCAACAAAATATCGGATTGAGACTATTTTGTTTCTTTTTCCTTGGGAAAGAGATTCTTCAGAATTTTCTTCATCTTTTTGAGCTCTTTATGATCTTCCTCGGATTTCTTTTCTAAGGCTGTGATTCTATCTTTCTGAGCCTTCAGGGCTTCTACCGGAGCCTTCAGCAAGTCTTCCTGCTTCACTATCTTCTCTTCCATCTCAGACCAAAGATCTCTTTCTGATTTCAAAACTTGAGAAACATAATTCAGCTTTCCATTTAGATATTTGAGATCTTGAATCTGAGTATTTTTCTCTAGGATCAGCTTATCCTGAAAACTGTCTAAAATATTTTTCATTTTGGCATCCTTAGTACCGAAAGCCTCCTTAACATCTAGTTGAAACTGATCAAGCTCTTCCATATCTTCAACAATCTTCTTAGACCATAGAGTTAGTTTGCTGCAAGACTTTCTTTGGACCTCGTAGTTGATAAGAAAATTTTTATGTTCTTCCTCAATCTTCACACACTTATCAATTACCATGGATATAGATTCTGACTTCTGATTCATGTTGTGCTAAAGCATCTAGAATCTTGAGTCTATTGTAGGTATGATTGGAATTGTATCTACCAATTTCTTCAAGGACTCAACCACAAAATCATTTCCCAATCCGGATGACTCTGAATCAGACCATTTTCTAGGAGATTGTTCTTCTTCTATTTCCACCAGCTTCCTTTTAGAAGAGCCTCCAACATGCTTCTTCCTTATGATATCTTTCGTTGGGGTTTCAATAAGAACTTTCTTTCCTTTACTGGTTCTTGAAAAGGCCTCTTCTTCTGGAGAGTCATACTCACTATCAGATAATTGCACAATCTTTTCTTCATCAACCTTTTCTTTCTCATCCCCAGCCTCAATGTATTATGTATTGATAAAGTCATGATTATTACTTTATTCTTCAGATGGCTTGTTCACTTCCTCTTCGCCCTTCTCTTCATCTGCGGGTGTAGCCAATTTTGAGGATCCGGCTTGAGAAGTCCGGAGTGAAAACTTCTCGAAAGAACATTCATTTTCTTGATACTCTTCAACTAACATTAACAAATCTTCTGTCTTTTCAGAGATTTGAGATTCCTGAACTTCTTCCATAGCTTCCTTTTCAACATCCTGATCTTTGAGTTTTTCCGGAGTGAAGAAGTTTTTCCCCAGGGTTTCAGGTAAAGGTTCCACTAAAAAAGGCTTCAGCACCAGAATCTTTTCAGATGCAACCTCAGTATCCCTCAGAATGGATTGCATGATTTCTGCCTCAGACTGCTTCTTCTTCAGCTTTTTTTCCTTGTCTTGATTTTCTAGCTCTTCAGCAGTTTTCTCTTTCAATGCCTTTGCCTCTATAGGGTCCAAGCCAAACTGTGGCTCCCCTTCTTTCCTCTTTTTCTTATCTTTCCTCCATTTTGCAAAAACCTCATTCGGATAAGATTTCTGATTTTTGGGTTTATGAGGTGCGGATTGTACTTCCTTTGATTTTGGGGTTTTATCTTTAGCTTGTACTTCCTTTAGCTTCTTTTTCTTACCATCCTTCTTGGATGGTTCAGATTTCTCTACATTTTCTGGAACAGCTTCTGGCTCCTCCTCTGGAAGATCATAGAACTCACCTGTCTATTTTGAAAAAACAACTTTAATCCTTTTTAAGGTGTCCTTACTAATCAGCATCACCTTGTAATTTCTAGGCTTTGAGCTGCATGGAATTTTGAAGGATTCTAGGCACCGAACTATCTGCTTAGAAAGCAATGCCGGATACATAATGATCTGAGCTCTAAGATTGACATTCTTGATATTCTCAATCATGATAAGGATGTGCTTCATGAAGTTCTCCTTCCTTAGATTTACCAAAAAATATAAGATTTACATATCACCCTTCTTAAGGGTATCTTTATCACCCCTTCTTGGAACAATGAGACCTTGAACCCATAATTGTAGAATCCGGTTATTGGTAGATAGATGGGAAATCTTTTCTGATTTTTTATCTTTGAGCCCAAGGCATTCCATAGCCTTCACTTTGTTGAAACTTCTCTAAACATCCGCCATCTTGTGTGAACAAAATTTGGCTTCACCTTCGTATGATAAGCCCACCAAACTTGCAGCCCTGGTGTAAGAGAGTTTGTAGGTTTTTCCATAGGCTTTGAATGAAAACCTCTCACCTCCAACTTCCTTAAAGAAGCACACTGACTCATAGAATTATATAAGAATATCTAGATAAACTACATCTTGGGATGTTGTCTTTGAAATAGCTATACTTTCCCACTCATTGAGCTTTATGTTCTTGGAAATGATAGAATCATACTTATTTTAAAAAATCAGATGCACCAACCTTTCCCTGTCGATCAGCCACTCTGAAATCGGCTTAGTATACATTTCTTGGGCTTCTGCAGACATTCGGACCGAAGTACTTCTAAAGAATTTAGAACGGGCTTTTATAGAGAGGCAGATCTTCGAGACGCAAGAGTTTGATAACCGATGTGGGACAACCATCGGGGGTCACCTTTATATAGGCAATGGTGGTGCCCTATCAACTTCCAAAACCAATCTAACGCTAAAAAAACTCTCTGATCTGATCTGACAGTTGAAAACATATCTTCAAGGAAAACATGAATCTGATCTTTTGAGATTTTAAAAAAAAATCGGATTGAAGGAAAAACGATTCCGAAAAATTAAAATACAAGAGAAAATACCAGCAAGTAAAAATGAATACGAAAACTTAAGTAATAAAGTCATACCTTTCATATTGTCTAGGAAGTTTATTCGTAATAGGTGATATTCTTCTTGATGAAAATTTGTCTACGAAAAACTCACTATGAAAAACTTACTACAAAAAACTTAAGATAAAAAAAATTTATTGCAAAAACATTGAGTAACAAAACTCTATTACGAAAAGTATGAGTACGAAAAATCTATTAAGAAAAATTTCATTATGAAAATTTCCAGAACGGAAACTTCATTATGAAAATTTTCAATACGAAACCTTCATTACAAAGATTTCTAGTACGAAAACTTCATTACAAAAATTTCCATTACGAAAATTGTCATTAAGAAAAATTCTCAATACGAAATTTTTTTGAAAAATTCATTACAATATTTTTTGAAAAGATAACAAAGAAATGTACTCCCCCTATGAAAAAAAGTTTATTACTATAAGAAGACTGGTTTAACAAAGAGTTAATCAAGGAAAACTACCATACGGTAATAATTCCTAACTTTTGTTTAATATATTCAAATCTATCATAAGGTAAATATTTTTTGAAAATGTTCGCAAGTTGATCTTGCATTCCGATAAACTGAAGAATAATATCTCCTTTTTGTGTGTGATCCTTAAGAAAGTGATGCATAATATCTATGTATTTTGTACGAGAGTGGTGTGCAGGGTTTTTACTAAGGGCGATGGCACTTGTGTTATTACACAAAATTTGAGTCTTAGTAAAACTCAAGCCATAGTCTGTGAGTGTGTGTTGTATCCACAACAATTTATCACAATAACTTCCAGCTGCTACATATTCAACTTCAGCAGTGGAGAGTGCTAAAGAATGTTGTTTCTTACAAGACCAAGAAACTAATGAATCTCCTAATAAATGACAAGTTCCTTATGTACTCTTTCTATCCATTCTACATCCACCAAAGTCAGCATCTAAAAAACATTTTAAGACAAAATCATTTTCAGAAGTATAAAATAGACCTAGATCCATGGTTCCCTTCAAGTAGCGAAAAATTATTTTCACTTCCTTTAAATGATATTACTTAAGATTGGATTGATATCTTGCATATAAGCATACTGAAAACATTAAGTATGGATGACTGGCTGTCAAGTACAGTAAGCTTCCTATCATACCTCTTAAAGATGTTTCATCTACTGGTTTCTCAGCTTCATCAAGATCAAGTGTGTTTGAGGTACCAATGGGAGTACTAATAATTTTAGTGTTGTCATATCCATACTTTTTAAGAAGATATTTAATATACTTATTTTGGTATATGTAGATTCCTTCTGTTTTTTGTGAAATTTGAAAACCAAGGAAAAATGTTAACTCACCCATTATACTCATTTCAAACTCGGATTTTATTAGATCTGCAAAGTAATCAGTTAAAGATTGATGAGTTGAACCAAATATAAGGTCATCAAAATAAATTTGAACAATCAAAACATTTTCTTTATCTTTCTTAATAAAAAGGGTTGGATCAGCATTTACCTTAACATAGTTAATTTAAAACAAAAATCCTATAAGTGTATCATACCAAGCTCGAGGGGCTTGTTTAAGGCCATACAAATCTTTGGTAAGTCTAAAAACATGATCAAGATTTTTTGTGTCTTCAAAGCTAGGAGGTTGTTCAACAAAAACTTCCTCTTGAACATAACCGTTATGAAAATCACATTTCACATCCATTTGAAAATGTTTGAAATTGAAGGATGCTGCAAAGTCAAGTAAAATACGAATAGATTCAAGTCTAGATACTGGAGCACAGGTTTCTTCATAGTCTATTCCTTCTTGTTGATTATAGTCTTTAGAAACTAATCTAGCTTTATTCCTAACAATGAGTCCATTTTCATCACACTTATTTCTGAAGACCCATTTTACTCCAATTACAGAAGTTTCCTTAGGTCTATCAACCAAGGTCCAGACTTTATTCCTTTCGAATTCATTTAGTTCATCTTGCATGGATTTTATCTAATCATCATCAGCTAAAGATTCATCAATGATTTTTTGTTCCAATTGGGAAATAAATGATAGATGTTCTATTTAATTTCTTAAGGAACTTCTAGTCCTTACAGGTTGATTGACATCACCAATGATACTATCACTAGGATGATTCTTAAGAAATAACTGGTTTGGGATTTGTAAAACTTGTTCATCAACATATAGTAGGAAATATTCTGGGGTAAATGTTTTAGAAGTATCTTCTTGAACATTTTCCTTATCAAAAGAATTTTCTATCATAGGTTGATAATCATTTTTTGAAAACACATCCAAGGATGGAGGTTGAGGTTGTTTGAAAAAAAAAGGATCAGTTTCATCAAATTTGACATGTACTGTTTCTTCAACAGTACAAGTGTTTTTGTTAAAAACTCTATATGCCTTAGAATTTGGGGAGTATCCTAAGAAAATTCCTTGTTCATATTTTCGTGAAAATTTGTGTAAATTGTCTTTAGTATTCATAATGAATACTTTAAAACCAAAAACCACAAAGTAGGAATGTCTAGGATTTCTACCATTCCATAACTCATAGAGTTTTATTCAGAAAAGGTCTAATCAAAACTCGATTTATAGTATAACAAGAAGTACTTGCAGCTTCATCCCAAAAATATTTGGCTACAAAATACTCACTCAACATGGTTCTAGTTATTTCTTGAAGAATTCTATTTCTTCTTTCAACAACTCCATTCTGTTGAGGTGTTCTTGGTGCTGAAAAGTTGTGAGTAAAACCTTTTCTACTACAAAAAGTTTCAAAATCAGAATTTTGAAATTCTTCTCCATGATCACTATAAATAGTTTTAAATGTAAGGTTTTTCTCATTTTTGACTTGGGCTCTAAAACTTTTGAAATAAGAAAAAGCTTCAGAATTATTTACTATAAAATAGACACATGTAAATCTAGTGTAATCATCAACTAAGACAAATACATAATGCTTTCCCCCAATGCTTCCATTTTGTGTTGGACCAAAAAGATCCATATGCACTAGCTGCAATGCATCAGTATTTGAGACTTCACCGACTGATTTAAAACTTTATTTATGTTGCTTTCCATATTGAAAAGGGTCAAAAACTTTTGAAGAATCAAATATTTTCTCTGGTAGATCCTTAACTAAACCTTTTTTAGAAAGTTATCATAAGTTCCTAAGGTTATAGTTTCCTAACCTTCTATGCCATAACCACGAATGATCATCCATTTCACTAAGTCAAGTTAAATCTTGGCTCCTAAGGTCTTCTAAGTTTAGTGTGTAAAATTTATCTTGACTATTGGTAGAAATAATAAATTCTTCCTTGGAATTGTGTACTAAGCACTTAGCATTACTATCATTAACAAAGTAGATTTCATCACATAGTTGACTTATTCTGATGAGGTTGTGCTTAAGACCCTTAACAAATAAAACATTTGAAATCAATGTTTTTCCAAGAATAACGATGTTACCTATACCAATAATTTCTCCCTGAGCATTATCTTCGAAAGTTACTTTTACTCCTTTCATCTTGATAATATTTTCAAAATAGTTTCTGTTACCAGTCATATTTCTGGAACATCCACTATCTATGTACCATGTATTTTTGTTGGTACATTCCCTATTTTCCTGAAAATAAGAAAAATTTAGGTTTTCGGAATCCAGACTTGCTTGGATCTGAAAATTCCAGAAAGCAAAACTTTGGGTACCCACATATTCTAAGAAAAATAAGCCTTATGAAATCCAAAAGATTGGGTTTGGTTTAAGGAACAATTCTTTTCCCAGTGACCACCACACTGACATTTATTACAGAATGGGGAACTTTGAGGAACAAAGTAATTATTGCTAAAAATTAGTTTAGAACTTGTGTAACCAAAACCAGAAGTATTCCTTTGAGTTTGGATTTTTGAATACATTTTATCAAACTTTTCCTTACCTAGGGTAAAGTTTGACAAACACTTCCTCATGGAAAATATTTTGGATTTGAGTTCAATAACTAATTTCTTGTCTTCAAAAACATTTGAACTATATCTAGGCTCGAAAACATCTTTCTTATAAATTACGATTTCAAGATATTTAGAAAGTTTATTCTTCTCATAACTTACTTCATCAATATTTTTTGAAATGCTTTCAAAATATGCATTTTTTTATTAAGATCTTTAGAAAGATCTGATATTTCCTTAGTAAGAATAGTATTTCTAGAATTTTCCTTATCAAGTTTTTTCATGAGTTTTGAATTCTCATTCTCAAGAAGTTTAGAAAACCTAGAAACTTATTCATAGGTAGGTAAAGTATTATCTTCATCAGAAGAAGATTATTCATTCGAGGAGTTATAATATTTACTATCATTATCATTTAAAGAAACATTGATCATTGATTCATCATTTTGTACCTTATCCATCAAGCAATGATTATCAATAGGTATCTTGGCTATAAGACCAAGATTCTTCTATCCTGAAGATTCATAATCCAAAGATTCATCTGAAGAGTCTCCACCACTAGCACTCCATGTGTCATTGGCTTTCAACACTTTCTTAGCTTTGGACTTGTAATACTTTTTTCTGTTTTTCTCAGAATGCCTTTCTTTTCTTTCTTTTCTCTTGAGCATAGGGTAGTCAGGTCTTATGTGTCCAGCTCTCTTATATTCATAGCATGTAACTTCAGAATATTTCTTATCTTTCCTTTCCTTCTTCTTATACTTGGATTGAAAGTTCCTTTGTCCATCTATCTTGTTCATCCTTTGAGCAAGTTTTTCTAATTCATTTTCTAAGGATTCACTTCCACTAGATTCAGAATTGATAACAACTTTCTTAGATTTGGAACTAGTAACTCTCTCAGGAGTCTTAGCTTTCATGTGATTTAAAGTTGTAGTAAAAGCAACACTACCATTCCCATTCTTCTTCTTTATGTTGTCAGCATATCTCTCCATTCTAGTCTCATGTTGAAGAATAGTTCCAAACAGTTCATCAAGAGAAATTTGAGTAACCTTTCTGTTTTCATAGATAGTAGTTATCTTTGATTCCCACTCATTGGGCATAATATCTATGATCTTGTCAATAAGGGCTTCATCATCTAGACCTTCTCTCCCATAGATTGTAAGATATTCACAATATTCATGAATCTCTATTAAACCTTACAAATTGGTTCTCCATAAGGAAAATTAAAACCATGATACTCATCTTTGATCATGGCTCTTCTAGTATCAATTACTTTAGATGTGCCAAAATGTGTAACTTCAAGTTTCTTCCATATGCATTTATCTTCTTCACAATAAGAAATTTGGCTATATATGTTCCTAGTCATTGAACAAAGCAAATTATTGTGTACCTTATAGTTGAGTTGGTATTCATGCTTTTCTTGATTAGTGAAGGTACTAACTTCCTTGTCAAGAATTTTATATCCTCCGGTAAGCATGAAAAATTTATCTACCCCAGTATTGATAATGAAAGTCTTCATATGATCTCTCCAATATTCATAATCATTACCATCATAAATTGGTGGTTTAGTATGATTTATATTGTCTATAGAACCAACATTTAAACCTGCCATATTTAAGAAAAACTTTGGCACACAAACTTGTTAGAAGTATAAGTTTGTAAACAAGAGAAAATATTCTAAGAAATAAAAAATTGATCTATAAGAAAAAAGTGAATCAGAAATATGATTCTGAAAAATAGATTCCGAAAAGTATGAATCTGGAAAATTCAATTCTGAGAATTCTTTTCTGAATCTAATCGTGAGATTAATTCAGATTGAACCAATCCTTCGATACCAATTGTTAGGATGGTATGACTGAGTATGATATACTCTATTATACCATATTTAGGATCAAATATATAAGTATAAGATTCTGAAACACAAGAGGGGGGTGAATTGTACTTTTAAAAAAATCCCTAAGGAAATTTTGCATAACCAAAATTCATAACACCTCAAAGTTATAAAGACTTTCTTGATTCCATAAAAGTGATTTCGGAAATGAAACTTAACAAACGTTTACACCAAATAAGATTCTACCTTAAAGCATATAGAATATAACTAAATAAGAGTAAAAGTAAGGAAGTATAAGAAAGTTATACTTTCCTTAACAATACAAAATGCAGCGGAAAAATAATATAGTAAAACTACAAGTAACAAACAATAACTCTTTTAACCCAAAGAGAAGGGTATCCAAAAAACCTGGATAAGAGGTCCCTTGATTTATACTTTCAATTAAGTCTGTCTTAACCACACCAGGGTAAGCCCTCAATATGAAGATCAGAGTCTGTCTTGCTATCCCCGCAATCCCTCAACTATCAGGTAGTCGGAACCTTTGTCTTCCAATCCCCGGAATCCCTCGATTGTAATCATCAACAATCGGAGTCGCAGGAAGCAAGTATGCACAAGGCAAACTTTGAACAAGTTGTTCAAACTTTCTACACAAAGATTGAGAGTTGATAAGAGCCTCTCTCTCTATAAAACACTTCAACAACATGTAAGCACATATGTTGAAGATGTTGTCTTGTGTTTTTACTTCTTTTGAAATGAGATCCTATTTATAGGTGAAGCTCCAACGGTCGGCTCCCTCCTCCAACAGTCATATTTCTCCTTGAATTTCATAGGGACCTGTATATGTTTCACTCAAACAATGGTTAGTCAATAACTGAAAGCAAGACATCATTTTATATCAAAATGAGTGTAAGAATAACTAAAACTGATGTTCGGAATGAAGGTAAATAAATGTTCAGAATACAAGTAGATTATAAAAGTTTGGAGTCTAACTAAAAATTGAATTAATATTATATAATAAAGAGATATTCAGATTCTATTTTTTAGGAATTTGGAACCTGAATTCTATAGAATTATGGAGTCTGAAATTCAAGGAAATTCAGAGTCTGGATTCAAAAGAATTCAGAACCTGAACTTAAAGAGTTCGGATTCGAACTCATAGAAGTTCAGAGTCGAACTAATAAAAGATCGGAGTCGAACTAGAAGAAGTTTGGAGTCAAACTAGTAGAAGTTCGAAGTCGAACTAGTTATAAGTTTGGAATCAAACTCATAGAATTTCGAAGTCAAACTCATAGAAGTTTGGAGTCAAACTCATAGAAGTTCGGAGTCAAAATCATAGAAGTTCGGAGTAAAACTAGTAGAAGTTTGGAGTCGAACTAGTAGAAGTTCGGAGTCGAACTAGTTATAAGTTCAGAGTCAAACTAGTTATAAGTTCAGAGTCGGACTCATAGAATTTTGGAGTCGAACTCATAGAAGTTTGGAGTCGAACTCATAGAAGTTCGGAGTCGAACTCATAGAAGTTCAGAGTCGAACTCATATAAGTTAGGAGTCAAACTCATTGAAGTTCGGAGTTGAACTCATAGAAGTTCGGATCCAGAATTCGGAGTCTTAAACAGAATGCTTAATATCTAAGTATTATATGATTCTAAGGTTTTCAGTTATAATCTGAATTTCACGCATAAAAAATGTGATTGAACAATGAAAACAATGTAAGGATAAATTTCCTTGGGGTAGTAAATTTTCCTTAAGAAAATGAAACAAGGGGTAAAATGAGATTTGCCTAAAGATAAGGTGTTTGTGATTTTCAAAACATGAAGGAATGGAAAATTCATAAGGAAAACCTTATTGACTCGACAAAATCTAGATTTCATATGTAACTAAATCCATATATAAAATATTTATCCCATATTATATGGCTACAAATATTAGAATATTTAATTTTCATAAGATATAAATACCTCGTATGATACTGGGAATACATAATATATCCTACCATTGTATAATGATAAAAATGAAAGAGGAACTCTACATTTTTTATAATATTCATGTTGGCCATAATAAGGAATTCAAAAAATTTGTAAGGTAAAAAACAACATGAGGTTCAATTATAGATCTATATAAGATTCATGGAATTTCTTTAGGCTCAAATATCATAATGTACAATCAAATGCATAAGTTACCATTAAATCGTCATATTATACAACCCTTTATAAAATTATGAGAATATAAAATCATTTTATTTTATAGACTTATCATAGGTTACAATATTTTTTGGTTACAAAGCTTCATAAGGTACAATAAAACCTTAAAAAGTATCAGGGAATTATGTATACCCTAAAAAAATAGTGAAACCTGTTTGAGAATACATTGTAAGGTTGCGTACATGAGCTTATAAGTTATAATTATATGTAACCTTATAGAAATATAATTTCTATATGAAAATTAAAATGTAAATATGAGAATAAAAGGGATAATCCCAAATAAATATTCTGATGAATTGGAGAATATCAAAGGATGGAGGAATTTTTTATAAGAATATATATCCTGATTATGAAATTATAGATTTAGTGAATCTAAAAAATATTTTTGAAGATGATCGATTTTTTATTTCAGTTATACATATCACTGTGAGATGTGATTAAAGATGAATGGAGAAAAATAATAGTATGTTTATCTACTTATATATGATTTATATATTCAATAGT
The DNA here is from genome assembly GCA_963277665.1 of Viscum album. Classification (NCBI taxonomy): domain Eukaryota; kingdom Viridiplantae; phylum Streptophyta; class Magnoliopsida; order Santalales; family Viscaceae; genus Viscum; species Viscum album. Next base: position 315,221,900 of record OY728151.1, read on the forward strand.
TGATCATTATTTTTTTGTTGAATTCACTCATGATTCAATTGTGTTCTTTATGACGTGAGCAGTTTCACGATGAAGTGAGTTTCAATCTAGGCAGTAGAAGGAGAAAAAGGGTTTTATAGTGATGGTAGAAGTTATTTAACAGAAATATATTCAAACGGTACTATATAAATGTCTAAAATACATGTTTCGATAAGATAAATTAGGAATAAAAAGTGAAAGGGTGGTCCTATTATTATAAGGGAGATAACCATTGGATGAAAAATGGATTTTCTATATTGTGGGATACACCCATGTAAAAAAGTTGAGAGAAAAAGAATATGAGATTATGGGAACCAAAGTTGATGGAGATTTTTTATATTAAAAATATATAAAATAAGTTTTTATTTGACCTATATATAAAATAAAATAAAATGGGAGAGGATTTTAGGACTGTAACAGGAACTAAGAGTTATGAATTAAGAAAACATCCAAACTCTTGAAGAAAAATAAGATGATGATGATGATGACGATGATAATTAATGAAGTGACACTAATATTTTTTTTAATAGCATTAATCATATAGGTATCAAAGATTATTAAGAAAATAAACTGAACTATTTCTACTAAATAGATTTAGTTGTAGTGGTTAGAAAAAGATGTAAGAAGAGACTAACGAGAGACAAACTATGCTACTATTATTATTATCATTTTTTCGACCCATTTATGAGATTAGAAGATTATAGATTAATGAAGATAAAAATACCTCATGATTTATTTGAGAAATATTGGTGATAATATTATGAATAATTTTGGAATAGTTGTTATGTTGGAGAGACTAAGTTACAGAAGGATCAGTTGTTTATCAGAACGAATTAGAAGATTTTTTTGTGAAGATGGAGATCAGATCTTTTAATTAAATGGAATCTTGAGATAATTAATAATATAATCAAATAAGGATATAATGAAACACTTTTATATACATTTTTGGAATCTATAGAACTAGTGTGACTCTGGATAAACCAGGATATCATAGTGTGACTCTATGACATCAATGGAAAGCTATGAATTCTAGTGAGATGTTCAAAATTGTAATCACTATGAGAAGTGGTGTTAGTGTGTGAAACACTATAGGGTATTGAAAACTCATTTTATTCACCATAGTTAATGGTGTATAATGGAATCCATGATTGCCTAAAATAACTTATCATGGAAATAAATATGCTTCCCACATCAGTTCTCAACCCTATAAAATTATTGTGTACCATCCTTTGCTTACATTCCAACATTTAATGTGGTGTATCTGAATAATAAAATTAAAAACAAATCAAAAACTATATTAACTAATAACAAAGGTTCAAATGCTAAGAGGAATATAGATGAATATAACATTTATATTTTTTTTAAAAGTAGGCAACACCGGATCCCCCCCCCCAACTTCTCCCCACTCAGGTGTATGCATGAATATCTAGTGCATTTTCAACTAGTATAAGAGAAAGGTTTCCACTAATTGGATATGAATACTATTTATATGCTATTATAACATATTTTAAATAAGTTAATAGACGGTATGTTAGAGCCTCATATTAATTAAATAGGTTCTATTCAAGTTACATCAAATATGGAAGTCTATTGTAATACTTTTCAAAAAAATAAAAAAAAAGGAAAAGAAGTTGAGAAAGTGATCAAAAGTTAAAAAGGAACAACCACTAGCTGAAGGTAGTTGGATTGGTAAATGTTCTATAATTTTTTTAATGTAATTTATTATATTAATAGAGTTTTATTAATGAATAGAATTATTTTTTTGAATGTGTTGATGAACACTACTTTTATGTTAAGGAGTACATGAAACAAATCATTATTGAAGTTGTTACTGGCCCATTTTAATTTATCTCATATTTATAAGTTGAGAAATCATACCTCGAAAATGATGCTAGAGAAATTAAATGAGCATTATTAGCTCAATTCAATAAATACTACACTCTCATAATCGAGCTAAAATATAAGGATAAATGATTACATATTAGCATATATAAATTTTCAATATTTAAGGGAAACATAAAATTATGTTTTGATGAGATGTCTTAGATGATTAAAGATTATAAAAGTAAGTTATTTACTTAGGAATAATCACATAAAACTATCATGAATTTTAATAATTATTAGTTAGAGTTAAAATATAAATGGTTGAATGGTCTTGAGAAATATTTCACAAAATAATCATGGTAAAAAAATATGATATTATAAAAAATAATAATAAATGGAAAATGTGTTAGAGTTGTTGACCTAGAACCAACTACTTTTTTCTTTATGATAAACGTGTATTTATATATTTTAAAATTAATAAATACCTTATCACATCTTGATTTTTCTTCTATGTGACAATTCATGTGATAATTTTCTAAGGATATTTGTTGCACTAAAGGTTTATAGCAGATCTCTGCTATGATAAGAACCCATAAGTGCCATAACACTTTTCTTGCATATATGTTCTATTTCTAAATGATGTTATTTGAGAGAAAAAAATAATACAGGCCATTAAAGTTGAGGAATCATAAAACTTTGAGGCACATTCTCATGGTGTTCACCCTTGGTAATATCCCGGAGGATATTATGAGAATGAGACCCACCAGTAAGAAATCCACATTTCATAGTTTCATTAGATATTCCTGTCTATAGAAGTGTGTATTAGTCCTTAGACTTTAAGATTATTATTAATGGGTATTACAACTCGTTCACTTAGATGTACTGACAAAAATTGTGATGAAACACTATTCACAATGAGGTAGGATATGTTGGTTGTTTCCGGAGTAATTCTACATTAATATATAATTCGAGAAAGGATTTGTCCCATATATTCCACAATGAAAGTTAGTATCTCAAACCCTTTGATGGAATTGATATAGCCTAAATAAATCCATGGACATGGTGAGGAATGGGTCAGTTCAATTCTGGGAAGTCAAAGAAAGAATAATCGAGTACATGGGTTGATGGAACTAGCATGAAACCCTATTGATTTAGGATATCAAGACAAAGGGATTACATTATACAATAATCATTCATAGTAGGTGACATGTCATTGCAGTATTAACTTCTCTCTCTATGGGTGGCTTGGAATTTTTGGAGACTCTAACCTTGGAATTTAGGTAGGCTTATCCTAATTACACTAATAAAGAGGCCTAGAGGGTGACACGCTTAGTGTTTCCAAGTAGCTCAGTTAAATATTCATTTAAAAATATGAATAAAGATTATTCTCGATTGTGGTTAAATAATTATTCAAGGATGTATGATCGCACTTATTTCGACACTAGTTATTTGAGAGATTATATTATGGGTGAAATAATATATTTATTAGAGAGTAATGCAGTGATATTTATTTAATAAATAAATAGTCATTATTCAAGGTCTGATAAATGTAGTGGAGAAAATAAAAAAATGTAAAAACAAAATTACACGTCATGTATATTAACATATACACACCGTGTAGTTTTTCTGGGGATTCGTGGGAAATAATATTATTTATTTAATTAAATAACAATAGGTGTAATTCTATTGGTGCATTTCAAGTGATAATAATAGTCCAATTTTATTATTAGACATGGGGTCTTACTAAGAATTAAATAAAATGAATAAATTCTTTTGGGTGATTAATTAATTTTATTACTCTAAGTAATATAATTACCAATTAAATTATTCTCATTAGACATGTCCATTCTTTTTGGTTGTGAACAACAGGTCTGAAGAAATATCTCAAGCTAAGAGAGAATTTCTTTCCGCCTAGAATGCACTAACATTACGAGAGAGATCCTCCTCTATCGTATCAAGGAGAATGATTTGGAAGAATCTCTCAATGCGATCGAAGGTGGACATCACAAGAAAATGATTTTTCACACTAGCAATCATATATCCCTTTGGCGACGTCGAGAGATTCATGGAGAACATGTGGATCACTTCTAGAGGAAGCCTACACATGGAATCTACAACGTAATGAAAGGTCACATTAGATCATGATCGAAAACATCAATAGAGAGATAATTCCACCAATGTAATTATGGTCTTTTAATTAAATTAATTATAACCAACATATGATGATCCTCTCTATGGTTTTGATAATTCTCTATTTATTTTTCATTATTTGTTCTATTCCGAAGATCTGGTGTTTTATCATCATGACGGATCTCGGATTGATCATTGTTAATGGTAAAATTAAAGTTGGTTACACCTAGTTTTGTGCTTATACTATGCCCTGAACCTGCAAAATGAAATTTGTGATAATTTTGGTTAATAATAACACCATAAGATTAAAGTTATTTGAATTTGAAGCAATGTTGATAAATTTGGAATCAACTTAGGTAGAATCATCCTAAATATTTAAGAACAAATGTGTTTCCACATAAATTTATGATAATATTTTTACTGAGAAGGCTTGGAACAGTGGCCAAAATATCTTAATATCCTATAAAGATCCATCCACTGAAATCTCAAGCAAGAAGATATTCCATAATCTAGTTAAATATGTTCTCACTAATTCCATTTTAAAAAATAGTGAATAACTTAAATTAAAATCTCAAAAAATATAGAAGGATAAAAACATTGAAAAGTAGACCAATGTATTGAGGGTGGAGGTAAGTAACCACTACTACGAAACTGGGTTTATCTAGCACTAGGTCATTGATAGTGGTAGCTAAAATCACTATTAAAGGACCCATTTTTAGTGCTAAAAAAAGCACTGGTAAAGGGGAACCTTTATCAGTTCTTTTTACAAGCATTGATAAAGTTATACTTCAAAGAAAAAAAATTTAATTAAAAATAATATATAAATATATAAATATATTTATATTGATATAAATATAATATATTTTTAAAAAAACTATTTTAGATATGGTAAATAGTCATTTACACTTAATATATAATATATTTAGTGAAAATGGATTATAAAATAATTAAAAAAATATTTTTAATTAATAATTTGTTTATTATTAATGTGTAACAGTAATTTAATATTAATTTGAAGATAAAAAAAGAAAAAAAATAATAAAAGATCTAAGATAAGTTTAAAATGTAACTCAAACTTCAAATTGACTTAAATTTTTATCTGAGTGTCTTTTTGGGTTCTACAACATATTAAATCAAATTCTACGATGATTTTTATGCCCTTAGTGACACAGGTAACCTCTATCGCAGTTTTGGAGCCCAAAAAAGTCTCAAAAGGCCTCCAAAACTGAGTTTTTAGTCAGGGTCTCCTAACTTTTTAACATTTTATAGATTTTCAACCTTATTTAAGGGGTTTTTATTGCCTCTTTTGGTGGTTACTAAATTTTTTCTCTAGTCTTACATTTATATTGATATTATGGTTTTGAAATTTTATCATTTTTCACAATGTAATTTTATTTATAATTAAATATGTGTGTGTTTTCTTATATTTTCTTATAATAAATCACATATATATATCTATATCAACATGTTTACATAAAAATCTATATTCTAATATATGTAAAAATATATATATTCCAAAATATATTTAAAACAATATCTATCTATTTTTTACATTATAAAAATATATTTATAATGTTTATATATACATATATGTGTGTATTAAAATTTATATATATATATAGTTATATTATATTTTATTATAATTAAATTAATATAATATGTAATAAATTTAAATAAATAAAATTATTTAAATATATCACACATATATATGTTATAAATGTATTTAAAAATAATTATATAAATATATGAATAAAAAAATATGTGTAAATATGAATATGTAAATATATATATATATATAAATAAATAGAAATATAATTAAACAAAAAACAAAATAGTATGGTGTAGTAGAAAAGGAATTCCATCTTTAAAGGTGATTTGTAGGGTTCAAATCCAAGTAAGCGTGCATGAATATGGAATTTCACAAAGCATTGATAAAGGTGGGGGGGAACACTGTTAAAGGTTTCATGGAAGCACTGATAAAGGGTTCAGTCTCATGGATGTCCAAAAATATATAGTTTTACCCCCTTTAACAGTCCTAAAAAGCATTGTTAAAGGACCTCTCTAACAGCGCTAAAAAAAGAAATATTAAAAGGTCCTTTCAACAATGCTAAAAAACAAGTTGTTAAATGACCATTTTAATAGTTCTTTTAGCACTATTAAAGGTTTCCTTTAGGAGTTATTTTTTAGTGCAGATAAAAGATTCGGGATTTTAACCGCGCTTTGATTGTTCATGCTTCTTTATCACTAAAAAAGGTCTATTATAGTGTTGTTAAAGGCCTATTTTTGTAGTGAATTCTAATAATAGATTCTTTCCAAGTAGATCTAAAAAGGATGGCCTTTCTAACTAAAAATATCAAGCTTAAAAACCTTAAAAATCTTGGTATATCACTGTTAAAGATAGTAGAAGAAGATTAACTAGTGTATTGTAGTGTTTTTTGAAGTTTAGACATATATAAGACATATTTCGGTATAATATTTCAAACTATGAAGAGTTTATAAGGATTTAAATGAAGAGGAACATTGTTTGAACAAATGGAAGACCTACTGGTTTGAAGTATTAAACAAGGAAGAATTAAAATCTTTCATTAAAGGATATATTAGGATGTCAGGATAATTTTTATGAAGGATACAATAAGTATGTCCATTTTTATAAGAAATGTTGTTTTATACCATCCCAATATGACTGATATACTTATATGAATACGAGTCCACAAAATGAGATGAAATAAAGAGATGAAATTAATCCTACCTTTGGAGATAAATTAGAAAATGATGAAGCTTAGTAGATAACTCCTAATAAGTCAGTACAAAAGTCTAAATAGGATGTTAATAAAAAATAAAGAAAAAACATCTATTGTCATAGGAAAAGTGCATCATGGGCCATTTAAATATTATAATAAATCTCAATGATAAATGAATAAATCTAAAAACAAAAACAAAATCATCCCTAGAAATTGATGGTATAATTGGATCAATGGTTGATACTCCTAAAAAAGTACCTAAGAGGATTCCAAATAAGGGTAACCTAAATAATACCAAATGTGCGTGTATAAGGTGTAATAAGGTAGGACACATAGCTACTATGTATATGGTATAACTTCCTTGTAAAAAAAATACATGGTAATAGATATGGGAAAGAACCAATTACACCATGTTTTAAAAAGGTTTTTGTAAATATAGAGTCTATAAACAAAAATAATAATAAGAATGTGCTAAAAATAGTTTCTAATCATATAGACATATCAGTTTTAAGAGGTTATGGAAATGTAATGGTCTTATAAGAATTAAATTTTTTGGTTTTCTAAAATTAAGAAGCCTATTATATCTAAAAATAAATCTAAAAACAAGAAGAAAACCATGATGCCAAAATATTTTCATATTTGTAAAATCAAGAGGGAATCAAACATGAAGGGATCAACAAAGTTTAGAGACTCAAGTAAAGAAGAATCTAGATTTATGAAATATCTTCGCTATTTCTACAACTTAAGATTCAATAAATATTCACCTCATTCCTATATTAGTTTGGATGTTCTTACATGGTGGTAATTGAAGGTTTCATTTAAAAAAAAGATATTCTCACAAGATATAATCTATAAATATCTTGTTGTAATATCCATAATATATAATATTTCGATTCGAATATTGATTTTTCCTTGTAATAATACACCAGATATATTTCAATTGGTATCAAGAATGATTGGGTGTTTTTTTGGAATAAATATTTCATAGTGAAGTGGTTTGGAGAGTATCCCTTGAGGTATATATATCAAAAAATAAACATTCTAAATCACTATTATTATTATTTTAATATATAAATTAGTATATCTCTATAAACATATATGGTTAAGATATTATTTTCACTCTCAAAACTATTTTTTGATGTATATTAAGAATGGTTATCAAGGGAGAGTGACTATCTACAAAATATAGGAGAACAATAAACTTGTACATAAAGGGTTTAATGTATTTTGTTATGTTCAGAACTGGTACATAAAAAATCATGAAAAAATTGTTGACCAACCATAAAAAAGTGATGTTTTTTGTATCATCCATACAATGGCCCAAAGTCCATCATTTTTATTGATTTTTTGATAATCCACATTTAAAGGGGTGAGGTGGAACCCTTACAAGGCCCGTAGGTGTAAGTATTACATGGACCATAGGCCTTAGATGAATTCATTTTCCCGTAGGCTTCAATCATTACATACAACCTAGACTAACTACTTGGAACTGCTCCTCCCCAGCATCTTCATCGTGAAATCATCTCTCCACCTTCGCATGGCTGTTCGTCTAGGCATTCTCGTGCACGCATAGGCTTATCCTGATGGCAGGTTCCATACCCTCTCATTATTTCAATCTGTTTAGCTTTTGTTGTGGTGAAAGCTCCTTGCTCATCCTCCTTGTAGATCTTGTTCCTTGTAGGTCGCCTGGTTTGAAACTGTACTTAAGGTGGCCTGAAGGCCTTACTGACCCAAAGGCCTGGGTGGCCCAAAGGCCTTAAAGGACTCAGGGACCTAATCAGTGGCCCGAAGTCCCAAACAGGGGCATATTCTTGGTTGCTATAGTGCCAAATAGTATTGAGAATAAATCTAAAGGGGGAGATTGAAGTTCCCATTGGATTGTAATTTTTTTATTACTAATCATATCAATGTATAATTTGTTTTATGGGTCATGGAGAAATTATCCACCCAACCAAAGAAATATAATGATTTTATCCATTAAATTTTGGTAATGAAGAACAAATGGATTATACCTTTGAAAATTTGGATGGACATATTCAAGTGGGACACCCTAAAATAATATGATTTATTAATTTTATTTTCATAGAATTGAGAAAATTGATGATGGAATTATTACAATATTATCAACAACTATTTGAAGTAATTTATGATGATAATAGATGGGGGATATTAAAGAGTTGAGGTTAAAGAGTGTGTTAAGATATCTAACATATGAAAGAATCCACCTTGTTGTTATATTACTATTGACTACTTAATTTAGTGAATAACTCACTTTGATGAAGTCATTTGAGTTTTTATAATTCAGTTCTTAAATTCTAGGTAAAATCAAAAAAAAATCAATTCATGAGTCACCATGTACTATATAAGCATTAATTCAGACCTGTATATGGGTGAATGATCAATTCAAAAGAATCATCTTAGTCCAATGTAATAATAATTTTATCATCTTTCTAAGTAACCAATCTGTATTACAAAACCATAGTTTTATATTTTATAAGGATCCTTCATGAATCCTTTTAAGTGAATGTAGGATCTAGATATGATTGAATGAATGTGGTTTTATGATTCATTCACACATATGATGGACTATGTATGAGTAATTATGAGAAATGTATGATTTATTGTGAGTTTTTGTATGAATTTGTCCTTCCATAACCTCACTAAAATTCTTATGTATCTGGTTTCTTAAGATATTTTTTTCTCATAAGAAATCCATATTGCATAAGATATTAGACCTCATATGAAAGACCATGTTTATATGATGCTACTAAAAATCTCATAAGAAAGCATTTTCATAAGATAATCAAAGCTTTTATGATATGAGGAACATGAAATACATCCTAAATACAAATTATGAGAAAAATTAAAAATTAAGTAACCCTATGTTTTTTTGTAACAATCATACTAGACATCATAAGGTACATAGTAGATTTATATGTTATAAAATATTTTAAGGTTCAATTGTAGATATTATATGGGTTTATAGAACTTTATAAGTTACCAAAATCATAAGTTTTGAGTATTTTAAGGTTTATTTAGATTCATAGGGTACACAATAATCCTATTAGGGTACCCAAGAATACTTTTAGGGTAAAAACCTTTTAAAAAATTTAGAATAAGAAATATTTATAAGGTAAATAAGTATAGTAGGTCACAACTATCATAGGGACTAGGTTTTCATAGGGTATAAATATTCAGAAGGTATAACTGAACCCCATAAATAATCAGTGAACTGTGTATCCCTATAAAAATTGTTAAAATTGTTCAATAATACTTCATAAGATTCCATGATTGAATCTATATGTTGTAATTATGAGTAACCTTAAATAAAGATAATATAAGTCCCCAGCCTTAAACCTTAATTAATCTTGAGTTATTACAAGATTACACCTTGAGGATCTTTTCAGGTTTATAGTTTTATAGAATTAGAACATAAAACTTGCATTACATTCCACATTTAAAAAAAGTGGTTACATAAAAGATAGTATTCATTTTTCCCATCAATGGAAACATATTTAAAATAAAACATGGATTCTTTCTTGACACTTCCTTGACACTATCATTATATCATGTACCTTTCCCTTGACCTTTGAAAAACATTTCAAAAACTTGGGATGAGCATAAAAAGCTCAGTAAGGGATATAAAAATATAGAAAGGAAACATGGGTACATATACACATAAGAATGAAATCATACTTTACCCATAAAACATAAGCACTTTAATATACCTCATCAAATCATGAATAAATCATAGAAATCATAAGACATAAAGGTAACTTGAGGCATTCATAACATTCTTACGTAGGGAGTAACCCTCTTGGTTACGTTTGGAATACCCATCACAATATATTCCCTAAATCTCTTCGGAGAAACCTTAACGTTTCACTCCTTTTTATTACCCAATGCATTGGAGAGCTATATTGGGCTCACCCGCCCTTAGTTTATCACAGAACCACCCGTCTTCGTAACAATGCCCAGGAACCATAACATAATCGTATCACATAAAACATGCATAAAGGAAACATAACATTTCCACCTTTTAATCACAAGATATCAATACAACACATTGATATAAAAACATTATGAAAACCATTTTCAATACCAAAATAAAACAAAAGTAAAACACGGTATCTATTTTTCTTTAAAAAAAAGGTATGGCTTGTAGAGGAAGCCGAAACTCAAATAATGGTCATGGTGGCGGAGAAGTCGTTTTCGCCGCATACGTACGACAAAAACATTCCCTTTTTTCATTTTGTAAAACTCTTCGTATAAAAAAATATTCCTTTTGGATAGATGTAAAATTAAAAGGGTTTTATACACCGTATAAAAGAGAGTTGTGTATAAAACAAAATATGCCTCAATGAAAGGAGATTGAGACGAAGTCCCATACCTTGGGTCCGACTAGACTCGATCGTTCTTTAATGTACTGAATAATAAACTTGAGTTAATTTATACTTTCTTAAGAACCTTTATCAAGTTCATTATTCCTTTTATATCACTTATTAACATGTCATGAACACTATGTAATTATTTTAGTTAATAACGGTCGTTTTAACGATCATTGGTACTTGAGTCAAAATATGCTCTTTATAATTACAAGTTGTTCATGTATCAATTATATCCAGAGTTATAATCATGATGTATATATCATATATATCCAGTATATACATGCATTTATAATGTTACATAATCATTTAGAGGTAAGAAATTAAATGCACCGTTCATGGAGACGGTAAGCCGTACATACGCATGAACGCTACTTTCATTTCTATTTAGTATTTTATAGAATGGAATAATAATGATATAAAGGTATATTATAATTCCAGTATAATATCATATATAATACCATTAATTACATCCTTTATACGTCCCACATATGGCATTAACAAATCAAATCACTTTGAGGGGGCGGTAGTCCGCACTTCCTAAAATAAAGATATCACGTTTACTCATAATGGTAACCATAAAGGATATGCCAAAAATGAAAAATACATAATCTTAAGTAAAACATAAAAATATTATATATAATATATAAATATAGTGACATATTAATGGCCACCTTTGAAGGTGATATATGAGTGTTGAACAATCATCGTTTCGTGAGGCAGAAATTCGCCATCCACTGAAACAGTATGTTCTTTAACCATTAGATGTAGGTGTGTGTAAGTGTAGCTCGAATAATTCTTATAACAACATCCTAGTATATTGAAGATACTGGAGTTGTTAGAAAAGAAATGAATAAAAAGAGTTTAGGGGGTTGGAGAAGCAAAATAAAACAAAAGGACTCAAGTGAAGACATTACCTTAAAATCGGGTAACTCCCTTTTGTTTGAGCTCAAAGGCATCCTTGGGAAGACTTCTGCCCAAATTGAGGATTCAAGGATTTATAGAGGGATGTGGATAGACCAAATGGGCAGGGTTTGGCTGCGCTGAAGGCTTTGTAAGTGTGGGTAAAGAGGTAGAGGTGGGGGCCTTTTATAAGAGGAGAGGAGGGGCACTCTTGGAAAGTAAGAAAATGTTACTTTATTTTAAAATGATTTTTGGATTTAAAAGGTCCCACATTGATATAATTCGAGGATAAGGTGTTAAGGGTTCTAAAACCACCCATACAACAGGTTTTGGACATGTGTAGGTCTTAGATTTTACATTATCTTTCCATTTTATTTAAATCGTCAAATAATGAGGTAATCGCTGCGTCATCATGGTGTCATAAATAATGTAATTTATTTAATGTCTAAAAATTATTAAAAAAACTACTATGATGAATTAAATTTTTTTATATTTCCATTGAATATTTATAGTCAAAAATATGACCTGTATAACCCCATGTAAAAATTGTTTTAGTAAAATAACTCATGTTTGTGTCATTTTTACTTTAACATTAAATAAAAAGTTATTTATGTCATTCCCCAACCAAAGTGGCTCCATGGGGTCCCCAAGTTGACCCATGGATTTTCTTGGTCGTCCATGACACATCCAATGAGGGTAGGACATGTTTCAAGCTCATATCATATTATTAAAACATTATTTTTACCTTAAACTACACTAATTACCTCTAATCGCGATTAAAAACTTAATAAGTTACTATTCACCAAAAAATTTATTTTAATCTCATTTAACCACATTTTACTTCTTAATGACAACCATGTATGTCGGATTTTTGAAATTCAAAACACAAAGATGGCAAAATTTCATTTAAACGGAAAATCGGTTTTTATAAGTACCACTTAGTGATTTCACTATTCATCAAAAAATGAACTTTATCGGAAAAATACCAAAAATTCACACAAAGTAAATTTTGATGTCCCAATAATAAAGAATAAGTTTATTTTGACAAACATAGATTATAAAATTTTCAAAAGATAGATTTAAAAATGGTTTTCCATTAAAAGGTAGTAAAACAATCTTTTAAAAATATTAGTGTATTCCATGCTTAAGATTGGATTTATTTTAATTTTAAGCCTCTAAAACACTATCTAATTCATTAATAGGAATAGATAAAAATATCTATTATTCATTACATACTTGGTATGTTACATCCTTCCCCCATTTATAAAATTGTGTCCCTGCAATTTATTTACTTATCGAATAAGTGGGGTTATTTACCCCTCATTGCATTTTCAGATTCCCATGTTACCTCTTCAATCATGTGGTTTTTTCACAAAACCTTATCTGATGAATCACCTTATTCTATAACACCTGCTCCCTGTGGTCAAGAATCTGGACTGGTTGTTCCTCATAAGATAGGTTCTCTTCCATCTGAACTACCTCTGGACTCAAAACATAAGATGGATCTGGCATATACTTTCTCAGCATCGAAACATGAAAAACATTGTGTACCTGAGATAAACGCAGAGGTAAATCCACTCGGTAAGCGACTGATCCAACTCTCTCCAGAAGTTCATATGGTCCAATGAACCTTGGACTCATCTTTCCTTTCTTACCAAATCGCATCACACTTTTCCATGTTGATACTTTGAGAAAAACATGATCACCTACCTCAAAAGAGAGATCCTTCCTCCTATTGTCCGCATAACTCTTATGCCTACTCTGAGCTGTTCTCATGTGTTTCTGTATCAGCTGAACTTTTTTTGTCATCTCTTCTACCAATTCTGGTCCCATCAGCTTCCTTTCACCCACTTCATCCCAAAAATATGGAGTTCGACACCGCTTCCCATATAACGCCTCAAATGGTGCCATCTGTATACTTGAATGAAAACTGTTATTATATGAAAATTCAACCAGAGAAAGATGTTGGTCCCAACTTCCTTGATAATCCATCGAACAAGCACGTATCATATCCTCCAAGGTCTGAATTGTTTGTTCCGACTGCCCATCTGATTGAGGATGAAAAGCTGTACTAAAATTTAATTCAGTACCCAATGACTTTTGAAGGCCCTTCCAAAAGTTAGAAGTAAACCTGGGATCACGATCGGATACAATGGATAGAGGAAATATATGCAACCCGACTATCTCTTTAAGGTACAATCGAGAAAGTTGATCTAGAGAGAAAGTATCTTGAATAGGAAGGAAATGAGCAGATTTAGTCAAGCGATCAACAATAACCCAGATTGCATTATTACCTCGAGATGTCTTCAGTAATCCCACAACAAATTCCATGGATATATTCTCCCATTTCCACTCTGGCACTAGTAGAGGCTGAAGCATCCCTTTCAGTAACTGTCGCTCTGCTTTAACCTACTGACAATTCAAACACTTCACAGTAAAATCAGCAATATCTCTTTTCATTCCATCCCACCAGTAATACTCCCGCAGATCTTTGTACATCTTAGTAATACCAGGATGAACTGAAAACGGAGAACTATGAGCTTCACATAACAACTCTCTCTTCAACTGTGAATCACAAGGCACACACAATCTCTTCCCAAATCTCAAAACACGATCACTATCAATGTTGAATTCATGCAACTTACCTTTATGAACCAGCTCTACCTTTTTCTGTAACTCACTGTCTTACTTCTGTGCTTTCTTGATTCTGTCTGATAGAGAATATTTCACTGATACCTAAAATAAAACAGAAGGAAATCTTGCACCAACAACTTCTATGCCAAAGTTCATCAAATCCTTAACCAAAGGATCACGTTCTAAATGAAACATTGTTAATGCAGCATTACTTTTTCGACTCAAAGCATCATCCACTTTATTTGCTTTTCCCGGATGGTAATGAATTATATAATCATAATCCTTGATTAATTCTAGCCATCTTCCCTATCTCATGTTCAATTATTTCTGAGTGAATATATACTTTAAAATTTTGTGATCGGTATATATTTCACACTTTACTCCATACAAATGATGCCTCCAAATTTTTAAAGCGAAAATTACAGTAGCTAATTCTAAATCATGTGTAGGGTAATTTTCCTCATTAGTTTTCAACTGACGTGAAGCATAAGCAATTACCTGATCATTCTGCATTAGGACACAACCAAGTCCTTTCAATGAAGCATCAATGTAAATAACAAACTCACCATTCCTAGAAGGTAGTGTGAAAACTAGATCATTCACCAATCTTCTTTTCAACTCCTGAAAACAATCATCACATTCTTTTATCTAGATAAACTTAACACCTTTCCGAGTTAGGGTAGTCATTGGACTAGATAACCATGAAAAAATTCTAACAAACCTTCGGTAAAAGCCTGCCAAACCAAGGAAGCTACGAATCTCAGTTACATTTGTCGGTCTTGGCCATTCTTCAACAACCTTTGTTTTTGCAGGATCAACAGTTATCACATATTTAGAAACAATATGACCAAGGAAAGAAATTTGTTGCAACCAAAACTCACACTTTCTGAATTTCCAATACAATTTCTTTTCTTTCGAGGTTTTCAAAATAACCCTTAAATGTCTTTCATGCTCTTATTTACTTTTAGAAAACACCAAAATATCATCAATGAAAACAACCAAAAACTTATCCAAGAACTCATGGAAAATTCTATTCATTAAGTCCATGAATATAGCATGTGCATTGGTTATCCCAAAAGGCATTACTAAAAATTCATAATGGCCATATCTTGTACGAAACGCAGTCTTCGGAACATCTGCTTCCTTTACCTTCAGCTGATGGTACCCCGATCTCAGGTCAATCTTTGAAAAATACTGAGCTCCCTCGAGATGATCAAACAAATCATCGATATGAGGAAGAGGATATTTTTTCTTAACAGTGATGTTATTCAAGGCTCTATAATCAATGAAAAGTCTCATAGAACCATCTTTCTTTTTAACAAATAAAACAGGAGCACCCCATGGTGATGTGCTAGGTCGAATGAAACCTTTCTCTAATAAATCTTTCAACTGCTCCTTCAACTCTAAAAGTTAAATTTGATCCATTTGATAAGAGGTTTTTAAATTGGATTAGCATCAAGAACTAAGTCAACAGTAAACTCAACTTCCCAATCTGGTATTATTCTAGGCAACTCATCAGGAAAAACATTGGGATACTCATTTACCACTGGCACATCATTAATCTGAACAATTCCTTTATTTTCATTGATGTATGCAATGTAACATTCATTTCCATCTTTTACAAGTTTCTCAGCCTCTTGATATGTTATCAACAGTAAGGGTTCATTCTTGTACACAAACTGAAAGTCTTTCTGAAAAGAAACTTCTTTATCTCTACAGTCAATCTTAGCATGGTAAATAGAGATCCAATCCACACCCAGGATAACATCAAACTCTACTAGAGGTAAAACAATAAGGTTCAAAAGTAGGTTCTTTCCACGGATAAGGATAGGAAGATTCTTATAAATTATTTTTGCCTCAACATTTCCCCCATGTGTTTTTACCAAAAGTTCAGGAGTCATTTCTTGAGATGGTATTCCCATTTTACTAGAAAAGTTTTTAGAGATGAAAGAATGTGTAGACCCCGAATCAAACAACACACTGGAATAATCTAAAAAAACAAACAAAGTACCTGATATAACTTCATTTGACGGCCCGACATCTGCTGAAGTAGTTGCAAAGGATTTCACCACCCCTTTCTGCTTGTAGTCTAACTTCTTCCCATCACTCAATCTCTTTTTCGGACACTCATTTGCATAGTGACCCATCTCATTGCACTTAAAACATTTCACTAACTGTAAATAAAATTTGGTCTTACTATCACCCTGATCTTTTTCAGTGTAATCATGAGCCTTATGTCTCATCTTACCGCATTGGTAGAACTTTCCAGAATTCAGAAGACATTCCCCAGCATGCCTTTTACCACATTTATCACAAACTGGAAACATAGTTTTCTTATCGTCAGACCTTTTTGAAGAATTATTTCCTTTCTCCTGCCACCTCGGTCTCTTCTTCTGCTGGTTGTTATAGAACACTTGATCATCGGCAAACTCTATTTCCACCTTCTCAGCACATCGAACAAGGTTTTCATAACTTTTAAACTCACGAGAAGATAATTCCCTTCGATATTTTTTCTTTAATCCTGAGTAAAAATGATTGATTTTACTATCAAGGTCTCGGATAAAATTTGGAGCATACCTTGCCAATCGAGTGAACCTATCTTCATAGGCATCCACTGAGTCTTCCTCTTGCCTCAATTCCAAGAATTGTTTTACCATCCTAAGTCGAACAGCCTTAGGAAAATACTTCTCAAGTAACATACCTTTGAATTCATCCCAGTCGAGAGCATCAATCTCATCAGTGTCCTTGATATTTTTAACCATCGACCACCACTGATCTACTTCACCCTCCAAACGGTAAATAGAAAGACTAACCTTTTGATTGTATGAACACCCCATGACATCAAAAATCTTCTCCAGTGCTTTAATCCGCCCTTCAGCTATCATAGGGTTAGATGATCCTCTGAATGATGGGGGATGTTTCCTCATGAAATGTTCCACCACTGACACGTTCCTATGCGGTTGATCTGGCTGATCTCGTGCATGGATACCGCCACTATTTATCGCTTGATTCAACTACGCCATTACTACAACAAACTATTCAGTTTCAATTCTGACCATCTCAGGATGCTGATTCGTAAGGTCATTTCCTTATGTATTCCTTCCTAGCACTGCTTCCTTGTTTCCTCTGTGGAAAACCATTCCGAACAAACATGTCTTAGATGAAGCAACATGGTAATCTTCAAATGCTCTATCATTTCAATCATACCATAAAAAAAATATTTTTGGATAATCATTTAATAAAATTCTAACTCCTAAAGTTATCTAAACAGACCTCTGATACCAACAATAAGGCCCCAGCCTTAAACCATACATAATCTTGAGTTATTACAAGATTACACCTTGAGAATATTTTCAGGTTTAGAGTTTTAGATAATTAGAACATAAAACTTGCATTACATTCCACATTTAAACAAAGTGGTTACATAAAAGATAGTATTCATTTTTCCCATCAATGGAAGCATATTTAAAATAAAACAAGGATTCTTTCTTGACACTTCCTTGACACTATCATCATATCATGTACCTTTCCCTTGACTTGTGAAAAACATTTCAAAAACTTGGGATTAGCATAAAAAGCTCAGTAAGGGATATAAAAATATAGAAAGGAAACATGGGTACATATACACATAAGAATGAAATCATACTTTACCCATAAAACATAAGCACTTTATCATACCTCATCAAATCATGAATAAATCATAGAAATCATAAGACATAAAGGTAACTTGAGGCATTCATAACATTCTTACGTAGGGAGTAACCCTCTTGGTTATGTTTGGAATACCCATCACAGTATATTCCCTAAATCTCTTCGGAGAAACCTTAACGTTTCACTCCTTCGCATTACCCAATGCATTGGAGAGCTATATCGAGCTCACCTTCCCTTAGTTTATCACGGAACCACCCGTCTTCATAACAATTCCCAAGAACCATAACATAATCGTATCACATAAAACATGCATAAAGTAAAAATAACATTTCCACCTTTCAATCACAAGATATCAATACAACACATTGATATAAAAACATTATGAAAACCATTTCCAATACCAAAATAAAAGAAAAAGTAAAACACGGTATTTATTTTTCTTTAAAAAAAGGTATGGCTTGTAGAGGAAGCTGAAACTCAAATAATGGTCACGGTGGTGGAGAAGTTGTTATCGCCGCATACGTACGACAAAAACATTCCCTTTTGTCGTTTTGTAAAATGCTTCATATAAAAAAAATATTCCTTTTGGATAGATGTAAAATTCAAATGGGTTTATACACCGTATAAAAGAAAGTTGTGTATAAAACAAAATATTCCTCAATGAAAGGAGATTGAGACGAAGTCCCATACCTCAGGTCTGACTTGACTCGATAGTTCTTTAATGTCCTGAGTAATAAACTTGAGTTAATTTCTACTTGCTTAAGAACCTATTTCAAGTTCATTATTCCTTTTATATCACTTATTACCATGTCATGAACACTATGTTATTATTTTAGTTAATAACGGTCGTTTTAATGATCATTGGTACTTGAGTCAAAATATGCTCTTTATAATTACAAGTTTTTCATGTATACATTATATCCATAGTTATAATCATGATTTATATATCATATATATCTAGTATATACATGCATTTATAATATTACATAATCATTTAGAGGTAAGAAATGAAATGCACCGTTCATGGAGACGGTAAGCCGTACGTACGCATGAACCTTACTTTCATTTTTTATTTCGTATTTTATAGAATGGAATCATAATGATATAAAGGTATATTATAATTCCAGTATAATTTCATATATAATACCATTAATTACATCCTTTATACGTCCCACATATGGCATTAACGAATCAAATCACTTTGAGGGGGTGGTAGTCCGCACTTCCTAAAATGAAGATATCGCGTTTACTCATAATGGTAACCATAAAGGATATGAAAAAAAATGAAAAATACATAAGCTTAAGTAAAACATAATCATATTATATATAATATATAAATATAGTGACATATTAATGGCCGACTTTGAAGGTGATATATGAGTGTTGAACAATCATCGTTTCGTGAGGCAGAAATTCGCCATCCACGGAAATAGTATGTTCTTTAACCATTAGATGTAGGTGTGTGTAAGTGAAGCTCAAATAATTATTATAACAACATACTAGTATATTTAATATACTGGATTTGTTACAAAATAAATGAATAAAAAGATTTTAGGGGGTTGGAGAAGCAAAATAAAACAAAAGGACTCAAGTGAAGACATTACCTTAAAATCGGGTAACTCCCTTTGGTTTGAGCTCAAAGGCTTCCTTGGGAAGACTTCTGCCCAAAGTGAGGCTTCAAGGATTTAGAGAGAGATGTGGAGAGACAAAATGGTAAGGTTTTGGCCGAGAAAATGGCTTTGTAAGTGTGGGTAAATAGGTAGAGGTGGGGGCCTTTTATAAGAGGAGAGGAGGGGCACTCTTGGAAAGTAAGGAAATGTTACATTATTTTAAAATGAGTTTTGGATTTAAAAGGTACCACATTGATATAATTCAAGGATAAGGTGATAGGGGTTCGAAATCCACCCATAAAATAGGTTTTGGACATGTTTAGGTCTTAGATTTTATATTATCTTTCCATTTTATTTAAGTCGTCAAATAATGAGGTAATCGTTGCATCATCATGGTGTCATAAATAATTTAATTTAGTTAATGTCTAAAAATTATAAAAAAATACTATGATGAAGTAAATATTTTTATATTTCCAATGAATATTTATAGTCAAAAATATGACCTATATAACCCCATGTAAAAATTGTTTTAGTAAAATAACTCATGTTTGTGTCATTTTTACTTTAACATTAAATAAAAAGTTATTTATGTCATTTCCCAACCAAAGTGGCTCCATGGGGTCCCCAAGTTGACCCATGGATTCTCTTGGTCGTACATGACACATCCAATGGGGGTAGGACATGTTTCAAGCTCATCTCATATTATTAAAACATTATTTTTACCTTAAACAACACTAATTACCTCTAATCGCGATTAAAAACTTAATAAGTTACTATTCACCAAAAAATTATTTTAATCCCATTGAACAACATTTTACTTCTTAATGATAACCATGTATGTAGGATTTTTGAAATTCAAAACACAAATATGGCAAATGTTCATTTAAACGGAAAATCAGTTTTTATAAGTACCACTTAGTGATTTCACTATTCATCAAAAAATGAACTTTATCGGAAAAATACCAAAAATTCACACAATGTAAATTTTGATATCCCAATAATAAATAATAAGTTTATTTTGACAAACATAGCTTATAAAATTGTCAAAAGATATATTTAAAAATGTTTTGCCATTAAAAGGCAGTAAAACAATCTTCTAAAAATATTAGTGTATTCCATGCTTAAGATTGGATTTATTTTCATTTTAAGCCTCTAAAAAACTGTCTAATTCATTAATAGGAATAGATAAAAATATCTATTATTCATTACTTAATTGGTATGTTACAGATAATTTATATATAAAAATTAATATGTGTCTATTATAAAAAAATTGATCTTTCAAAATTAAGATTCTGATGAAATGTAGAATAATTTCAAATGATGCTAGAACCAATATTCAATGTTTCAATCGTAAAATTTAAGATGTGGTTCAATATTTCTGACTATGAAATGAGAGATAAAGGGTAGGAGTAATTTTTTATATTATTAGTCAACGTAAATTATAAATTCCATATTTATTAAATATAGAAATCAAATGTGAAGTTGTCAGAGTTGCGCTTCAATATCCACATATCACAATGATTTGTAATTCAAAATTAATTTTGATGAAGAGTAGTGTGTTGGGTTATTAATATATTATTTATATATTCATGAATAAATTTTTATTGTTTTTATTTAATGCACTCATGATTCATTCTTCTCTTTAGGATGTGCAAAGGTTCAGTATGAAGAGAGTTATAGTTGGTATAGTGGAATGAGAAGAGTTTATTGGTGGTAGTGGAAGTTATTTTGGAAGCCTTATATAGAAATATATGAGTCAATTTCTACGTTATAATTGTGAGTAACCTTATAGAAATATAATTTCTATATAAAAATGGAGATGTAACTATTATAAAAAAATAGATCTTTCAAAATTAATATTCTATTTAATTTAAGAATAATTTCAAATAATGCAAGAAATAATCTTCAATGTTTCGAACATAAAATTTAATATATGATTCAATATTTGTGACTATGAAAAGAGAGATCGAAGGTATAAAGAATTCTTTATAATAATATACAATGTAAATTAGAAATTCAAAATTTAATAAATCTATAAATCAAGTGTGAAGATATTGGAGTTTTACTTAAATATCTACATATCACATTGACTTGTGATTAAAAATCAATGTAAATGAAGAGGAGTGTGTTGAGGTGTTAATATATGATTTTTATATTCAAGACTAAATTTTTATTTTTTTTATTGAATTCACTCAGGATGTGTTGTTTTCTTCGTGATGTGAGGAGTTTGAAGATGAAGTGAACATCAATCGAGATAGTGGAGTGAGAATTAGAGTTTATTAGTGGTTGTGGAAGTTATTTGGAAATACTTCTATAGAAATTTCTCTAATAAATATTCAAATGAGGTAATTGAGGAATAAAAATTTAAATGGTACTCCTCTCATTGTATGTGAGATAATATTTGGATGAATAATGGGTTTTGAGATATTAGGAGACACCCGTGTATAAAATGGTGATTGAGAAATAAAATACGATACTATGAACTAATTCTTACATATTTTTAAAAATATTTTAAATATATAAATATTTTTTTGTGACCTTCATATAAAAAAAAAGTGATTTGTGTCACTGTAACTAGAATCGAGAGATGTAAACTGATAAAACATCCATGCTCTTGAAGAAGAATAAGAATAAGAATGTAATTTCGATCCTATACAGAATTTTATGCATCATATAAGTATAAAATATGATTAATAGAAGAAAACAAAAAAAATATAATATATCCAATCTAAGTAGTAAGAATAATAGGGAATAAGATTCTGGGGAGAGATAGAATATGTTCTGGTTATTCTTATATTTGTGTCTACACTTTTAGATAGGGAGAAGATACTATATTCATGAATGTCCCGGGAGATAGAGATTAAGTCTATAAATTGAAATGATCAATTTATAAATAATTTATATGAATATATTATTTTATAGATATTGTGTTTCAATAGGATCAAACATTTATTAGAAGGAATTTTATGTGTTTGTTGAGAATAATGAGATCAGATCTATTGATGTAGTGACATATTGAGATAATTAGAGATCTATATAAAAGATACTAAGAGAAAAAACTAGTATGTACTGTTGGAAATATATATAACTATTGTGACTTTGAATACTCATGGAGATCATAGTGTGACTCTTTAAAATTAGTGTATAGCTGTGAAGTCTGGTGCAATACTAGAAATTATAATCAGTATGAGAACTAGTTTTAGTGTTTGATGAATCAGTATGGGTATGCGATGAATCATTTTATTCACTTGAGTTTATAATCTATAATAGAATCCATTATTGGGTAAAATAAACAATATAATATCCCATTACCCACTTTTAGGTATTTCCCTTCTCATTATTCATTTTCCTCTTTATTTGGGTGTGTTTGGGACTCCTAAGGATGGAGAAATTTATCTTGGGAAAATGAACTAAAGTTTTGGGATGTATGTTTGTTTGAATTAATGGATTCAATATTTAAATTTTTACTATATTTTTTGGTTTATTCTCAAGTTTGGAGAGTACCAGATTTTCTTTGGTGTTTTTTGGTGAAAATGGGCCTTTTCGCATTATGTAAGAGAAATAAACATTGTGTAATGGTATTACACATCATTTAATGTTTTTTTTAAGAATACATGAGTCTAGTAAAAAATGTGAATGGATTTTATTTTGTGTATTTGGTTGATGGAGTCATCTATAAAATTCAGGTTTTAGTAAAAATGTGATTCATTTCCCAAATTTTTCAGTATTTTTGGATTACACGACTTGTAATAGGGTTACACAATGTGTAAATATTAGGAGTTATGGTTTTTAGGGAAAATAATTTCTGATTTATTTTTTATTCAGATGTAGGCTTTTAGATCATGACCAAAGAGCTCTCCCAGACAATTTTAGAAACCTAAACTCTTTTGGAATCAATTCGTTCAGTGATTTATCTCTTTTGTGGTTGGGTTGAAAATTTTCAGGTGAGTAATCATATCTACTTATTTATTTCCTTTCATCATGTTACTATCATTACATTTTGATATTGGAACTATTGATCAATGATGATGATGATTCTGGTTCCCTTCTAGATCTGTTATTTGATCTTCCTCTAGATTCTATCCCTTGTGTTAGTTATAGTGTGTCATGAAAGTTTCTTGAGGTATGGGTGATTTATTACTCTTCTCTTACAATATTTATTTAAATTGAATTGATTTTAATATGTGAGGAATGTTTTTAGGGCCTCCATTATATTCATTGAGTTCTTATTTGTTGGTGGATTTTGTTGCGGGCATGTGTGACCCTATATTTAGGTAGTCTGTTTTGTATCTAGCCTATGTAGTATGAACTTTATTTTTCTACGTTTTTATAAATAGTTTTATAAATTAAATGGAATGATTCATTGGAGTATTTCTATGTGTGGAAAAAAATTCATAAAAATATGTTTCTTTCCTAGTTTTGATAATATGAAAATGTATTTTCAAAGAATTATAAAATGGAATTTCCAAAATGGATTTCAAATAATGGTTTTGATTATTTTTTTGGAAAATGAATCACATGGTAATGCTTGGGTACTTGGGTGGAACATTTTATAATAGGCCTCGTCCAGTGAAATTGTCGGGGGGTTTACTCATTGGGTGTTCCTATTCTCCCTGGGCCAGTTGTTCTAGGGACAAGATATACTTATTGGGAGGTTAACGTTTTGGGGTGTTCCTTAGCTTCCTAGATTCAATGCATATATATAGAAGCTTGATAAAATAAATTGTGTATATTTGGGGTACAAGTGTCTAATCTATCATGACCTATAGTGATCCTTAGTTTTATGATACTTGTTCTTTAGATTGTACTATTTTACCATGAACTACCATGGATTTGATATGATATGTGATATATTCATTGGTTTTATTTGATATATATTCTTTGATATATGTATATTAAATGCATTAAAAAAATTCCATGATTTATTTGGAAATGTAGAATAAGGGGAAATTAAATGTTTTTTATGATCTTGATATAAAAATTGTAAATTTTTTATCAAGTCTTGTTTTCCTAAAAGTTGATCATGTCTGGATTATTATATAGACACTTGTTATGGAATACATGGGTGGTATCCTACTGAGTGTGTAAGCTAACACCTTGTTCACCCCTTTAGCAATGCATATACCTTTGTATGTATTTTGAAGTAGGGAAAGGAAAGGTGCCACATTAAGGTGGTGAGGTATCTGTCAGCTGATTCTAGGTATCTAGTTGTGAGATTATGGAAGTTTTCCCATGCTATCACATGTAGTTGTTTATTTCCTATTTTATTTGTCCATTAATTATTGTAATTTTACATGGGATGTTTTAACTGCTTTGACTTGAATCATTTTCCACTATCTTCTTACAATTATGGAATATATTCATTTCTTCCACGGTCTATCTCAATTATATATATATTTATGTCAGGTTGTTGCTTCAGGTTGGGATAAATCATTCCATATGGTTGTTTTCTTATTTCTGAGTGCAAGTCCCCAACCCATGGGGATTGGGAATACCCTTCAAGTATGTGCAATGTTAAGTTTAGGTACTATTTTAAGAGGGTATTTTGTTAGTTTTGACATATTTCGGTATCACTGGTTGTTAGTCCTTAAGGGTCCTTGTCATGGGATGTTTGGTAGGATGGATATAGGATTTTCATGACTTTATTAGTAGGTTATGGTGAGTTCCTAACCATCTCTTACCATAACAAGACCCAAGTTTCCATGGGATGGTAGAAATTTTGTCTCTGGTTTTGAGTTCTTAATCTTAATCTCAATTTTTCTTATGGATTTTTTGTTTGTACAGAGATTATTATATTGTATGATTATTTATTCTAATTTATTGTACATTAATATTCCTTTGAGACATGTTATGTGGGTTCCTTAGGAGGGTGAAAAATATTCTCCTCAATGAAATCCTCCTATAGATCAGAATATTATCCAGGCTATCATGCGAGAAGTCTGTGTTATCAAACAGAATGTATTGTTAGTCTAGAATGTAGGTGTTGAGGTACCACCAGAATTAGAAAGAGACAAGGATAGATTATGTTACTTCTTGAACAAGAATCCATCATTATTTTAATGTATAAATGAACATAAATAGGTGGAGGACTGGCTTAACAATATCTATCAGATCTTCTAATTCTAGGATAAACCTAATAGAATCAAGTTAAAGTGTGTGGAATTCACACTTGAGTGTCCAAGCAAGCGGTGGTGGGATTCTATGGTATAGGCAGATAGGTATGTGGTTTTGGACTAGAAGGGTTTCAAGACTCTCTTCTTCTAGAATTTTTGTCTAGAGTTTCAAATTATAGTGTTGTATTTATATTTCCACTCATTGTAGTAGGAAGAGCATTCGGTGTCAGCATACACCAATTGATTAGTTGAGCTAGTTTGTTTTTCTCAATAGGTAGTAAAGAATGAACGATTGAAAACCCAAAAGTACCTATAGGGTTTGTGATCATATATCAGGTTGTATGCATTTATTCTAAATCTTTGACCTGTTTATAGATATTAGATGCAGATATGATGGATGATATGAATATGGAAGGAAAGGTTGGGTATTTTACCCCTTATCTTTAACCCAATTGTAGATTCAATAGAATTCCTAGGAAAAAGAGGATGTAGAAGGATAAAAGGAGTGGTGGAGGTGGTTATTTGTAGCAGGATTCCTCTGCACCATTAGTAACATCTAGTAGTGAGCCTTTGACTTAATATTAGTGCTGCAAGATTAGACACACCAGTAATTCTTTTCCTACACCTTCAAGGATTTTTAATAGTTTAGGATGTTATGTCCATATACTTTTTTTAGCTATGTATATGCCTTGATATGTTCAGGGATCATCATCTCTAAAGGCTATTTTGGAACAATTATATGCATCAATGATCATACGTCCCCATCAATAGTTCTTAGTAGTGAAGCATCTTTAGATAGTATATGAGATTCTATCGTAGGTAGATGTGGGTCTGTCAATTGTGAGAGTTTCAATATTTATTAAAAGTTTATTTATTTGATACTAGTTATTCCTATTAGTTTATATATGTTTATTTTTTAGATATTATTAAACATCCAATGTATATCATGACCTTTGTTTTGGATTTTCTGAAACATCTTGGGAAGAGGGGAGGTAAGGGGTTTCAGTTTCCTTCTTATTCTCTATCAATTGATGATATGGAGTAATTATAGAATTTTCTCATTCAAGATCTATATATATTTAACTTCATCATAATGATGTATTAGATTATTTCTCATCATGTTGAGGTTGATTGTTATCATCATCATGTCTCATTTATTATGTTTGATGAGACCAGTTAGGTGTTTTAGGTAGAGTGAGATCTGAGTTCTACTCTTACAGGACCTTCCCAGTAATAGATCAGGTGTCATTTTTCTACTATAACAGTTCATCTTAGTGACGTTTCTTTTATTTTTTATATTCCCACCATTTTTAGATATTTTTATGATGTTTTATTAGAGTATTTATTTGGTATTCCAATATAAAGGGAGATATATTTTTTGATGGAACTGGTTTTAGGAATGCATCTAATCTTATTACCTTTTTAGTGTAAGGAACT
Organism: Viscum album; assembly: GCA_963277665.1. Lineage (NCBI taxonomy): Eukaryota > Viridiplantae > Streptophyta > Magnoliopsida > Santalales > Viscaceae > Viscum > Viscum album. The sequence goes on from OY728151.1 coordinate 315,249,346, forward strand.
AGAGGTGCTGAAAGGGCTCAAGATTTAGTTGGATGACCTATTGGGAAAAGTTTTCATTAACCCTAGTGTTTTGACTTGGGAATCTTCAATGCTCTATTTCATGAATGAAGAAGGTTCGCTCCAATTGTGGGTATATTATCTTAAGTTGAACTAAGTGATAGTTAATAATATGTATCTTTTCCCTCATGTGTATTATTTATTTGATCATTTAAATGAAAATGTTGTTTTTAAAGATTAATATTTTCTCTGGATAATATTAACACTGATTTTTGGAGTATGATATACTGAAGATGGATTTAGACTCGTGTATGGACATTGTGAATATCTAGTTATGTCATTTGGTTTGACTGGTGCTTCTATAGTTTTTATGGATTTATTGAATTATATATTTCATTAGTATCCTGAAATTTTTGTTTTAGTTTTCTTGGATCATATTTAGGTTTATTTGAGATATGATCCTGAGAAAAATCACCATTTGAGTTTAGTTCTGGAAATCATTAGGGCATACTGATTATATGGAAATATTTCAAAATTAAATTTATGGATCCAAGAAGTGACGTTATTGGGGACTTTCATTTCCAAGAATGGATTATCAGTTGATACTGAGAAGGTGAAGGATTTATTTCCTGGAGAAAAAAAATGTAATGTTTTTATAATTTAGATATTCCTTGGTATTGTTGGATGCAACTGATGGTTCATCAAGGATTTATCAATGTTGGAATCACCTTTGACTACTCTTTCTAGGAAAGGAGTGAAATTCACATGGGATGAAAAGTTTCAGTCTTATTTCGATGAGATGAAATGACTTCTAACATTAGATTCTATTTTGATCTTATTTGAGATCAATAAGGTGTATTTGGTTTTATATTATTCTCCAGGTGATGGTTTGGGTTGTGTGCTTATACAAGATGATCATGTGGAGTTTTAAAACTCTTGTAATATTTGAATTCATGAGAATAATTACAATACTCATGATATATATCTTGTTGTGGCTATTAATTATTTTACGTGTTGGAAACACTATATTTTATAGGATAGGTTCACAATATTTTCTCACCTTAAGAGTATAATCTATATATTTTCTTATAAATGCATGAATATTAGACATATTTTGTGGGTTTAATACCTTAGTATGTTTAAATTTGATATCACATATACTCTGGGGAAGGGGAATGTTGTTGTGGATGCTATTAGTAGGAATGTACAATCACATGATATTCTGGAATCAAAGGAAGTGTGGAACCTTATGTGACTCTTCACTTAGTTACACCTGGATCCTCATAAATATGTTTCATGTACGGTTGTAAATAGGGTTCAGTTATCATCATCTCTCCTTGAGACTATTCTACAGATTCATCAATAGGATGACTTGTTTAGAGGAATTTGATAAATCCTTTATGGTGGGGAGGCCATTTATGGTTGGTCTCTATATTTATATAGTATTATCTATTTTGATGATCATGTTTTCATTCCATAATTTTTTAGAATCTTAGCTTTTTTTACAATCATGATTATTCAGGGGGTTTTTATTTGATAACTATGAAGATGTATTATGACATGTGATGGAGGTTATAGTGGAAGGTTATGAAGTATGAAATTGCTAATTATGTGTCATGTTGTTACACCAGCAAAAAGATTAAGGTAGAGAATATAAAACCATCTAGTTTTATCTAGCCACTTCTAGTGTTGATTTAAAAATGGGATAAGCTGTCCATGTATATTGTTTTTGGATTACCATAGAATCCCAAAGGGGGGAATGAAATCTGGGAAGTGATTTATCACTTTAGAAAGTCAACTCATTTCAATCCAATTAGGGATAAAAAAAAGTTAGAGACTTATGTAATATGTGTTTGTAGAAGATCGTGAGGTTACATGGGGTTCCTTCTATCATTTTTTAGATAGTAATCTTAGGTTTACTTTGAGTTTCTATATGATTCCCCATGAGGTGATGAGGAAACAAGTCATTTTTAGTAAAATTTACCATCAATAGAAATATATTCAAATAGAGCATACTATTCCGATATTATAAAGGATATTCTTCATGCATGTGTCATGGATTTTTATAGATCTTGGAATAGCCATCTGGGACTAATTGAGTTATATTATAAAAAAAGTTATCAGTCGTCGACCAGGATGTATCCTTTTGAGGATATTTATGGGTTCTTGTGTTGGTCACATTTTCTTGTGCAGATGTGTAAAAAGCATATTTGTTTGACTGAGTATTGTTTAATTTTAGACAATGGAATTTATGATATTGTCGGTATCCAGTTATAGCTTATATTTGACAAAAATCATATAAAATTTAGTGGCATCATCCTTTTAATTTTTTTATTTAGTCATGTTTTATTTAATTTTTATCCTTGGTTGTGTCACCTTAATCTTGGAAAATAAGGAAAGTTGGGTTTGAGAAATATTGTATTGTTTGATGTCACTGAGTGGACCAGGAAGGTTGATTTTTGGTTGGAATTTTTGGTTAATTGGAAATTAATTCATGATTGTTTCCACAAATTTCAGATTATAAAATATCATCCTAATCCCTTTCATGTCCTGAGTTTTAAAGATATTGAGTTAGAGACAAAAATATCTATTATGGAGTAGCCAGTGGATATCATCCACTCTCAAGTGAAAGTATTATGTAGGAATTTTATTCTATTGTTCAAAGTGTTATGGAGGAATGGATCATATTCTCATGAGACTTGGGATGATTATTTGTTGATTAGGGAATGGTGGACTCACATATTTTCTTTAATTTATTCTTCCACGTGACTTTCTAGGGAAGGAAATTCTTATAGAGGGGAGTTTATAACACCTTGTTGCCTACTTTCTGGTATTTAGCTTCTTATTTTTTACAATTTATTTGGATACATTTGGGGACTCCTAATGATAGAGAGAATTTTTTTTGGAAATTACCTAAATTTTAAGGATATATGTTTGATTGAATTAATGGATTCCAAGTATAACTGTGTAATGGGTTTGTAGAGTTCTCCCTAAGTTTGGAGAACATTGTTGTTGGTTTGGAGTTTTCTTTTGAAAACTATACTTTTCATAGTTAGTTGGACAAATACACATAATTTTATGGGATTACACACCATGTAATGTTATTGGGAAAGAATTCATGATTCGGGTACACCGAATGAAAGGATTACACACTGTGTATTTAGTTCATGTCGTGTATTTGTAAAAGTTTGGTTTTTTAAATGTGATGTATTTTTCAGTGTTTTTGACCTTCATGGATTACATGAAATTCAATGGGATTGCACAACATTAAAATCTAATGAGTTTTATGTTTTAGTTATATTCATGGATTATTCATATTTAATTCATCTATAGGATTGTGTCTCTCAACCTAGGAGTCTCCTAGGAAATTTTAGAGACCTCCACTCATTTAGAATCACTTTTTTTGGTAATTGATCTCTATTTTATTTGGGTTAAATTTCTTTGGGTGAGTAATCCTTTATGCTTCTTCGTCACCTTTGTTCTTGGTAGAAATTTTTCCTTACATTATAGGATACATTTATCTATGATGATTATTATTTTAGTTTCCTTATCGATCCATTATATGGTCTTCCCTGGAAGGTTATCCCTTTGTAGGTTGTTGGGTGGCGTTAAAGTTTCCTAGGGTATGGGTTTTTTCTTCATATTTTTTGACCCATTTATTTAAATTTAATGGATTCTAATATTTTAGGATTGATTATAATAAATCTATTGTCACTGTTGAGTTGTTCCTTGTTTTTGGATTCCGTTGTAGGAATGTTTGACCCTAGTTTGAGGTAGGTGGTTCCATCTCTAGAAAATGTTAGTAAGATGCATTGCTCTGAGTTTTTATAAATTGTTTTATAAATGAAGTGGAATGATTTATTAATGTATTTGTGTGTTTGTAAATGGATTTTGATAAAAAGGAAAGGTTATTTTCAAATAATTGTGGAGTGTATTCTCTAAAATGGTTTTCAAAGCATCATTTTGATGAATTTTATTGAAAATTAGAGCACATGGGAAACCTTGGGTACTTATTTCGAAGGTTTAGTAATAGTCCTCATCCATTGATATAGTTAAAGGGTTTACTCATGGGGTTTTACATTTCTTCCTAGGCCTATTATTCTTGAGAATGGAAATACTAGTTGGGAATTTCATTATATAGGGTGTTTCGAGGCTACCAAGATTCAATTCATATATCTTGGGGCCTGATGCATATAGTTTTCTATATTAAGGGTATGATTTTCGTAGTTATCATGACCTGTAGTAATATTTTTCATGATGTTACATGTTATTTGGTTTGTACTATTTTATCTTGTACTATCTTGGATTTGATATGATATGTGACATATTTTATGGTTTGGTATGATATGTCTATTTGATATATATACATGAAATACTTTGAAACTATTTTACTAGGATTTATTTGGAAATGTGCATGAAGGGAAAATTAATTTTTTTTTTTCCATGCTTTCGATATAAAAACTTTAAACTATTTATCATTCTTTGTTTTCCTTAAATTTGGGCTTGTTTAGATTATTTTACAGAGTCTTATCATGGAACACATTGGTGGGATCCTACTAAAACTATTATCTCACACCCTATTCACCCCTTTACTGGTGCATAGACCTTTTAAGACCTTCAATGTAGGGAAAAGAAAGTCACCACTATGAGGTGGTTAGGTATCTGTCAGTTGAGTCTTGGTAACTAGATGTGATGTGGTGGGAGTTTTCTCACACTATCACATGGAGTAGTTAATTTCTATTTTAGTTTTTTTTTATGTTTGGACTTTCACGTGGGATGTTCTAACTACTTTTATTAGTATCATTTTCCACTATTTTCTTTAAGTTATAAAATATATTTATTTATTCTATTATATATCTCTATTATATATATATATATATTCCATGTTGTTGCATCAGGTTGGGTGAAATCATTTCCTCTTCTGGTGGTTTGATTCCTAGGTTCTTGTCATCATCCTATGGGGATCAAGAATACCCTTTGGGTATGTGGAAAATTCGGGTCAGGTACCAATTTGAGAGGGTATTTAGGTCAAGTTTGTCACAAAAAATCTTGGAAAAGGGTAGGTTTCAAAAAATTGTGGTCAAACAATATAGAAATATGATGTTACATACTTTACTTTATTTTCATTATTCTATGTAGTATATATGAATGATAAAATAGAAAACAAATCCCTTACTATCTTAACCAATAATAGAGGTTCAAATAGTAAGTGAGAAAAATAAATGGAACATTTTGAATTTGATAAAAATTAAGAAACACCTGATTCACCCACCCCCATCCCCTAAGTGTCTCTACCGATATCTAGGGGAATTTAAAGATCTTCACTCAGTGTACACAAAATAAACCTAATTACACACCCATTTTGAAAATCCCAAGTGATATTCATGAGATCTATGAAAACCATAATGAAGGATTTGAATATATTGTTATGTTTTTGAAATAAATTTTTAATTTATGTATAAAAGGCATGAAATTTTTTCACAATATCCAAAAGTATGGGTTTGGAGGAAATTTTTCTATCATTTCTTTGGTTTCATGCCATTGAAAACTATTGAACTCAATAACTATTTCCAATTTTTATCCATACACCTTGATATTAGCCTTTACAACTACCTTGTTATCATTCATTTTATAAGAATACATTAAATTGCATTTTGAATATCCTATCATTTGTAATTTGATTATAGGATATTCAACTATATAGACATATTGTTCCATTGAATGATAAAATATTGATATTACACATATCCAGTATTTCTATATATATTATTATTGATTACATATCCATGATTATGTATGAGGTTTATTATGTAACATTAAGATATGTATTTTTTATCAATTATCTTAATAAGATTTAAGCATTGGACAATATGTTATGGGTGGGGCTGATAATAATACAGCCCCTCGATGCGTTGATAGGTCTCATGAGAGAAATAGAATGGGTATTTTGTGTATAAATTACATTTTTATGTATGATTTCTTATTAAGAGACTCTGATATTATTTTTATGTTGTATCTAATTAAGTATTCCATAACTACAAGATCATTTATTATTATCCATGTGTTTATTAATTGTTATATTATCAAAGGTTAGAATATTCTCATAGTTTCATTTCTTATGAAATTATTCTAATAATTTATTCTTTCCATATTATTTATTCCATTATTATTCTATGATATCTTTCATTGTATTCTACCCCTTACTTAGCATCTGATCACACCCCTTTATATTATTTCCCATTTCCCCAGTAAACCATTAACATAACTGTGTGTCACATAAGGACTTAAAAGGAGAAATAATAATGCTTCCTATATTCAAATGATGTATTTTACATTTCAAAGTGATGAAATATTCATTTATATATCTAGTTTTATCATGATGCTAAAACTTTGCACCATGACCATTGTGATATATGTATTATATGCCAACGTAATAAAATAACCACCTACACTAAGATATTTGAATTGGGGTTATTAAATTTTGTATTAGAGAAATATTTGTAGAAATATTAAGAACAATATTTATAAAGAAATGATTCGAGAAAAAAAAATCCTATAAAACCCCCTTATGATATTCTAGAAGTATTTCTTGATTACGTGACATGAATTTACAATAAATTCATAGAAACTATATACTATGATTGATAATTCATAATGTTATTATTGGACTAATTAAATGTATTATATTATCTAGAAATTAAACCTAATATAAGAAACAAAAAAATCTACACATGTAATCCATGTATGGATTTACCTCCTAATAAAACCAATGATATTAGTTTTGTATATGAGTATATTATGAATATATTAGTGAATTTAACTAAGTTTATGAAAAATAGCCTTGCCCATGTGGATCAACCTGTTCCACCCCAACATGGTATAACTTCATTGGAATGTATCTTGAGGTAATAACTTCAAGATTTTAATAGAACCCTTAAATAATTAGTGTAAGAGTAATTGATCATGTATTTGGAGAATATATTCCTTATTTTAGGATATAGTGAATGGGATAAGGTTATAATGGTTTTATATCATATAAGGGGATATGTTGATAGATGGTGGTCTTTGATTCAAAACAATAACGGGGGAGAGATAAAAAATAATAGAGTGGAATGATTTTAAAGTGGTATTCCTGGAAAAGTATTTTCTTCATGAGAAAAGTGCTAGTATAGAAAGTAAATTCTTGAATTTAAGATAAAAGAAGGAAAACCCTATTGATGAGTTTATCGTTATAATTATATAGTCAGAAATTTATATTATGTATTTCATATATAAACTAAAAATTACGATTGATCATTTATTTAATGGATTAAATTCAATTCTTCTAAGGTAAATAGTCTCCCAAACATTTTTCTCAAGTGATGAGATAGTAAATAGTTCAATCAAGACTGGATATGAGTTATCCAAGAATTTCACATTTAAATGGAATCAAGAGAAAAGGAGTGAGGTTTGGTTCCATGTTGAAAGGAGTTTACAAAAGGAGAGGAAGGGAAGGCTAAAATATTATCCATGTAATAATTATAAAAAGATGCATTATGGGGCATTCATAATGGGATTGGGAGTTTTCTTCAAATATGGAGATAAAGTCCATCAGAATCATAAATTAAAACGAAAAAGGAGAAGCTAAGAATTTTCAATGATTCAATCTTAAAAAGATTACACACTATCAAAATTAATTCCCCACTCGTGATAAAAACCTAACCCATAAGGGGGAAGGGGGTAGAGTTATATCATATGAAATCACAAAAACATAATTTGAGGTCCCAATTGATGTCATAGTAGGTACTTTGATCATAAAATCAAATTAATCTAATACATTGTTTTATTCTTTATGTTCACACTATTTTATATCTTGAAAGTCTGTTAATAACATTAAATCAACCCCTTGATACTTAAGGAATATGTTTTCAGTAAATACACCTAGTTGGAATCTCATAGTAATGAAAGTATATTGTGTTGTATCTATTAAAATACATGGAGGTTCAATAGTTACAATATCAGTAGTTACATAAATATTTTGCTTTCACATAATCCTTGGGATTTATTATATTTCAAATTATAATTAAATAACATATTATTGGTAGGACATTACAATATTTGAGGCTGGAATAGAATCTATTATTTCTAGAGTATATAAAATATCTCTTAAGTCTTGTTTGGGACTATCTCTTATGGATCATCATAAAAGAATTCTTAGAGAACATAAATCAATAAATTAAATGGTTATCCTTGGAATATAGGATGTATCTATTTTTATGGATAATTTTGATATATTTATCAGGGGACTAGCAAGATATCCACTGGATCATGATAATGAATTCTCTATTGACCTTATCCCTAATTTAAATCCTCTATCAATGTCTCCAAATATAATTACTCTAATTGAATTGATGGAATTAATGAAACAACATAAAGAGTTATGTAATAAGGGTTTCATATGCCCTAGTGTTTCAAATTGGTGAGAACCAATCTTATTTTTTAAACAATAAATATTTATTGGTTAAGTTATGAACTAATTATATGGAAATGAGTTCCATTAATATTAAGAAAAAGTATCATTTAACTTCCATTGATGATTTGTTTGATCAATTTTGAGTAACATAACAATTCTCAAAGATTGATCTCAATTCCAGTTATCATAAAATAAAATTCAATAAGGTTGATATACTAATGATAGATTTATACAAAAATAATGGAAATTTTTAGTTGACAATTATACTTTTTGGGTTATAAAACACACCCTCGATTTTTATGGTTTTAATGAATAGAGTATTAAAGTATTATATTGATAAATTTTTTGTGCTTTTTATTTATGATATCTTGATATATTATAAGAACTATAAATATCATGAATATAATTTATACATTTCTCTCCAAAATATAAGGAATAAAGATCTATATGGAAAATTTATTAAGTGCAATTTTTGTATTTAGAATGTTGTTTTTCTTGAATATATTGTATCCAAGGATGGAATATTAGTTTAACCCATAAATATAATGTTTCTTAAAGTATGTACCACACTAATGAATATAAATGAGATAATTATTTTCCTTTGTTTTTCTAGTTAAAATTTTATATTGGTTGAAAAAATTTCATGATTTTTTTTACATGTTAACCTTGTTGACACATAAAGGGGTCAAATTCACATAGTAAAAGAAGTATAAAAAAATATTTGAGGAAATAAAGAGAATATTTATCAATGAATCAATATTAACCTTACTAACTAGAACGGAAGTATTTTTTTATACATTGATTCACAAAAAAATTATTGGGTTATTTTCTTATGAATAATGATATAGTTGATTCTTATCCATTAAGTGCATTAAAAACACAAGATTAAAAACATAAAACTCTTGATATTGATGTGAAAGATGTTATTTTTTCATTGAAAATATAGAGACTCTATATCTATGGTGAAAGATGTGACATTAATACAGATCAAAAAAATTATGTATATATTCACTCAAGAAGAACTCAACATGAGACAAATGAAATTAGTTGTAAATATTTAACGATTTTGAATGTGCAATACACTACCAACCTAGAAATATAAAAAAGTTTGTTGATTTATTGAGTGAAAAGGATCTTAGAGTTCTTTCCATGATGATGATAAAAAATCAAATATTTATATATTTCGTAAGTTTTGATATGGAAATTATTGAAGAAATAGATACATCATTCCTTTTCCAATTAATTTCCCTATCATCTCCACTAAATAAGATAAATAATTCTCAACAAGATGATAAAGTTATTAAAAAAATCAAAGGAATTTAAGATTAGATATTGATAGACTTAAACTATGAAGATGTTGTCTTGATGTTTGGAAAGAGCCTATATATACCATCAGAACCTAATCTAAAGATGGAATTACTAAATGAAGATCATTGCACAAATTTATTTATACATTATATAAGAACCATGATATATATGGATTTAAGAGAAAATATTTAGTGGTAAAACATTAAGTGGGAAATTATTGATTGAGTTTCAATATTCTTGGTATATCATAAATTAAAGTATAAGAAACAGCTTTTAAAGGGTTCCTTGAAACCTATCATTGTACCGATGTGTAAGTGGGAAAATATCATGATTGAATTTTTCAATGGTCTTCCATATAAATATGTGATAAAGTATTATATATTTCATTGTAAATCTACCTAACAAATCTACACATATCCTAGAAATAAGGTAATATCTACCCCTTGAACATATTTCCTAGCCCTATCTAATAATGTTATGGGAATTCATAGTACACCTCTCTTAATTTTATTTGATCAGGACCTTAATTTCACATAATAATTTTTTAGGATTATTTAAAAGGATTTGAACACTGTGATACATTTTAGAACAACCAATCATCCCAAAATTGATGTGAAAATTGAAAGTAATATCCAAACTTTAGAGTATATGTTGAGGTCATGAATACTTGACATCCAAGGAACATGGAACTGGTACCTACCTCTAGGGTAATTTTCATGAACAAATAACTTCTAATCAAGTATATAAATGGAAATATATGAGGTGTTTTATTGGAAAAGAAGCCTTACTCCAAACTATTAGGATGAATGTAGGGAAATGAGGCTAGTTAGTACAGATATCATTGAGGAAGAAACTAAAAGGTGAGAGAAATCCATAATCATATCAATATAGATTAGAGAAGTTAGAAAATACATGTTGATAAGTATATGAAGGAAATGGAATTCCAATTATGAGATCATGACTTCATGAAAGTATCACCATGGAATAGATTCATAAGGTTTGGTAAAAATGGGAATATAATTTTAACGTACACTAGGCCTTTTGATAATTTAAAGAGAATTGGATATATGGATTATTGTTTGAATTTTTCCCTAAACTCTCTAAAGTGAAAGAATACTTTCATTTATTGGTGCTGAGGAAGTTCATTAAAAGCCCAAAACATGTTTTTACAACTGATTAAATAGATATCAAACCTAAAATACCTTATAATTAAGAGTGAGTCCAAAATCTTAACATGAGAGATCAATATTACATAATTGAAGAACCCAACTAGTAAAAGTTATTTGGAGGAATCAAAATTTGTAGGAATAAAAATTGTATCTTGTGGAGGAAATGATAAATAATTAACCTCATTCATTAATATATTTATACACACCCAAAATTTTAAGGATGAAGTTATTTAAGGGGGAGATTATAATACTTGGGATTCTATTATAATAAATAAACATTTCATCAAAAAAAATATTCCACAATTTACAATACATTATTTCATCAAAATAGTATAAAGAAGTTTAATAAAACATAAAACTATGAAATTATATTAATAATAGAATCAAGAAATAATACCTAAAAACAAGTAAAAATATGTGGCGCCACTATAATCTTGTACTTTGGTGGATCATATTCAAAAAAGAATGACTAGTATATGTGGTAGAATTACATTATAAACAAAAAAAAATTAATAGATATTGTATAGAAACTGAGAAAAAGTATGTGAATGGATTGTAGTATTATAATTAAGTGTATATATAAGAGAAAATATGATCATTTGAATATGAAAATTGGACTCTGGCCATTGGAATCTCACCGTTAGGAATCTGATCATTGGAATAACAATATTACCATTATACATAGAAGTGTACCATAAAATATATTAAGAAATTTCATTATAAAATAATTTATAATTTATAATAATTAATATTGATCAATTTATTATAAAAAAATTATAATCATATGTCTCTGAAAAAAATAATAGAAAAGAAAATGATTTTTTAAATTTTTGGTTCTAAACACATTTTCAAATAAACAAAGATTTTTATTTAATAATTAAAGTTATAAAATATATAAAATTAGTTTCATAAATAAAACTTCAAAAATGTTATCATCTTGTCAAATTTTTTCAATGGTGAATTGTTTATATTTTTATGAGATAGAATTTTTTTTGACTAAATAGTAAAATATAGTATGAATATACAGTAAATATTATGATTACTTTTAAATAAAAAGTTATTTAATAATTTATTTAAATGATTCCTAGAACAATAATAAGTTTTTTATTTATATTAATTATTTTAATGAATTAAAATAAATTTAAAAACATATAATATACTTTATAAAGTTCAAAACATATCTTTATAATTTACTAACAATTTGTTATGAAAAAATTACATTTTCATGGATAAAGTAATATAAAATTATAGAGTTTTTTTCTAAAATTTTAAAAACTCAAAAACCATGTCTTAAATTTCAAAACCATGAACTAAAACCTTCGTTGATACAATATATTTTCATTTCTCACAACCCATATTTCTAATGAATATGTTTATTAATTAATAAAAAATTATCCCATATTTTTTATAAATACCCATCCCTCCTCTAATTCTAATCCATTACACAATCATTTAGCATTATTATCCTCTAATTTTTACTCTACATTATCCTTCCATGCTATTTTTATTCTACTATGGTATTCTTATCAGTCTTTAAGAAGCTACATTTTGAATTAAGGGTTTCCAATATTCCACTTTCTTTCTCAATTACAATATTTCAATTTTTATATCATGTCAACTAACACTTAATTTTTTTAAATGATTGTAATTAAATGGATTGATAATTGATTTGATATATTTTTAGTGTTATATTAATTATTATTTCTTATTTTATCCTTTTCTTAAGTCGTTATTATGTCTATGTAATGGTCCATAATCCCATCTTATCCTTTATTTGTGTGATCCTTTTCAATTCATTTTTATTTAACTATGAAATGTTAACATGATTCATAATTAAATATTCCTTGTAATATTATCAATGAGATATAATAATTTCCCCTCAATATATTAAATAAAATAATCCATTATAATTCTCAAATATTAATGTAAACCTAAGGGATAAATCTAAATAGGGGAAAACATCCTAAAATTTTAGTAAAGTGTGTGTAGTAATATAGAAATTAAATCCCAGTTTGGATAATACTCATGGATGTAATCATTGGGTCAAATACACTTAGGGGTAAAAACCTTGAAAATTTTTAGTTGGGTAATAACTCGATCATCACATAGCGCACAAAAAATGACCCCAACTACCCACCTCGTTTAGCACTCCCAGAGGTTATGATTTGGATGATTTTCATCCTCTTTGCAAACTATAAAAAAGTATTTGAATATATTATTGAATTTTTAAAATAAATTTTTAATTTATATTTATAAATTATGTAATTATTACACTATATATGGATGTATGGGTCTGGGTGAAATTTATTTATCATTGCTTTTGTCTCTTACCATTATAAACTAGTAAACTTAATGACTATTTCCTATTGATATCCATACACCATGAATGTAACTTTCACAAACAACTTTTTTTATCATTCCTTTGATAAGGGTAATCTCTATTAAATTTTTTTATCTTAAGGTTTCCAATTTAATAGTAAAATATTCTCTAGATCTATATATTGTTCCATTAAATTGGAAAATATTGATATTCTGTATATCTATTATTTCTATATGAATAGTTATTGATTACTTAGCCATGATTATGTAAGAGGTTTATTATTGAACATTATGATATGTATTTTCTATCCATTCTCATCACATGATTGAATCATTGGACTTATTATATAATGGGTAGGGCCCATAATTATATAGGCCCTCAATGCATTAGTAGGTATAATGAGACAAACATGATTGGGTATTTTGTGTATATCTTACCTATTTATGTATGATGTCTTAGAATGAGGCCTTTATGGTATGTTTATGATATTTGGAATTACATATTCCATAACTATGATATTAGTTATTGTTATTAAGGTGTTTGTTTATTGTTATATTATCTATGGATATAGATGTCTCGTAGTTTCATTCATTCTATTCATTTATTCATGTAATATTATTTATTTCCTACTTATTCTATGATAGTTTCCATTATACACCACCTCTTTGTGATCATCTGATATCACTCCTTTATATTGTTTCTCATTTACCCAGAAAACCATAAAGATTACTATGTGTGACATAAGTAATTACAATGAGAAATAATTATTTTTCCCTATATTTTAATGATGTATATTAAACTTCAAAGTGGTATAATGTTCATTTATGTACATAGGAATATAATACCACTAAGTGGTTGAATCTTGTTTATTTTGATTAATGTATTTTATGACAATGTAAAAAACCACTATAGGCATATAGTCTGTTAGAAATGTCTTAATTTTCATTTTATTATCTTTTCATATCAAGGTTGGAGGCTATGTTGTTCCATTTTGAGGTGTGTTTTTAATTTAAATTTCTATTCTATTTAGATTTTATAAGGTTCTGATAGAATTTTTGAACCAATATTGTATTTATTTGGAGTCATTGTGGTTTTATACTTTGTTTTTGGAATCATGATCTGGTTTCTCGAGTGTTTGGTGTGGTTAGTGGAATATAATCATTTCCTTTGATATTTTTTAAGATGTTTTTTTCATTACTAATTTTTTATCATGGGATTTTTTGTCGTTTATATCACTGTTATAAGATTAATTATAAATGGTGGGGAGATCTAAAGTTGGTCTCTATATTTAATATGAAAGTTTGTCCTATATAATCTCTTATAAAGATGTTCATTTGGAATTAATTCTTTGAACTTCATGTCATTTGGTTGTGATGTGGGTTAGGATTAGGGATGATTTAGGATATTTTCATATTGGTTTTATTGATCTTGAGGGTGAATTATGAATTGTTTTATATTGTGATAGATTTGTTTCTGATCATATAACCTCTTGAGGATTTGTATTTCATCTGTTGTTCTCTTTCCATTGGGATTTTTTGAGTTTTTCTTCAACCATCCCACCTCATATATTTGTGTTAAGGGTACCTTTGTCAAATATATTTCTATATAAATTGAACTATTGATACAATATATATATATATATATATATATATATATATTTCTATTCTCATTACATTTTATATTTACTGTCACGACTCGACCTGCTGGGGTCTGACTCGTGACTACCGCAAGCCCACCTCCAATAGTTCAGGGGCTAGCGACCAGCACCGAGTTGGTATATCAAAAAAATGGGAGGAATTTTTCTAAAGTATATGTAAACACACTCACATATCCAAGCCCACGCAATTTTGAGATGTAAACAAATGAAATAAAATATTCTTACACCTAAGATACCAAAACAGAGTACGATAGTAAAAGTACTGAAAACAGAAAAGGGGCCAAAAACAAGCCCAACCGAAACTGTAAAGAGTACAAACTGATCCAAGGGTTAGGACTAAGTCAAATGTATGCTCCCAAAAAACTCCTTAGTTTTCCAAGCTCTAGATATGCTCCACCCGCCCCCTTTCCTCCTAAGACACCATCGAAAGGGTTGACATCTACACAAGACATGAAAAATGTTAGTAGATCCCGTGCAGGGGTGAGTATTACAATACTCAGTAGGACACCTCAAAAACACAAAACACGAAGCACCGTGTATCGTCAACTCAATACAAGATATAAACATCTGTGTCTAATAGAACAAAAAATAACCCAGATATACTCAGGAGAGACACCACGCTATCAGGTGCTACTAACCAACTACCAGACATAAGATTCTGCTCAAAGCAACACTCATTCTGGGAGATCCCACACCATGAGTCATGCTATCATCAGAGACACTCTATGAAGAGGTATAGCTCATTTAGACCAGACCAAATGAGAATTCATTAGTCTAAGAAGACTAAGATATACATATAGGGAGTCCCGCCTAGAACCATTGGGGGACACCACCACTACGGGAAAAAGGACTTTTTGCGACGGGAATAAATCTCGTCGCAAAAGGTTCGTCCAAGAGGTTATTTGTGATGGGGGTAACATCCCGTCGCAAATAACCAATTATTTGCAATGGGATTTCCTCTCCTGACGCAACAAGTTTGGCGCGGGTAGCACGCCAAACCGCGCGAAGGTTATTTGCGACGGGCCCCGTCACAAATACCCGACACGGTTAATAGTTTTTTGAGACGGGATTTCGTCCCGTCGCAAATACCTACGCCCTCATTAATCACCGTCGGTGGTTAAAAAGTATTTGCAATGGGCCCCGTCGCAAATACTCGGTGGCGGTTAATAGCTTTTTGCGACGGGATGTCGTCCCGTCGCAAAAGGTGTGACAGCAGGGTCTATTTGCGATGGGACCTGTCGCAAATTACTTTTTAACCGCCGACAGTATTTAATGCGGGCGTAGGTATTTGCGACGGGACGCGTCGCAAAAGATACCATTTGCGATGGGTATCCTGTCGCAAATAATCAAACCTATATAAACCCCCATCCGATTTTCCTCTCATTCCTCTCAATTCTTAGATCATGTTTCTCTCTAAACTCTAATTTTAGAGGGAAAATTTTTCTAAGTTAATTTTTTTTCACGAAGAAGTTGTGAAGCCGTCTACATCAATAGAAAATCAGTCTTAAAGGCATTTATGTTTTATTTAATTTATTATTTATTTCATTTTTTATGTTAATTTTTATTATTGTTGATTAGTTGTAATTAAATTAAATTTAAATTTTTTTGTCATTAGAATTTATTTGTACTAATAAATTGAAATTTTTAGTACTAATATTTAATAATTAGAATTAATTAATAATTATTAGCGATAATTAGTAATGTATATGATTAATTTGTAGTAATTAATAATAATTGGAAATAAATAGTAATAAATACTAATAAATAGTAATAAATATTAATAACTATTCATAAATAGTAATAAATAGTAATAATGAGTAATAAATTGTAATAAATTGTCATAAATAGTAATAAATTGTAATAATTAGTAATAAATTGTAATAATTAGTAATAAATTGTAATAATTAGTAATAAATTGTAATAATTAGTAATAAATACTAATAATTATTAATAATTACTAATAAATACTAATAATTAGCAATAAATACTAATAATTAGCAATAATTAGGAATAATTTAGAATAATTTGGAATAATTAGGAATAATTAGGAATAATTAGGAATAATTAGGAATAATTAGAAATAATTAGGAATAATTAGGAATAATTAGAAATAATTAAAAATAAATATGAATAATTAGCAATAAATATCAATAATTAGCAAAAATAACAATAATTAGCTATAATTAGCAATAATTAGCAATAATTAGGAATAATTAGCAATAATTAGGAATAATTAGAAATAATTAGTAATAAATAACAGTAAATTAGTAATAAATAGGAGTAAATTGTAATAATTAGGAGTAAATTGTAATAATTAGTAATAATTAGTACTAATTAGTAATAATTAGTAATAATTAGTAATAATTAGTAATAATTAGTAATATTTAGTAATAATTAGTAATAATTAGTAATAATTAGGAATAAATTGTAATAAATTGTAATAAATACTAATAAATTGAAATAATTAGTAATAAATTGTAATAATTAGTAATAAATTGTAATAAATTGTAATAAATTGTAATAAGTAGTAATAAATTGTAATAAATTGTAATAAGTAGTAATAAATTGTAATAAATAGTAATAAATTGTAATAATTAGTAATAAATTGTAATAATTTGTAATAAATTGTAATAATTAGTAATAAATACTAATAATTATTAATAATTACTAATAAATACTAATAATTAGCAATAAATACTAATAATTAGCAATAATTAGGAATAATTTAGAATAATTTGGAATAATTAGGAATAATTAGGAATAATTAGAAATAATTAGGAATAATTAGGAATAATTAGCAATAATTAAAAATAAATATGAATAATTAGCAATAATTAGCAATAATTAGCAATAATTAGCAATAATTAGCAATAATTAGCAACAATTAGCAATAATTAGCAATAATTAGCAATAAATATCAATAATTAGAAAAAAATAACAATAATTAGCAATAATTAGCAATAATTAAAAATAATTAGCAATAATTAGGAATAATTAGAAATAATTAGTAATAAATAAGACTAAATTAGTAATAAATAGGAGTAAATTGTAATAATTAGGAGTAAATTGTAATAATTAGTAATAATTAGTACTAATTAGTAATAATTAGTAATAATTAGTAATAATTAGTAATATTTAGTAATAATTAGTAATAATTAGTAATAATTAGGAATAAATTGTAATAAATTGTAATAAATACTAATAAATTGAAATAATTAGTAATAAATTGTATTTATTAGTAATAAATTGTAATAAATTGTAATAAATTGTAATAAGTAGTAATAAATTGTAATAAATAGTAATAAATTGTAATAATTAGTAATAAATTGTAATAATTTGTAATAAATTGTAATAATTAGTAATAAATACTAATAATTATTAATAATTACTAATAAATACTAATAATTAGCAATAAATACTAATAATTAGCAATAATTAGTAATAATTTAGAATAATTTGGAATAATTATGAATAATTAGGAATAATTAGAAATAATTAGGAATAATTAGGAATAATTAGTGATAATTAAAAATAAATATGAATAATTAGAAATAATTAGCAATAATTAGCAATAATTAGCAAAAATTATCAATAATTAGCAAAAAATATCAATAATTAGCAAAAAATAACAATAATTAGCAATAATTAGCAATAATTAGCAATAATTAAGAATAATTAGCAATAATTAGGAATAATTATAAATAGTTAGTAATAAATAAGAGTAAATTAGTAATAAATAGGAGTAAATTGTAATAATTAGGAGTAAATTGTAATAATTAGTAATAATTAGTACTAATTAGTATTAATTAGTAATAATTAGTAATAATTAGTAATAATTAGTAATATTTAGTAATATTTAGTAATAATTAGTAATAATTAGGAGTAAATTGTAATAAATTGTAATAAATACTAATAAATTGAAATAATTAGTAATAAATTGTAATAATTAGTAATAAATTGTAATAAATTGTTATAAGTAGTAATAAATTGTAATAAATAGTAATAAATTGTAATAATTAGTAATAAATTGTAATAATTTGTACTAAATTGTAATAATTAGTAATAAATACTATTAATTAGTAATAAATACTATTAATTAGTAATAAATACTGTTAATTGGTAATAAATACTATTAATTAGTAATAAATAGTTTTAATTACTAATAATTAGCAATAATTAGAAATAATTAGGAATAATTAGCAATAATTAGGAATAATTAGCAATAATTAGCAATAATTTGCAATAAATAGCAATAATTAGCAACAATTAGGAATAATTAAGAATAATTAGCAATAACTAGTAATAATTAGCAATAATTAGTAATAATTAGCAATAATTAGAAATAAATAGGAATAATTAGGAATAATAAGGAATAATTAGTAATAAATACTAATAATTATTAATAAATAGTAATAAATTGCAATAATTAGCAATAATTAGGAATAATTAGTAATAATTAGAAATAATTAGCAATAATTAGAAATAAATATCAATAATTAGGAATGACTAGGAATAATTAGCAATAATTGGGAATAATTATCAATAATTAGTAATAATTAGTAATAATTAGTAATAAATTGTAACAATTGTTAATAATTAGAAATAATTTGTAATAATTAGTAATAATTAGTAATAATTAGTAATAATTAGTAATAATTAGTAATAATTAGTAATAATTAGTAATAATTAGTAATAATTAGTAATAATTAGTAATAATTAGTAATAATTAGGAATAAATAGTAATAATTAGTAATAAATAGGAATAAATAGGAATAAATAGGAATAAAAAGGAATAATTAGTAATAATTAGAAATATATAGTAGTAAATAATAATAGTTAGTAATAAATATGAATAATTAGTAATAAATAGGAATAATTAGTAATAAATAGGAATAATTAGTAATAAATATGAATAATTAGTAATCAATAGTAATAGTTAGTAATAAATAGTAATAGTTAGTAATAAATAGTAATAGTTAGTAATAAATAGGAATAGTTAGTAATAAATATGAATAGTTAGTAATAAATATGAATAATTAGTAATAAATAGGAATAATTAATAACAAATAAGAATAATTAGTAATAAATAGTAATAATTGGTAATAAATATTAATAATTAGTTAGGAACACTTAGAAACAGTTAGAAAGAAATTTTAATAAATTTTAATAAATTTTAAGAACTTGACACTATTAGATCAGATTATACCAAATATACACAAGAGGGGGGTGAATTGTGTCTTTTCAGAAATCATTATGAGATTGTGTTCTGTCGTTTTACTTTAATCAGATGAATTAATGCAGTAAAAATATAAAGTGTAGAGACACATGATGTATAGTATTTCGGGGAACAGAAAGCCCCTAGTCCACTCCACCAATGCTCTACTCCATGAGTTTGATGATTTTCACTATTTGGTCCTCATTTCCATAGAACGTTTCACAACTAAGTATAGATAGTTGACACCTTTACAATCTAAGGAAAAACAAAGCCTTTTGGTTCACTTACAGAACCAACACAGCTTAGTACGAGAAGTCGGTCACTCAAGAATAGAAAATAAAGATTCTTTTATTCTGAAAATAATTTCTACATGTTCTTCACAATTGCAACAGCATGCAATTGAAAGTAGTTAGATTGTCACCTTCAGAAATAATGATCTTCACAAAAGAGTCGTTCTAAGTTGATCCAGTTGTAGTAGATATAGAAATATAATTCACAACTTCAGCAGTAGCAGATTAACAAATGATCTTCGATGTGGAATGAATGAATCTTCTATCGTGATTTTTCTTCTTCAGCAAACAGAACTTTGTCATTCTCTTGAATCAGCAGATCTGTATGATTTGATAGTCTCTGTTTTTCTTCCTCTGTTTAGAATGATCAAGAGATCACATAAAAATCTTGTGTTGCTATTTGGAAAAAACTCATATATAATAACAATGATAAGCACTTCTTCTGCAAATTTTATATCCACAAAAGTCACCTTTTGCCTCGCGATATTCAAATATTTGAATTTACAGAGTAGTCGTAACATTCCTGAAGACTCGGCATAAAAATATCCTATTAATTTGATCCTTAAAACATTAATAAAACATCTTTTAATAAGTTAAAGATGTGCTTTAAAATCGGCTTGAAATCTGGCTTGAAATCAGCCTAATAATCATCTTGCTGACCGTTGCATAAAAATATCGATTTTAAATTCTCTGACACCAAACGTAAGGTTGAGTTATACATTAAGTATCCTCTGGATGTAACTTAGATTATAACGTAAAGTTGATGCCACTTTCATCAAATGTAAGGCTGATCATAAACGTAGGGTTAGTCATCCATACTTTTCTCTTCAACTTTCAAACATATGATAAAATATTCATACGTTTACTTGATCCATACTTTTCCAAGAATGTATGGTTGTCTAAAAAAGTAATGTGGATGAACCATACTTTTGAGAAACAAACGTAACTTTTAACTCTTTGGTACAGTTATCCTTCTATACTTTTCTAATATCCTAAACGTAGGTTTCCTTCCTAACGTAGGGTTCTTTTTCAAACTTTGCTGATGACGTATGGTTGATTAACCATAATTTTCTCTTATCTCATAAAGTATACACTGCTTTTCATCCTTACGCTACGTTTCTCCACGTAGGGTATGAACAGTGTTTCCATAACACGTTAAAGCAGATCCCGAACATGTAGAGCATGAACAGTGTTTCTAGAACGCGCTAAATACGAATACCTTAGAAATTAATTCTCGTTGTTCAAGAATTTAAATATTTCATCCAGAAATAAAATAAAATATAATGAATAATAAATTCCTACAAAATAATTAACAAATAACATCATTAGAAAATAATTAAGGGTATTTGTGAGCATCAAAATTGTCATAAAGAGATAGTGTATTGTTCTCAACAAAACTCCCCCTTTAAATAAAAACATTATGTATTGTTGAAAACAACACTTTCTCAACAATCTCTCCCTTTTTTATGATCACAAAAACCATAAAATAATTAATGAAATTAACTTACACAAAAATTAATTAATTATATATATTTTTGAATTTTGAAAAGATAAATACATTATTAGATTTAACTTAATTTCACCCTTAATTTATCAATTTTAAATTTTTTTGAATATAAAATGAAACAAACAAAAATGTTGTGTTTATTCAAATTTCTCCCACTTTTGTGATATAAAAAATAATGACAAAATATGGAATATAACACAAATTAATGTAGCACTGAATGTAAGTAAATTCTATAATTAACTGTTTGTCAATAATTAATTCTAGATTGTTAGCATATCGAAACAAGGACAGTAAAATGAATAAATATAATGAAATAGATTTTCATAAAAGGTAAAAATATGAAAAATACAGGAATCATGGTTTGGTTAGGGTTCAGGTAGGGTCTATCTCCTCTGAACTGCAGACTTGATTTCTATCAACTACTCCCGAAGTCTTCGCATCATTCCATCACCAAGATTAATAATAATTTCCTTGGTCTCTTGATTCATATGAATATCTTCTATGAGGTTGACTCTGAAAAACTCATGAATTATTTCTTACTTTTCCATAAACAAAGACAACTTTTCTATGAATTGAGTCAGCACAAGTATAAGAGATGGTTATCTTGATGTCAACTGATCAACCAAAAATTTTTGATTGTCTAACAAGACTGATAAAGGAGAACTATTGCATTGAAGATCATGCATCCTATCACTCATTTTGCTCATGGAAGCTGTGATAGCTTGAAACTTTCTGAGTAAATCAGGTGAAGTACCAGACCCACTAGCAGCACTAGTTCCAACATATGCAAATTGTGTCTCCATAAATAATTTGAGATCTGATAAATCTGACTTCATAACCATTTCAGACTTTACTTTTTCAATATAATTCAGCATATCCTTCTTAAAAATATAAACTTCTTTCCTTGAAACTGTATTATCCTTAATTCTCTAAAATTTCAACTATTCTGATTCTAAGGCTCTTCTCAGAGTATCATTTTCAGATTCTAATTGAGACACCTTTCTGTACAGCTCTTCAACTTCCTATTCCTTGAATCAAGGGCACCCTGTGCTTGATTTTCATTCTCAGTTCTAGTGTGATGCAGTAGTACTAAAGATAGTTAAACTTCATCAGATTTTTATTTTTATTTTTCCTGAGCTAGTTGGTCCATAGATTTTTTCTCAAAGTCTTTTGGAGACTCTTCCATAGAAAATCCTCATGAAGTACTTCTATTTGAGCTTCAGAAACATGCTCATCACAAACATCAGCAATTTTTTCTTCCATTGGAGTTTCTAAAAGAATATCATCTGGAGTTTCTTGAGGTCAGGCCACTTCCTCACCAGGCTCTGACTCTTGTTCTTTTTGAAGTGTAACTTCCACATCAGCTACAACCTGTTCTCGAGTCTCTCCTTCAGCTTCTTCTTGAATTTCAGATTGAATCTGAGTTTCATCCACTGGTTCTGACCTCTCAACAATAGTTTCAATTTCTTTTTTAGCATCATATTCTCTTACCTAACTATAATATAGTAAATCTCTTGTTGTTAGTACAGGGGAAGAAAGTTCCTCATTAACAATTCTTTTTCTCTAAGTCTGAAGTCCCTCCTGACCTCTTTCTTCCTCAGTAACTTCCATTTCAAATCTGATTCTTCTTGTAGCAGTGATGACTCTCTATTCAGCATGTCCCTCTTTGGACAGAGCATATTGAACTTGATCACTCTTTGTTTCTTCCTCTGATCCTACTAGAAAAAGTTTCCATTTTATAGTGCTCTAGAAATAGCCAATTTTTATTAAAGTACCATCATTGAAAACATTACTGTGATGACATCTTACTTTGGAATCCACCAGTATTACTATATCCTTTTAGAACAACAGTTTTGAAATGAATCTACCAAAAGGGTAGAAGTTCATTCTGGCTTCACTATGGCAGCAGTAACGCAAGTACCTCACAATGTACCTAGGAAAATCTAATTTTATATCACTGAGCAGAAGACACATTATGTACATGTCAGGATACAATATCTTTTCTATCTCTGACATTCTTGGTATGATCCCTATTTGTAAAAATTTCACAAGGATCTTTTTTTCTTGCTCCCGGTCCTTAATAAACATCTTCTTTATAGAAGTAGAACCAAAAAGAAAAGACATAATGTCCTCTGATTTATGCACAGAATCTCATATATTTTTCAAATCAAAATGAAAGACTCCATCTTGAGGGCAGTTCAAAATCTGACCAATTTCTACTGAAGAGATCGAAAAATCCCTACCCTCTATCTTAGCCAGCATAGTGTCAACATTGTCTCCCAGACTGAATTGTAAAGATTCAAATAAATATTGCAGTTCTACTTCATGCAAAAACTCTGTATTCTCACTGTTGAAAGTCTGTTCGAGATTCTGAAATGACAGTACTGGTTTTAACAACAAGTTCGTCTAAAATAGCCAGTCGAGATCGATTACCTTTCCCTGTAAGATTTTCCTTTCTTCTGAACATTATTTCTTAGCATTGATGGTCTCGAACTCATCAGTTCTCTTAGTATTTAACATTTCTGCGAGAATCTCTGATGTTTTGAAGTTTGGGGTTTCAGAGGTTCGAAAATTAGGGTTTGACGAGCAGTGGTGCGGTTTCGTGGGTTTGAAAGGTTTTGGTAGAAATGAAACAGTTTAGAAGTTGAAAGGTCTTAACAGCCTTGATTCACATGTTTTTATTAATCATTAAATAGATTTAAAATATAAATAAAATCGATTATGCGGGGAAAAGAAGAAAAAAAAAACTTATTTTGTTTGAAAAACAAATAACTAAATTAATTTAAACACTATTAAAATAGAGAAACAACATAGTAAAATAAAACTTTATTTAAAATTAAATAAACATAACTCCCCCTTAATAAAATCAAACCTTGTAGTGGGAATTGGTTTTGTAAAAATATCAGCTAATTGAATTTCAATACTTACAAATTCCAAAGATATATCTTTTTTAAGAACATAATCTCTTAGAAAATGATGTATGATATCAATATTCTTAGTCCAAGAATGATTAATAGGATTTTTTGAAATATTTATAGCACTAGTATTATCACATAAAATAGGCGTATTATTAAAATTTAGTCCAAAGTCCATAAGAGTGTTTTTAATCCACAACACTTGTGCAAAGAAACTTCCAGTAGAAACATATTCTGCCTCAGCTGTTGACAGGGAAACTGAATGTTTTTTCTTACTTGACCATGAAACTAAGGTTTTCCCTAAAAAGTGACAAGTTCCTAAAGTGATTTTTCTATCTAATCTACAACTCCTAAATTCTTCATTTGAATATGAAATTAAATTAAAATTAGAAGTTTTGGGATAAATAAAAGATTGAAAAACAGTTCCTTTTAAGTACCTAAAAATTCTTTTAACAACAGTTAAATGAGATTCTTTAGGATTTGATTGAAATCTTGCACAAAGAAATACTGAATACATTATATCTGGCCTACTAGCAGTAAGATATAATAAACTACCAATCATACCCCTATGTAACTTGTTGTCAACTGATTTTCTAGTTTCATCAAAATCATTTTTTATATTAGTACACATAAGAGTTATATATGTCTTGCTATTTTCAAGTCCAAATTTCTTTAATAAATCAATAATGTATTTTCTTTGATTCAAAACATTTCCAAAATATTTTTGATAAATTTTAAGACCTAAAAATAAATTTAATTCTCCCATCATGCTCATTTCAAATTCTTTTTTCATTAACTTCTAAAACTCATGACAAAGATATTTATTAGTTGATCCAAAAATTACATCATCAGCATAAATTTGAACCAATAAAATATTAGAATTTATAGTTTTCTTAAAAAGTGTTGGATCTACCATTCCAACAGTAAAATAATTTTTCAATAGAAAATAGCTTAATCTTTCATACCAAGCTCTAGGTGCTTGTTTAAGGCCATAAAGAGCTTTAGTAATGTTAAAAAAAGAATCTGGTTTTTGAGAATTTTCAAAACCTGGAGTTTTCTCAACATAGACTTCCTCCATTAAATAACCATTTAAAAAGGCAAACTTAACATCGATCTGAAATAATTTAAAGTTCATATGAGATGCATAGACTAAGAGGATTCTAAGGGCTTCTAATATAGCTACAGGTGAAAAAGTCTCATCATAATCTATACCTTCTTTTTGATTATATCCTTTAGCTACAAGACTATCTTTATTTATAGTTATTATCCCTTGATCATCTTGCTTATTTATAAAGACCCATTTGGTTCCTATCAATGGATAATTTTGTGGTCCTTCAATTAAGTCCCATACTTCATTTCTTTTGAACTGGTTTAATTCTTCTGGCATAGTTATCATCTAGATTTCATCATCTAAAGCTTCTTCTATAGACTTGGGTTCTAATTGGGATAGAAAGGCAGAGAATTATACAAGATTCCCTATATTTCTTCTAGTTTTTATTCATGTGTCTAAGTCACCTATGATAGTTTCTAAAGGGTGATTCTTTAGAGTTCTATTTTGTCTAGGTAACACACTCATAGGTTCTTCTGTATCATGTTCTTCTAAACTGGACTGAATTTCTTTTATATCTTTTTCAAAATCATTTTTCATGTTTTCAAATCTCATGTTATCATTAGAGTCAGATTCATTCATTTGATCTTTCCTTTTCTCAAAGGTATTAGATTCATCAAATTTCACATGAACTGATTCTTCAACAATCCTTGACTTCTTATTATAGACTCTATAAGCTTTGGAAGTAGCTGAATATCCTAATAAAATGCCTTCTTCATATTTTTGATCGAACTCACCACAATTTTCCTTGGTGTTCAAGATGTAATGTTTTCATCCAAAAACTTTAAAGTAATTTACTTTAGGTTTTCTGTTATTCCAAAGTTCATAGGGTGTCTTTTTCAAAATAGGACTAATTAAAACATTATTCATTATATAGCAGGCTATTCTTATAGCTTCTGTCCAAAAAAAGGTAGGAAGATTGTATTCATTTAGCATAGTCCTAGCCATTTTCTGAATAGTCTAATTTCTTCTAACAAAAATTCCATTTTGTTGAGGTGTTCTTGGTGCAGAGAAGGTGTGTTTAATACCCATATTTGAGAAGAAGGAATTGAATTCT
Organism: Viscum album; assembly: GCA_963277665.1. Taxonomy (NCBI): domain Eukaryota; kingdom Viridiplantae; phylum Streptophyta; class Magnoliopsida; order Santalales; family Viscaceae; genus Viscum; species Viscum album. The sequence continues at coordinate 315,276,341 of OY728151.1, forward strand.
TGATTCTCAAATTCTCCACCATGATCACTTCTTAATGAAATTATTTTAAAACCTTTTTTATTTTGAACTGTTTTAAAAAAACTTTCAAATAATTTAAAAGCATCATTTTATAATTTTAAAAAGAAAATACATGTAAATCTAGAAAAGTCATCAACTAAAACATATACATAAAATTTTCCATCCAAACATGCTACTCTTGAAAGTCTAAAAAAATCCATATGGATAAGCTCTAGATGTTTATATGTATCAATTATGTTAACAGATTTGAAGGATGATTTGTGTTGCTTTCCAAGTTGACATGCATCACAAAATCGGTCACTTTCAAATCTGAGTCTAGGAAGATCAGAAACAAATTGTTTCTTAGATAATTTATTTAAAACATATACATTACAATGTACAAGTCTCCTATAAAAGATCCAAGATTCATTTACTTTATCAGTTAAGCAGTTTACTTGTTGTTTACACAAGGAATTTAAATCCAGGGTATACACATTGTCAGTTCTAGGTGCTTTAAATTTAAGCAGTTTATTTTTGAAAACAGAAAAGAAATTGTTAGAAAAATAAACAGCATAACCATCATCACATAGTTGAGAAATACTTATCATATTGTGTTCAAATCATTGTACATAAAGTACATTATTGATTGAGATAGCTTCTGGGACTCTAACTATTCCAATACCAATGATTTTCCCTTTGGAATTGTCACCAAAAGTGACAAGTCCACCATCTTATTGAGTGAGTGTAGAGAAATTCGATGAGTTTCCACTCATATAAATTGAGCAGCCATTGTCCATATACCATATTTCCCTTTTTCTTTTGTGACCTTCTCCCTATAGAGGAATTTACAGAATTTTCTTTGGTACCCATATTCTGTTGGGTCCAGGGGTGTTAGCCAGCAGAGATCTGGGAATCCAGACTTGCTTTATTTTTCTAATTTCACAAGATTCAAATAAATCATTTGATACAAAAGCCTTATTAATACCACTTATTTGGGGTTTTATTAAGAAACAATTTTTAGAAATATGTCCCATTATTCCATAGTAATTACAATCTAGTCTTTTGGCACTTGGAATAAAATAATTCTTGTACAACTTAGGTTTTTCACCTATATTTACAATTCTAAATCTTTCATTTATAATGAAATTTTTCCCAAGAATTTAATTTAAAATATTTTCTCCTTTAGTAAAAACAATAGCTTAATTTTTATAAGTTTCCACTTCAGTTTACAGTGATTTTATCCTTGATTCATAATCTGTATTGTTAGTGTTAATTAAGTCAAACTTTTTAGTTAACTCCTTATATTGTTTCAGCATTGTATCTCCTTCATCAAAAATAGACTTATGAATATTATTTAAATACTTATTCTTATTAAATAGAGAATCATATTTTTCTTCAAGAATATTTCATTAGGCTGCATGTTTTTCATTAGAGTAACTAGATTCAGAACTAGAGTCAAAATAGTAGTAAGATTGTCCCTCGTCTGTTTCTGCCATAAAACAGATGTTGGCTTTCAGATTTACTTCTTCCTTCTCTGATTCTAATTCAGAAGTGTTACTAGAGTCTTTAGATACACTCCATGTAGATTTCATGGCTTTCTTTTCCTTTTTCTCATAATCATTTCTTTTGAATAATTTCTTTTTCTTTTCTTCTTTTAGCTGAGGACAGTCAGGTCTGACATGCCCCATTTTCTGGCTTTCATAACATCTGACTTCATTGTCATCCATTTTGAAGGATTTTCTGAAGCCCTTCTTCTTTCTATATAATTTAGTGAATCTTATGGCTAACTGAGCCAGTTCAACATCATAATTTGATAAATCAGAACTTTCTGATTTCTCTTTTACACATTTCTCCATCTTTCTGTTTTTTCTCTATGATGACACTTTCAAGGAAGTGTCATCTCTTTTGATAAGAACTTTATGTTCATTTGCTTCATATTCCATCTCAGATTCATACATTATTTGTGTTCCAATATGTTCTCTCATGGTTAAGTCTTTAGCAGGTGTCGACTATCTGATTGCAGCAGAGATTCCATTCCATTTTGTAGGTAGTACCCTCATTACTTTTAAAGCTATATCATCTTGTTTAATGGGATCTCCCAAAGTGGTTATGTTATTGACAATCTCTGTCAATCTTTCATTCATTTGATTAATACTTTCACCTTCAACCATTCTGAAAGTATCAAATTTAATCTTAGCAGTTGCATATCTCATTTCCCTGATATTGTTAGTTACTTCATAAGCAATAGTAATAGTTTGCCACATTTCATATATTATCGGGCATTGAGATACTCTGTTAAATTCATCAGGTCCTAGACCACATATAATTGCATTTATTGCCTTTGAGTTTATATCATATTCTGCTTCAATAGATGCACTCCATGTTTCATGTTTTTTTGGTATTTCATATGGAGTTAGAATCTTATAATATACTATGTATCTAAGGTTTTTCAGATAAATAATCATACACAACTTCCATCATCCATAGTTTTCTCCATTGAAGTACAGTGCTCTGACTATAGACATTCCCTCTCTTTTATCAGTCATATTGGTCTGTATATAATCAATTTCAGCTTGTTAAGGCTTTATCAGAAAGATCAACCTTTGATACCAATTATTGGATCAGATTATACCAAATATACAAAAGAGGGGGGTGAATTGTGTCTTTTCAGAAATCATTGCGAGATTGTGTTCTACCCTTTTACTTTAATCAGATTAATTAATGTAGCAAAAATATGAAGTACAGAGACACATGATGTATAGTGGTTCGGGGAATAGAAATCCCCTAGTCCACTCAACCAACGCTCTACTCCACAAGCTTGGGGATTTTCACTATTTGGTCCTTAGTTCCACAGACCGTTTCACAACTGAGTACACGCAGTTGACACCTTTACAATATAAGTCAAAACAAATCCTTCTAGTTCACTTACAGAACCTACATAGCTTAGTACAAGAAGTCAGTCACTCAAGAATAGAAAATAAATATTTTTTATTCTGAAAATACTTTCCAGATGTTCTTTAAAATTGCAACAGAATGCAATTGACAGTAGATATATCGTCACCTTCAGAAATAATGATCTTCTCAAAAGATTCGTTCTGAGTCGATTCCATTGCAGTAGATATAGAAATATAATTCACATCTTCAGTAGTAGCAGATTCACAAATGGTCGTCGATGTAGAATAAATGAATCTTCTATTGTGATTTTTCTTCTTCAGCAAAAAGAACTTTTGGTGTTCTCTTGAATCAGAAGATCTGTATGATTTGATAGTCTCTATTTTTCTTCCTCTATTTATAATTATCAATAGATCACATAAAAATCTCATGTTGCTATCCAGAAAAAACGCATATATAATAACAATGATAAGCACTTCTTCTACAAATTTTATATCCACAAAAGTCGCCTTTCGACTCGCGATATTCAAATATTAGAATTTACATGTCATGAACCAAATCTATCGCCACCAAAAATAGCACCAAACACGGCCCGTGACAAGGCCCGAAGGGTGTTCTCGATCCCAATGGGCTGGCACAAGTGCCCGGGTATCATAAAATGAAAATTGAGAACGATTTACCCGAGTTTGTAAACATAAAACAACAAAAGAATCCAATGAAACAAATCTGGATTTTTCAAAGCAAACAATGTTTTACAGAAAATCAGAACTGAATTACATATTCTAAAACAACTCAACAAGACTATAACAAAGGAACAAAAAAAATGAACATCCCAAGAACCTCAACATGGCAAGAGGCATTTCCCTCAATCCATCTCCACAACACCACATCATGAATGACCGGTGAAAATCCGAACTGTTGGTAAAAATGTTATACCCAAACCTCCGACAACAAAAATAACCAAGTCTACTTACACCCAAGGGTTTAAGTAGGGTGTGATCCAATGCCCAGTAGGATACCACCACTAAGAGATTCCCTGTGATAAACATTCAAAGATGAAAAGCATGCAAGTTTTCAAAAACATGTAATTTCTAGTTACAATTTCTAAAAGATGCAACTTAAAAAAACAGTTTTCAAGTGGGATAATTTAAAGAATCAACACTTTTAAAATAAATTTAAAAGCTACTGAATTTTCCAGCCAAATATACCATATTCCGACGGTAAGTATAAAGGATCTAATGAGCAAAAGCAATAGGAAATAACCCCTAGGCACTAGCTAGCTGTGGGTCCCAGGTACCTCGTATCTCGGTGAGAGTAACCACAAACATTATCTGTTCTCATGCACGAGCCACATGTAGGGAACATACCCATAACCTAGTGTTCCCCAATCATCATCATCATAGTTTAGTTAGAGTTGTAAGCGTCAATCCTGCTAAGTGAAACTGAGGCCAAACCCCACGGATTCACTAGCATACTGGTACACGTCCACCCACCTAGATACCCGGGTTTTCCATTTGTCCTCAAACAAGTTCAACAAGCCAAGAAATATACTTTTCACATGAAAATATCACTTCCACATCACACATTATCCAAACATCCCCATTCACATCACACAAGTCACAAATTTAACTTTTCATTCAAATTCATTTTGAAATCAAACTCACACCAAAATAGCCCACAACACTTTTTTTCATAACATCCAAAATCCAACACATCCTTTAACAATTTTATGAAGTCCCTAAAAATATGATAAACATCACATAACAGAACTATTCACATTTAAAATGGTTAATTTTAAAGTATAAACAATCCAAAACAGTTTTCCAATATGGTTTCACCTCTTACATAAATCATTAAACCACTCAAAACTTTCATAAAACAATTCTAAATAGTGAACCAAAGCTTTTCAAATAAAACCCATTTCAAAACCATATTTCAAGGCCAAAATCACACCAATACAAATTCAAAACAGAATTGGAATCCCCAAAAACATTTATTAAACAACTCTCATGTGTTATACAAACACCTCAACCAATAGTACAAAAGATCCACATGAAACACACACGTTTTTCAAATCACTTTCAAGAAGTACAATAAAATTTTACACCTTAAACCCTTAAAAAAATATCTTTAAGACCTAGTGGCACACCAATACCCCACCAAATCAGAATTTTCATCCCTAACAAGATTTATTAAACAAAATTCATATGTTATAAAATAATACCCAAAGGGTTACAAATGAAAACACCAAATTTTAAGCTAGAAAGAAACTATAAAAGCAAATGCTTTACTAAATCCAACATAAACAGTTCACGCACCACACACAGCATATTAGGAACATTAATAATAAGTAATTCAAGCAAACTAACTCATCTAGAAATGTTTATACATGGAATCACCTACCTTTTATGACGAAACCCTCAAAACATGGTGTGAAACATCAACCGCACCAACCCGGCACCACAAGGAATATAAATCCAGACCCAGACCAAAATATTTGACCAAAAGGACACAAAATCAAACCATAGTTTCGAAACTCAACTTTTGGACATGAGGAACTTCATGAAATGGTGAAAGAAACCCTAAGGGGAAGAAATCAAGGAAAGAAACACTTACTTGAAACATCTTGAATCAAACGAACCAAATACACCACAATTTGAATCCCCAAGCAACCACACATGATATGGAGGCTCTAATGGTGATTATGAGGTAATGTGGGGACTGAAATTGGGGCAAAAGAGCATAAATTGAAAGAGTTATGAAAGAAATTATTTACCTCTTCAAATCTGGACGATTTGAGAAATCCAGAGAAGTTTCGCCCAACTTCGGGACACAAATGATCTCCAAAGCGGCGAAATAGATATTGGGGGTGATCCATAGATTTTAGGCTTAGAGTGAGAGGTGGAATCACCTAAAACCAGTAAAAAACGAATGAGATATTGAAATTTTAAAAAAATAATTTAACGCAGGAAATGGGCTTACGGGCAGGCCCATTACCTTAATTAAAACCCCAAATCCATCATGATTTGGGATTTCTATATGGTTAAAAGGGATATGGTGATTTTAATATATTAGGGTATTCCAATTGGGAAGTGTAATGAGTATAAAATAGTAAAAATTGAAGGAGTTATAGAAGAATCAAAATTTGTTTTTAAATCTGGATTTGGGCTCACGGTTTGGCCCAAATTTTCAAAACCCACCATTTTCACCAAAATGAGTGGTAAACCCCCAAAACAAATCAGGAATGGAAATTAAATGAATAATGAATTTAAAAAAAAGTCATGGTTGTGAAAATTCTCCCCACCATAAAACTTTCCGCCCTCGGAAAGCCACAACATGGACAAAGAAAAAAAACAAACTCAATTGAAATGCAAAAATGGACTCTTTTGCTAAGCTTCACCCCGAAAGGCCAAAACACCTCCAGTGATCAATTAAGGAAGGAATACTTCACAACCAAAACATACACCTCATTACTGAAATTATCAATAACATTCATGATTTATCCTAAAATAAAACTCCTCAAAACTATCTGAACAAGGCTCAAGCAATTTACCCAAACAAACAAGAACATTGAACAAGGTTACACTTACCTTGATATAACTAAACCACTGAGAACTCTCCAATCCCAACATTTACCCAAGGAAGATTTATGTGGTTATATATCTCCGAAAGAGAATACCTACATTCAATCCAAGACCAAGTACAAAAGTGAGTTACTGGTACAAGGATACACAAATGGGCTCCCCAACCATAAGAGACAACTTAAATTTTTTTTCCGAGAAAGAATCAAGACACTAACAGGGGAGCCCCGAACAAACTCCCCAGTACAAGGGGTAGAATACCATTAGGAATTTTCAAAGTAATATACATGAGACTCATAGTTGGTCTCCCCACCATAAGAACCATCCATCTTAACTGACCAATATGGGTCGGCATAGAAAAACCCCAAAACTTAAAGAGTTGGGATGACAACACGGTTAGCCCGCACAGTTTGGGAAACTGTGCGCTAACCATGTGGATCCTTATACCTACATGGTTTTCTAGGTAATAAATTACTAATAAATGTTCACTCAACATGTCTAGAAATATCTAAAACCTTTCCCCCTAACCCAAAGGAAACCAAAGGGGAAAAGAAAGTCATTGGGAGATAACACGGGGATGAGGCCCGCCACCTCTTTCCATCGAACGTGAACAAATGAAGCAAAATGACAAAAAAATGTTTAAACTATTCCCATCTCTCATAATAAGAATAGTTCTTTGTACAAGGTTAAAAACAACACTGGGATTTCCTCTGACTACGTGCCAGCTTCTCTTCGAGACCTATGGCTAGAGCTGGAATGATTGAAGCATCTTCGGCCTCGCAGTTAGGCTTTGGAAACCCCCAAATAGAATTTCTTCTTCCGATGCTACAAAAAACTACATACAATCCTAGATGGGTTCACCAAGACATAACACACCCCAGAACTCACTTTCCCCTTACTTGGGATTTCACTGAAATAAGGGTTTAGAGGATGCACTCACATCACACCTTGTTTCTTCAGGTGAGAAACAACAGAAACAAAGGACACATATAAACACCTTCCTCTAAAAGAGAGGATGTCAAGATCTCCTGAAAGGAGAAACACTGCTAAAAAAATAGAATCACAAAATATTTTACAATTTCACCTTTACAATCAAATGAGCACGCAACATCACAACGCGTTAACGAACATGACCAAAGCGACTGATAGAAATAATACAAGGAGGGGGCCTTATGCAACATCCCCAAACATGACAGCATTCCATAAAGTGTCCATAACAGCCTCTCGTGGCCAGATTTCCCACACAGGTAGTTTAACATAAACCCCTTCTTCGAAGAGACTATGAAGGACTCAGAGACCCTCTTAGACACTATCCATATTGACAACCCTAGAAAACTTCCACCTTCGAAGCATCGGGTAGCTTAAGAAACTAAGGTCTCTTTAAACCATCCACGAGCACTCTTCCGCAACAAGAGGATCCGAAAAAAAACCAAGAATGTAAATGGTGTAGACTCATTCTACAAAGCTCAAGAAAATATTCCTTACATTGATCAACTGGAGGATTTTCCAACGGCGAAACAATCCGGGTTGCACTTCAGGTGTGCCCTAACCCTTAATGGGGGCGTACCCTATCCAACGGGAGAACCCAAGGACCCAACCAATATATTCCATTGGTAAAAACATGCCACAAAACAGATCCAAACACATTAATGGAACCACCATAAAGGTGTCTGGAAACATATCTCATAGGAGACTACTAACATGTCCTTCTTCCCAGCTTACCGACCAAACACAAACCCAAAATACAGTTCGAACAGGAGGGGTTCTTGGACTCAAAACATCCCACAACATCAACATTTTCCAAAAACACACAATATACACCATCCCAAACAATTCATCAAGAAATCATGATTTTATTTAAAACCAATTCTTTGAAAACAAATTGTTTAGCAGTAATCGTATCCACCAATGGTACCCCATGGGCCTCACACATGCATGTTTTTGTGCCACACCGGGCACCCTCCACATATACGTCTCGGCACTCATCCAGTCATGCCATCAACCATCCATCATCCCATATAACCCCATGCATGTGGTCACTCATGGAAATACCAAAGGTTAAAACAAAGATTCTTTCCACTTTTCAAAACCAAAACGGTCAACCAATACTTCCTTTTTCTCAAAACCACTAACCAAAAAATCAATCATTCAAATAAATAATCACTTTCAATTCATATACATCAATTTCAAAACATCTCATCCCATTAAAACACCCTTTGATTGTTTACAAAACTATATTGGAAACACTTTTGAAAACCAACTTCAATATGGTTACGACTTTCAAAAGAGGTGTAAGCATACTATTTTCCATTTCAAAACAATTCTGAAAATTCAGTTCCACCATTTCATAAATCAAAACATTCCATATTTATTTGAAAATCATTTCACAAAAACTTTACACTTCTTAAAACCAAGTCATTTTAAAACCAAAGTTCCAAGATTTCAAAACTAAAGAACACAAGACAATGCGAGAGGAAACTAGTTTCAGTGGATGACTTGGACATATGGTTGGCGGCCATATTCCAATCACTTCACTGTCACAGAGAGTGTTCTAGGGAATATCACCAGCTCCACATGGCTTGCCAGGCCCTGCGAACTTACTGAGACCATTAACCCAACTCTCTTTTCATTTCCCCTAATCATTGTTAAACCAAGAAAACCAAAGGACTCTGAAAGGTCCCAACTTCCCCTGGAAACATGAATCCAGCCATGAGGTGTGGTGATTAGGCACACTACCCATAACTAGAATACCAAGTCCCTAGAATTTGATCTCCATATTATCCTGACTCTTCCCTAAATAACATGACCCAAAGAGAGCGAACATGCTCTGATACCATTTTGTCACGAACCGAATCGATCGCCACCAAAAATAGCACCAAACACAGCCCGTGACAAGGCCCGAAGGGCGTTCCTGATCCCCACGGGCTGGCACAAGTGCCCGGGTATCATAAAATGAAAATTGGGAACGATTTACCCGAGTTTGTAAACATAAAACAACAAAAGAATCCAATGAAACAAATCTAGCTTTTTCAAAGAAAACAATGTTTTACAGAAAATCAGAACTGAATTACATATTCTAAAACAACTCAACAAGACTATAACAAAGGAACAAAAAAATGAACATCCCAAGAACCTCAACATGGCAAGAGGCATTTCCCTCAATCCATCTCCACAGCACCACATCATGAATGACCGGTGAAAATCCGAACTATTGGGACAAATGTTATACCCAAACCTGCGACAACAAAAATAACCAAGTCTACTTACACCCAAGGGTGTAAGTAGGGTGTGAGCCAATGCCCAGTAGGATACCACCACTAAGAGATTCCCTGTGATAAACATTCAAAGACGAAAAGCATGCAAGTTTTCAAAAACATGTAATTTCTAGTTACAATTTCTAAAAGATGCAACTTTAAAAAAGAGTTTTCAAGTGGGATAATTTAAAGAATCAACACTTTTAAAATAGATTTGAATCAGTCAAATCCGTTCTTTAAAATAAGATTTAAATTTGGCTTGAAATCAGCCTAATAATCAGCTTGCTGACCGTTGCATAAAAATATTGATTTTAAATTCTCTGACACCAAACGTAAGGTTGAGTTATATAGTAAGCATCCTTTGAACGTAACATAGATTATAAACGTAAGGTTGATATCAATTTCATCAAACATAAGGTTGATCATAAACATAGGGTTAGTCATCCATAATTTTCTCTTCAACTTTCAAACATATGATAAAAGATCCATACTTTTAATAGATCCATGATTTTCCAAGAACGTATGGTTGTTTACAAAATTAAGGTTGGTGAACCCTACTTTTGAGAAACAAACGTAACGTTTAACACTTTCGTATGGTTCTCCTTCCATACTTTTCTAATATCCTAGACAAAGGGTTCATTCCTAACGTAGTGTTGTTTTTCATACTTTTCTGATAACGTACGGTTGATTAAACATACTTTTCTCTTATCTCATAAATTATACACTTCTTTTCATCCTTATGCTAAGTTTCTCCATGTAGGGTATAAACAGTGTTTCCAGAACACACTAAAGCAGATCCCGAACATGTAGAGCATGAACAGTGTTTGCAGAATGTGCTAAATGTGAATACCTTAGAAATTAAATCTTGTTGTTCAAGAATATAAATATTTTGTCCAGAAATAAAATAAAATATAATGAATAATAAATTCCTACAAAATACTTAACAAATAAAATCATTAGAAAATAATTAATGGTATTTGTGAGCATCAAAATTGTCATAAAGAGATAGAGTATTGTTCTCAACAAAACTCACCCATTAAATAAAAACATTATGTATTGATGAGAACAACACTTGATCAATAGACACAATTTCTAGTGGATTGACGACATTCCTTTTGCTTGATTACTTTTATCCTTTCAACTCTCACTGACACAAGACATTATGAAAAATGTGATACTACATAGGCATATTCAATATCATGCATATGATATTGGATATGAATTCGTAGGATCATATTTTTTATAATGTTTTTAGGCGGTGACAGTTAGAAGAAGATGATTCATCGACGAAAAGTGGGCTCTTTTGTCTGACGACTCATTTACATGCATCTTTCTCACACAAAAATCACAATGAAAAATCTAGTCAGAGATACGCATATTCATTCTCGTGCATACGAGAATGAATATGCATACCTCTGGCCAGATTCTTCATTTGATTTCAGTGTGAGAATGATGCAAGTAAATGAGTCGTCAGACAAAAGAGTAGTTGTCAATCCACTGGAAATTGTGTCTCCCTTAATTAATGGTAATTATTAAGAAGTAGTAGTAATTATTTATCTTCTTTTTTCAGATATTGGTTTTATAATTTCAAATTATTCAAAAACAATGATGATTTTATATTTTGTAGAAAAATATGGAATAAGGAATTCGACATCAGTCATTATTAGATGATCGTGCTTGGATAAATCATCACAGAAATCCAAATGGTTATGGTTTAAATCTTGTATATATTGAGGGTGTGGAAGATTTCTTAGAATTTGCATCATCAAAACTAGAATATGTTTCAAAAGGCACAATTAAGTATCCTTGTAAAAAAGGTTCTCTGAGAACATTTGACATATTTGAAAAGGTTGGGGGACATCTCTTGATGTTCGGTTTTCAACCAGATTATGTTTTTTGGAATCAACATAGTGTACATAGTTCCAGAGAAGATAATAATAACTTGATTTTGGATCCATCACAGTTCCAAAATTTAGTGCATGATGTTGAAGGTCCATCTGTTCAACAAACTGAAACTCACGATGATATTGATTTAAATCCTAAGTTGTTACCATCCGAATTTTATGAGTTGTTGAGGTCTGCTGAGGATTAATTGTATCCTGGTTGAAAGATAATCCAATTAGAAGCAGTTGAAAAATTTATGGCTATTAAATCAGATAATTCAATGTCAAACAACTATTTTTATCAGATATTTTCTTTGGTTAAAACATTTTTACCTGAATGAAAAGTGTTTCCTACAAATTACTATGAAATAAAGAGCTTGGTTCGTAATCTAGGCCCTATTTATCAGAAGATTCATGCATGTGAAAATAATTGCATCTTATATTCTGGTGAAAATGAGTCGTTGGATATTTGTCCCACAAGTAGACAATCAAGGTAAAAAGAATCTCAACCAGGGAATTCTGGATCAATTCCTACAAAACAGTAGAGATATTTCCCCCTTACACCCAGGCTGTAACATTTATTTATGTCTCATAACACTGCGTTAATGATGTCATGGTATAAAACCAATATTTCAACCAGAAAAATCTTGACTCATCCATCTGATGCTGATTCATGGAAACATTTTGATCTTCTGCATCCGTATTTTGCTTTGGAATCCCGAAACGTGTGATTGGTTCTTTCTATTGATGGTTTCTATCTGTATGGTTCTTAAGGTAGTCAGTATTCATGTTGTCTTGTATTTATAACTCCGTACAATATACCTCCATGGATGTTGATGAAGGATCCCTATATCTTTTTGACCTTATTAATCCCAGGACATCCTAAAAAGAATATTGGTGTTTATTTGAAACCATTTATTTATGTGTTAAATGCATTATAGATTAATGGTGTTAGTACATATGATGTTGCTGTGAAAAAAAATCACATTAAAAGCTGCATTGATGTGGATGATTAGTGACTTTTCGGCATATGGCATGTTATATGGCTGGAGTACACATGGTCTGAAATCATGTCCTTACTGTATGAAAGAAAAAAACGCTTTTATACTCGTCAATGGAAAAAAACCTTACTATTTTGACTGTCATCGCAGATTTCTTCCAACCGATCATCCTTTTCAAAGGAAAAAATATCCTTTCAGAAAATGAATAATTGAAAGGGATGAACCTCCAAAAATGATCTCAGTTACAGAGTTAAAATCAGTTGTATTTTCATTATCTCCCATCACATTTGGGCCAATAGTAAACCAAAAAAATCATAGCTTTGGGAAAGAACATAATTGGATAAAACGAAGAATTTTTTGGGATCTACCATATTGGTCTGATTTGTTGGTCCGCCACATGTCGGATGTCATTCATATTGAGAAGAACTATTTTGATAATTTATTTCATACAGTTTTGGATACACCAGTTAAGACCAAAGATACTGTAAAAGCACGACTAGATCTTGCCCAAATTTGCAGGCGACCAGAACTTGAACTATTTGAAAATGTCAGATCACAGAGGTTAAGGAAGCCAAAAGTAGAATATAAACTGTCCAAAGATAGCCGCTTATTATTTTTTCAGTGGATTGCAGATTTGAGACTTCCAGATGGAAATGATTTCAATTTGGGTATATGTGTTAAGAACGGTCATATTACCAGATTATAAAGTCATGATTGTCATTTTATAATGGAAAGACTCGTGTTGATTGGATTCAGAGGTTTGTTGAATTCTATTTTTTGGGATTCGATAATAGACATATCATATTATTTTCGAGACATTTGTGTAGCAACAACAGATTACGATGCGCTAAGAAAACTGGAAGACGATGTTGCTGTAATTATATGTAAACTGGAAAAAATATTTCCACATGCTTTCTTTGACTCAATGGAACATTTCATATTACATTTTCCACATGAAGCTAAATGTGGAGGTCCAGCACAGTTTTGATGGATATACCCATTCGAGAGATGTATGTATAAATTGAATAAAAAAGTACATAACAAAGCATCAATTTAAGGCTTAATTGCTGAAGCCTTTTTGCAAGAGGAAATTGATTTTTTCTGCTCTCACTATTCTGAATCTGAATATCCCTCAGAACAAAACTTCATGGGGTGGAATGAGGAAAATGTTAATGATGAAATGGACAATAATTTACCATTTTTTAATCATTCAAATCTTGTCTTTGGTGGAGTTCAAGAACGATGGCTTTCAGATGATTAACATCATAGAGCTCATATATATGTTCTGCTCAACTGTGAAGAAATGATAGCATTTGTACTATGAGTGCTTATATCACTTATTCTATAATTTTTGTTACAATATGTAAACTTATTTTATTTGTAGGGTATATGATAATCATATCAAGAAATAACTTCCACAAATTATAGCAGCTACTCTTGAAGAACGCAGACAAAAAAATTTCTCAATGGTTTCAAAAACTGGTAACATAAATTATTAATGGTTTAATATCAATTCAGTTTACTATTTATTATATTTATAATGGTTTTACAAATTTTCAAGTGTCTCAACATGCTGATAAAATTGATAAGAGACTATGTATATTGAGTAGACCACCATAGAAAATGGTTAAATCTTATATTGCATATGTGGTGAATGGTTTTTTATTTCATACATGTGCATATGGGGAATCAAAAAAACAATGAACAATAGAGTTTTTTTTAGAGGATCGCATCATAGAGAAACTAAAGTTGACTTTTACATCATTCTAGATGAAATTATTGAGCTTTGTTATCTTGGAAAAAATTACATAACGATGTTTAAATGTCGGTGGTTGGATACTAAGAGAGGCTTGCATGTTCATCCGACTCATGGAATTGTCGATATTAAATATAAATGCCTTCTTGTAGTAAATGAAATTTTTTACTGGCTCAAAAGGCACATCAAATTTATTATGAAAAGTATTGTGCTACTTCAAGAGACCTGAGTGATTGGTGGAGCATAATAAAAATGAAATCTCGGGAAAATCATTTTACTCAAACTGAATGTGGTTCTGCTGATGTGGAAGGAATTGAAAATTTTCAAGAGACTACTCAAAATCCATCTTTTTCACAAAGAAACATGAATATCGATGATGACATCCCACAATTAGGGGTCGATGGTGACGAAGATGTTAATGATGTTAAAAATTATTTTGAAATGACAAGGGATGGTGAAAGTGAAGCTTATATGGATATTGATGATGTTGAGAGGAATATGAAGACATTAACATCATCAGATATGAAGATGATGATGAAGGTGAACATTGGCATAGTTAAATGCTAGTTATGATCATAACTAATATATATATATAATAGTTATTTTCAACTATCTACTAACAACAATAATTTTGTGTTTCAGATGGACTCTGATCTATTACGTGAGTTAGAGGAGGATGAGCTACCTTTGGATGAGGGGGATGTGGGATCATCTGACCCTCAGCCTACTAGTGTTTCAGGAGGTACGCAGAGGGGGCATGGTCTTGCACGACTAATGATTCCTGACCCTATCCTCGAGCGACGTCCATGTCTTGGCTTCGATCCACACACACGAAGGTATGGTAACCTGTATATTTTAGTTTGATTTCATTAATTTATTTATATATATACTAATTGTTTGATTATTTATTCTTTTTTCACAGTTTTCCACATGTAGCTATTGGACAGGGGAGTGCTATCTTGCATAATTATTTTTCTCAGCCATGGACCACATGGGAACAAATTCTCATTGATGTGCAGCTCGACATGTACAATCATCGGTTGGTACGTAAATAAATAATATTTATTTTTAAATTTATTTTGAAATTTATTTTATTAATAACTTGATATTATAAATTATTTGTAAGGTTTATGGCATCCTATCGATGATAGCATCCGTGATGATATCCATACAGCATGGGAGGTGGCTATGCATGAGCGTTTGTGTCAGTTTTTGCACAATTTGAGAAAGATAGTCATTAAGAAAGTAGGAGTGACAATATTTGTTGACTCGTGTAGAGCCCACCGACCAGAGTACATTTCATTTTAGGTTTGGGATGGATTATGTTCACACTGGTTGGGTGGTGGATTTCAGAGGAGGTCTTCATTGGGTCGGTAGAACCGGGGGAGACAGGAGGTGACGCATCGAGCTGGTAGTCGTACATTCAGTACGCATAGAGAGCATCTGGTAAGTGTTTTTTTAAATATTTTATATAACTTCAAATATAAAAAATTTATTTTATAATCATATAGGAATTCGAGAATCCCGATATTACAGAGTACAATGTTTATCGGAGGATGTATAATGATCCACACATTGGAGAGATTAGAGGTGATCGTCAGCGTCAGATTGTGGTTAGTCTTATTTTTTTCTGTTTGACAATTAACTGCATATAATAATTTCACAATTTTAATTTCAAATTGGAATTGAAGGAGTCATATGGGGTTGCGACTTCTCAGACACAGGCTGAGGGTCAGGACGAGGTGACTGATCAGACCATTGCCCACCATTTCGACAAGGCGGCATGGATGCAGGCGACTCAGTATGGCTTTGAGAAGGGTCGAGTAGTTGGTATCGACTCTCATGTGACTCATGGTACTTATTATGGTATTGTTGTGATGTCGGCGTCCAGCTCGAGAGGAGCTTGTGGATAGGCATCATCTTCTACCTCACAGTATGAGGAGTAGTTCCGAGCTCAGAATGGACTTATAGAGAGTTTGCATAAGCTTCAAGAAGAGATGCGTCAGCAGCAGCAGTAGCATGAGAAGGATATATGTCAATGGAAGCAGCAGCATCACGAGCAGATGGAGTACATGCATCTTCTGACCTATAGTTTAGGGATGAAGTTTCCTCCACCAGCTCCTTCAGCTCCTCCACATCCTCCATAACACGACCCCCCTAGTGATTTTTTTTATGTCAAAAACATTTGAGTTTAGCATTTGCTGTAATATTAACTAATTACAGTTTCTGTCTTTTATATCAGTGCGAATATTACATAATTAAATTTTTAATATTTTATGATTTTTTTTTGTGAATATTGAGAATTTTAATAATTTTTATCTTTTTATTATTTTAATAATATTAATATTATTGTTTCATTAATCATAATTTTATTAAATATATTTTTTTAGTATTATATTTGTTAATGTTTGTTTATTTTATTAATAATAATAATAATAATAATAATAATAATATTTTATGATTTTTTAAAAAAAATTGAATATTGAGAAGTTTAATATTTTTTTTATTATTTTAATAATATTAAAATTAATTTTTTAATAATCATAATAATATTTTATGATTTTTTTATATTTTTTTGTGAATATTGAGAATTTTAATTTTTTTTATTTTTTTATTATTTTAATAATATTAAAATTAATTTTTCAATAATCATAATTTTATTAATTTTTTTAAAAAATTTATTTATTATTTGCGATGGGATCTGTTACGACGGGTTCCCATTACCAATAGCCTAAATATATTTTTTTTAAAAAGGCATTTGCGATAGGATTACGGGCTCGTCGCAAATAGTCTAAATAAATATTTTCAAAAAAGTATTTGCGACGGGATTACGGGCCCTTCGCAAAAAAGTATTTACCAGGGGCCCATCGTAAAAAGGTTTATATATATAAAGTATATAATTGGAGACTTATTTGCGACAGTGAAGTTCCCCATCGCAAAAAAATATTATTTGCGACGGGCCCATCGCAAATAATATTTTTTGCGACGCTGTTTTCAGCAACGGGCTATTTGTGACGGGATCCTGTCGTAAATAACCCTTTTCAAATACCTAGAATTCTAGTAGTGTATGAGCCCATTCTAGATCAACCCTCTATAGAGTATACTATATGTCAATAATTCCACAAAACCTACTGATTTAACCTAATATATGTAGGATCAATGCCCATATTAGGGATGTTACATTGATTCCACAAACTCCAACTAGGAATGATAGAAGATTACACTCTAGTCTCTTAGAGGTACACCAAAACTCTATTTGAGACTTGGACTATAGAGGGGATTATCATTCAGTGATATGGATGTAATTCCACACTATGACCTCAAGGAAAAATAACCAAGGGAATGCACTCAACCAATACTTCTCTAATATTGGAAAATGAATAGCCTCAAGAACTCTTGATGGGAGTACACAGCATGCCCCAAGGGGTACACAACTTGTCCCTCAATCCCAAGTCTTCCCCATGTGTAAGAGTCTCACATTACATGTAGGCTCCACATACATAGTGTGTAGAAGAACTACATGGAATATAGAGACACACAGTATCCTTCCCATGTCGCTTGGTGATGCATATGTACCAAAGTCATGTTTATGCATCGGGATGTGTGCGTCAGGCCATGTCCATGTGGAGGTACATGGTGTGTGCATTCTTGTGTCATCTAGCCAAATTTTTGTGTACTTATTTAGTACATTACAAGCCAACTAGGTAGGGTCACACACCATGTGATAGGTTTCACACATCGTTTGATCATCATATCCTTCCTGAAACCCTAGTTGTTGTTGAAGTATCCCCGCATATTGTGTAAACCGTAATTACACGCCATGTGTTAAGGGATTTTCTAGATTACCAGATATGTGGTATCTCCCCTCTTCTGCCACTTTGTCCTTTGATTTCCAACCTCACCTCTCTAGAATGTTTGATATCTGAGGTCTTCCAATCCTTTACCTCACTAAAAAACAAGTTTCTTCACCGGATTCGCTCTCAAATCATCTCAAAACACCATTCTTTGTTTCGAACTAAATATTGTTGAAGAACGTGATTTTGGGAATCTTTAGTCATTTTATTCACTACCACAACCACCATCACACCTCCTTTATGTCATGGTGATCCTAGATCAACAATATCGGGTCATTACACCAAGAAACGGATGTCTAACAATTGACTGGTTGGGAATAGTCGAACCTTAGGCCAATGAAGAACACCCATGGTGAAATGTGGAATTGGGGGATAAAATCACCATTAATCAAGATGAACAAACCTAGATCAATGTTCTTGTCGATTTTGATTTATATTTTTATAATGGTAAACAAACTTATAAAAAAATTAAAACAAAGAACTTCTCCCGATAAAATCCCAACAACATAAATCCCATCACGCAATATGCACGATCCATGAATCAATCCATATGTTGATTGATTCACATTACCTACCTTGATTTTCATCGATCTATAATGAAGAATGAATCTGTGTTGCGTTTTTTGTTGAGATCCTCCAAAATCGATGTCTGCCGATTATCAATCCCTGATCTATCGTTGTTCGTCGGAAAGGATTCCCATAACTCTCTCCAACAATCCTCTAGACGTTCCAAGGTTATAAGTATACCCCTAAAATTATGTCATAAGGATACATTTAAATAAAAAATCAATTACCTGCATCAAAATAATGAATTAAAATTATTTTATTCATTTATATTATTCATTTTATGACTATGTCAACTTTTTCATAAACGACCAATTCTGAATAATGTTAGGTCACACCAAGGGTGTAACTTCCATTATGAACTCAATGATCCCCTCAGATTTCTGATTTGAACACCCATTTAGGAGTTATTCCACATTTTCATTAAAACTATGTGCATGTCATATTTAATATTTTAAAATGGTTTAAACAAGTATTCTATGCACACCAGGTCTTCGAATTGCATGCCTTCCTAGCATGTGGTCTTGAAAATAAACCATACAATATTTTAAAATAATACAGTGAAAATATATGATATTACATTCTCCCCAACTTAGGTCTTCAAATCTCCAAAATCAATAAAAAGGTATACTAAAAAAAGATGTTGGTATTGAGCACAAATTAGAGCCTCCCTCTCCCATATTCTATACTAGATTTCTCATCCTACCTCTAGACATGCACCAAAGAAATTGATCACCCATGAAGGATCCTCTCCTACTAATCCTCAATCTCTAATTGGTACTTAGAAAAATTCACTCTGTCATAAATGTCCATATCACCCTAGTCGATAATGTGAGATGTTTCATGCACATACATCTTCATCTATGACACACTAAAGAATTTGTGTACCTGATCTAATTGTAGAGGTAGTGCTAAGCAGTACGCCACCTCTCCAACTCTATGTAGTATCTAGAAAGGGTCAATGAACCTTGGAGATAGATTTCTGCCTCAGAAAAATCTTTGTAATCCTCATCAAGGTGAACCCCGAAGGAACACATAATCTCATTCATCAGACTCCAAAGGCCTTCATCTCCTATCATCATAAGACTTTTGAAGGCTCTGTGTAGTCTTTATCTTCTCCTGGATGATTTTCACCTTCTCTGTACTATCTCTCAACAACTTTGGGCCCATGAGTTCCAACTCTACTAGGCCATTCGATAAAAGGGGTGACCTAAAGGGTCACCCCTACAAAGCCTCAAATGGTGAAATACCAATGGTGTAATTTTATTTATTGTTTTACACAAACACTACCATTGGTAGGTGATCCTCACAACTATATCCAAAGTCTGATGTGAAATCTCATAGAATGTCCTTCAGAACCTATATGGTCTGCTCAGTATGGATGTCAGTTTATCGATGAAATGTAGTTCTCAAGTGTAATTGAGTCCCAAATGCCTCCTGTAATCCCTTCCACAACTAAGATATAAAGCGATAACCATGATAAAAAACAATCATCAATGGAACTCCATGGAGTAGAACTATATCTTGAACGTAAAGGCATCAAAATCTCTAATTAGACTATACTCTCAGACATATAGGAAGTGGGATGACTTGGGGATTTGGTCTTTTATCACCAAAATGGCATCGTTTTCCCTAGAAATATTTTTTAATCCCATCACAAATTCCATATGTATCCCATTCCACTTCCATTCTAGAAACTCAAGGGGTTTAGCTAAATCCACAAGATCCTAGTTCCCATCCTTCATTTGTTTAGGGACAAATACATTTTTTTATTATATTCCCAAGATAATCTTAAATGTTGAGTAGTAAAAGAACAACCACATACCACCATACAAACAAAACATCAAAAATCAAAATATTCAAAATACTAAATTCAAATTTAAAAACTGAACTCCATCATCACCATTACCAAACCATGTTCCATCTTAATCGCATGCCCACCATCTATCGCACATCCATCAGGTCCATCACTCTCTCATCATGCTAAATCATCATTCTAATAGTCATTTGTGAGACCCACCAGAGAGAACACTGTCACCACTGAGACTCAAATTATCATCATCATCGTCAAGTCAAAGACACCAAGCCATTGAGACAACGGACATTAGAATGGGCCAAAAACTTCCACAGGTAGCACACCTTGAGGTGCGAGTTGCCTCATTACAAAACCAAATAACACTGGTGGAATCCAAAATAACCATAGGAACCCTACAACACTTCCATGAATCGACCCTTAGTGACAGGGAGAAAGTGATCTGCATGAAACCAGTGAGTCCCCGAGGATCCATTGCCACAGTCATCAACTGTGCCACTAACAACCACCGAGACAATGACACTAAAAATGTCAAATAGAACAAATCACTGGATAGAGAGCATAAATCTCAACCCCTTAAAACAAAAAACCCTTCAAATAAGAACAAAAAATAGTGGGAAGGAAAAAATGGGGAAGAATCCCTGAAATAACATGGATAGGAAAACCTGAAGAAGGTTGGGAGTGAAAACTTGGAGGAGAACATCATGGATTCCAAACCACATGGACAAAAACCCCTAAGTATCTGTCACTCCAAATTTGAACTGGAGATGAGTGGCGGAGTGCTAGGTTAGTGAAAGGTTGAGGTGGTTGAGGAAGAATAACAAGGAAGAAAACTGAACGAATAGAGGATGAAACCCAAGAAAAAGCCAAATCCAAGAGAGAGGAAGGGAGACCGGGGGATGGAACCCTAGAGAATAGAGATGAAGATGAGTTGAAGATCCATGGACACCGATACATTAATCCCAACACCTAAAGAATCCAAATCTCTTGAACCTACCTATAGAGTAGTGGAAGACCTCGAGGTCAGAGAAAGGAGTCGTAGCTGGGGAAAAGGAATAGTTCCTTCATCGAAGTGTACCAACCACAAAATCAAGGAGATAGGGTGAAGATAAGAAGAAATAAAAGAGATGGGATTAAAGAGGAACCCTATAAAAGAAGCGGGAGATGATTTTATGTCAATCCAAAGCATGGAAAACCCTTAAAAATTCATTTTTTAGAATACTGGAAAATAGAAAGGGCAAAGAGGTAGGAGGAGGAGGAGGTAAGAATAATTATCACTAGAAAACTCTTGAAAACACTAGAGAAGGGAGACAAAAGGTAAGTAGAGTGGAGGTTTAGAGTAAAGTAATAGATTAGTGGGGGCCCATATTCTCAAGAACTATGGAATCTTACCCTTGTTTATAAGTAAGGAATCAAGATATAAACTCTGAAATTACTTTATTCATCCTTGGACACCAAAACTAATGTCAGAGGTACTAGTAAATCATTTTTAGACCTAGATGTACCACCAAGGGTTTGTATGAAACTACCTCAGAGCCTCCTACCACAAAATTACTGGTACCATCATGTATCCTATGAAAAGAATGATATGTTCCAAGAATTTAAAAAATCCATCAGCAGAAGACCCTATAGAAATCTGAGCATGTAGGGTCTCACAGTTGGTATCCCCAATCTTTACCTCCCTAACGGGTTTTAAGAGTGGAGGGGTGACAACCATCAAATGGAAGTAAGTTGTTCCATATTCATTCTAAAAGGATAATTCTAATGATGATAAATAATCTAACACCTCATTCATCAACTATGAACTATATCTCCTGGGGAGAGAATCGTCCACCACATTCCCCTTCCTAATAGTATAGACAATATCAAATTCATAGTCTTTCATGAACTCTATCCATCACCTTTTCCTAAATTTAAGATCCTTCTAAGAAAATATGTACTTGAGACTCTTTTAGAAAGAGTACATGACAAATCACTCTCCCATCAGGTAGTGTCACCACATCTTCAATGCAAAAACTACTATTGCTAACTCAACTTCTTGGTTCATTTGGTTCTAATCATGTGGCCTCAATTGGTATAAACCATAGGTAATAACTAGTTTCCTCTACATTAGAACACAACCAAGTCAAATCCCTGATGCATCATAGTATACTATGTACTTGACACCCTCTATTAGTAACCACAAGATGGGAGCACTCATCAACCACTACCTTATCTCTTGAAAGCACTGATGACACTTTTTTGTCCACACAAAAGGCTTACCTTTCCTAGTCAAGGAACTCAAGGGTGCTACCACTCTAGAGGAGTTAGTTACAAGATTTTGATATCACCCATACAATCCAAGGAAACTCTACACCTTGGTAAAACTCTTGGGTTGGTTCCCAAGAAATCACTTCCTCAACATTCATTGGATCTACAACAACTCCATCCTATGAGATGACGAGTCCCGGAAAATGGACCTCTCAAATCCAAAATTGACACTTCATGATCTTCCCAAAAATTTGGTTCTCCCAGAGTGTGTTGAGGAGCATCCTCAAGTGTCTCGTGTGCTCCTCCTCAGTCGCAAAGTACACTAGGATTTCATCAATGATGACTACCTTGAATTGGTCTAAGAAAATTTGAAAAATTTGGTTCATGAGTCCAATGAATAGTGATGGGGAATTATTCATTCCAAATGGTAGAACTAAGTACACATAGTGATCGTAACAACATATGAAGGTCGTCTTCGATGCATCCTCATCCCATACTCACAACTGGTGATAGCCTGATCTGATTTCAATCTTTGAGAACCATCACGCCCCTTTCAATTGATCAAAGTGGTCATTGATCCTCGATAGTGTATACTTGTTCCTCACGTTCACTTAGTTCAAGAACTAGTAATACACATATACCCTCAAGATCATGTCTTCCTTCTTGGAAAACAAATTTGGGTCTGTTGTGGGTGAAACAATGGGTCTAAAGCATCCCTTCCTCTGTAAGTCCACAAAATGAACCATTAACTCACAAAGATCTATTAAATCCATTAGATATGTAGTTGTAGATATTTGTGTTGTCCTGGGGTGTAGATCAATAAAGAAGTCTGTCTCTCGGTGGGGAGATGAACTTGGAATATCTTCTGGAAAGACGTCCTCATACTCCATCCCATCCATCCAATGGCCCAAAGGCCTTCATTTTTTATTGATTTTTGATAATCCACCTTTCAAGGGGTGAGTTAGAACCCTTACAAGGTTTGTAAGCATAAATATTATATGGATCATATACCTTAGAGGAATTCATTGCTCGTAGGATTCAAACATACCATACAACCTATACTAACTACATGGAACTGCTCCTCCCCAGCTTCTTCATCGTGAATCACCTCTCCACCTTTGCATGGCTATTTAGATGGGTTATCCCGTCCATGAAAAGGCTTTTCCTGATTGTAGGTGCCATACCCTATCATTCTTGCAATCTGTGTAGATTTTTCTATGGTGAAAGCACCTTGCTCATCCTCCTATAGAGCTTGTTCCTTGTAGGTTGTCTTGTTTGCATCTGCACTTAAGGTGTCCTGAAGGCCTTGAGGTGGCCTGAAGGCCTTACTGGCCCAAAGGCATGGGTGGCCCGAAGGCCTCAAAGGACTTGGGGACCAAATTGGTGGCCCAAAGGCCCAAATGGGGGAAAATTCTCGGCTGCTTCAGTTCCAAATAGTGCCTGCTACAGTACCTACTATAGCAACCCAGAAATTATGCCTCCACCCCCACTATAGGAAACTGAGGACTCATAATATCTACTACACTTAGGGTTAGGCTATCCAACTAAGGAGTAATCAGTTGCACCCTCCAATGCACAAGACCATCTTATGCTTCTTGGGTTCCCCTTTCTTTGATAAAGGAAAAATTGGTTCCATCACTATGGACACATCACACTCTTCGCCTAAAATATTAAATCTTAGAATGAACTATGGACTATCATCCCATACCGAGAATGACATCATAAGGCCTCAACACCACTACCAAGAGATCTCAAATGAAACTCTCACCTCCATGAGCCTGTTCACACTATCAGCACCAGTTCATGATCATTGAGTCACCCTCAGTAGGAGTCTCCAAGCATAGATGTCGAGTCAACATTTCAACTGAAATCTTAGAGTCTCAAACAAGATTCATGGGAAGAAAACAATTACTAGAATCTATATCTATTAATATTGTATCTAAGGTATAAAATACATAGATCATGCCTCATATCATCCCTAGAGATTCGGGGTTATAGGCCTCTATAGCCTGTATTTGCCCTCGTCCATATCCACCAACTCCCTGAGTCTAGTGTGGACTACCTGGGGGTGGTGTCGGTAATTGGAAAAACCTCATACCACCTCTTGCTGCCCTACCGGCCCCTCTACCATGTCTAAATCTCTATAGAACACCCTGATTCTACCTCTATCTCCATCTCAGTCATCCCTTGACCATCTCCTAGTCAGCTACACGATGGGTTGGGAAATATCATTCTATATGTCTCTGACCATCATAAGAGAAACACCGCCTATCCCTTAACTGATTTGACCGACCCTGAGATCCCTACACCCCTAACCCTGAGTCCTGATATTAACTCCAAAAGAATCTGACCAACTTGGATCTCTGTGACTACCATCAGCTATTTTTTGTTGAGGTATCATCTAACGAGTTCCCAATACTAGCTCAAACTATTGGTATTATCTTTTCTAAAAAAACATTATACCAATAAGGCTCACTCAAGTACACCAAGATAGATAGAAAGTCTATGTTGGACCCTTCATGATATAGTTTTTTTCATAATCACAAATAATTTCAGTATACATATTCAAATATTTCATGCCAATTTTAATATCTCTATGAAAATAAATTATTTCATACAGCAACATATACCTCAATAATTCAATTGCTTATAGTAATGAATAAATATGTTTATAAGTGCATTTTTACAAGTACATTTGATTAACACTTTGTCATGTAATGGTATATGTATGATAGACTTTTCCTAATATTTTTTGGATTCCCTGACAAACCGAAGTCGACACACTGAAACCGATGTTGACACATCGAAACCAAATTCGACACACCAAAACCGAAATCGACACACCGAAACCAAAGTTCGACAGAATAAAGAATGACAAATAGAAGTTTGACAAACTGAATCCAACACACTGAAATCGAAGTTCGACATACCGAAGAATTAAAGACTGAAGTTTGAAAAACCGAAGCCAACACACCAAAACCGAAGTTCGACAGATCGAAGAATGACAGACCGGAGTTTGACAAAAAAAATCCAACACACGAAAACCAAAGTTCAACAAATCGAAGAATGACATACCGAAGTCAACAAACTGAAGTATGACACACTGAAGTTCGATAGACCGAAGTTGACACACCGAAGTTGACACACCGAAGTATGACACACTGAAGTTCGACACACCGAAGATAATAGATTGATGTTATCAAACTGAAGAAAACAGACCGAAGATGACTCACTGATTGATATAAATAACTATTTCTATTTTATTAATTCAAATTAATTTCTAATAGTCATATTTAGACAAATTAATATTTCTGAAATTATTTAATGTTGTCTTTAGGACAATCTGTAGATAGTACAAGGTACGTGCACGTGCGAAGATCTTCATGCCTAGAGGATCATGGAATATAAAAGAACCTCATATTTCATGATAAATATATGACAGTATTAGTACATGCTAAGATACGTACTGTGCGAATACCAAAAGAGAATAACTCGTCGCTTGAGATTACAAGAAGACACTAACAAGCTACCTTCTCCAAAAAGGGCTTCAGTATACATCGATTCATTAACGAGATGAACCTTTTCACTCCTTGAATCTATATTACAGAAACTTTGATACACTGTTCTGAAGACATCTTACATAAGAAGACTCAAATACAATTTTCTCAACATTCATTGAATCTAGAGCATTACTTCAAAACACATAGAGAATTCTTAAATCTATTCTCTTCTTAACTCTGTTGTGTTTCATATTCACTATTTGAGTAGTGTGTGTATTTTTTTATATAACACGCACTATCTCCTAAGCATAACTGGAGGATATCAAACTATCCTCATACTCAATCACTTATTACATTTGTTTCCCACGAATAACTGTGTTCGAGGTCAAGTGTGACCTGGACAGTCGGGTGTGCTATTGTAAACCCCGATCTAGGGTGTGGATCAAAAAATTATTTATATAAACAGCTTGGTGGCAGGTGATAACCAAGTGGAGAGGAGTAAGTATCTTCTTGAGACTGAACCTCTTTTTTACTTTGTTGTGTCAATCTTCAATTACTCTGTTTTGTTTTATCTGCTACTTATATTTTGTTAAAGATAGAAAACTATTTTTACTTTAACTCTAGTAGTTAGTTTTAGTTAGTGTTTCTTTATGATTAATTCATTATACCTATTTCAAAAGTTGAATTAGTGATTAAATTTGATTCAACTGAGGACTAATCAACCTTAGATAAACTTGTTGAGCAACTAAACATTTATACCAATACTGCCTTAATTGACTGGGCCGTTTCGAATTGGGGGATTTTTATCATAAAGTTTTTAACAGAAATTTTAATTGGAACTTAATTCACCCCCCCCCCCCCTCTTGAGTATCCACTCTGACCAACATTTGGTATCAGAGGTTTCTTTATTTTCAAGTTTTTCAAATTATTTTCAACTGCAATTTTAGTTGTATCTTAAAGATCTTAAAATTTCTGTCATATCTAAATTTTCAATTCTTTAAATTCTAAGTAACTATGTAAACTAGAGTTGAGGGTGTTGCTACTAATAGGCCACCTTTATTTAATGGTAATAACTATTCTCAATTGAAATTAAAAATGAAAATGTATCTATAGAGTATGGGACCTGAAATCTAGGATACAATTAAAGAGCTACATATATTTCTTGCTACTGCTAGGGACACATGGTCTCAGTTGAATAAAGCTACATATAATAATAAATATAAAGCAATGAATGCCTTGTATTATTCTTTAGGTGATGATGAATTCAATAGATTATCTGCTTGTAAAACTACATATGAAATTTGGGATACTCTAGCTGTTTCTCATGAGGGAGAAACTAATGTTAAAGAAATGAGACTAAATACATACACTATTAAATATGATAATTTTAAAATGAAGCCTGATGAACCTATCTCTGAAATGTGTCTCAGGTTCAACAAAAAAGTGAACACTATGATCCTTCTTGGGAAACCATTGGATAGAAAGGACCAAATCATGAGACTTCTTGGATGCCTACCTAACAGATGGAGGGGAACTTTTGTTTCCATCCGAGAATCTTGTGACATAAGAAAGCTACCAATAAAGTAATTAATATGAAAGATTATGATGTATGAGGAAGAAATTAAGGTGAATCAAGAAGTATAAGAGGAACCAAGGAAGAAATCATAGCATTCAAGACTACTACCTCAAAGAGAAAAAACAAAGAAAAAATTCAATTTCCTGTAGAAACCTCCACTAGTGAAGAGTCAGATTTAGATAGTGACGAGGAGATGGATAATCTTGTAAGGTGATTCAAAAATTTCTAATGAAAAAAGAAATTCTTCAGGAATCCAAACTACAAGGGAAAGTGCGATAGAAAAGGACAATGTAAGAAAGACAAAAAATGGAATGACAACTCAAATGAAATAATCTACTATGAGTAAAAATAAAAAGTTCATGTGAAAGAAGACTATCCCAAGCTTAAATTTAAGAGGAAATATGAAGACAAGGGCAAAGGATATAAAAAGTCTATAAAATCTACCTAGAGTGCTTCAGAAGATAGCTCTAGTGGATCTGATGCTTCTGATAGTGAATAAAACAATCATGCCAACTTATGTTTCATGACAGAAACATCTGAGGTAACACTTAACTCTTCTATACATAATTCCTATTATTCTGGGAATAAGAGTGAGTCACATAATGATGAAGATATGACTAAGTATGAACTATTTGAAAATTGTGAAATTCTTTAGGATACCTTTAATGAGATCAAGGAAAAATATAAATCATTAAAGAGACAACATGATTTAAATTAAAATTATAAGTCTAGTCTAGATGTTGAAAAAGAAAAATCCTCCCAACTGTTAAAGGAAAACACTGGACTTAAGTTATCCAATGAGAAATTAAGAAGATATCTTGAGAAGTTTACTGTAGGTAGAGATACCTTGACTCGGTTTCTAGGAAAACAGATTGGCCCAAAATATACAACTGGTCTAGGATATCAACGAGGACAGAGAAGTATCATTAAAACTAAATTTATTCTAAAATCTGGACAATCCATATCTAGTTCAAGCTCTAAACCATTTCTTGAAAAACAATTCTCTAAAGGACCAAACAAAGTGTTTATGTCTCAAAATATATCTGCTGATTATAGGAAATCTGTGAAACAAGTATGGGTTCCCAAAGTCTTACTTACTAACCTCTCAGGACCCAAGAAAATCTGGGTACCAAAGTTACCCCATGTCTAATCTGTTTTATAGGTATGTTTCCTAAAGAGTTCCTATAAGACCTTGTGGTACTTGGACAGTGGATGTTCAAGACATATGACAAGAGAATACTCATGCTTCAGGAGCCTAATCAAAGTTGATGGTGGTCACGTAACTTTTGGTGATATTTCTAAAGGGAAAATAATCAGCTTAGGCCAGATTGATAACCCTAATACAGTATTGATTTCCAAATAAATTTTTGTTGATGGATTAAAGTAAGATTTACTCAGCATCTCTTAGTTCTGTGATGATGGTTTCAATGCCAAATTTGAAAATGATGCATGTAATGTTTTTAATTCCAAAAATGATTTAATATTTATTGCTCTCAGAAATGAGAATGTGTATGTTGTTGACTTAAATTCCTTAGCGAAGAAAAATGTTTCTTGATTAAATGCTTTTCATAAGGAATCATGGTTGTGGCAGAGAAGGTTAGGACACTACAATGTGCACTCACTTAGGAAACTGACTAGGAAAGGTCTAGTTAGTGACTTACCTAAACTGGAATTCCCATATAACAAAGTGTGCAATCCCTATCAAAAGGAAAAGCAACACAATGTTTCTTTCAAACCAGAGAAAGAAGTTTCTACTTCTCAACTGCTTGAGTTGGTTCACATGGATTTGTTTGGACCATCAACAGTTTCAAGTTTAAATGGGAATCACTATGTTTATGTTCTTTTATATGATTTTTCTAGGTACACTTGGGTATAATTTTTAGCTCACAAAAGTGAAGCTTATTATTATTTTATCAAATAATCTAAGTCTATGGAAAACCATAGTGGACTTAAAATTAAGACCTTGAGAAGTTATCATGGCCGTGAGTTTGAAAAATAGGAGTTTGAATCATATTACTCACACAATGGCTATAGTTACAATTTCTCTGGTCCTAGAACACCTCAGCAAAATGGAGTCAAGGAAAGAAGAAATAGGACCTTTCAAGAAATTTCTAGGACTATGCTCAGTGAGTATAATATACCTATTTATTTTTGGACTGAATCTATAAATACAGCTTGTTATACCATTAATAGAGTCTTGATTAGACTTGTTATTTGGAAGACCCCTTATGAACTTTGGAACAATAGGAAGCCTAAGGTTAACTACTTCAGAGTTTATGGTTGCAAAGTCTTTATCCTTAGCACTAAGGAAAATATTGACAATTTTTCCTCTAAGAGTGATGAAGGAATTTTCATAGCTTACTCAATCTTGAGTAAATCCTATAGATTATTCAATATGAAAACCAAATTTGTGGAAGAGTCAGATCATGTAAAATTTGATGAGACTGGTCCACATGAACCCAAAACCTCTCTTCAATATCTTTAGGAAGATATGTGAATTCTGAACCTTAATGATAATGATGATGAATCCCAGGTAAAAGTAACCAGTTCTGGGAATCTTCCAAAATTTGCACCTGTTGAGTCTGAACAAATAAACAATCATGAGGAGTCTAGTTCAACTCTTTCTAGAGGTATTAGAACTCTCAATAATAATCCTTTAGATGTTATAGTAGGTGATTTAAATTGAGGGACACAAACTAGAGCTTCTTTGAGAAACCAGGTTGAACATCAAGATTTTATTTCACAGCTTGAACCCAAAAATATTAATGATGCTATTAATGATGAATTTTGGGTGATGGCTATGCAGGAAGAATTAAATCAATTTGAAAGAAAAAAAGTATGAGAACTAGTTGAAAGACCTAAGGGCACTATGAAAATAGGAACTAAATAGGTTTTTAGAAACAAAGTTGATGAGTCTAGAAATATAGTTAGAAACAAAGATAGGTTAGTTGCACAAGGTTACAGTCAAGAGTAAGGAATATACTATGAGGAGACCTTTTCACCTATAGCTAGGTTAGAGGCCATTTGCATACTAATTTCTTATGAAGCTCATTTTAATTTCAAAATTTATCAAATGGATGTCAAAAGTGCTTTTCTAAATGGGTATATAGTTTAGGATGTATTTGTTGAAGAACCTCTGGGCTTTAAAAATCCCCATTTTTCAAACCATGTTTTTAAAATTTCAAAATCTTTATATGGTTTAAAGAAATCTCCAAGAGCTTGGTATGATAGACTTAGTTTCTTTCTTATTTCTAAAGGTTTTACTAAAGGAATAACAGATACAAATTTTTTTATTAAAAGGATTTTCGAATATGTTTTGATAGTACAAATTTATGTAGATGATATAATTTTTGGATCTTCTAAAAATTCTTTATGTACTGATTTTTCAAAAATAATACAAAATGAACTTGAAATGAGTTTGATGGGAGAACTTAAATTTTCCCTTGGATTTTATATTTTTCAAAATAAATATGGTATTATTTTAAATCAAATAAATATACTAAAGATCTTTTAAAATTTTTTGGTTTGGATGGTAGTAAAGGTATTGATACACCTATGATTACTACTTTAAGTTTGATGGTGATGAAGTTGGAGAACTAGTGGATCAAACCAACAACAGAGGTATGATAGGGAGTCTACTCTACCTTAGTTCTAGAAGACCTGATATTATGTTCAGTGTATGCATGTGTTCTCAATTTCAAGATAATCCCAAAGAATCTCATTTAAATGCTATTAAAAGGATTTTCAAATATCTCAAATATACTCCCAATTTAGGGCTATTTTATCCAAGAGGAAAACTATTTAATTTAATAAGTTATTCAGATGCTGACTTTGTTGGTTATAATCTAGATATAAAAAGCACCTCTAGGACAAGTCATGTGTTAGGCAAGTCACAAGTATCATGGTGCAGTAAAAAATAGAATTCTGTTTCATTATCTACTATCGAAGCAGAATACATTTGTGCTGGTAGTTGTTGTGAACAAATTTTTTGGATGAAACACACTTTAATAGACTATGGATATCAATTCAAACATTCCTCCATTAACTGTGACAACACAAGTGCTATTAACATTTCTAGAAATCCAATATATCATTCTAAAACAAAGCATATTGATGTAAGACATCACTTTTTTAGAGATCATTATCAAAAAGGTTATATAACTCTTGAGTTTATTGGGACTGAACATCATCTTGCTGATATATTTACTAAACCCTTAAATTCTGAGAGAATGAATTACATCAGACATGAATTAGGAATGATGAATTAGTAACTGATCTTTGTAAAACTGATCTTTGTAAAACCAATCTTTTTGAAACTAATCTTTATAAAACCGATATTTGTGAAATCGGTCTTTATAAAACCTATCTTTGTGAAACTGATCTTTGTGAAACTGATTTTTGTGAAACCGATCTTCTTATAATTGATTCTTTAACACCAATATATTTAAGGTATATTTTGTAAATTCCATATGCTTTAAGTGAAACGACATTGTTTTATCTTTTTCACCTTTCCGCATTTAAATTTTAAGTTTTATGATTTATAATCCATAAATGATATGTTAAGTCCAATCCATCCCGACCTTTCACGTTCTCCATGGTCGTAAAGCCTTCTATATTTAGTCTCTCTCTCTCTCTCGACTCTCGATATCTCAACATAGTTAGAATCTTCAACTTCACCATGGAAAGGACTAATAACACAATAGAAGAACCTTGAAAATCTCCTCCTGCTAAGCGTCATAAGGGTGAGACCAGTGGGACTGTGAACCCAAGCTTATAAAGTCGAGTTGTTACAGCTGAAAAGGAAGTGTCTGCTGAGTGGATTATTTCAAGAAAATATTTTCTGCTAAAGGTACTGGAATCTCAAGGGTGGATCAGTTGGTTTACTAACAATAAAATACCCTATTATCCCCAGTCGGTGCATGAGTTCAATCAGCATTTGAGTATAACACTGGACGAAGCTGAGGCAGAAAAGATGAAATTTGTGGTAAAAGGAAAGTAAGTAGCTTTTTCATCTAATGAATGGGTTGAATGATTAGAGGTTCCACATGAGGGTGTCTATGATGACTATCCTGATAATATTCCATATTCATCAAATTTGTTTTCATATGAAGATTCTCTGAAGGAGCTGACTAGAAATTAAGAATCCAGAAGAACTGTTGAAAATGAATTTGAAGGAGAAGTGAGATTGCTTTTTAAGTTCATACAACATCAAATCTACCCAAGGAAGGGAGATTTATCTACTGTGAAATATCAGGATGTCTTCTTGATATTTTTGTTGAAACATGAAATAAAGGTGAATCTGTGTAGATATCTTATGGTACATATTACTGATTTGATTAAGCCATCTAAGAAGGCAGCCTGCTTATACTATCTGAGAATGATTTCTGCCATGTTGAAAAAATTAGACTGTGTAGAATATGAAGATGAAATGACAACTGCATGTAGTGGTTTTTGTCTTCAGAGATACATTTGTAAAAGGATTAAAATCTTCTGGAACCCATGGAAGAGATGTAGGGTAGGTAGATGAAGAAAGGTTGTATGAGTATTTCAATCCAGTTGGCCATCCTTCTAGACTAAAGGACCAAGTTGATCCAGGTCTCAAACCAGGATAAGTTCAAGTCTATTTTGATGAGGAAGCTGAAGCTAAAGTGCCTAGGGATAAAGGATCTCATTTTGATGATAGGAGTGATCCTGATATTTCTAAAATTCCCAAGGATATGACTTATGGACCTTCTAGTCCACCTATGGAATTTCCCTCAAGATAAACTATCCTAGGTGAGGAAGAGGTGGAAGAAACCGAAGTTACTAGAGTTGAAGGTTATGTTAGTAAATCAGATGAGGAATCTAATGATGATGATGATGATGATGGTGATAATGGTGATAATTGAGTAAGTGTTGAGCATGTGAGTGATTCTCTAAAAGTGGGACAACAAGTGGTTGAAAGATCTAGTGAGGAATTAGTTCATGGATATGGTGATGGAATTGAGCCTGCTGATCAACAGGCTGATGATCATAGAGATACTGGACATGAGGATAGACCAATCCATCCTAATGCTGAAAACCAAGAGCTCATTCAGGAATTTAATGATCTTATGGCTACTGGACAAGAAGAAGAAGATGTAGTTCCACTGCCTCAAATTGAATAAGTACCTGGTGAAGCTGAAGAAGCTGGAGCTCAGGCAGAACCTGAAGTTTGGTTAGTTCCTATCCCCAGACAAGGTGTTATGGCCAGAGACCAGGATGAAGAAATTGATGATATAGATGTTATTCCTAAGTCTTTGGGAAGAAGGGTAAGAATTGATACCGTTGAGCCAAGAGATTGGACCTGTGCTAGAGAGTGTAATAGTAATCCAAGATACATTACTTTCGGTTTAGAATATGACACAGATGAGGAGATGATACCTCATCATCCTATTCCACAAGTCTATGCTGACCCAGAGCCTAATTCATCTGTTCCACCAGTTGCATCTCCAGTAGTAGACCCAGTTGCTCAGTCAGTACCCATTGACTATGTCACTAAGGCTGATTTGGAAAAGTTTAAGAATGATCTATGTGAGTCTATGATAGCTTTAGTGGGATCCAAAAATTAAGTCTCCACCTAAATATGTATCTTGGATGCTGATGTTTCAAAAATTGAAAGAATTATGATTTCGGAGATTCAACTGAATTTTATTACTACAGTAGAAACCGTTTTTAAAAACAACACTTTGTTGAGAGAACAAGTACGAAAGATGATCAATGAGCTGAATTCCTTAACCATTGACTTCAAGACCTCCTTTAGTGGTGTTCTATAAGTTATTAGGAACTTGGTAACAAATCTACTCAGTGTATATCTGAAAAATTTTAAATAAGATATTGGAAAAATGTTGGCTGGCCCATCTAGTTTTAGGAGTGGGAGAAGTGTTGTTGCTGATTTGGAGTCTCTCAAGGATGTGATGAGAGAGGAGATTCAGAAACTCTAGATTGTTTCAGATAATGAAACCCTTGAAAAAGTACATTGGAATACTGATCTTGTATGAAATATGGTCATACAGTGCACCAATGAAGCCTCTGTATCTTAAAAAGGAATTCGGGAAAAAGTGAATAAGTATTTCACTAAGATATATACCAAGCATGACCTCATCAATAGTTTTAAGTTTCTGGAAAAAAATCTTCAAATTCCTCCAGTCACAGAAGCATTAAAAAATAAATTTCTCCAATTGAAAGAGTTTAAACCTTTACTGAGTTAATTTATGGAGAATAAGGATTACTTTGAGAAGGCAATTCAATATGGAGGAGAAATCATTAATGACTTCATCATCCTGCTCAAACTTTATCTGCATATTTAGGCTCAGCCTATTGTGGTCCCTCCAGCTGCTTCAATTGGTACTGACTCTTGGCTTCCTGCTCCAATGACTGTCTCTCAGGCTCTTACTCAAATTCTACCAATAATTACTGAGTAGTCTCCAATTCGTGTGTTTTTAGAGAGAAGGTCAGCCCTTGCAGCTATGGTTCCTATAGGTGTTTCTCTGTCTGGTGTTGTAATCTAGTCACCTCTATCCTATGCCATTCCCAAACCTTCTCCTTATCCATTTTATTCTTTATACAAAGGCAAAGTTCCACTGCATTCAAACCCTTAGTGATGTATTTTTTCTTTTTAATAGGGATTTGGTCTTTTTTTGTCTTGTACTCTTTTGAATTTTAATGGAAATTCTTATCGTGACTTTCTTTTCTCTTATTTATCCTTACTTCTTTACTCTTTTCATTAATCCCAAAAGGGGGAGAGAATAATGATGGAATATAAGGATGGCATATACTCTCTTTAATCTATTTAGTGAGGAGGAGATTAGGAGATTTTTTTAATGACTTCTATGTCAAAGCAATCTTTATTTGATATATTTTCATGTATGCCATAATTTGTGATTATAAAAAATGGGGAGATTGTTGGACCCTTCATGATATTGTATTTTTCATAATCACAAATAATGTTAATATACATATTCAAATCTTTCAGGAAAATTTTAATATCTCTATGAAAATCACTTATGTCATACAACATATACTTCAATAAGTCAATTTCTTATAGTCATGAATAAATATGTTTACAGGTTCATTTTTACATGTACTTTTGATTAACACTTCATCTTGTAATGGTATATGTGAGACAAACTCTTCATAATCTTCTTTGGATTCCCTGACAAACCGAAGTCGACATACCAAAACCAAAGTCGACACACCGAAACCGAAGTAGACACACGGAAACTGAAATCGACACACCGAAATCGAAGTTCGACAGACCGAATAATGACAGACCGAAGTTTGAAAAACTGAAACCAACACACTGAAACTGAAGTTTGACATACCAAATATTGACAGACCAACTTTTGACAAACCGAAGCCAACACACCAAAACCGAAGTTCGACAGACCTAAGAATGACAAACTTAAGTTTGACAAACCGAAGCCAACACATCGAAACCGAAGTTTGACAGACCGAAGAATGAAAGATTGAAGTTTAACAAATCGAAGTCGACACACTGATGTATGACACACCGAAGTTCAACAGACCGAAGTCGACACACCAAAGTATGACACACTGAAGTTTGACAGACCAAAGTCGACATACCGAAGTTGACACACCGAAGTATGACACATCGAAGTTCGACACACCGAAGATGACAGACTGATGTTATCAAACTGAAGACAATAGACTGAAGATGACTCAATGATTGATAGAAATAACTGTTTCCATTTCATTAATTAAAATTTATTTCTAACGGTCATATTTAGACAAATTAATATTTCTGACTTTATTTAATATTGTATGTAGGACAATCTGTAGACAGTACAAGGTACGTGAATGTGCAAAGATCTTCATGCCTAAAGGATCGTGGAATATAAAAGGACCTCATATTTCCTTATAAATATACGACAGTATTAGTACACGTTGAGATACATACTGTGCGAATACCAAAATAGAAGAACTCAGTGCTTGAGATTACAAGAAGACTCTAACAAGATACCTTCTCCAAAAATGGCTTCAGTATACATTGTTATCTTAACGAGCTAAACCTTTTCACTCCTTGAAGCTGGATTATAGAAACTACAACACTCTGTTTTTTATACATCTTCCAAAAGAAGATTGAAATACCATTTTCTCAACATTCATTGAGTCTAGATTATTACTTCACAACACACAAATAATTCTTAACTCTATTCTCTTTTTAACTCTATTGTGTTTTATATTCACTATTTGAGAAGTGTGTATATTTGTTTGTATAACACACACTGTCTCATGAGCATAACTGGAGGATATCAAACTATCCTCATACTCAATCACTTATTACATTTATTTCCAACAAATAACTATGGTGGAAGTCATGTGTGACCAATACAGTCGGGTGTGCTGTTGTAAACCCTGATCTAGGGTGTGGATCAAAAGTTTATATATATAAATAGCTTGGTGGCAGGTGATCACCAAGTGGAGAGGATTAAGTCTATGCTTGAGATTTAACCTCTTGTTTACATTGTTGTTCCAATCTTTAATTACTCTTTTTTGTTTTATGTACTGCTTATATTTTGTTAAAGATAGAAAACTGTTTTTACTTTAACTCTGATAGTTATTTTTGGTTAGTGTGTATTTATTCCTAATTCATTAAACCTATTTCAAAAGTTGAATTAGTGATTAAATTGATTCAACTAAGGACTAATCAACCTTAGAGAAACATGTTGAGCAATTATATATATCTCTACTTCCTTAATTGACTAGGATATTTCGAATTGGGGGATTTTTATCATAAATTTTTTAACATAAATTTTAATTAGAACTCAATTCACCCCCCCCCCCTCTTGAGTATCCACTCTGACCAACAGTCTAAGAGATACCATTTATGCCCTAAAGTCCCAACTCAAGCCCTTCTAAAAAAACCCAAGCTCTAAATAAATGATCTCACACCATATCTAAGTAGTGATATGATAGATCAGTAAAACTCTCTAAATACTCCACCATAGTCATACTTCCCTGCTATAGATACAGAAGATCCATTATGCATACCGATCACAATGTGGCCAGATAGAACTCCTCTATGAAGAGACTCTCAAAGTCCTTCTAGGAGAGATTTGTCTCATCATCATGTGACTAAGTCACCAATCTCCACCATCACCCTATAGAGCACTAAAGAATACTCATGACAAGTACTTTCATCTAATAAGAATGAATCCTCACAAGTTAGAAAATGTGGCTGACAACCTCTTGTTAGTCCTCATCCACCTAGGGATCGAGCTCACCTAGAAACTTGGGAAGTCACTACCTCTGAAACTCATGCAATACACTCATCCTGTGTGCATCCTCATGTGGTAGTGCAGGTACTAGTTATTTCTAAATGGGTGGTGGTATAGCTGGTGAACCACCTGGTGGTTCTGTATCTGGTACATGCCCCTATAATGATGCCTTGTCAATATGAAGATCATCCTCATGATGACGTAGTAGAATCCTAGTTGGATTTCTATGCAAAGGCATCCTAAAATAAAACAAGATTTTCCATGGTCAATAAAGTATATCTCTGGAGATGACTCCTGAATGACATGAAAAACATAACCATTCCTATATAATGAATGTACCATTTTCCACTGCAAAAAGTGTTCTCATGTACCGAGTCAAAAGGTAGGTGATCAGAGTCCTGGTGTATGGATACATCGGTTGTCGCACCAACACTGGAGTCCATATCCTGATATACAAACTCAAAACACTTAACAATGTTTCCCCAATCCAATCTCACAAACTCTGGGTCCTAAAGTAAAACCAAATCCTCTAATACCACTCTTTCATAACACAAACCACCGAATTCCAACCCATGACTACCCCAAGCCCACCTCTAATAGGACTGGGGCAAGAGACCAGCACTTAGTAAGAATATCCCACAAATGGGAGGAATTTTCCTATAGTACCTACACACACACACACACATCTTTAAGCCCAAACAATTATGAAATTTAACCAAATCATAGAAAGCATGTATAAACCTAAGATCCCACAAGAGAGTACGATAGTGAAAGTACTAAAAATATAAAAGGGGCCAAAAACAATCCCAAACAAAACTATAAAGAGTTCGACTTGCTCCAAGGGAGAGTACTAAGCCAAAAATAAACTCCTAGTAAACACCTCATTCTGTCAAGCTCTAACTATGCTCCACATTCTCCTTGTCCTCCTAGGACACTGTCAAAAGGGTTGTTGTCTGCAAAAGACACGATACATGCTAGCATAGCCCATGCAGGGGCGAGTATAACAATACTCAATAGGAAACCATAAAAACACTAAACACAAATAACCAAGTATATTAAGATCAATACAATACATATCAATCTATGTACAATATGTAACACCCCAAGCTTCCATGGTATGTTTCCCTTTAAATAATACAATAGTGTGTGTTGTACGTAACTGCGAGTTCTAATACACCACAACCAATCAAATTAGCCGTTATGAATAGTAATACCCACTTTTTGAAATTTTATAAATTTTATCTTTCAAAATGGACTTCATTTTTGGATTTGGAATATCGAAATTAGCTTAGGGTGAATTTTTTTTATTTTTCTGAAAACATTCAATGTTTTATGAATAGTGAAAAATAATGAGTTATAGTTTAAAACCGAATTTTTAATTAAATAATTATTTAATTTATTTAAATTTATTTTAGGTAAAAATTGATACATAATACCTCTATATGTTCAATATAATTCATTGGAGTCAGTTTATAATAATTTTGGATATATAAAAATTTTATTGAAATTTTCACCGTCTTTTACCCACCTCCTAGGAAAATTTGCAAATTTACATAAAACTTAATTTTACCACTTCTGTGAGTTGAATTTCAAAAATACAAGAGACACATTTGATATCAGTAAGTAAAATTTCGTTCAATAAGATGAAAATAATTTTTGGTGAATAGTAACTTTTTACTTTTATTTACCACGGTTAAAAGTAAATTGGGTAATTTAGGGAAAAATGATATTATTATTACCCTAACACGTGTCCTAATTATATTGGGTAAGTATAATTCAACCAAAAAAACTTAGGAATAAAATATGAACCTATTTGGTCCACTTGGATTAGATTAGGACACTTATTATTATTTTATTTAAAGAAGACTTAAATTAGTTAAAATCAAAGTTTAATAATTAAAACATTTTTATTATAAGGTTATACATAAGATAAATTCGACTATAAATATTAATTAGAAAGATAAAAAGATTTAATACATAATGGTATTTTATTTATATTTTTTATACATTAAATAATTTAATTTATTTATGACACAATGATGATGCAATAAATACATAATTAATGAAATATTAAAATAATTGATATTATAAATGTCCAAATAAATGTAATTTGAGACTTTTTATGAATTCCAATAATTTTAAAGGTTAATATGACATATTATTGTTGGTTATATGAATTTTTTTTGAAGTAATAATGTTGTTATGAATTTAGAAAAAACAAAATACCAAATAGTGTCAAAATTGACATAAAATAGTTTTTAAAAAAAATATTATATTATTAATTGACATTCAATTCCTAAAAATATATGGTTCGAAAAAAGGACTTATATAATGATAAATGTATCATTAATGAACCACTTTGGGTTCAATTGGAAGTATATAGTAAGTTTATTAACCATATAATATAAAAATACAAAGAGACATGGTAAATGTCAAACTTTTTCACTAATAGTTAAATCTAAAAGATAAAGTTAATATAGTGACCCAAACCTGTATAAAACCTATTGGTTGTGTGGTGTTTGACCCATCCCCACCTTATACTTTAAATAATCCATTTTGGAACCATTAGAAACCTAAAATGATTTTATTATAAAATAATATTTCTAGTTTTTCCTAAGGTGCCCCTCACCCCTCTTATAAAAGGGTACTCCCCCTTCTCTTTAATTCACACCTTCAAATCCATTTGGCTCGGCCAAAATCTACCCATATACCCTATAAACTATCCTCCCTTAATCCTAGAGGGATTCCTTTTGTCATAAATTCAACCTAAGAATCCATTTTGATCAAATCAAAAGGAAGAACCCGAAGAAGAGGTAAATATTTCAACACCTCTTTCAAGTTCCTTTATTCTTCCACTTCCTTTTTCTTTATTTTTTTCATTCTAAAATAATAAATCCAGTACATTATATATATTTTTATGTTATTATAAATATGGTACAACCAAATTCATTATTCTATCCACCCTTTGAATGACTTGTCACCATACGTGTGTACGTATGGCCTACCGTATCAACGCCATGGTGTAATTGTTATTCAATACATTATTATTTAGATGGGTATAATAATGATTTGTAATTGATGTAAATAATAAATATAACATGATAATTATTCTGTATATATGATATACCATCCAATTATATATTATTTTAAAATCAAAAGAATGATATTGTTTCTCGTGCGTACGTACAGATTACCGTCTCCATGAACACGATGAGATTCATTCCACATCGTATCCATTCAAGACTAATTTTCATTAGATGATTAAAAATAATGTTTAAATACTTGATATAATTCAATATATAAATAAGAAACATCCTATCCATAACAAATATGACTCACATAACAAAGAATATAAAGGAAAACGAATCCATTAACACCCGAAACAATGATAATACTAAGATATTATTAAAAAAGTAATGTTAAGAGATCATATATGATATCATATTAATTTATATGATTCTTTTATAATTTAATAACAATTTTTTAACCTTTATACAAGAGGTTAACCTACCGTCGACCAGGGAAAATTACAAGTTAAGGGTTAATTTCACAATCTCTTTATTATCTGAGGTTGTCTTTATGTAAGTATCTACTGGGACCTATTTATCATCCACATCCATGTTTCTTAAAAACAGATTTCAAAACATTCTTAATATTTTATAGACTATGGGTTAAATTCATTTATACACTTGTTTTACTTTTTATAAGATGTTTATAAAGGAATCTTTCAGTCGTTTTCCAAACAAGGTCCTTTATAACCATTTCGACAAAATTAAGATAAGAATGTATTTTTTTAACTTATACGGTGAGTGCGGCTATTTTCAGCATTTATAAAATCATTAAAGCTTCCCTTACAAGCTTATAAGAATTTTTCCAAAATAAATGTTTTATTTTATAATTATATGAATTTTAAATTATTTCAAAATAGAAAGAGATATTTCTCTAAAAAGGGTATTGATTTCATCTATGTCAACATCCTTTGATGGATTTTAAGTTTATTTGTAGTTGATTTATTATGATACAAAACTTCCATTTTGTATTGAATGTTTTGTGATATGTTGGACTCTGGATGTGTTATTTTTATACCATTCATGGTTTATGGATAAAGTATTGACATTTCGTATGCTAGTTTTAATAAGAATGTTTATGTTATGTTTAAACCTTTTCATATGAGGAATGAATTGGACATAGTATGTGATGGGTGGAGCCTGTTATAGCTCCTCGATGCATCGATAGGTCTCATGAGACAAACTAGTGTCTTGGAAAAAGGCCTTGACAAAATCTTATTTGTATTCTTGGCACAAAGCCTTGACTATGTGGTTATGAAAGTCTAACATTATGCATTCCATGATTATGAAAGTGGATATTGATATTGCATGTGATTATTTGACTAGTAGAATATCCATGTGAGTAAGTAAATAGAATTATTTTGATTTATATTTTCCATATTACGATTAATTTTATGTTGAAAAGGCTTTTGTTTTAGTTTTATACATTACCTTAAATGTTTATGCTTATTTATCAAAGCTTCCGCTATATTGTTATCCTTACTGAGCATCTGAGCTCACCCCATTCTATGTTTTATTTTTCCCAGGATGCGAAGAAATATATTATGACTGACCTACAGAGATAGTCTATGGGATCTCAGTATTGTCTATGGAAACAATGTTGTTGTAGTTTTCCTTTTTATGATGTAATTTAAACCTTATGAATGTATCTAGTACTTCCAAGGCTACTAAACTAATTGGTCTTTCAAGACATGATCTTTTGTGATCATGCTATTGTTATGTAATAATGCACTAACTCTGGGTAGCTGGGGTCGGGGCGTTATAGTTGGTATTAGAGGAAGTTTAGTACAAACCATGGAATCTAGATTTAGATAAACTCTGATTAGAGCACATTACCCTACAATAGACTTTGAGGATTGGTATAGAAGAACTTCCTATAATTTGGGTGTTGTAGAGATTTTGTGAGTTTTCCAAGAAACACATCCCTCTCTGGATAGGTGCAAGTAGAGGTGGCTCTGGCACAGATGTACCTAGGGGTAAAACCCAAAAACACCGCTTTGAGCTAGACTCAAACGGGAACTGGTT
This sequence comes from Viscum album, assembly GCA_963277665.1. Classification (NCBI taxonomy): domain Eukaryota; kingdom Viridiplantae; phylum Streptophyta; class Magnoliopsida; order Santalales; family Viscaceae; genus Viscum; species Viscum album. Next base: position 315,319,614 of record OY728151.1, read on the forward strand.
CACGACAACGGGCCTTGTTGCACTCTTGGTTACGACAATCACGGGGGATATGCTTAGGATAATTATAATTTTCTTTACAAATCATTATGAAGGTTTTATGAGTATATACTTCCTCAAAGAAAACATTTTTTATTATTATGGATTATATCCATAAACAGTTAAATTTATGTTAAGTGTTTTACAAGTTTGGAATTATGTATTTCGATTCATAAACTAATCTAGTTTATACCATTGTTTAGAAATGGCGCGTCGTGGAAGGAATGGAAACTGTATCAATGCATGCACTCCATGTAGGGATTTCCCTCCTGCTCAAGATAATTATAATGGAGCTGGTGATACAACTGGTGCTGAGCAGCTTATCACAATATCGGGACAACTCACTCAGGTTATGAATAATAACCTTACCCATATAAAGCACCCTAATCCGCAATGTGGAGGATCAATGTTAGATCGCTTCATGAGGAAACAACCACCAAAATTCAATGGGAGTAAAAATCCATTAGTAGATGAGCAATGGATAAATTCCTTAGAGAAAATATTCCATGCCTTGGAGAGTAGTGAAAGGGAAAAAGTTTTCATGGTAGTTTATCGCCTCACTAGAGATGTTGATCAATGGTGGTCATTGATTCAAAACACAAAGGAAGATGATAAAGTATCAAATATGGAATTGAGGGATTTAAAAGATATTTTCTTAGAAAAATACTTTCCTCATGACCATCGAGTGGATATGGAAAGGAAATTTATGATTCTGGGGAAAAAGGAGGATGAGATTGTCGCAATGTATGAAGATAACTTTATAAGGTTAGCAAGGCATGTTGTAGATTATATATGTAACCCAAGAAGTAATATTGGTCATTTTTTTGATGGGTTAAAACCATTTCTATTCCGAGCAGTAGTCTCACAATCCTTCTTGTCGTACGAAGATATTGTCTCATGTGCTATCAAGACAGAAAAATAATTCTCTAAGTCTTACGACTTTAAAGCAAAGAAAGAGAAGAAGAGATATGTTGAACACACTAGAAATGGAAATAAGGGGAAGAAGGGAAAAGTTGAATATCCATCCTATAGTAAATGTGGGAAGAAACACCCTGGTACTTTCCTGGAGGGAATGGGAGTCTATTACAAGTGTGGTGAAAAAGGACACCAAGCTCGTGATTGCAAGGGGAAGAAAGAGGTTGTCAATGTTGAATGCTAAAATTGTAGAGAAAGGGGGAATTATGAAAATGAATGTCCTAAGCATCAGAGAAAATTACCTTAGAAAAGGCCAAGGCATTAAGTCCAAGACTATACTATCACTACTACTGAGGTTTAAGCTCCAAAAGACATAGTGGCAGGTAATTTAAGGGTTTCCCCATGTTTAGCAAATGCTTTATTTGATTCTGGATCATCGCATTGTTTCATATCTTCCAAGTTTTCTAAGACAATTAGATATTTCCAATTTGATTTAACAAAGGAGTTGTCAGTCAAAACTCATAAGTGAAGTATCTTTGCAACAAAGTTTTGTGAATCAGTCCCTATTAGGTCATATAAATGCTCTTTATCTATAGATATCATCGTCATACCCATGATTGAATTTGATATAATCCTCAGTATGGATTTCCTTTCATACCATGATGCTAACATTTATTGTAAGAAGAAGGAGGTTACTATTTTTGATGATGATGATAAAAAACCCCTTATCCTTAGAGTAGAATCGTCACCACATGATTCTTATCTAGATCCACCCCCAATTGCTCAACTAAATTCAATTATCGGGGAGGAAGAGTATGAAATAACTGTGGGTGAGGAAAGGACTGTTCAAATAGAGGATGTACCTATTTCGAAAGGATATGTTGATGGGTTTTCAAAATATTTACCTGGATATCCTCCAGAATGAGAAATTGAGTTTTCAATTGATTTAATTCCTAGTTCAAGGCCCATATCGAAGACCCCTTATAGAACGACCACTGTGGAATTAGTGGAACTAAAGAAACAACTAAAATAATAGAGTAATAAGGGATTTATTCTCCATAGTGTTTCTCCATGGGGAGCCCCTGTCCTTTTTGTTAAGAAGAAAGATGGATCTATGAGGTTTTGCATTGACTACAGGGATATCAATGTTATAACAATAAATAACAAGTATCCCCTACCTCACATTGAAGATTTATTCGACCAACTTCTTGGATCTAAATACTTTTCAATGATTGACCTTCGATCTGGATACCATCAGTTGTGAGTGAAGAAGGAAGACATTCCGAAGGTAGCATTTCGAACCAGGTACGGGCATTACGAGTTTATAGTAATGCCTTTTGGATTGACTAATTAACCCTCTGTCTTCATGGATCTAATGAATAGAGTTTTCAAGGAATATCTCGATGATTTTGTAGTGGTATTTATTGATGATATCTTGGTATACTCCAAAATCTATGAAGATAATGACAATCAATTGCGCATTATCCTCAAGACTCTTAGAAGACATGAATTATATGGGAAGTTTAGCAGGTGTAAATTCTGGCATCATGAGATTTCTTTTTCTGGCCATATTGTCTCTAAGGATGGAATCTCTGATGATCCTTCAAAGATCAAGGCAATCCAAGAATGGCCAGTACCGATGATTATAACTGTGGTATGCAGTTTTATTGGTTTAGCAGGTTATTATCCACGTTTGGTACAGAATTTTTCCTGATTGGATAACCCATTAACCAAGCTCACACGTAAAGGGGTGAAATTTGTTTGGATAAAAGAATGTGAAGAATGTTTTTAATAATTGAATAGAAGATTAGTCAATGCTCTTATATTGACTCTACCATTGGGGAATGATGGGTTTGTTATTTATAGTGATGATTCAAAGAAATGATTTGGTTGTGTCATTATGCAGAATGATTGGGTTATTTCCTATGTATCACGACAACTAAAAATTCATGAGAAAAACTATCCTACTCATGATCTTGAGTTAGCATCTGTAATCTTTGCATTGAATATATGAATACATTATCTCTATGGGGAAAAATGTGAGATATATACTGATCACAAGAGTTTAAAGTATATTTTCTCACAAAAGGAACTCAACATGAGGCAAAGGAAATGGATTGAACTACTCAAGGATTATGATTTCACTATACACTACCACCCGGGGAAGGAAAATAAGGTGTCAGATGCTTTTAGTAGAAAGGATCATGGAGTTTTGATCAAGATGAGAGTTGAAAAGGATCCTATATACATGGATCTAATAAAGATGGATATGGGAATCACTATGGAAGGTGAAATATCAATACTTTTTCAAATGGTTGAAAAACCATCTTTAATAAAAAGGATATAGAGTTCTCAGACTGGTGATGAAGAGTTTCAAAAAAAGATTAAAGCCTTAAATGATGGGATATTGAGTAAATTTTTGTATGAAGATGGAATTTTTAAATTTGGGAAGAGACTTTGTGCTCCCGATATACCTGATCTAAAAAGAGAATTTTTGGATGATGCTCATAGCTCCAATTTCTATATACACCCTGGGAACACCAAAATGTATAGATATTTGAAGGAACATTTTTTGTGCAACAACATGAAGAGGGAGATTGCTGATTTTGTGTCAAGATGTTTGGTTTGTCAACAAGTGAAAGCTGGAAGGCAATAGCCTAGGGGAATCATGCAACCTCTTCCCATACCGGAGTGGAAATGGGATAATATTACGATGGACTTTGTCATGGGACTAACAGAGACTCCTAGAAAGAAAGATGCAATAAGGGACATTGTTGATCATCTTACCAAGTAAACAAATTTTCTTGCTATAAGAGAAGATTTACCACTTGAACGATTGGAAAGACTATATATTAATGAAGTTGTAAGACTTCATGGAGTACCACTATCGATTGTTTCTGATCATGATCCACGTCTTACATCAAGATTCTGGAAAAAGTCTTCAAAAATCCCTGGATACTGAACTTCGTTTGAGCACTGGCTACCACCCTCAAATTGATGGACAATCAGAATGGACTATTCAAACCTTATAATACATTTTGAGATCATGATCACTTGACTTTCAAGGTATCTGGGGTCAATATTTACCTCTGGTAGAATTTTCCTATAACAATAGCTTCCATTCAAGTATTCAGATGGCACCATATGAAGCGTTATATGGAAAGAGATGTCACACACCAACCTGTTGGAATAATATTGGTGAAAGAAAACTCATAGGCCTAGAACTGGTGGAGGAAACGATGTAAAAGGTAAAGGTAATCCAAAACCACATCAAAGTAGCTCAAAGTATATATAAGAGCTATGATGATAACCAAAGGAATGATTTGGAATTTCAGGTAAGAGATCATGTTTTCTTGAAGGTATCTCCATGGAAGGGTGTTATAAATTTTGGTAAGAATGGTAAATTGAGTCCTAGGTACATCGGACCTTTCTAAATTCTAGAACAAATTGGGGCTATAGCTTATCGTTTGGAAATGCCGCCAAGTCTCTCTAAAGTTCAAGATGTATTCCACGTATCACTGTTGAGAAAATAAATGGCTGACCCAACACATGTACTCACCTATGAAAAATTAGAACTGGATCCCATCTGTCTTATTGCGAAAATCCTATCAAGGTTCTTGATACAAGATAACAAGTACTGAGAAACCGAACGACTCGTCTGGTAAAAGTTCTGTAGAGAAACCATAAGATGGAAGAGGAAACGTGGGAAATCGAGGAAATTATGATGAAGAACCATCCGAGTCTTTTTATAAATTAATATTCTATAAATTTCAAGGACAAAATTATTTAAAGGAGGGTAGAATGTAACACCCCAAGTTTCCATGGTACGTTTCCCTTTGAATAACACAATAACGTGTGTTGTACACAACTATGAGTTCTAACACACCACGACCAATCAAACTAGCCGTTATGAATAGTAATACCCACTTTTTGAAATTTTATAAATTTTATCTTTCAAAATGGACTTTATTTTTGGATTCATAATATCGAAATTAGCTTAGGGTGAATTTTTTGTATTTTTCTAAAAATTTCAGGTTTTGATGAATAGTGAAAAACACTTAGTTATAGTTTAAAACCGGATTTTTATTAAAATAATTATTTATTTTATTTAAATTTATTTTAGGTCAAAATAGATACATTATACCTATATATGTTCAATGTAATTCATTGGAGTCAGTTTATAATAATTTTAGATATATAAAAATTTTATTGAACTTTTCACCGTCTTTTACCCACATCCTAGGCGAATACGAAAATTTACATAAAACATAATTTTACCACTTCTGTGAGTTTAATTTCAAAAATCTTAGAGGAACGGTTGATATCAGTAAGTAAAATTTGGTTCAATAAGATGAAAATAATTTTTGGTGAATAGTAACTTTTAAATTTTATTTACCACGGTTAAAAGTAAATTGGTTAATTTAGGGTAAAAATGATATTATTATTACCCTAACACATGTCCTAATTCTATTGGATAAGTATAATTCGACCAAAAAAAACCTTAGGAATAAAATATGAACCTCTTTTGTCCACTTGGATTAGATTAGGACACTTATTATTATTTTATTTAAAGAAGAGTTAAAAGAGTTAAAATCAATGTTTAATAACTAAAACATTTTTAATATAAGGTTATACTTAAGATAAATTCGACTATAAATATTAATTAGAAATATAAAAATATTTCCTACATAATTTTATTTTATTTATATTTTTTAGACATTAAATAATTTAATTTATTTATGACACAATGATGATGCAATAATTACCTAATTAATGAGATATTAAAATAATTGATATTATAAATATCCAAATAAATTTAATTTGAGAATTTATATGAATTCCAATAATTTTATAGGTTAATATGACATATTAGGTTTGGTTAGATGAATTTTTTTCGAAGTAATAATGTTGTTATTAATTTAGAAAAAAAAACACCAAATAGTGTCAAAATTGACATAAAAGAGTTTTTAAAACAAATATTATATTATTAATTGAAATTCTGTTCCTAAAAATCTAAGTTTTGGCCAAAGGACTTATTTAATGATATTTTTGTCATTAATGAACCAATTGGGGTTCTCTTGAAAGTATATTGTATGTTTATTAACCATATAATATAAAAATACAAAGAGACATGGTAAATGTCAAACTATTTAACTAAGAGTTAAATCTAAATGATAAAGTTAATATAGTGACGAAAACCTGTATAAAAACTATTGGTTTTGTGGGTTTCGACCCATCCCCACATTATCCTTTAAATAGTCCATTTTTAAGAGATTATAAACTGAAATTTATTTTATTATAAAATAATATTTCTAGCTTTTCCTAAGGTGCCTCTCACCCCTCTTATAAAAGGGCACTCCCCCTTCTCTCTAATGCACAAATTCAAATCCATTTGGCTCGGAAAACATATTCCAAAATACCCTCTCAAAAATCCTAACTTCATCCTATAGGCCTTATTTAAGTTATAAAGTTAACTTAAGGAGCCCTTTTGATCAAATCAAAAGGAAGAACCTGAAAAGAGGTAAATATTTCATCACCTCTTTCAAGTTCCCTTATTCTTCCACTTCCTTTTTATTTATTGTTTCCATTATAAAATAATAAATCTATTACCTTCTATATACTGTGATGTTATTGTAAATACGATACAACAAAATTCATTATTCTATCCATCCTTTGAATGACATGTCACCATACATGCGTACGTACTGCTTACCATCTCCACGTCATGGTTTAATTGTTATTCAATACATTATTATTTGGATGGGTATAATAATGATGTGTAATTGATGTAAATAATAAATATAGAATGATAATGATTCTTTATATATGATATACCATCTAATTATATATTATTTTAATATCAAAAGAATGATATTGTCGCTCGTGCGTACGTACGGATTACCATCTCCACAAATGTAATGAGATTAATTCCCCGTCATATCCATTCAAGACTAATTTTCATTAGATGATTAAAAATAATGTTTAAATACTTGATATCATTCTGGATATGAATAAGATACATCCCATCCATAACAAATATGACTCACATAACAAACAATATAAAGGAAAACGAATTTGTTAACACCCGAAACAACGATAATAATAAGATATTAATAACAAAGCTATGTTAAAAGATCATATATGATATCATATTAATGTATATTATTCTTTTATAATTTAATAACAATTATAATTATATTAATTTGACTGTGGATGTGTTATTTTTATACCATTCATGGTTTATGGACAAAGTATTGACATTTCGTATGCTAGTTTTAATACAAATGTTTATGTTATGTTTAAACCTTTTCATATGAGTAATGCATTGGACTTAGTATGTGACAGGTGGAGCCCGCTATAGCTCCTCGATGCATCGGTAGGTATCATGAGACAAACTAGTGTCTTGGCACAAGTCCTTGAAAAAATCTTATTTGTAGTCTTGGCATAAGGCCTTGACTATGTGGTTATTAAAGTCTATCATTATGCATTCCATCATTGTGAATGTGGCTATTGATATTGAATGTGATTATTAAACTAGTAGAATATCCATGTGAGTAAGTTAATAGAATTATTTTGATTTATATTTTCCATATTATGATGAATTTTATGTTGAAAAGGCTTTTGTTTTAGTTTTATACATTGCCTTAAATGTTTATGCTTATTAATGAAAGCTTCTACTATATTGTTATCCTTACTGAGCATCTGATCTCACCCCTTTTTATGTTTTATTTTTACCAGGATGCAAAGAAGTATATTATGACTGAATTGAAGAGATAGTCTATGGGGTCTCAGTGTTGCCTATGGAAACAATGTTGTTGTAGTTTTTTGTTTTATGATGTAATGTAAACCTTATGAATGTATCTAGTACTTCCAAGGCTAATAAACTAATCGGTCTTTTGAGAATTGATCTTTTATGATCATGCCATTGTTATGTAATGATGAACTGACTCTAGGTATTTGGGGTTGGGGTGTTACATAACATAATGAAAAAGAACCTATTTGTACTCAAGAGAGACACCACACCATCAGGTGGTCATAAATAACTACCAGCCATAGGATTCTACTTGAAGAAATGCTCATTCCAGGATATCCCACTCCATGAGCTATGAAATCATCATAAACACTCAATAAAGAGTTATATATCATTTGGTACCTTCCCAAATAGAACACATTGGTCTAAGAATATTATGATACACATATAGGGTTCCCTTCCAAAACCACTAGGGGACACCACGAGCCCAATCGGGGTTAACTCGCTACATAGGGATCATATGTCAATGATTCCATAAACCTTGACAATTTATCATCCCAGATGAAGGATCAAATCCCTACTTAAGTAGGTCACATTGATTCAACAAACCCCAATAAGGAATGATATAGGATCTCACTCTAGTCTCTCAGAGGGATGCCACAAATCTATCTAAGTCTCAAGATCTAGAGGGGATTACAATCCAGTGTTATGGATGTAATTTCTTAGTATACCCTTGATTAAAGAGGACCAAAGGAATGAACTCAATCAATACTGGTCTAAACTAGGAAAATGAAAAGCCTCAAACACTCTTTATGGGAGTACATGGCATGTCCCATCTAGCTATCCCAAATATTACCCATGTGGAAGTGTCTCACACATCATGTATTCTCTATATACACATCATGTGGACTGAATACATGGTGTGTAGAGACACAAATTATATTTCATGTGTCGCATGGAAGTGTCTGTGTACCGAATCTGTGTCTGTTTTTGTCCATGTATGCCAAGCCATGTCCATGTGGGAGTACACGGCATGTTCGTTCCTGTGTACTCCAACCCGTTTCCATGTACTTAATATGTACACACTAAGTCAACTAGGGAGGATTACATGCCATGAGATATGAGTCACACACCTTATGATCATCATCACCTTCCTGAAACCCTATCCACCTCTGAAGGGGAACCATAAGCCGTGTAATCCTATATTACACACTATGTGTTACGGGATTTTCTAGAATCCCAGATTTGTGGTCGTGCACCTCATCCACTACTTCGGCCTTCAATTTTCATCATTTATTCACAGAAAAAATTTATATATGAGGCCATATAATCCTTACCATCATCAAACAACACGTTTCTTCATCAGATTCGCTCACAAATCAGCTAAAAACTACATTCTTTATTTCACACCAAAGAACACTGAAGAATGTGATTTTGAGAATTTTTCATCATTTGATTAAATTATGAAACCACTATTTCACCTCTTTCACATCATGTCAATACCAAAACTATAATATTGGATCATTGCACCATGAAATTGGTGTGTAACAATCAATTGATTGGGAATAGTTGAACCCTGGTCCAATGAAGAACACTTGTGGGGAAACATGGAATTAAAGGAGAAAAGTACCCTAAATAAAGAGGAATTAACCTCTATCAATGTTCGTGTCAATATTTATTCATTTATGTTATAATGATAAACAAATCCATCATCAAATTAAACCAAAGAACTTATCCCAATAAAATCCCAGAAAACATAAATCTCATCCCGCAATACGCATGATCTATGAATCAATATTTTTGTCAATTGATTCAAATCCATCATAGAAATTAACGAAGGGGAATTAAAAATTTGAAACAAATTCCCTACCTCAATTCATATCTATCTCTGATGAAAAACAATGTTTTGTTGCGATTGTTGGTAAGATCCTCCAAAATCGATGTGTGTTGATCGTCGATCCTCAATCTGTAGTTGTTCATCAAAAAGGATTCCAACAGCTCTATCCAAAGATTAAATAGAAGTTACAAGGTTATGTATCTAACCATGAATTTCTAACATAAGGATACATTTAAAGAAAAAAATCAATTCATTGCATCGACAAAACAAATTAAAATTATTTTATTAAATTATTTTATTCATTTTATTCCCATGAAAACTTTTTCACAAATGACCCATGCTAACTGATGTTAGGTCACTCATAGGGTAAAAACACCATTTTGGACTCAAGGGTTCCCTAATATTTCTAATTTGGGAACACATTTAGAAGTTATTTCTCTTTTTCAAGAAAACTGCATGCACGTGCTATTTAATAATCTAAGATCATTTAAATATTTATTCCTGGAACACCATGCCTCAGAATCGTATTCTATATTAGTACCTAGTCTTGAAAATAATCCATACAATATTTAGAAATAATACACGGAAAATATAATACATTATATTTTTTATAACATTCTTTTAGTAGAAAGTGGCATGGTGGGGAGAATTGTGATGCCCCCATGTCTCTTTTGTAAAATATATTATATAAGTGTGGATAATTTTAAATTTTATTGAGATTTTGACATTATAATTTAACATTTTTATAGATTTCCATGTGACAATATTACCATAGGGTTGTTACATGATTAATAGTAACCATGTGGGTTTATTTATATGTGAGGGTCTCTTTTAGTGAATGATTCATAGTTACCCCATGGTTTGTATAAAATCAAGAGGAATGACCTTACATAGAGTTCTGATTTAGTAGTTAACGATCAATACTTAGATAAGAGTAAATATACATCCACAATTTATGTGGTAGATTTTCCTTTAATGAAATGATCAAAATTTAGAGAACCATGTGAGCCAACCATTAAAGGTATTTCATCTCAATTCTAGTGGAGGTCATGTGGTTGGTGAATGGTTTTGTAAACCTTATGAGCTAACCAGAAAAGAGAATTTTATGAATTTCACTTTTTCCCTTGTATTTACCCCTAATTATATTTCTAACTATCTCATTCAACATGGTCAAATTAGAGGTATCTCAAGGGATATTTTATCCTTCTTATCCAAGCTTCCAAATCACTTCTCCCATGGATTTCAATTATATTTATATGGTAATATTTTCATTTCTATTCATTATTATTCTTTTATTCTTCCTCCTTCCATTACTTTTTGTTTTTTCCTTATATATTTTACCCTAATGTCTATGTTGGTTGAACATAGGGTTTAGGTTGGTCTAGTATTTGTTATTTTATTTTCTAGGGCTTTTATATGTTGTCTTATTTTGAGTTTCTTCTTTTTCCATTGAAGAAAATTTGTTTATGATGACTTAAGGTTACTATTTTTGTATAATCCTTTTTATTTAACACATCATGTGATACTTTTGTATTCAAAATTAATTTTCTACTGAGTTATATTTATATTTCAAACCCTTTTTGGGTTTTTAAAAAAATCAAGTTTTTATACATTTGGAATAAAAGGTATTTGTATGGTCTTCTAGATATTGATTTCTAAAACCATGGTTTATGCATGTTAGGTGTTTGTATAAATACCTAACATACAATTTTAAATTTAATTTTATGTAAAAGACATTTTTTCCAACCATTTTATATTTTTAAAATAGTAAAATAATGGTTTTAAGGGTTTTTTTCAAATAAAATAGGTTATTTTATTTCTAATTGGTTTTTAGGGGAATAAAGTATTTTTTTAAAGACTTATTGTAAGCTAAAAAATGGTGGTCAGTTCATTTGAAATAATTTTTATATTATATGAGTTGTTTAAGATGATTTAAAATGTTTATGTAATGTAATTAAGTTTTTTTAAAGTGATTATATTTGTATAGTTTTAAAAGGATATTTTGAAACACAGTTTTTTGAGTCATATAAAAAGGCCCGATTAGAACTTTATGAAAAAAGGTTTTCATTAATTATTGTGACATTTTTGTTTAATCCCATTTAGTTTAGGTTTTCAATAAAAAATTTCTCTATATGGGAAGGATTTGATTATTATTTGATCCTTTTATTAGTAAAACAGTTTTTTATTGTTTAAAAGGTGTTGTAAGTGATGTGTGATATTTTTTATGTTTTCTAGTTGATAAATTCATTGATCCTATGACATTCCTATTCTTTACCTATATTATATTTGTTTCGTGGGAACACTAGGTATCTAAGTGGGAGATATAAATTCATGATAAACTAGCTTAGATTTTAGAACTCTCTAGTGTCCCCTAGTGTAGATCATTCCATTTCTACAAGAGTTCCCCCAATGAGGCTAGTGAGAGAAAATTTGAGGGGTTACTTGTTTTTTGAATGAAACATAGGATGATAGTTGGTTCCACCTGAGTATGAATTCGATCACCACACATCAAGACCAAGTGATTTTCCTATGATGTTATTACTTTAGTTGGGTACTTATTTTTATAGTCATTGTTTGATATTATATTTTGATATTATTATTTCCATCCTGATTCCATTTTATCATAGCTTTATCACTACTATATTACCTTTTATTTTTCTACATAGACTTATGGTTATAATTAATATTTTCCATTTCCCCTTATGTGATTTAGTTTTATTTCAATTAGGTTTCACAAAATAGTTTTTGAGAAAGACCTTGGGAATATAAAATAGTTTATTTTATTTTTATAAACATAGAAGTCCACTTTTTATGTTTTTCAATATATTTTCCTTCCAAAACTGGTATTTTTTCTTTTTATTTATGTGATAATAGGTTTTGGAGGAAATATCTCACAGCAAAAAAGAATTTATTTTTTTTTATTTTCACATTATCACTTGAGAACCAAATTTATAAATATAGAAACATTCAGTGTTTATGAAAAATATTTTAAATGGAATTTCATAGAATTGTTAGAAAAAACCTATGAGAAATGTTTATCACACCCCTTATATAAACACATCTATGTGTTTTTATCTCTTATGTTTTCATTTAGGTTCCTAGGTTTTGATCTAATATTGTGTGATACTATTGTTTTTCCATTTATGGACATATTAGATGTGAAGTTGACCTCAAGTCACTTGGATTTGATCATGTGGTGATTCAGGTATGTGATTTGTAACAATGTTTTTATTTATCTATCTATTCTACTAGTTGTACTTATATTTTTAGTCTTATTCATTTTAGAACTTTTTACATATTCTTTTTGCTATTATATATTTAAAATTGAGTTTGGTTTTTTTTATATGGGTTACACCACATTTGTTTTTTTATTTATTTTTAACTATTTATTTTATATGCATGGAATTCTAATATATAGACACACCGTGATGGATTCTCATTTTGATTATACTACTTATTTATTGTTATTGGAAGGTAAAACTATTCCCATTTGGTTATATTTTGATGCCTTAGTTCTTGTCTCCAACCCATGGATATTTAGAACTCCATTTGAGCCTTATGGTAGTTGGTTTAGGTGATGTAGTAGGTTGACTCGGGCCAGTTTATTATAGTATTACATACAACTATATTAACTCCCTGATCCTTGATTTGTTTATTACACTCCAGATTATTAAAATTATAAACTAGGATTTCTTCAACTCTTACCTCTAATTTAAACCAAGTTTTTTAGGGTAAACTTCTCTTGATATCAAAATTGTTAAGTAAACCAAAGTATTTTCATTAAAAATACCTCATTATTTAAAGTATCTTGTTGATGTAAGACCAATTATTCAAAGTATGGTTTCATTCTAACCTATGTTATGGAAGGAATTTTCTAACATAATATTTTTATTAAGGGATTTTGTTAAACTTATATAGAAATGTTCTTTATTTTATTATTTTCATGATTGTTAATATAATGTGGATCATACATAATAAATAATCACGTATAATGAAAAAATTTATTCATATACTAGTATAAGATATATTATTTTATAATTTTATTCTATTTAATTAATTTATTTGATATCTTATATAATTAATTAACTATATATAATAACATATATCTAAAGCCTATCATTTTATATTATCTTATCATTCTTGATAATTTTTTTATTTTATACGATTCTTTTTAAATAAATAAATTAATAAAACATATATCACATATATAAATTTATAAATAACCATGCATAGGAAAAATAAAATAAATATGTGATATGATAATGATTTTTTATTTTCTTGTTAGTTTATGAAAAAATGTTAAACCAACCTAAACCCTAAGGGGAAATAAATCATTGAGCATATTCTTGGCTTGAGTTACATCGTTTCTCTATTCTCTTATGTATCTCCTTGTTTGGATTCATTTCAGATCTAATCCTAAACTATGTATTCTAATTGGGAACTCTATCCTTTATAAATTCTAATTCACTTGAAAGTGAGGCCAACCATGGGTTTGGGGTTGACTCAAATAAACCTTAGACATGTAGGCCTATAAATAATAATAGATGGAGGTATAATACATATATAATCATATTTAATATAACTATATATATAACTTATAACTATTTAATGAATAATTAAATTAAATAAATAAATCCAACACACACACAGGTCAGTAAAAGATCATGACTAATCATGTATCAATGATGTGTGTATATTCTTATTTATCACTACTTTACTAGTAGGTGATTATAATATTTAAGAAAATATCAAAAGTTCTCCAAGGTTCACAACCTCTTCCTCATTTTATATTCACTTATTTCCCATAAGGGTACACAAGATATTGTTTCAACACACAGGTTGATATCACAAGAATAACGATATAATAAATATCACCAAATATCATTGGGTTCCATCCATGATTCTCTAATATCCACCTATTGATTTTCACAAAAAAATTTAGAAACTTTTCATTTCTAAACCTGGTATTCAAAGAGATTCAATCGAGTCATAATTTCTCTACTCAATTTGAAATATTAATTGTCATCCACCATCCCATTCTCCCTTTTTTCCTTTCCCATATATGAATTCTCAATTTTTCATCTCTACTCTACCTAGAACATTTATCATCTTTTTCCCCACCTACCTCCATTTTCAGTTAAGATATTTGAAATAAAAATTCAAATTAAATAAATTAACTACCTTAAAATTTCATTACTTCATATTCATACTTGGGTCATATTTAATAAAATATTTACCATTAAACTTAATTTAGGATTATAAATATTGAGTCCTAACAACTCAGATGTTAAAATTTCCCACTCATCAAATTTTTTTATAACATATAATATATAAAACTCTACAACATTTCATCTAATTTAAATTATCATGCCTATATCATATCAAAATAGACCATAGTGTGGTACCACCATTTCCATGAAATTGACTTTATCTAGTAAAAATTCTCTCTAAAATGGCTTGATCCATACTGGACTTCACATTTATACTAAAATTTTAAAAATACCATTACAAAAAACATATTCCTCCATGTAATGGAGCTTCTCCAAATATCTATTTCAAATATCCTTATATAATTACTCAATTTTTTTGTTATTCTTATGTATATTCCAAATAATCTAACACGAGTCCTAAAAACACCTTTTACTACAGATATTTTTCTATATCTTGTTTTACCCAAGTATTTTTCAATGAAAAACACTTAGTGTCCTTACATAGAATGAACTAGATCCCCGTTTTAGTTGAACATTTGACCACCAGAATCTTTGAAATACCTAGGTAAAAATATTTCAATCGATTTAATAAATTTTTGTTTTTCATGATTTCATTTCTTCTCCGAAATGCCCAGAAATTATTTCATACTTTTCATTTTACTCCTCTAAATTGTCATGGACCACAGTATGGACATCCAGTCCATTTCCAACCAAAATCCCACATGACTAAAATAGCTTATAAAATATTCATCGCTCTTTAAGCTTCATAATTTATTTATTCATTGTGGTATATAGAGTCTCACCATTGCATGGGGATTACATCCTTCACCAAACTACTCACCACATTTCCACAACTTCAATAATAAAACATTAATTGGAACTTCAACTAACTTTAATTGAAAACATTTGACAAAAAATATAACACTATAACCTTTGGATGAAACATTATCCTCCATTGAATTTTTTTTCAATACATCCATTTTTAGTCCATATATAGAAATTCATGATCCTTGTTAATTTATTCAATCTCCCCCTTTCATATATCTCTCCCGCTATAGTTATCATCCCCCTTTTATCACCAAGATAAACTTGTTTAGGAACTTACAAATAGTTAATAGAAACCCAAATAAGTTTTGAACTATAGGTTAAATATTGAGGGGAAAGATAAGGTAATTTATGATATAAATATATCCATCAAGTAGAAAACTAATAATATTAAAATACTTGAAAAATATGTTAAATATTTGAGAAAGAAACTTGAGTTTTAAATAAAATAAAATGGTTTAATAAATAAGCTATAGATTTGAAAGTTTTTGAACAAAGTATTAAAGAAAAGGGTTGAATGAGGTATAAATGGTTTTGAATAAGTGATGAAAACTCAAAGATATAATATCATGGTTAAAAGTGGTATTTTATCAAGTTATAGAATGGGAGGTCAGTGTAACTCTATAATTTGAATCCATAAAGGTAGGCACTCTATAATGTGTCACCATCTAGGTAGGATTCAGATGAAATGAGGTATTAATTGTTATTAAGTTACGATAGGGACCATGAAAATTAATTCTTATGTATTAATGGTAATCATAACCTTCATATTTTGGTGTCATTTAATAAGATACATCATTCATTTTAAGTCATCTAACAAGGATCATGGTGGTTCCTTTTAAGTTCATCCATAGATGGACATTTACAAGGGTTTTAAAGTCGTTATATGTAGACTAGTATCTTTGGAAACTAAAATATCTCTCACATTATAGGGTTCAAGGATATATTATGATTGTCACATAAGTAAAGGATATAAGGTTTATCTTATACTCATAACATAGATAATATTATACGCCTCACATAATTAATAATGAGTCATACTATGCATATCATATAGAGAACTGTATTCTCATCACATAATGATGTATGAATCGTCCTATTTTTATCACATATGGAATCCAGTTCCTATCATATAACGTGGTTGGATTCATATACTTGCCTCTATGAAGTCTGGTCAAGTTTGGGAGATACAACTTCTCAACAGGGATATGGGATAGAAATGATGTTATGATTGAACCATAGGGAGGAATCCAACATATTCTACTGGAATAATAATACAAATCCACAAATTTCAAGTTGAATAGTTTAGGTTTGTTTGATATAATTAGACCATGTGGTTTAACATCATTTTTTAAGGAATACTATGTGAAAGGTACCTAGAAATTGGTTAGTGTGGGAATTATGCATGAATGGCCCATTTTGGAATCAGCTAACTTATAATACAAGTGGAATAATTTTAGGAACCAAGATAATTATCTCAACTCAAGGTATTTGAAGAAACATATAGGAAAATCTCAACTCAAGGAATATTAGGGAACTAAGAGGACTGTCTCTACTCAAAGAATTATGGTGAAAAGAGGTGTATCTCAACTCAAGGTGTTATAGGGACCTAGATGGATATCTCAACTCAAGGTTTTATATGGATTTAAGGTTGGAGTTATTTATAATGAAACCCAAATCAAGATTGACCCATCCTAAAAGGTTTGTGGTGTGATAATTGATTTTTCCAAGGGATCAATGATGGAAGTATAGGAATTGGGATGAAGCTCTGAGATCACAACCTATTACTGATCTTGACTTAGTTTTTGGGGGGAATATCTCATATGGTAAGGACATAAATGGTATGGATAGTTGTCCAGGCATGAGGCTTGGGTATATTTGAAAATATAAAGGAGGCATGGGAGAATTATATCCATGTGGGAGGCCTACATGAATTGGAGTCCTAGTATGGATTCTTGTGTGATATGGTTATCAGGTAGTACAAATACATGAATTGGAACCCTAGTATATATGACTAGGTGAATTGGTACTCTAGTATAGATACTTGGGCCATGTGGCACCCTAGTATGGAGGCCTAGGAAAATTGGGTGATTAAGCGATTGAGATATCAAGTCGATCAGCGCTCAAGTGGTTAGTACCCAAGGCATGGCTCCAATAAAGAGGGTCAAGGTATAAAACTTTTTATCCCCTCCTTAAAGGTTTGGATTCCAAAATAACCTTAAGTAGTGATCTTGTGTGATCAAGTGTGATGGTAATTAGGTTTTAAATTATCCATTTTTTCCATCATGGTGTCTAAAATAGGGGAAATGGGGTCCTTTTATAGGAAACACCTATCCCGGGACTCTATTGTAGGGAATTAGGTAGGAAACATAAGTTATAGTGTGTGTTTTTAGGTTGTTTGAGGTAGATAATGTGAGGATGAAGCGATAAAGGAAATTCACATGATACTAGTATGTGTGATTTCATGGACATGAGGCTAGGGTGCATAATGAAGAGCATACAGAACTAGGGAATATTTTTTTAGGGAGTGTAGGGTAGAGTGTGTTGAGCTTGGGTTCACAAACCAAAAAACACAAGTAATAGCACTCAAGGTTAGGTAGAATGAGGTAGGTTGAGTAAGTCTAGGGAACAAAAGGTAGAGTATGTAGGATTAGGATATTTGAGGTGGCTAGTGTGAGGCTAAGGTACATGAGGATATAGAATTCATGTGAATCAGGGCATGTATCCCAAATCTATCTTGGTGTGGGTGTTTACTTTATTCATACTTCATCATTAAGTTCAAACATAAAATGGTTAAAAAAATTGTATGTTCATTTTAACTCTAAGACCTATTAAATTTTATAATGTTTAATGAACTTCACTGTTTAATGTATATCTCTCCAAGAGTAGATATATTCCAAATCTAAAAGGAGATTGTAGTTGTGTTGAAAATGTAACTGAATACTAGATAAATATTTTCTTCAATAATGGATGAAATTCACAACCTACTCCCAATTGAGGGTTCTCACCCCCACATCATTGGATTGAGTGAAGTTTTTGAGGGTATCCAATATTCAGTGTGTGTGTGTGTGTAGGCTTGGTATATGTGGAGATCCAATTGATGTCTTATTTATCGAGTGTGATAATTTTTTATCATCCACTCTACCCATATAAACTTATTGAGGATCATATTATGTTCATTGAGAAAAACTACACGGAATACAAATTTTGAGTAAAAATAAATCCACTCCCCAGAATTGGATTCTTTTAGAATGAATAGAATCTAATTATGAGGTAACATAGGGAACATTTTTGTACTCCTTAGATATCAGGTATGTTACTAGAGCAACCTCATCATAATGATGTTCACCAAGTGGAGGATCTTAACTCAATGATTTTTGGCACAAATAAGAGAAGCTCGAATCAATGTTTTTAGGTTACCAATAAGAATATTTTAAACTAGGTAATTTGTATTTGGTTATCCCATTAAGGTTAATTATCATGAGAGGTGGTTGAATCAAGGAAAGATAAATTAAAACAAAAACCCCCTTTAGATCTTGTTTCATTGTTAAAATAACACTCATCTCTCTCTTTCCTATAGAAAGGTATGAATAGAAATGAAATCATGCATGAGACACAAATATTTTACATAGTTCACCCTCAATGGGATATGTCCAAGGATCATATAATGTAAATGATCTGATGTACTAAATCCACTAAGGCTCACTGTCAAAATTAAAGGTTCCTGCTAGATCACTTTTATTCATAGTCTCACTGCCTTTACAATGTTTAGGGATAGCTCACTACTTCACAAGGGTCACTCCCTTAATCTCTCTTTTGATGGATCGTTGTTGGTGGAATGGATCACCTTCTTCATATTCCTTTTCTCAATGCTCTAGAAAGTATCCACACATAGTTTATTTACATATAGGTCCATTAATTTAAAATAATGAATACATCCTCAGATGTAGATAGATGCTCTGTTTAAGTATCACTTTCATCTAAATAATGAATACCACTTTACCACAGATTTACTAGGCAATACTTTTTGAGAACTTTTGGGATTCTCATTACATTCTTAAAGATAACCTCTTTGGGGAATCTCAAATAGACTTCCTGAACCAAACTCCTTTATTAAATCTCACTTAACCTTTGCAAAGAAACTAACTTTCACAAATATTTCTTATCCTTTGCAATGATCACAACTTTCAATCGGATTTTTATAGCCTTCAAAAGCTTTAATAACTTCACAATGATCACAAATTTCAGCCATCATTTACAACCTTCACGAACATCCATTATTTGTAAACTTTTTCACAAGAACAACCTTCAGGAATCACCTTCATGAATTCGGATCCCTAAAATCTTAGTTAAGTCTTTCATTAGTTTTATTTGGGGACTAGAGGCCTATTTATAAGTGTTGCCTCCACTTCTATAATTTTTCATCCACATCATCAACATTTCTCAAAGATTTTCCATATCATCATGATGCTACCTATTTTTTAAAATCACTTATAAAATTTCCTATTCATGAAGCTTCTCATAGTCAGGAATATTACCATCAAACCTTTGTGCATTAATGATGCTCCACTCGCGATGATCCACATGATCATGAAACTCTATTTGCAAAAACCAGTTTCCCTAAAACACATACCTTCACCATATTTATGTAAGGCCTTCAAGGAAATCCAACTTTTGGGATGAAATTCAT
Organism: Viscum album; assembly: GCA_963277665.1. NCBI lineage: Eukaryota > Viridiplantae > Streptophyta > Magnoliopsida > Santalales > Viscaceae > Viscum > Viscum album. The sequence continues at coordinate 315,339,878 of OY728151.1, forward strand.
ACTCCAAATTTTTTACCCCAAAAATTAGGCAAACAATGGGAAACTAAGTCACCTTGTATAAGTAATTTTCTTTACCACTTCTATAGAATACACTATTTTTTTATTGAATATTTTTTGACATACTATGTCAAAAATATCTCTATAACTTCACAACTTTCCATTAAAACATTCTTTTCCAAAAAAAAATAATCAACCAAAAAATATTGTAATGTTACCTTGAGGTATTTTTTCCCAAAAAAATTTCCCTTTGGTTTTGATGAAAAATTTTCAAATTTTAATGCCTAGTTGGATATTATTCCATATTTTACGAAATATAACTTCATGTGTTTCATATAGAAATAAAATATTTACTCAAAACACTCTCTAATCCCACATGAACCATGCTCGGCATAAGAAACAAGTGTAGCATGAAAATTGAATCAATGAATCACTTCATTTCAATACAAACCTACACATCTTCTTTCATCACAAACCTCATATTTCATGATATATAACCTTGGAAAGATTGCCTTTAGCATCATCATATTTAAAACCCCCTACTTCACTACTCACCCTATCAGTTTCACCCCCAATCTTGATTATAACATTTTCTCCAAATTTCTCCCCCATTGTCAATGAACCCAAAGGCCACTTCATTATTATCTATATCAAGGAAAAGAACATAGATCAATACATTAGGGAAACACACACAATTACTCAGGGATAGGGGGTCTTACATTAACACTATTTCATGTTCATGGATTTTACTAGACTTTAAGAACTAGTAGATGATGTTAAAATGCTTCTTTGGGTAAAGCTTATGTTAAAATGTATGAAACCTATAGTTCTATAGGCACATACTCCAACTTCACAAGACCTTGATTCACCTTATCATTGATAAAATGATACTTTATTTCAATTTTATTTGTCCTTGATTTTCATACTTTATTTTTTATAAGATTTATAGAACTTGAATTATTGTAATAGATTATAATCGGATACTTTAATTCAATTCTCATATTATCAAGTTGTTGTTTCATCCAAAATAATTGCATCCATGGTTGAATACCCAAAATATATTAATATTTTTTGGTTCTCAAAGAAATGAAATATTTCTTCTTTCTTAACTAAGAAAATACACAACCCACCAAAATAGAATGCACCACCTGTTATTGATTTTCTATCATCTACTAATCTAGCCCAATATGCATCTGTAAATTCAAATAACTCTTTTTGTGATTTTTCAATATAGATCAAACATAAATACACCATGACCTTGATATAAAGAAGTATTTATTTCACTGTAATAATGTAAATTTCCATGGGATTTCTTTGATATCTTTCTACTTGTCAGGTGGAAAAAACAATATCAGGTCTTTCCAATGTCACGTACAAAAGACTACCAATAATTTACTTATATTCTATGACATTAACTACATTGACCTCATCATACCATGATAGTTTAATCTAGGTAGCCACCAAAGTTGTAATATCATTGGAATTATAAATTAAAATTCTTATCAAAACCTTCATGGAATATTTATATTGAGAAATGAATGTTCCGTTCTTTACTTGTGACACATGTACACCGAGGAAAAAAATCAGTTCTCTAACCATTGACATTTAAAATTGAATTTTAATGAATTTTATGAAATTTTTGAATTTTGATTCAAATAATCCACCAAATATTATGTCGTAGACATATATTAACACCATCATACTTAGATTACTATCATTGTTGACATAGATATTTTAATCAAATCCATCACACTAAAAACCAATCTTCTTCAAAAACTTATCTAGTCTTGAATATCATGCTCTTAGTGCTTTATTAGACACATATAACACCTTATTCATCCAAAAAATATATTTTATCATCATTATGAATGATAAAACTATCTGGATTCTCAATATAAAATTATTCTTCCAGAACTCCATTAAGAAATGTTTATTTAACGTACATCTATAAATCATTGAACTTTCTTTGAATTGTTATGGAAAAGAATAAACTAATTATATCTATCCATGAAACAAGTATTGATGTTTCATTAAAATTTATACCCTTTATCTGGGAGTATCCTTTGCACACTAGTCATGATTCATTTTGAATCACTACTCCATATTCATTCATCTTGTTATGAAAGACCCCTTTAATCCTAATGAAATTCTTATCTATTGGCCTCAAAACAATATATAATGTATGAATCTTCTCAGAATGTTTGATATCTTCATTTATATCCTGAATATATTTCCCACCTCTAGCTAATTTCTCAAAATATTTAGGCTCTACCAATGATAAAAAATTCTTGTTGTAGAGTATTCATCCTCTTTATCTGTACTAGCATTGTCTAATCACAAATTATGTTCTATCTATCAATTTTGGATTTCTTATTTGGTCTTTGTAAAGATATTATTTTATGTTCATCCTTTTCATTATCTAAATCTTCTTCTGAATCATCCTCTAGAACTAGAACATCCTCTAAGCTTCTTATATATTCATCATTATCATCATGAGAAAGATTATGTATTCACTAAAGATTCTTATCATTCTATACTATAGTTACATCATTTCTTTCAAATACCTTTCCCATCCACTTACTAAAACATTTATATAATTTTATTTTTCTTGAGTTTCCATGTAATATCCCTTTATCTCCATAGGATTAAAACTTTCTATTTTTCTCTTTAATGATAATGAAACACTTACTTTTGAAGACTTGAAAGTAATTCAATGTTGGATTCTCTCCATATCATATATCATAGGGATATTTATCTTCATTAAAACATAATAACTCTCTATTTTATATATATATTAATACCATCACTACTTCTTCCCAAAAACTCTTTGGAATGTCTTTCTCAATGAGCATTGTTCTAGCCATGTTTTTTTAATTCGATTTCTTCTCTCAATAACTCCATTTTTTTGTAGAGTTCTTACTGCTAAAACTTGTTTCATTATCCCATGTTTCCCAAGATAATATTCCACTTGGCTATTTATAAACATTTTTCCATTATCTATTCAGATCTTCTAGACTATTTGACCCAACATCTTTTTAAATTCCCTTCGATAATTTGTTATGAAACTAAACATCTCATATTTATGAGTTATGACTAAAACCAATGCCATTTTTATAAAATAATCAATGAGAGAACATAATATATCCTTTCATAAATAGATTTTGTGAAATAGGTCTACACACATCAATATACACAAAATCAACCACTTTTGATGAGATTTTCTCGTATTCCTTATATGTTTTTCGAATGATCTTACCTTGTTGAAAACATCACATGTATGGGAATGATCATGTGATAACCTAGTGAGGTCTCAAGTAGCATTACATTTTACCAAATCTTCTCATTCCATTTGGCTCAAATGAAAGAGGTGTTTATTCTATAACTTTTTTTCTTCTTCCTTGGATAAACAACACACATCAACTTCTCCACTTACAAGGTAGAGATTATCCTTCATATGATTTCCCTAATAAACAACTACACCATCATTTATCTTAATGATACATGATTTATTCTAAAATATTGTTGAATTTTTGGATTTTCACAATTGACTAAAACTTATCAAGTTGTGGCTAAGACCTTTAAAATCTAATAAATATTCACATCTTGTGTCTTATCCCCAAAACATGGATATTACTGAGCTAATAATTTTCAGGTCCCTATGAATACCAAATCATACAATTCCTTTCCTTATCATATATGATTCCTGTCACTAGTTTCTTATTTTCAATCACATGGAAGGTGAATCCACTATCAACGATCCATATTACCATGTGATCTAATTCTTTGAAAGAAATCTCTATAACCACTGCTTATTCATTTCTCTTCTTTTTTATCTATGTTTTTAACTTCATACATAATGTTCATTGATAATCTTGATCTTTATTGAAGTATGATATACCAATTTCATCCTTTTGATCTTTAAATTAATTTTTCATTTCATCTCATTTTTTGATACATTTAGCTACTACTTATGACCATATTCAGTCTTCTTCATCACATTCCTCTACATTGTTGATGAGTAATATCTTTCCATGTGTCTAAATCCTTCACACCCAAAATAGTGACCGTCAAATGATATCCTGAAATATTGAGTTTGGTATGGATACATATGTTGGTCTTCTTCCCTTTAATACCTCTTCTCTATGAAACAAACATTTTCTGAGTGTCCCATCTTCCCACAACAATAGCATCTAGCGTGGGGTGAATTCTTATGTGTCACTACTACAATATTGTTTTCCATTGGGTTCTGTGAATATTCTAATTTGAATTTATAAAAAATCAATCTTAAATATTAGGGAGAGTGTGTGTGGTCTGACTTAAAAAATTAATCTTTTCTATTTTGTTTCAAGCCCCATACAAGTTGTAACATTATGACCTATCATTTTCTTCTATTAACATTCCTTTGTCTATTTCACTAGAGCTTTGAACTATAATTTTCCATTTTCTACTACCTTTGAGACCTTGTTTGATGGAGCCAACATTTTCTTTTGATATTTCTTTTCCTTCACAGTATAACAACCTTATAATCAATATTTTTGATGATTTTTCTTGAAATTTTGTTGTATTATTCAAACCATCGATCACCCTTTTCTATTCTTCAACTTTGAGCTTGTGCTTACTGATTTTTTAACGGCCCAATGTTTTTTAATGGAAATTCTCTTCTCATAAGTATGTTATAAATTCCAATGAAAACACAACATAATTTACTACTAATTCTAAGTGACCTTTAAACATAGCTTTGTCACTTCTATGTTTGGAAGTTCAAAAATCTAACATACACGGTTGTGACCAGTAAGTTATATTGAGTCTGATAAGAAAAACTTAATTTTTGGTGAATACTAACCTACCCTTATGAATATTAACATACCCTTATTAATAGTGATATACCCTAATGAATAGTAACCTTACCTATGATAGTATTAAAATGATATTCAAGGGAAATTATGATGTACCTGTATTTTAGAATAAGTAAATGAATGTTTTAAAACTGGGTTTTAATAATAAATTATTGTTTTAATTTAATATTAAATTAATAATATTTAGAAAATTATTTTTGAAAAATGAAATTCATTTTTCTATTCTACACATCAAAAATATTTAGGGTTCACTTTTGGGATTTTTCTGAAATACTGGAATTTTTTATGAATAGTAAAATCCGATAATTCACAATAAATGCTAAGTAATGGATTAATTGAGTCATTGATGATGATCTGATGATGTAAGAACAATTTTTTCTAAGTCACATGCATTTATTACTATTCTTAGTCATGTAATACTTTCTATTCCTTGTCTTGTGAAGAAATAACAAACTACTAATTAAAATATTATCAAAACCCTCCTCCCCTCCACTATAAATACCACCCATTCTTACCTCTTATCTTCGCTCCTCTCAAGACTTGTGCCTTGCCAATATTCTTCCCAAATATCTCCCCAAGATCCTCCCCCACGTCCAAAATCCCCAATACTCTTCAAAATACCAAAACCTCTCCCCTTAATAGGTTCTCAAAGGAAGAAGTTTCAAGAGGTAAATTCCTCTTTCTGATTCCTTCTTTTCTTTTATATTCTTTTCTTTTTGTTTATTTGCTCTCCTCCCTTCACCCAAATAGTATGATAACTACAGTAACATACATGTATTAGAATTTTTTTATGCTAATGGGATATTTCATTATCTTCTCTCCTTTCTCCACCTTTTATTTGAAAGTAATGAAAGCACCGTTTGAGATGTGTTAATTTAGCACATTGAAGGACAATGGTTTATCAATTTCTATTATCATATTTAAATATGGTTATGAAACCATTTTTGTTATGGTTGAACCAGATTATATATATGTAATATATACTATTTTGATCCTATAATATTTTTGTACAAATGGTACTAAGTTATAAATCAAAACATGTTCTTTGTAAACAAACCCACCAATTAACAAAAACAGTTCTCACTTTGGTTTTATATAATAGTTTGACTTCACTCTAAGTAACCAAATTAAATTTAAAACCATGTAATCTCCTGGATGTTCACTAATATAATATAACTTCAATTATGGACATCCACTTTCATATTACATGTTTATCCAAACATAAATATAAGTGAACCAGTCATTAAAATCAAGTAAACAAATGATCCCGAACAATGAAATTGAACCTCATAACCAATCAAAATAGTTATTAAATAACTTAAAATTATTATAGTAAACCAATTAAATATTTAATTGGTTCTATAATTATTAATTAATAAACCTAATTTGTTTATTCAGGTCTTTAATAACAAGTGGAGAACACCGACGGATTTAAGGTAAGGGATCCTCCCCATTACACTTTTATTTTAAGATTGTCCTCTATGTTATTCCATTTTATGTGTGATCCCTAATGATGGGTATTATTATGAAACATCCCCATACTTCCCTCATGATTTATAATTTATTAGAAACCCCATTCTCTCTCAACTAATCCCTTTTAGGTACACCCAATTCCATGCCAAATTCTGTAATGATTTCTACCTGAATCACCTTTACTCTTTCGGGTTTCTCTATCTTTCATTTTACCCAAATGAAGTTGCCTTTACTTTTTATGTACAACTTATAAATACTATTTATATGATCCAAAATCATGTTCCAATATCCATACCTCATTCTCTTTTGGGGATATACATGTTTTTTATTGATTCCCACCTCGATACCCCTCGATAAGAAATCATGTTTTAAGGGAACTTATCGAATTCTTTCCTGATTTCAAGTGCACTCTATCTTATGTTTTAAGAAAAAAATTGTCTTTATAAAATCAGTATTTTTTATGAAAAATTTCTTGGTTAAATTCTTGTTTTATATAAAATATTTTTCCCTTTTTTATTTTAAAATCTCTATAGTATTTTCCTTAAAACCGCACAAAATGTTTTAATGCTAAAATTTCGCAAATACATTTTTTACAAGTTTTCACTGCTTTTTGACATAATGTACCATGATATATGCCTATTGAATGTCCATGTATAATTACTTTCTTTCATGGACACTTTCATGATACGTGCATTGGTTATGATTTATGTCATGGTTGTGGTGCCTAATTCATTCCATGGGTACCCTTATGTTTATGTATGGTTGATTATGTATGATTATTGGTGTGGAAGGATTATTTATGAGGAAAGAATATTCATGGAAATTTTGAGATGGGTGCCCCAAGATATCACTCCAATGAATTGGGTAAAGTTAATTCTCATGAGATGTGATGTGAAAGGGGATTGGTGGTTAGCCTTGACCTGTACTAAAATGGGAAACTGGATTGGCGGTTAGCCTTGACCCGTACTAAAGAAATGTCTTATGATTCCACCACATATATATGATTTCATTTTTATATTATCCCATGCTTATATGATATGATTTCATATGTTTCATGCTTTTTTATAATTATCTCATGCCTCCTAACTCATGTGCGTAAGATGTATCCTTATATTCATTCCCTTACTGGGATTTTTAGCTCATCCCTTTGTTCATGTATTCCCCAGGGTACCCTAGGAAGATGTAAGGGCTCAAAGGAAGTTAATATGTCTTTATGGAGATTAAATAAAGAATTTTTTTCCCCACGTTTTATGTTTTATTTACCTATTCTTCCAAGACACTAGAATTAATGATACTTGGCTTGTAGTCTGATGTATAATTATGCTTAAAATCATGTAATGTTATATATAAAAGGCTTGGGTCGCTATAGATTTTATCTAAGTTCTCTAGATTTGAATACTTTTCCTTTTTAATTTCATCAATCATATCAGAATTATATTCTTCATGCTCCTTCATAAAAAATTTTAAAACACAAACCACCCTATTAGATTTATTTGTTTTTTCTCTCCAAACATCTATCTCTTTAAGTGCAACTTCTAATTTGACTTTAATGCCAACTCTTACTTTGAATTATCCTTCATTGTTGTCACTTTATTCCTTTTTTTGGAATTTCTGACAAATTCCACCATAGTATTTTCTTCATGATCCTTGCAGTCCTCCAACTCTTCTACCTAATATTTTTATGCATTATCATCTTCTATTGAAAGAAGACTCTTATTTTTGAAGAAACTTTTCTTAAAATTTTTCTTACCTTTCATGTAGGCTAAATACTTCTTCATGGGAATTTTTACTTCACTTCCATATTTCCAACCTTTCCAAATCAAAATAATGCAAGGAAGAGTTCCCCTTTGAACTTTCCTTTACCTCTTTATAAATTTGATGAAAGGAATGACATGAATTCATCTGTCTCTTTTTCTTCCTACCCATATTCAATATTAATATTCTTTATGACCTTGAATTCCACTTATTTAGACTTACATTTTTCCACATACTCATTATAATCATTTATAATCTCATATGAAATAAGAGTATTATAAAATCTATCCAATCTCATTTTCTTTTTATATTTATCTTTCAATACATAGATTTTCATATTGAACTGAGGTTGAAGTATTTTAAATATGAGCTTGAAAATATTTACATCTTCAATAATTTCATCTGGACCATGCATGTATTCCATAAAAATATTTAACAAGTTAAATAATGAATCAATAGGCTCATTAGGGTGAATTCTGAGATCCTTAAATTTTTTCCACAGAACCAACAATTGTTTTCTCTAAATTTTGAGTTTCCCTCATAAATATTCCAAAAATTTTCCCATATATCATGTCATAAATTACATTACATCACCTTTTTATATATTTCATTTTATAATGATTCCCCTAAATCATTGTTTCCTTTAGATTCAACATCAAATTTTCTTTGGTCAACTTTTGATAAACCACCACTGTTAATATTGGTCGAAATTCCATGCATCGCTATTGTAAAGATATCTATTACTAATTATTGGAAGTAGATTTTCATATGATTCTCCGATAATTTAAAATTATTTACATTGAAGATAGAAATTACTTTATGTTTGAAAACCTAAATTTAATCTACAAAGAGAGAACCACTGACATTCAACCTTTTCCTCTGGTACCAATTGTTATCCCAACAATGTTAAATACTCTATGAGGGGTGAATCAGGCTATGATAGATTAAAAAAATACCCTTTTGGATAATGTTTCATCATTAAACAAAATACTCCTTTGTCTTTACAATTTCAATGTATGAACATAAATTATATCATGCATGAGACAAAGTAATTTTACTTGGTTCACCTTGACTGGGCTACGTCTAAGGAGCATACAACGATAATGTGTTGATGTACCAAATCCAAAAAGTCTCACTACCAAAATACATGGTTCAAGAAGAATCACTATTATTCCCAAGATCACTACCTTTACAATGTTTATGGATAGATCACTACTTCCCAAGGGTCACTCCCTCAATCTCTATTTTAATGTCTCACTGCCAATGAAAAGGATGAACTTTTTCCTCTTCCTTTTCTAACTACCCTGGAAAGAATCCACAAATAGTTTATAGACATGTAGGTCACTTCATTAGCAATAATGAATATATCCTCAGCTATAGATAGATGTTTGGTAGAAGTATAAATTTAATAAAAATAATGAATACCACTTTACCATAGATTTACTGGGGAATACTTTCTAAACACTTTCACGATTATCACGACCTTCGTGAATCTCACCTCTTTCACGAAGATCAAATATCCTTCATGAAGCATCCTTATTTCATGAATCTCGCTTTTCCTTCATTAGTAAAACAAATTTTTTGAATCTCACTTAGCCTTCATGAAGATCACAAATTTCAGTAACATTTTTATAGCCTTTATAAACTTCAATACTTTAATGATGATCATAACTTTCAGTAATCTTTTATATACTTCTAGAACATCTTTTCTTTATGAACTTTTTCTCAAGAACAAACTTCATTAATCACCTTTATAAATCCATAGCCTTAAAATATTCTTTAAGACTTGATATACTTTTTTTGGGTTATAGGAATATTTATAGGTGTTACATCTCATTATAAAAGCTTCCATCAATCATCACCATTTTACAAATATCTCCCATCTTGTTCATGATGCTCCTTTTTTTTCAAAGAACTAAGAAAATTTCTCATACACAAAGCTTCTCATAGTCATGGATATTACCATCAAACCTTTGTGAATTCATGATGATCCACTCATGATGATCCACACCTTCATGAAATGCCCTTCAAAAAACCTAGTTTTCATGAAACTCATGCCTTTACCATATTTATATAATTCCTTAAAGGAAATCCAAATTTTGCATTTATATCCATCCGCAAAATTTTTAAACCCAAAAATTTGGAAATCACTAAGAAATTCCATCACCTTGTATATTCAATTTTTTTGTACCACTTCTGGGGTATTCATTTCTTTTTCATGGATATTTTTCAACATAACATTTCAATAAAATCTATGTAAATCTACAAAATACCATGGAAACATTCTTTTTCAATAAACATAATCAACCCAAAAATTCTACAATGTAACCTTGAAGGATTTTTTCCCATCATATTTCCTAGAGTATGATCTCTACTCAATTATTTTGGATAATCATAAATAGAATATCAACTCAATTATTTTTTATTACTATGAGGATAATCTTGACTCAATCCTTTTTGGAACTAATTTTTGAATCAAAACTCAAGGTGTTCACATTTACAAAAAGAATAATTGACTCGCGGATTTTAGTTTTTTCATGAGGAATAATATACACAGGTATTTTGAAATCCTATAATAGGGTTAATAGAAGAAAACCTAATCATAATTATTAGGCCCAAATACTATGATTATAGGGAGAAAAAATTAAAGTGGAATTTGTACCTTTATCCAATATAAATTATTTTATTGTTACTATGAATCCTATGAGAATATAAATCAATCCACACATATTACTTGAAAGGGTAATTTTTATTCATGTATATGATTTGAACCAGAATAAGTTCCAAGGTTATACCAAGGATGAGATATTTAGGTTTATATATATAGTTTTCTAGTGTATTGGTGATATAAAATGCCTATCATGGATAATAAAATCATACACTATGAGTGTTTAGATGAATGTAAAATTTATGGTTAGTTATGGGATAAGTGATATAGAAGTCATTATATATCATGTAATAATAGGAATAAATGCATTCAAATTTCTAGGAAGATAGTATATGAACTAATTAGGTCCATGAACTGGAAAAAATAAAATGGTTTCTTCTAAATTTAGGTCAGATAGATAATACCAAAAGTGAACTGGTAAAATCATTTTCTAAGAACTCTTAAATATATTTGGAAAAAATGTTAGCGAATCGGTTCATATAAAATAAAACACTTTATGAAGTTTAATATCTTGCTAGATGGACTATTGAGTTATGCGGTTTCAGATAATGTGATAAAGACTATAGTACCCAATGAGATTTTTCCGATAGTTGAATATAAACTGAAGACTTAGGGGTTTCCATGAGTATTATCTTCACTCAAGGAATTTTGGATTCTAAGAAGATAATCTTAACTCAATTCATTTAGGCTAGCAAGAAGAGTATCTTGACTCATGTCATTTTTTTATTCCTAGAAAATGAATGTCTAGATATGAAAGGGTAAAAAATTAGGATGTAACAATCTTTCTTTGAAAATGGGTATAATTTAAAAATGTAAAATATCGAGATAATTTGAATCCACTTAATAGTTTGGTTGTTAGATGTGTTATTCATATCATAAGAATATATAATTCATTAGAAAATATATAAATGTGTGATTAATATAACCATTGATAATGGAGAGGCTACCACAACACTACTAATAAATAGTTAATGGGGTAATAGGATCTTATATTCAGGATAAAAACATGCCCCTTGTTAGCATTTTTGATACATAGAATAGATAAAATTTCTTATAAGAGGAGTCCATTTTAGAATCTATAACACACATTACCAATTTCTATGAAAGTGGTAACTGGGAGGATATGATCACTATTTTATGATTCGAAGAGGATAATATATACTCAAGGTTGTGGGTTAGTGATGATTTAGAAATTAAAGGTATGTAGTAGTTTCATGGTGAAAATGATATCCTATAAGATATTGAACACCCTAAAGGTTACACTATTGTGTATTGAACACATTCTTAGTGTGAAGATATATAACATGAAATTGCTTGAATGCATGATCGGGTAAATGGAAATTCATTCTCAATATTAATAATTTTCCTTGTCATGATAGATAATGTACCCATGGCATAGTTTAAGCTCACTTAAATGGGGAAGAGAATATTTGTTCAAAATTTTCCCTTGACCAATGGTTTCAACAAGCATAGCTTGAATTTTTATAAGGGTGATTTTTTTCTCAAAAACATTTTTTCCTATTTTATTATATGTGATAACTTTTTATCAATACTTGAAATATAATATCATAAAGAGTAAATAATTTAATTTTTCTAATATATCCTTTATATATTTTCAACATAACAGGCCTTTGTGTCTCTTTTGATATTTCTTATGCTCCAACATTTTTCTAATATATAACAGGGGCAGTCTTCGAGAATAAAGACTTGAGTTTTTTTTTGGCCCCCGTTATGGTTTTTTAAGATAAAAATACTTTTTATCATTAATTTATAGTTTAAGGTATTGAAATTTGTAAAATAGTGGGATAAATATTGAGTTTTCATTGCTTTGACACACGGTTATTGAAGTTTAAGGTTATAAAGCTTTGACCAATATTGGTTTAATTTTAAGGTCATATGGATTTGATAATATATGATGTGAAATATCCTACAATAGGGGAGAAATTGACTTAACATGAATGAGAAAATGGAATATATCAGTATATATAACCTCAAGGATATAAGAACAAAGATTAAGGTAATATTTCTCAGACCAAGTTAGGTTCTTCAAGGCCCTTGAAATATATTTGTATCATACATGGTAGAAAATGGAATTAAATGAATGGGTTCTATAAAGAGGTGATAAGAGGTCAAATCCAACATTAAGTGTTAGGATATTATCCTAAAGGTGTAAATAAGGACTTAATGGGGTGTAAATTTGTATTTGGGACTTGTATAGGATATCTAGGAATCACTATATATTCTTCAGTGACTATAAAAAACCCACATGCAGTTTTATAAAGAGAATCTTTGGGAAGATATAGCTCATGAATGGGAGACACAGAAATGAAATGTATGATTATCCTAGTTAAATAAGGGAGTAAACCCAATGTGGATGAGGTCTAAACACCAATATAAACCGGAAAGGTTCATCTTAATGCACAGACATGGGAAGGTCTAATGTGAAATGGTAAAAGTCTTCTCATCAGGGTAGAGTCAAGAATGGATGGGGAATCTATGGATGGTCTTGGGATGAAAGATATTGTAATAATTATATATCTCATTATTATGTGAATTAATTCATCTGTGGTTTCAGTAAAATGGAACTTTTTATTATTTCTTTAGCCTACTATGACATTAGGGTAGGTAGATGTTGTCATATATGTCATAAAATAGTTAAGAGAAATAATATAAATAATGATATCTTGCATAAGGTGAAATTTTAAAATTTTAGGTCACAAATAATATACCACTCTTGATTGTTTAAGTCCATTTGGTATGAAATACTCTAAACAATTTAAAGTCATGTGGAATGTACTACTCTAAATAGTTTAAGGTTATACAAGATAGGCCACATGTCATGTAGTTTCAAGGTTTTGTGATAAGGACATAATGTCTTATAGTATAACATCATGTTACAAGGCCTTAGTGAAGCTTATATATTATGTTACTATAGATATTATAAAATTATCATATATTTTTTTTCTCATATGACTGACAGCCTCCTCAATAATTTTTATAATGCGTAAGGGAATAAAATTTAGAGTCAATTTTTATCCTCCTAGACATGGTAGAAGTAAATAAGGTAAATATTGTCTTGAAATGTTTGAAATAAAAGTAATTCAATTTTGAATGATGGGAATATGTTGAAAATAGTAATTGAAAAACCACTACCACATTATCATGAAATAACACATGGATTTTGGGTTACTCTCTTTTAGGACTAAGAACATACCCTAGTGGTTACTTAATAAGGATGATCTTTCAAAATCACCTCTGTAGGTCTATTATTCTTAGTAATCTCATTATGGTTATATTTTAATTAAAAGATAAAATATATTTCCACATGATCAAACATAAATGAATAGAACTTGTTTTATATACCACTAAGTAATGTGTAACCATGGTTCTTTTCCATGATTTTTATGTTTTACTAAGGGTGTTCACATGATTGAAGTAGAGATTTTGGTTCCAATGACTCCATTATTCCATTATTTATCAAATTTTGAATATAATATTTAAATATGTATCACCTATCAATTGTATTCCCTAAAAATAAATAGAAGGGGTAATATTTCAGATGTTCCTTAAAATTCACCTCTTTAAGTTTCTTTATCATTGAGAGATCGACCAAGTTATTCTCTGAGGTGAAATAGAAATACCCATAAACATGAATTAGTTATAAATAAGATGCATTATTACGTTTTACTCTTCTAGGTTGAAACCATTATATTCTATACATGGAACATAGAACTTGGAAAACATTGGTGCTTGACCAAATTTGATATTTAGGTTATGTTGCCTTAATCTCAATCAATTTTTTTATAGATGTTTAATTTATTGATGATTGGGGCATTGATGGTTTTCCCCTAGACTAAATAACTATAATTATCTTAAGGATTGTATCATCATCACCAAGTTCAAATGATTTCTAGAATACACTTGATGAGGGGTGAATAATAAAAAAAATTCCTCTATACCAATGAGTTGGGGTACTTCACTACAAGGTAGACCACTATAGAAATACACTACCATTTCAGCATATAGATCATATCTCTATATAAACACTATAAGTAAATTCTATATATTTTTATTTTATCATTTTAATTGAGTGATCTTTTATGTATAGATATTATTTATAGCTTCATGGGATTACAAGATGAATACTTGAAAATAACCTATCTTTTCTGAACTTCATAACATGTGGCAGTCGATGTAAGTTCAGTTTGGGACCCAAATCATTGAATTATCCTTTGGTATTAGGAAAATAATCTATTAATATTATGTTATGAGTCATCAAAGGGGTTAAATACACCTTTATTAATGTAAGGTATGGTATCACTAATTTATTATTCACTAATTTTAGTATTAAAGAATTGGAAAACCTATTGATAATTATATTATTATGTATATTTGTTATCATATTTATCAATAGTACACTCATAAAGACCAATTGAAACATTTTTAGACCCAAATTATACCATGTTTTTGTAAATAGATCCCCAAATTTCATAAAACTTTTCTTTTGTAGAGAAATTAATCATAAGTGTAATAACATTAACTAAGGATAACTTGTGATCCTCATCAGAATAGGATCGCATCTGTTGGGATAGTGTATGATAGCTTATTTTGTAGGATATTTTCCATTCTCTTATTTAGTGTGATTATTTCCATTATCTCATTTGATGGGAGGGTGTTTGTGGTATCCCTTGGTGAGGAGGTGCCTATTCTTTCAATATTAGGGGAATGAATTACATGAATGTTTAGAATGATTGAAGAATAATTTAGGAATCCTTTTTTTATTTATCTCACATTTTATAATTACATAAGGTCTTCAGAACCTAATAAGTAGAAGGTGTTATAGTTCGACTTTTAGAGGGAGTTGGGTTTGCTAATGGTTGATTTAGCCATTACCTGGTGATTTAATGAAAATTATCCACAGTCTTTTAGATCATATAGTAATTAAACTTTTTTGAATTCACATATAAGTCCTTTTCCATTTCTTATTCTTCTTGATGAAGAATGGATAATACAAAATTCACATGTACCTTGAGATAGTTCAATTACACTTGGCCAGCATATACCATATTTTTCAGCAGATATTTAAATAATAAGTATTTTGTGATCATGTTACCCAATATATTATGGTAAGGGTAATAATTTAGGTCACCATTCAATTATGATTCATCTAGATTCTTGATGTTTAGAAACATGACCATGTTATTATTTAAAGCGGAGGTGAAGTACTCTAGAGCATGGTCTTTATTGAAGGGATAAATTTTATTCTTATTATCTATAAATTAATGTCAAATAAACCATATTGGGTTGAGGGTGATAAAAGTTTTTTCTATTTTCCATAAATTTCTTATCTATCACATTCGTTCTTGATGGGATCTTTTATTGATTTTTTAAATAATATTATTCAAACATTATTCTATATTTTCAAAATCACAGAACCCATAATGGTTCCATAGAGGAAAGAGTGTGGATAAAAATTAACTATATAGGTTCTCTATATTGATCTCTAATGATTGTAGATACGAAAGAAATATTTCAATGAAGTATTTCAAACCAATCCATATTAAAATGAAATCTGTGACTATCTCATTCTCTCACTAATTTCAATTAGAGAGGTCATGGATAGTATTTCTCCCCGTCTTACAGAAGAATTAGTAGAGTAATTTTTATGGATATCTTACCTACTTGAAATAGACCCAATAATAGGGTTATTATCCTTAAAAAAATGTAGTACCTTCTATGATCTAAAAAAATCATCTAAGTTTGGAAACCACTTATTATTCTGGGGTTCCCAATATTGGGCATCACTAAGAAGAACAATTGGTGAGATGAGACATTAAAATCTTTCATTCCATCAAATGTTAAAAATTTAAGATTCCTAAAGTGGGGAAGATAAGGATTCAAATATAGTCAATAAAAATACTAATTCCTCTCTAATTTTACTATTGTAAATCAGAATTCCATAGTATCCATCTAAGTAATAATATCATCAAGTAATTATTGGGATATTATTCCCTGAGTTGTCCTTGGTTAACTTTCCTAAAATGGTAGTTGGTGTTTCCTTAATGGTGGGAACTCCAAATAATCAATAATAATTATTTTCAAATGGGTTAACTGAAGTGATCTTAAATTGATAGGGTTTATTGATTTCTCTTTTATGGGTGAATAAATATCCTCCCATTAAAGAGAGTAATCCAAAGGATACAAGAAGAATCCATCCTAAAAATAATACTCAATGGGTATGTTTCTCTTTAGAAACTCAATATTTATTTACTCAGGCTTCTCTATTCTAGACCAGAACTGAGAAATGTGTTCTATTGTTGAGATTTTCTCATCATCTTTAGGTGGTGGGTGGGTTTTGGATGTGGCCATACCTATTAATTTTTTATTTTCACTAACTCATTGAGTTATTAGTAATGGAATTTTGGAAGGGGATCCCAAATCTTGGTATTTTTATTGATTTTGAGTATGTACTCCTTCCTCAAATTCAAAGGATAATTTGAGTTCATTTAATCTCATATTTCTTCTCAAAAACATGTTCTCCTCCCTTACATGATTTTTTTATTGAACACTTCTATGAGAGAGATTATATCACATGGTTCTCTTAGAAAAGATCCTTTAGTTAATAAAATCTAAGTATATGTGGTAAAACCCAATGTAGAAAACAAGGTAGATAAGATATCCATAAATTACCATGCATGTGAAGTCAGAATCATAAATTATCAATTCTCATTTAAGGGTTTGTTAAGAATATAAATGCATGATATTTCTCCCAAATTAACAAACACATATAAAGTTCAATTTCAAAAGAATAACTCCCCCTTTGTCTCATGTTTTCTTCAACAAATAACTACCCCTTAATGAATATGAATAAGAATGATTATTGAGAGTGTGATTGGCATTATTAATAGTCAATCCCCCCTAAAAGGTATGCACACTTCCTTTTAAATTTCATAGTAGTGAGAATACTCCATGAAAGAAAATATCTTCAAGTGGTATAAAATTGAAAGCCTCAAACATCTCCTTTAATTCCTAAAATGTTAGCTCAAAACGGATTAAAGAATTTAAAATAAGGAGGTACCTTTGGATTCTTTATAAGAAACATTCAGGGTGAGAGTTTCCTCTCATCCTTTATATATTCTTTCTAATATCAGTATTAGATGTTATTAATTTATTATTAATATGCTTCATGGATTGTTCACAAAATTTCTTCCCATGAATTGATTCCCCATGTGGAGTTGTTTTGTTCATCTTAGTATTTAAGGAACCTCTTTTATGTGAAACATAAAGAACCATTTTTCCTTGATTTTTGGCACTAATTTTTGCATCCTCAATTTTTTTAGTATTTTCCAATTAGTTAGGAAAAAACTCCTTCTTTGATTTCCCATCTTCTTTGGTATTCTCACATTTCATCTCAGATTGACTTCTTAGTTTCTCACTATAAATCCCAAATGGATCTTTTGACTTTCCTGGTGAATACTTTTTAAACCAACGATAATAGGATATGGGATAATTCTTACCACAATACTATAAAAACCTTGTAAATTGTGATCTTATATATGTAGCAATGTAATCCCTATATCAGTTAGCGGAAAATGTTATTTTTGACCTCCTTTATTACTTTAATGGGGAAAAGTTTCTCTTAATATCTTTCCTGGTCTAGACCTGTTCTGGTTTATCATTGAGACATAAATTATCAGATATAGAAAATTGATTTTTAGAATCATATTTAACTATTTTTTTGGAACCCATCATCTCACTAACTTGAGAAGATTCTCCATTAACTTACATTTATTTTTTGAAGTCTTTTCTAGACTTTTTCAATTCATATTATATTGTGATACATGTGAATTACATCTCTGCCAGCTCTTCTTACTTTGAAGAAAATTAATTCTTGAAATATTTCATCATCTTCTTAATTTTAACCACCTTGAACAATTATTTTATTTTCTAATTTAGAATTTCCACTTCTTTATCTAACAAATTCTTATTATTCTTTTCACTGATTAAAGTAAAAGATATTAATTTCTTCTATAAATATATTCTTAATCATTGTAAAATTTTTAACTTTCTTAACATATGTTCAATGATCATATTGAAATATTTATCATATTAAATCATTAAAAATTCATGTATCTTGAGAGGTAACCACTTATGTTACAAATTATAGAGTCCAAGGACCACTTTGGTACCACTGAGAGGGAGTGTGAATCAGTGGAACACTAATTCTATTAATCTATCTATTTTTTAAATTCAACTTTTAAAAATGGTTAAAGTTATTAATCAACTCAATATTATCTCTAAATCAAACATCATATGTGGTATTAATATAAGAGAGAGAGTAGAACACCATATTTACAAGATTTAGTATAAATTCAAATTCCTTTCTATGTTAGTTAGAAGACCCAATATAGATTCTTCACTATACCACAAGTGAATAGTACTATTTAAACACCCCAGTTACAATCTATTAGAAATTGTTGCGGTACCCCAACTAATCCCATTCTATAATTGGTTAAAAACCCTAATAACATTCCTTCATCATCTAGTTTGACATCTGATATACAAGTTTCTTCTACAATGGTGGTCCAGAGATAGAAATAACTTCTTATTAATATAGTCATTAACCAAAAGAAAATTGGATGCCCTTTCCTTGTGTAAAATTCTTCAAGATCTTCAATAGTTTTTTGGAATAATTTTTCTTCCTTGAAACTATTATTATATATTTAATGATATAAAAAATATCAATAATTGAATACTTGGGTGTGTCTCCTTCAGTAACTCTGGGATTTGGGTCACTTTCTTTCTTCGATACAAATATGTATAAGGCTTATCAAAATTATCTTACGTAATGTATTCAATATTTAAAACTGGACCAAAGGCCTTCTTTTTTATTGATTTTTGATAACTCCCTTTCAAGGGATGATGGGGAACCCTTACAAGGACCATAGGCTAAGATATTACAAGTCCCATAGGCTTAAAAGATTACATGACCCGAAGGTTTTAGGGAATTCAACCAGACTATCTACAAGGAACTTCCCGTCCCCAGCATCTGCATCATGATAGTAGATCTCCACCTTCTCATGGCCATCTATCTAAGATTCCCATGCAAGTACAGGCTGGTCCCGATGGAATAACCATACCCTCTCATTCTGAAAAATCCATTTGGCTCTCCTCTTGTGAGTGCACCTACTCTGAATCCTCTTTTGAGGCTGCTCCTTTTTTATAGTGTGTCTAGGGAAACTGCATGTGGCCTGAAGGCCTTGAGGTGGCCCGAAGGCCTTAAAGGTGGCCTAAAATCCCTACTGACCCAAAGTCCTGGGTGGCCTAAAATCCTTAAGGACTCCAAGCCCAAACGAGTGGACCAAGGTGAATAGTTACAACTACTACAGTACCTAACAGTACCTGCTACAATAGCTGCATAGTGTACAGTTCTTCTACAGTACCTATACAGTGTAAAGGTGATAATATCTCATTTGTTACATTTCCAAAAAAAACTCCTTATTTTCTCATTTGAATCTTTTATTAAAATGTATTTATGAATAATTCATTTATTTTACTTAATTATAAATATGAATACATGTAAAGTGTTGGGTAATATATTCCCTCATATTAAATACCTAATAATTCTATGGGTATTCTCAAACTTTATGCATCTCATCTAAAATACTAGAGGGTTTTGGGTACTCTTATTTCATCATGAAGCATAAATAAATACCACATCTCATCTCTCCCGTTAAAATAGTATTAAAATATAAATTTAATCCTCATTTAAAATTCCTAAAAGATTTAGGAAAACCTATTTCTCAATGTAGCTTAATCACTTTTTAATACCCATAGCTTTGTTTTTTATCACACTGCCTCATCATTTTATAATGCCTGAATGCCAACGAGCCCGTACCCGAGTGTTAAGGGCTCCTACTTGGCATCCAAGAGACCCGGGGTTCAAAACTGGGTGGAGGTGAATTTTTGGGGGTACTGTAGTAGCACTGTAGCAGCACTATAGAAGGTACTATAGTAGTTACTGTTCGATACTATAGTAGTCGGAACTATTCACCCGATTTGGGCCTTCGGGCCACTGGTTTGGGCCTACGGGTCTCCAGGGCCTTCGGGTCATCAAAGGCCTTTGGGACACAGGGCCTTTGGGTCACGTAGACCATGGAGTAGCCCAGTTCACATAGAATAAGCCCCAGAAGAGGATCAAAACAACAGGAGTAGTAGCCACCAGATGCAGAGCTAACCGTATTGGAAAGAATGAGAGGGTGTGGCAGCCGCCATCAGAACCAGGCATCGTGCAGCTTTTTACGGGGCAATGCTAGCCGATCAGTAATGCAAGGTGGGGAGCTAAGGTAGTCAATGATGCTAGATTCTAGGGTGGGACAGTTCTAGAGGGCTGGGCCTACGGGTCATGTAATGGGCATGGTATGCCTCTAAGCCTTCAGGTCATGTATTGCCGGTCATGTCGGGCCTTGGTCCTTGGGCCTATGGGTCATGTACGGGTTCCCCTTAAACCCTTAAAAGGGGTATTATCTATAATAAAATAAAAAAAGAAGTCCTTCGGGCCATTCGGGTAAAAAAAATCCTGAATTATTGGGACATAACTCCCCATTCATTAACATTGTAAAAATATACCACACCTTATCTTAATAAACTATTGATTATGTTACCTTTATTTAATTTTTTTTTCATTCTACTTTTCATGAATACAATGAAAATTTCCATTTATGAAAATTTTGATGTCACCAGTGTATTAAATCAAGCTTTATCACTAGAAAATTTATCAGTATGAGATTATATAATTTATACATGGAATTTTCTTCTGAATGGATCTCAGACTTACCATGATGCATGTATCGATCTTATAATGATTTAATACATCATTAAAACCTATAAAAATCTTTGTATGATCATAAAATCCAAAACTAGTTTTATGTAATGCCACTGAGACTTGAAAATGGAAGAAAATCCATACAAATATTAACCCTTGAATGTGAGATGAAGATTATGACTCATAAATTTGATTAGACTATGTAGATTGATTGAATAGGATGACCAGAATTATTTTTACATCATTAAATGATGGGTGAATAGTATTCCACATCCTGATATCCCACGTTAGATTCTTATTATTTTATAAATTTCATTTATAATTCTGCACTCCATCAGCTACTCAATATAATCATCATGGGTTTCACTCCCATAACAACACCTCACACAAACGACATGCCGCTATGTCACCCTACATGATGGCATCACTAATGGACTCCCATATGCCTCTATATGTATATTCACAATCCCATTCAAGAACTCACATCTGTTACTCTATGTAATATTTTTGAGGCAGATCTTATGCATTTTTGAGGTCCTCATCCCACAACTCTGGATAGAGCTAGTTCCCAGCTCAATTGTTGAAGAATTTTGTTGTTAACACTTATAAAAAAACACTACATGTAAATTACATCATATAAAACAACAAAACATAATATCAACATAAATTTTTCTAATCTTCATTTTAATATTCCTCATGAAAAAAATATTAATATATTTTTTCAGGTCCTTATATTTTTAAATGGCATTTTCATCTTCAAAACTTCACACAATAATGAAAATTTTCATGGACTTCTTCAGTTAAAACTCATCATGGAATAATATTAATATGAAATTTTTTTATTTAAAACTAATATTAACTTAATTAAAGGATGGATTAACTTTTTGGAAACTTTTTTTATTCTTAAAATTCCATTTACACATTTCCTTGGCATTAAATAATAGTTCAATCAATAACCATGTTTTCAAGAAAAATTTCTCAAGAATCAAATCCAATGTAATTAAATGACTTCATAAAAATTATAAAAGAATAATAAATTCACATATTTACTCATTTAAAACAAATTCAACACCTGGGATCAACTTTGACCATGAACTATGTAAAGAAGTAATTTAATAAGTTAAGGTAATTCCAAAACTATTGTTCCCTTCATTTATAAAAGGACACACTTACATTACTTATTTACACACTAATAAATTCAAATAACTTGGTAAAAATCTACCAATTTTTTTCATACTAGAGTTTCCTCCCACTAACAATAGCATTTAGCTACCATTTATTATCATATTCCCTTTATTTAAAAGAATAATTCAATGGAAAAAAAGTTCCCAATGTGAATATTACTTTCCTATTAGTATTTATTTTTAATTTTATTCTTACTAATATTACATAAAATTATTAATACATTGAATTAAGTATGGTCTAAATACTAAAATTACATTATATTAATGTAACATCAATTATTCATTCATTTTATAGAATCTACTAATAAAAAACAAACAAATCGATCATGTGTATGTGCAAACTACCAACTTCACGACATGATGTGGTCTATTTTTTATAATCGCCTATTTGGTATTTTATCAAGGATGGTGAATAATTATGTTTTTTATTTTACTCATATAATTTCTAAATTATCACCATTTTCATTTACCTTCTTTTCTTCCATTCATTGAGGAATGAGATCATTAATCACAAAAATATTTGGATTATCCCCCCTATGAATGACATGTCTTATTTAACTTAACCACATTCCATGGATAGTCCTAAAAGTGTAATTAATAAAAAAAAATATTTTAAAAAATATTTTAATTATTAAATGATATATTTTCATATGTTTTTTCTCCATCTATTTATTGATAAATGGGTTCATTAATCATGAATATGTGTAGACTACCACCTCCAAGAATGATGAATTTCATTTTTATTCACCAACCATCATTAATGGTCATGATATTGGATTTTATAGAGATATATTATATATATTACTTGTATAATATTTTTTAAATTTTATATTAACACTATGTAATAGTACTTTCTTACTCATTTGATCATTATGACACACTTTTTTTTCTCAGTTTACCACTTAATTGATTGATGTTGTAAGGTTTATATAGTGAATTATTAAGGAATGTTATATAGTGTTAATGAAATTTAATAATAATATGTTAAATATTTTTTAAATTTTCTTGAGCTATAATATTAATATCTAAACATGATAATAATATATCTTCTTCATTCATTAAATACTACCGAAACAAGTTTGGCTCGGGTTTCATCGTTATGAGTCGTAATTAAACTCTAATGAGATGAAAGTGTAACATTATAAATAATAATGGGATATATATTAAATAACCATATGTAATATATTAATTGTGAACTCAGTTTCAAATATTAAGGATCAACATTAATATTACAAAGAATGTGCAAGGCAATTAAAAGTGTTAACATCCGGTGTTAAAAATATGTTATAATGAACATTTATATTCATAATAAATAATTATAAAAGAAGTATATAAAAGGGTTATACATATTAATAAGGATATGAAATATATTTTAAATATAGTTATGGTTTCTTATAGGAATTTAGAGTGTGATCAACAAAGTTGGAGAATAACATAAGGGATTTTTGTCTCAAACTCCCTTTGTTGAGATATATTTTATTTTATGCACCAATTTACTTTTATATGGTGTATGTGTTGACAAATTTATATTTTATCGTGAAATATATTTTATTAATGGTATTTTAGTTTCATTTTCAAGATCTTTTTCCTTTAAGGGTTTTGATTAAAATGATACTCAAGTAATAATTTTTTTCTTGACTCAAGTCCTTTTTCTTACGAGTCATTAAATAACTTCATGATTTTGATCTTCCAAGTATATTTTTCTAATAATTGTCTTTTTAAATGGTAAATATACTTTTATTTTGGGGATATTAATTTTATTAATTAATATCTTCACTTTTTATGAAATATTCCTTGAATAAAAGCATGATGTTGATAATAATAACTCTTATACTTTCTAATGTATATTTTTATTCCATGTCTATGTTTTACCTATCATAAGTGTTATCTATAACCCAAATATATTTCATCTCAAGTGACTTTCAAGTTTCCATTCACCTCTTTTCAAATAAAAGTTTTATTATCCTTTTTAGAATGTGGGTTTTATAAAATGTTTTTATTGTTTTTTAACATTTTCCACATGGATAGTTTGGAAAAAAGGTTTTAATTTAAAGTAATTTTATGAATGTTTTAAAAATTATTATATAGAGATTTTTTTAAATTTATTTTCAAATACATTTAATTTATTTAAAAAAATATAGGAAATATTTTTTAACATTTTCCACCTGGCTTGTTTTCAATGGAAGGAATCTATTTTACACTTTTCCATGTGAACATATCTTTCTTCCTTCCTTTTTCTTTTCTAAGAGACTAAATCTATATACATTAATGTTTTTAAAATAGAAATTATTATTCTAATTTTTTAATAAAATCTTCTTTTTAAAATTTTTTCAAAGGAAAGGTTAAATTCTTATCTTAGGTGTAATTTTTATAATACTTTAAAGACTTTTTCATCTTTGTTGTATGCTTGATCAAGGGTATTTTTAAAATGATATCATCCACCTTCCTTATAATGATGGCATATGAAATTATGTTTTACGTCTATGGGATTATCCATCACTACTTTTTTCTTTCCTAACATACCATTTTTATAGGCATGATTTACTTATAATTCCTCTCTTATATGAATTCCCTATATTCCATTACTTGATTGAAGGGTGTTCACCTAGATTCACAATACACCGATGTTTTGGTAAATTATTGTCTAAAATATATATCCATTCACTATATGGTGTAAATACCATATTCATAATCATCTTTTTTCATGGTATTTACCTAGAAGGATGATTAAATTCATTAGATACCCATTTATTTTCCATGGATATATCAAGTCATTTTTATTGATGTAATCATGAATGCAACCATAGGTAACCAATATAAAAGGATATAAAACACATTTTATTTCCTTTGGTTTTTATGTTTTTTTATTAAAACCATATCACATACATATATATAATTTTAATTGTGGTAAGGGTGTTCCTCGAATTATATATCCCTCCAATGGATTAGGTAATGTTTCTATCTCATGATATATCATGGTGTGTGGGTAGTGGGCCTCGCTAAAAATGGTGTGTGGGTAGTTTTCCAAGATGACTTTGTTATGTTAATGAGGATGTGCAACTTGACTTATTCTTATGATTTCATGTTTATGTTGTTTCCACATTCCTATGAGGTTATTCTCTTATGTGAAGATCATTTTTTAATACATGAACATATGATATCATCTTTTTATTCTGTGCTTGCATTCTTATAGTAATCCTCATGTTATGCTAAACATCTGTCATGTTTGATTTATTATTACGTATACACTTATTGAGCATCTATTCTCACCCATTCTTATGTTTCCCTTTCCCTATGTTATAAAATAAATTATTTCGCATGCTAATCCTAAATAAGTATCTTGTGTGTAGAATTTATGGGTGATTTTGAAGACTCGTTATAGATTTATTAGCTTCTTATATAGTGAAAAAAGTGTTCATTTGTTGAAAAGTATTGATATTTAGAAGTTTATGATTTGTCCTAACTCTCTAAAACTCTAAATGTAAAGTTCCCTGGATTTAAATTTTGAGAAATATATGTCTATAAAATTTAGTGTTGTAAGTTATGTGTTTTCACATCAGATCGAGTAGCATAGATATGGGGGTGCTATAAGGCCAACATGAATCAATATGCCTTGGGTCATCTTGTTCTAACCAAGCCACCAAGACACCTGATCATACATACATTGGTGTAATTTCGTAATTCCATTATCACCTCATGCCATATAATATGACCCACACCGAGAGACTCATGGTAAGGTGTTTTCCAAGTCTTTAACCCATACCCAAAGGTGTAGGGTTGAGAATTTACCAAGTCCTAATTGCTACCCATAAGAATAGAGTATGGTCCATCATCCAAGTCTTGAACCACTATTTTATCTCTCAATGTATAGTCCCTCATCCATGTATCAACACACTAAATTATCAATCAAGGTTAGGTATATCTTCCAAACCTTGCACCACATCTTGAACACACTAGTATTAATTATCAAGATAGTTAATTGTCCATAGTATTACCTTCTAACTCAAGGGAAATTCTACAAAAAAACCATATAACTTAAGGTGAATCCAAAATCATCTCAACAATACCTTCTCACTAAAGTTATACCCAGAATTCATGAACACTAGGACCCCATCACCCACATGGTAGTCTTGTCAGTGCCTTCTCACTCAAGTTGAGACTAGGACTCATAAACCATCTCCCTTATTGTATTTATTTTTCTATCAAAATCACATTCAATAACATATAGGGAATGAATCACATCACACAACTCACTATATAATTAGTACCATCCCAAGTCCGTAACCCTTCAGTGAAACCATAGATCATAGGTTCCTCTAACTTAGGCCCCAGGACCTAGTCTAACTTCCTCAAAATATCTCATCACTCCAAGTCTTAGTAACCAAGAATCCATCTAATATATCCCACTCTAATCCCCTTGGAATCGTGATTCCAATTCTCAAATAGTCCTCATGACCCACACCAAGGTTTTATTTCATATCTCCTCGAGAATATTTCTTAGCCCAACATCTATAGGAAACGTTTCTTTTTTACTCTATATCTTGTATTAGAGGACATATCCAACTGAAAAACTCTTCAAGACTTAATCCACCCTTTGGAGTGTGTTTCTCATCAGTCATGAGATGTATGGCCATGTCACCCATCACCATTAGTCCTAAAACAAATCATGACTACCAAATTAGGATAAGACACTAAGCTAAGCTACCTGTGACACATATCAAACCCTAGGATCTACCTGAGGTCCCTCTTTAACTAAACCAACAACCTCACCCCTTGGATATATAATTTCAGGGGGGGTTCTAAAAGCACATGAGTGCTAAAGATTCATGTTCTTTAATGAGGAGTCTCAATGTCACAATATCTTACTTTATGGAAATATCATTCCTTATTTTTTCTTCCTAGTCCCATTAAAAATGAATTTATTAAGAAGCCATGTAGAAAAAATTATATGACTTTATATTATAGGGACCACCTATTTCTATAAAGGAGTTACCAGCAATGTCATGCTCTGTATGCTCTTAACTGAGCATGTCCATGCTTTGTCCAAGATTGTACTTCCACCTGAGATCATATCTTATGTTATATGAAATAAATAAATAATTATAACCATTTGAAATAAATTATTTAATGTAACACAAGTAGTAATAAATAATAAAATATTTATTGGACAACACCGTTTCACTGAAACCACACCCATCTATGTGTGATCAACCTTTCAGGGAATCTTCCTTCCACCACACATGAAAGCCCCATCATCATAATATTATTTAATAATGATTATATGTAATTGACACTAAATAAATATACTAAATCACACAAAATGTTATTTTTATAAATGGGAAACAAAATGGATGAATAATGGATGAACACACCTACAACTGTCATTGAAACACACCAAGAACCATCCAACACCATGGGGGTCAAAGGGAGGAAGAGGGGGAGGATATAGTTGAAATATTCTTCTCAGAGTGACTTTATTGACCTAAATTGGAAAGTGGGGTGACATGAAAATAATCGGTCAACTCTTGATAAAAAAATTCACTCAAGAGTAGGTCCTAATGTGATACACACCTTCACCCAACATTTTCATAGTGTGTCCTCAGGTTCATGGAACAACCACCCCTGACATAGGTTTTAACCCCTCATCCTAACATCATTAAAATGTAACATATGACTTATGGTGAAACTGAATTGTTATGGTTAATTATCTTTATGAACCCACCAAATTGTGAATCCCTCATTCATAGTGTGAACCCTCTATAGTAGGTCAATGCGATGTGAACTAAGGATCATAGTGTGACCTATCATAGTTGAATCATTTCAAAAATGCCTTTAAGACTTACTTGGATACTCATATGAGCACTTGGAACACCAACTAGGCCTCATTTCGTGTCTATAAAACATCTTCCTGAGATGTTCCAATGCTCGTATTCCCAATTTAAATCCCAATTCATAGAACGACCCCAACTCCAGGGTTAAAATTATAAATTCCTCTAAAAAGTAAAGTCCCTAAAATACACAGGTCATCAAAAAATCCCCACCATAATGATTATAATCCCTAATAATCCATAGTAATCTATTATACATTATCATCAACCTACCATAGTCATTTATTAATTAATAACTCATCATGATCCACCACTAAATGTAAAACTTGCTTCAACTGGTATCTCTAAACACAAAAGTGAACTATTCATCAAAGGTTGAGACACCCACTAGACACTATCACTAGAAAAAACATGGTTTTGACCACACTCATCCATACCAGTACACCATGGTGTCTCCAACTAACTCACTTTTGAGTCTATGGTGCACCCCAACATAAGTCTCTAATTACAATAGTCTATTCCATGTCACTATGCTCCCCACCATAGGAATCACCTATTAAAACACACTTACATCAGTCAACTTACACTCTCAACATGGTTTCCATCTCACTTAATCTAATTCTAGGAGAAATTATTATTCAATCCTCCTCTAAAGAACATATCTTGAAAACACTCTATTGTACATAAAGACCTATTATCTCACCACCCGATCATGATTCCTTAACTCCCTGAGGCAACATAGAATTGTATAAGTGCCCAAAATAAAGGAAAAACCCTAACTCCTAATGAAATTTCACTATTGTATCACTATCTACTTACTCTAATAAGCATTCTCTCATCTCAAGAAACGATGAACCTTCAATCTGACTTTTTCTCATCCCACCTCAACTCCATCTCAATCCTAATATTAGCACCCAAAATCCATATTACACAGCATCCAAATTTAAAATCTAGTATTTCTCAAAGAACTATACATCAGTGATACTACCCCATACTAGAATACTAGTGTAACCTCAACTGTACATGATCAGTCTCACCACATCCATGGCCCTTCCAGCCATAGGGTTGAATTTCCATGACTGATACAGTGCTCTCTATAATAGGGTATCATTATTTTTTCCTTTCTAAACCAAGTTTCTATTAACCATAACCCACACTTCATAAATCATTGAATACAATTATTGTTCATGGTTATCTCATTCATACTCGAGTTCCAACACAAAACACAAACTGCCACATATTCTAATACTACCAAGAACACCATCCTCTCTATTAAATAATCCACTCATAATAAGGATCACATCCACAAATGTACAATGGTGCACCACCCCCCCCCCCCACCAGAAGACTTCCCTTACATGGATCCTTGGGTGAAACACTCTATGGATTACCAACATTACACACATATTGATCCTCATGAGACACACTCACTCATCCCAAAAAACACTTGTAAATGAACTAAAAGTCATGAGACCATTATAATAAGAATCTCAAAAAACCCATCAGACCTCTTCCCACTCACATTAACTCACTGTTATATATATGGATTAATGAGAATCATGGGTAAATAATAGACAACACCATCAAACAATGAGACTTTACCCCCCAAAAAATCCATAACAATTCTCATTTTCCTCCTCTCAAGGTAGATTGATCCTCTAAAGAACTCTATCATAGGTTTATAGCTTCTATATACTACTATCACACATAAACCTAATGTATACATGTTGTCATATGACCTGATCACTCAATTAGACTCATGATCACATGATTCACATCCCATCTAACCTAGGATCATTTGCATAACCCACTAACCATTACTCAAGACATATCAATCTCATCTTGATAGAATCACCTTAGTGATTTTTTTTAATGGTCCTATGTCATCTCACTCAGTACATGACCTACCATATGATCACTAGACAAAAAAGAGTCCTTCTAAACCATGAGAGTCCATTCATGCTTCCAATATTCCACTCAAAGGTACATTTATAATCAGTAATGCTAAGAATACAATAAATAATTCCCATTAAAACTAGCCATTATACCAATAATAAGGCCTTCCAAATGCCATTCCTCATCCCTAAAAAGGATATCCATGTAAACAACAAGTTTTATTAAGTATAATTTTAACAAGAATATATATGGAGAAACACCATATATTTTTTTTAAATTCTTTAAGTAATGTAACCTCATCCCCAATGAAACTCATGTCTTTCCTTAGATCACCTCCCACGTATGTAACACCTATATCGACTCACTAAGGGTACTTATATATCCCCTTAACAAGGGATTATATAGTCATTTCTTGAGAAATTCATATTCCAAGATCCGCATGATCTACCATTATAAAATCACTCATGAGTGAAAATCATGGTCCAACAAAGTATATTTCCACCAATAAGTTATATGGATAAACACTATATAAGTTTTTACTTACCCTTTAAACAATTGAATATCTATTTAATAAAAATAATCACACACAACCACACGTATTTCATGTGAATCCTATGTTCCAACCTTGATATAGGTAAATAGATCTATTTCTAATGGTCTAAGAGCTAAAATCATAAATAGAAACCACCAAGAACAAAAAATATTTAAATAAACACAACAATAACAATATAAAAACAAATAACAACAATCACATACCCCTAGTAATCGGGGAATCCCACGAAAAAAGTGTTCATGACTCACTATACTAAGGCCCATCACAAGATTCAACACATTACTAGATCACCTATCTAACATCTCCTCATATAGTAAAAAAAATATACTCTGATATCACTTGTAACTCCCTGACCAAAAATACTCATCTGAGCTGGAGAGAAACCTAGCCTCAAGCATGTGTCTATATACAATAGACATTACCAACTAGCTATATGGGAATAATATATAAAATGGGGAGGCTATTCCTTCAAATCAATTTCAAACACACCATGCAAATGACAAAAAAAAATCCATTATAAACATAAGAGTATGTGTGATCAATAAACTAAAATACATAATAAAATGTACCTTGTAAAATCATATTATCATACATAATTTGATCACTCACTTGGATGATCACATATAAAAAATAAACAAATACCCAACTGGCCCTACTTATATCCCCAAATCTCAATAAACTTTTCTTTAAATAACCATTGATCTACTCTATTCGAATCCCCTACACATCTTATGGTCTGGCCTGATAAAATACATAAGTTTAGCATCTACACTAGAGTTCACATCTAGGGTTTGAGAAACACATCTCAATCGGGTCTCACCAAGTCCTCATAAAAATTACCATAATATATGTGTGTGGACAAGGAAGAAAATAAACATGTCACACAGGTGCATTGGACTTCGTGTTCTAATTAGGCCACTATAACTACATGAACATAAGGTCATCATGTGCTTACCATACCATGAGGATGCTTTATCATACCAACTTTGGTTCCATTATTGAATTCTGTCATCTCTTATAAAATATAAATTGTCTTGTACCTAAATAATTTGGGTAGGGAACCATCTAATTCCTTACCACATACCTAAAGGTGTGGGGTAGGTCATCTACCAAGTCCCAAACACTACGCAAAGTAATTGTCTAGGTTCACTCATCCAATTATTCACTAGATGCCTTATCTCTTAAGGTTGGATCCCTTGTCCACATCTCGACCTATTTACTTATCACTCAATATATTGTCTATAATCCACACCTTACACCGTATCATAACCAAACCATCTTTCTTGATTAAGTCTTTTAACTATCCCAACCAATTCCTTCTCACTCAAGTAAAGGTCTATGACAATACCTTCTCACTCAAGGTGAAACTAAACAATTCTGAATCCATACCACCTCAAGAAAGGTATGTCTAGACTTCATACACACTTAGACCCTTTCATACACTGAGAATACACGCCAGTTCCTTCTCACTCATACAGAGGCAAGAAATCAGGATCCATATCCTACACTGAAGTTTTTCACTTATCATAAGGAAATAAAACAACATGATAGAAACACATATTTTCACATAGATCACCATCTCATTAGTATCATCACAATTCTATCACTCTTTGGTGACACCATAACCCATATTCTATTCTGACCTATATTTAAATTCTTAATCTTACTAAAAATACCACACCAGTCCTGGTCCCACTAACCAAGGACCATTACAACATATCCTCCTCTAAGCCCCTTGGAAACTCGATTCCATGTCTAGAATAGTTCCCACCAACCACACCTGATCCTTTTGTTACATCTCCTAGGTAATATATATTTGACCTCCACATAGATTAAACCCATCTATATCATATCTTGTCTCATACTAAAGGACTTATCCAACTCACAAAACTCATAAAGCCTCAATCTACCCTCAAGAGGGTGTCACTCATTGGATGTGAGACATATGGTCATATCCACTATAACCACTAGTACTAATACCTATTATTCCTACCCAGTTGGCCTAATAATTCAAACGTATAAATATTTAGAAACATAGACATCGAGTGATTTCAAAAACACACAAGTACTAAATAGTTCTTATTCTAATCAATGAAGCTCAATATCTCCCTCTCTCTTCTATTAGGGCGCTCTCAACCCCTATTTGTTCTAACAAAACCCATGAAACATTCATGGTGAAACAAACCATTCATACACAATCATATGAATTTATATTATAGGGAACACCTACCTCTATGATCGAGTTACCATGCATATTATGCTCTGTAAACTCTTAGTAAAGTCGTTTATGCCTCATATAAGCTCATTATTTCACCTGATATCATATTCCACATTATAGAACATAAATAATTAATTATAACTATTTATAAATAATTATTTAAATTAATACAATTAGGAATAACTGCCAAAACACTCATTGGGAACTTCCACTTCATCAAAACTGCACCCAATTACATGAAATCAACCATATAGGAATTCATCTCACCACCACACATGAAATCCCCATCATCCTCACCTGGTTCCACCTTTCTCTAGTGGAAAATTAATTGAAACCCAAGCCTAACTAGTAAAAAATTAGGGGGTTGTAAAGGTGGAACCAAAATAGAGGAATAACAAATGAATTCACCTGAAACCACTACCAAAATAGACCATGAACTATCCCCCACCATTGGGGATTAAAAGGACGAACATAAGTGATCATTCGGTGAAAATAAAATTCCTTGAGTTCCTCTCTAGACCTACCAAAAATATATACATAACCTTAAAAAAAATTACCCTAGAGTCAGTCATGGAGAAACTAGAAGGGTCACATCACAATGTTCACCTTCTCCCAAAATGTTCACATTGTGGCTTAGGGGCCTTAACATGGACACCCCAGGTATAGGTCCATACCCCTTGTCCTAACATCATCATGGAATGACCTATGGTTTATAGCATCGCATACATTGTAAATTTAATCAACCTAATAATCTTTTTACAATTTGAATACCTATAAAGTGGCATGATCCATGTATAGTAGGGAATCATGGTATAACCAAAGGTTAACAGTGTTCCATATTGTAGATATAGCATTTCAACATGGACTCTAAGACATTTTTTGATGCCCAAAAATTCAATTAAAACACCAATTGGGCCTCTTTCCTCATCCAAAATCATCATCCTAGGATGTTATAATACTCAAAATTCCTAATCCAAATCTCAGTTCATGGAATGACCCTGAACTAGGGATCAAAATTCAAACTTTCTCTAAAAATTAATGACCCTAAATTATATGTGTGATTATTAAATAAGACAACAATAAAGTTTTTTCTAGTTTATTTAAGTAAGTTATTCATTATCAAAAAATATAAACACATGAATTTTGAGTATTTTAGATATGGGTGTATTTTCCTTAGATAATCTTCAAAAGGAAAGGAATACAAGTGTTTCAACAAAAAACTTGAAAATATTTATAAAATACAAGGCATCACTATAGTATGAAATGAAAATGATATTCTATAAAAAAATTAGAAAATCATTGAAGACAGTGATGTGGATTTTAGTAGATCAGAGGTGAGAACAAAGGGATAACGTTGATTTTTAAGAATACATTGATTATATGTAGAATGAAGATATAATGGAAGAAACATATAAATTCAATAGAATGGATAAACTTATTGATAAAAATATCATTAATGAACACACAAAACTAGTACATATGAGGATAATGGGGTCTATGTAACAAAAATCACTCTTATCTAAATTAAAGCTAAATGAATTTTAAGAAAATTATAAAAATATTGATTGGGTTTAGGAAATTAATAATGATCTTGTCCAAATTGAAAATAATCATTCATGGATGATTGTTTCAATAAATCAAGATAATAATGTCATCAGAACTAAATGATATTTTCATAAAAAACTAAATGAATAAAAATTAGTGATTCAAAATAATTCATAACTTCGGTTTAAGGGATATTCTTATATTGAAGGTTTCAATATAGATGAAACACTTTCTTATATGGAAAATCTAGAAAAAAATCAATTATTTTTTGAAATAGCGGTGCATAAATGATTTTAGGTATTCTATATGAATGTATGATCATTATCTCAAAATTCATTATTAGAATAATAATTGTATATCAAGAATCTAGATTGTTTTCTTATTAATGAAGATGATAAAAAAGTTTTTTGGTTGAAGAAAGTTTCTTATGGCATAAAGAAATCACAAGAGAATGGTATTTTAGACTAGAAAAATGATTAGTTTTTCACATAGTGGAGTTTATCATAAACACTATATCAAGAGGGATAATGTTCAATGGATTATAGTTCTTATATTTTTTGATGAAATAATATTTTTCTGATCTAACAGGGAATAATTCAAGCACTCTTCAGAATTTATAAGGTGCGAGTTTGAAATATATCTGATTGGATAGTTGACATTTTTCCTTGTCTTTTAGGTGTTATAAAGAGGACATGGAATATTAATAAATAAATAAAAATATTTCAAGGTTGTTATAAAATTATTTTGAAAATATTATTTTGAGGTAATGGAAACACTGGTTGCAACCTGAATGGCGTTGTCGAGTGATGGTGATAGAAACAATGTTAATATCAAGGAGTATAAGTAGATCATTAGAAGAATTTTGTATTTAATAGTGATAAGAAGCTATATTATGTTACCCATTTTTTAGATACAATGTATAAGAGTAATCCTATATTAATACACTTCTAAGTTGTGAAGATAATACTATAGTATATCAAATGCATAGCGGGTTTTGGTTTTCTATATAGTGTAATTTTGGAGAAAGAGTTATTTGGATATAAATATATAGATTTGGTTAGTTCATCAGAACCTAGAAATTAAACATATTGTTGTAAATTATATCGTAGAGTATTATATATTTCTTGGATGAGAATGAAATGGTATTTCATCTCATTGAGCACTTCATAAGATGAATATATTGCATCCACTCAATATTTCATGTAATTTTTATGGATAAAGAAATAGCTTGAGGATATGGGAGTTCAATTAAAATCTCTAATAATAATAAATAATGGAAATTAAATTTCCATAGATATTATAAAAAATCTTATCCATCACTCAAGTATTAATCTTGTTAACATCAATTATCACTTCATCGAGGAGAAATTTGAACATGGTTTAGTGAAATTGAAGTATGTGCCTACCAAAATTCAATTCACAAATATCCTGAAAAAGTTATTACCCAAGGAGGAATTTGAGATTAATTATCTGGATCATAAATTCCAATCAACTCCCTATACTTAAATATTATGGATATGGGACCCCCACACCCTAAGGGATGGTATGTATTTTCATGTGTGTTGATCATTATTCTTTTCCTCTTATATCCCACAAAGGAGTGACCTTTGGTTTTTTGAAAAAGGTGGATATATATATTTCATGAAAGGGGGATAGGTTGCTTAAATACTCTAAGGGGGGTATTAAAGTTGATAAATGTTAGATATATTAATTGTTAAATCAGGTGGATAAAATATTAAGTGAGGATAATTGAAGTGTTTTTTTCAAATATCAAGTCTCAAAAATCAAGTGGAGATTAAGAGATGAACGAAGTGATTCATTGATAATATTTACATTTTGATATTATTTATTACAATATGTCTTAACTCATATGGGATTATTGTAATACCCCAAGCTTCCATGGTACGTTTCCCTTTGAATAATACAATATTGTGTGTTGTACGCAACTTCGAGTTCTAACACACCGCAACCAATCAAACTAGTTGTAATGAATAGTAATACCCACTTTTTGAAATTTTATAAATTTTATATTTCAAAATGGACTTCATTTTTGGATTTTTAATATCTAAATTAGCTTAGGGTGAATTTTTGGTATTTTTCTGAAAACTTTCATTTTTTGATGAATAGTGAAAAACACTAAGTTATAGTTTAAAACCAAATTTTTATTCAAATAATTATTTTTTTATTTAAATTTATTTTAGGTAATTATAGATACATAATACCTATATAAGTTCAATTTAATTCATTGAAGTCATTTTATAATAATTTTAGATATATAAAAAATTTATTGAACTTTTCACCGTCCATTACCCACCTCCTAAGAGAATTTGCAAATTTACATAAAACCTAATTTTTCCGCTTCTGTGAGTTGAATTTAAAATTTCCGAGAGACACGGTTGATATCATTAAGTAAAATTTGGTTCAATAAGATGAAAATATTTTTTTGTTAAATAGTAACTTTTTACTTTTATTTACCACAGTTAAAAGTAAATAGGGTAATTTAGGGTAAAAATGATATTATTATTACCCTAAAAAATGTCCTAATTCTATTGGAAAAGTATAATTAGACCAAAAAAACCTTAGGAATAAAATATTAACCTATTTGGTCCACTTGGATTAGATTAGGACACTTATTATTATTTTATTTAAAGAATAGTTAAAAGAGTTAAAATCAAAGTTTAATAACTAAAACATTTTTAATATAAGGTTGTACATAAGATAAATTAGACTATAAATATTCCTTAGAAAGATAAAAAATTTCCTACATAATGGTATTTTATTTATATTTTTTAGACATTAAATAATTTAATTTATTTATGACACAATGATGATGCAGTAATTACCTAATTAATGAAATATTAAAATAATTAAAATTATAAATATATAAATAAATGGAATTTGAGACTTTTTATGAATTACACTAATTTTCTAGGTTAATATGACATATTATTGTTGGTTAGATGAATTTTTTTTAAGTAATAATGTTGTTATGAATTTATAAAAAACAAAATACCAAATAGTGTCAATATTGACATAAAAGAGTTTTTAAAACAAATATTATATTATTAATTGATATTATATTCCTAAAAATATAAGGCTCAGTAAAAAGACTTATCTAATGATAGGTGTATAATTAATTAACCACTTGGGGTTCTCTTGGAATTATATAGTAAGTTTAATAACCATATAATATAAAAATACAAAGAGACATGATAAATGTTAAACTATTTAACTAAGAGTTAAATCTAAATGATAAAGTTAATATAGAGACTCAAACCTGTCTAAAACCTATTGGTTGTGTGGTTTTATACCCCTAACCACCCAATATGTTAAATAATTCATTTTTGAACCATTAGAAACAGAAAATTATTTTATTATTAAATAATATATCTATCTTTTCCTAAGGTTCCCATCACCCCTCTTATAAAAGTGAACTCACCCTTCTCTATAATTTGATGTTATTATAAATATCGTACAACCAAATTCCTTATTTTATCCATCCTTTGAATGAAATGTCACCATACGGGCGTATGTACGACTTACCGTCTCTACATTGTGGTGTAATTGTTATTCAATACATTATTATTTGGATGGGTATAATAATGATGTGTAATTGATGTAAATAATAAAAATAAAATGGTAATTATTCTTTATATATGATATACCATCTGATTATATATTATTTTAATATCAAAAGAATGATATTGTCACTCGTGTGTACGTAGGGATTACCGTCTCCCATAAACGCGATGAGATTCATTCCCTGTCGTAACCATTCAAGAATAATTTTCATTAGAGGATTAAAAATTATGTTTAAAGACTTGATATATTTCTGGATATGAATAAGATACATCCCATCCATAACAAATATGACTCGTATAATAAATAATATAAAGGAAAATGAATCTGTTAACACCCGAAACAATGATAATACTAAGATATTATTAACAAAGCAATGTTAAAAGATCATATATGATATCATATTAATTTATATGATTATTTTATAATTTAATATCAATTATTTCACCATTATACAAGAGTTTAACCTACCCTTGACCAAGGAAAAGTACAAGGTAAGGGTTAATTTCACAATCTCTTTATTATCTGAGGTTGTCTTTACATTAGTATCAACTAGGACCTCTTTATCATCCACATCCATGTTTCTTAAAAATATATTTCAAAACATTCTTATTATTTTATAGACTATGGGTTAAATTCATGTATACCCTTGTTTGACTTTTTATAAGATGTTTATAAAGGAATCTTTTTGTCATTTTCCAAACAAGGTCCTTTATAACCTTTTCGACAAAATTAAGGTAAGAATGTATTTTTTTTAACTTATACGGCGGGTGCGGCTATTTTCCGCCGTTATAACATCATCAAAGCTTACCTTAAAAGATTATAATAGTATTTCTAAAATAAATGTTTTCTTTTATAATTATATGAATTTTAAATTATTTCAAAAAAGAAAGAGATATTTCTCTAAAAAGGTATTGATTTCATCTATGTCAACATCCTTTTATGGATTTTAAGTTTATTTGAAGTTGATTTATTATGATACAAAACATCTATATTGTATTGAAGGTTTTGTGATATTTTTGACAGTGGATGTGTTATTTTTATACCATTCATGGTTTATAGAGAAAGTATTTACATTTAGTATGTTAGTTTTAATACAAATGTTTATGTTATCATTAAACCTTTTCATATGAGGAATGCATTGGATTTAGTATGTGATGGGTGGATCCCGCTATAGCTCCTTGATGCATCGGTAGGTATCATGAGACAAACTAGTGTCTTGTCACAAGGGCTTAACAAAATATTATTTGTAGTATTGGCATAAGGCCTTGACTATGTGGTTATGAAAGTCTGGCATTATACATTCCATCATTATGAAAGTAGCTATTGATATTGCATGTGATTATTCAACTAGTAGAATATCTATGTGAGTAATTAAATGACCTTATTTTATTTTATATTTTCCATTTTATGCTAAAGTTCAAGTTTAAAAGGCTTTTGTTTTTGTCTTATACATTTCCTTAAATTTTTATGCTTGTTTATGAAAGTTTCCGCTATAATGTTATCGTTACTGAGCATCTTAGATCACCCCTTTCTATGTTTTATTTTTTCCAAGATGCGAATAAGTATTTTATGACTGACCCATAGGGATAGTCTAAGGGGATATGAGTGTGGTGTATGGAAACAATTTTGTTGTAGTTTTTTTCATTTTATGATGTGATGTAAACCTTATGAATGTATCTAGTACTTCCAAGGATACTAAACTAATTTGTCTTTAGAGACTTGTTCTTTTGTGATCATGCCATTGTTATGTAATAATGAACCGACTCTGATTACCTGGGGTCAGGGCATTATAGTTGGTATTAGAGGAAGTTTAGTACAAAACATGGAATCTAGATTTAGATAAACTCTTATTAGAGCACATTACCCGAAGATAGACCTTGAGGATTAGTATAGAAGAACTTCCTAGAATTTTGGTATTGTAGATATTTCCTGAGCTTTCCAAGAAATACATCGTTGTCTGGATACGAGCAGGTTGAGGCGGCTCTGGCATAGATGTACCTAGGGGTAAATCCTGAAAACACCGCTTTGAGCTAGACTCGAACGGGAACTAGTGCACGACAATGGGCTTTTCTGCACTCTTGGTTATGACACTTCCGAGGGATATGCTTAGGATAATTATCATTTTCTTTACAAACCATTGTGAAGGGTTTATGAGTATATAATACCTCAAAGAAATCATTTTTTATGATTATGGATTATATCCATAAACTATTAAATTTATGCTAAGTGTTTTACAAGTTTGGAATTATGTATTTCAATTCATAAACTAATCTCATTTATGACATTGTTTAGAAATGGTGTCTAGTGGAAGGAATGGAAACTGTATCAATTCACGCACTCCATATAGGGATTGCCCTCCTACTCAAGATAATTATAGTGGAGCTGGTGATACAATTGGTGGTTATCATCTTATCACTATATTGGGACAACTCACTCAGATTATGAATAATAACCTTACCCGAATGGAGCACCATGATCTGCAGTGTGGAGGATCAATGTTAGATCGCTTCATGAGGCAACAACCACCAACATTAAATGGGAGTACAAATCCATTAGTAGCTAAGCAATGGATAAATTCCTTAGAGAAAATATTTCATGCCTTGGGGAGTAGTGAAGGGAAAAATTTGTCATGGCAGTTTACCACCTCACTGGAGATGTTGATCAATGGTGTTCATTGATTCAAAACACAAAAGAAGATGATGAAGTATAAAATATGGAACATAGGGAGTTTAAAGATATTTTCTTAGAAAAATACTTTCCTCGTGACCATCGAGCGGATATGGAAATAAAATTTCTACGTTTGAGGAAAAAGGAGGATGAGAATGTCGCAATGTATGATGCTAACTTTACAAGGTTAGAGAGGCATGTTTTAGATTATATACATAAACCAAGAATTAATATTGATCATTTCTTTTATGGGTTAAAACTATTTCTCCATCAAGCATTAGTCTCACGATCCTTCTCGTCGAAAGAAGATATTGTCTCATGTGCGATCAAGATAGAAAAATAATTCTCTAAGTCTTATGACTTTAAAGCAAGGCAAGAGAAGAAGAGATATGCTGAACACTCTGGAAATGGAAATAAATGGAAGAAGGTAAAAGTTGAATATCCATCCTAAAGTAAATGTGGGAAGAAACACCTCATTACTTTCCTGAAGGGAATGGGAGTCTGTTACAAGTGTGGTGAAAAAGGCCACAAAGCTCGTGATTGCATGGGGAAGAAAGAGGTTGTCAATGTTGAATGTTACAATTGTAGAGAAAGGGGGAATTATGCAAATGAATATCCAAAGTTTCAGTGGAACTTACCTCATAAAATTCCAAGGAATCAAGCCTAAGCTTATACTATCACTACTGCTGAGGTTGAAGCTCCGAAAGACGTAGTGGCAGGTAATTTAATGGTTTCCTCAAGTTTAGAAAATGCTTTATTTGATTCTAGATCATCTCATTGTTTCATACCTTCCAAGTTTTATAAGAAAAGTAGATATTTCCAATTTGATTTAACATGGGAGTTGTTAGTCAAAACTCCTAAGGGAAGTATCATAGCAACAAAGTTTTGTGAATTAGTCCCCATTATGGAATATAAATGTTCTTTATCTTTTGATATCATCATCATACCCATGATTTAATTTGATATAATCCTCGGTATGGATTGGATTTCAGACCATGATGAAAAAAATTATTGTAATAAGAAGGAGGTTACAATTTTTGATGATGATGATAAAGAACACATTATCTTTAGAGAAAAATCACCACCACCTGATTCTTATCTAGATCTACCCCCAATAGCTCAACTAAATTCAATTATTGGGGAGGAAGAGAATGAAATAACTATGGGTGAGGAAAGGAATGTTCAAATATATTATGTACCTATTGTGAAAGAATATTTTGATGTGTTTCCAGAAGATTTACTTGGACATCCTCCAGAACGAGAAATTGAGTTTTCCATTGATTTAATTCATGGTTCATGGCCCATATCGAATACCCATTATAGAATGGCCACTATGGAATTATTGGAACTAAATAAACAACTAGAGGAATTGAGTAATAAGGTATTTATTCACCCTATTGTTTCTCCATGGGGATCCTCTGTCCTTTTTGTTAATAAGAAATATGGATCTATGAGGTTGTGCATTGACTACAGGGAGATCAATGTTATAACAAAAAAGAAAAAGTATCCCCTACCTCACATTGATGATTTATTCGACCAATTTCATGTAGATAAATACTTTTCAAAGATTGACCTTTGATTTGGATACCATCACTTGTGCATGAAGAAGGAAGACATTCTAAAGACAACATTTCGAACCAGGTACGGGCATTACGAGTTTACAGTAATGCCTTTTGGATTGACTAATGCACCCTCTGTCTTCATGGATCTAATGAATAGAGTTTTCAAGGAATATCTTGATGATTTTTTAGTGGTATTTATTGATGATATCTTGTTATATTCTAAAATCTACAAAGATCATGAAAATCACTTGCGCATTATCCTGAACACTCTTAAAAGACATGAATTATATGGGAAGTTTATAAAGTGTGAATTCTTGCTTCAAGAGATTTCTTTTCTTGTCCATATTTTCTCTAAGGTTGGAATCTCCATTGATCCTTAAAATACTAAGGCAATCCAAGAATGGCCAGAACCGATGAGTATAACTGAGGTATGCAGTTTTATTGGTTTAGAATGTTATTATTGACATTTCATCCATAATTTTTCCCGATTGGCGAACCCATTAACCAAGATCTCAGGTAAAGGGGTGAAATTCATTTGGAAAAAATAATATGAATAATGTTTTGAATAATTGAAGAAAATATTAGTCAATGCTCCTATATTGACTCTACCATCAGGGAATAATGGGTTTGTTATTTATAGTGATGCTTCAAAGAAAGGACTTGATTGTGTCCTTATGCAGAATGATAGAGTTATTTCCTATGCATCACGACAGCTAAAAATTCATGAGAAAAATTATCCTACTCATGATCTTGAGTTAGAAGCTATAATCTTTGCATTGAAGATATGGATACATTATCTCTATGGTAATAATTTTGAGATATATACCGATCACAAGAGTTTGAAGTATATTTTCTCATAAAAAGAACTCAACATGAGGCAAAGACGATGGATTCAACTACTCAAGGATTATTATTGCACTATACACTACCACCTGGGGAAGGAAAATAAGGTGGCAGATGCTTTGAGTAGAAAGGATCATGGAGTTTTGAACAAGATGAGAGTTGAAAAGGATCCTATATACATGGATCTAGTAAAGATGGATATGGGAATCACCATGGAAGGTGAAACATCAATACTTTTTCAAATGGTTTCCAAACCATCATTACTAGAAAGGATAAAGAGTTCTCATACCGGTGATGAAGAGTTTCAAAAGAAGATTAAAGCTGTGAATGATGGGATATTGAGTGACTTTGTGTATGAAGATGTAATTTTGAAATTTGGGAAGAGACTTTGTGTTCCCGATATACCTGATCTAAAAAGTGAATTGTTGGATAATGATCATAGCTCCAATTTCTCTATACACCCTAGGAGCACCAAAATGTATAGAGATTTGAAGGAATATTTTTGGTGGGACAACATGAAGAATGAGATTTCTCATTTTGTGTCAAGATGTATGGTTTGTCAACAA
The DNA here is from genome assembly GCA_963277665.1 of Viscum album. Classification (NCBI taxonomy): domain Eukaryota; kingdom Viridiplantae; phylum Streptophyta; class Magnoliopsida; order Santalales; family Viscaceae; genus Viscum; species Viscum album. The sequence goes on from OY728151.1 coordinate 315,383,896, forward strand.
GTGAAATCTGGAAGGCAACAGCCTCAAGGAGTCACGCAACCTCTTCCCATACCGAAGTGGAAATGGGATAATATTATGATGGACTTTGTCATGGGACTACCAAAGACACCTAGAAAGAACAATACAATATGGGGCATTATTGATCGTCTTACCAAGTCATCACATTTTATTGCTATAAGAAAAGATTTACCACTTGAATGATTGTCAAGACTATATATTAATGAAGTTGTAAGACTTCATGGAGTACCACTATTGATTTTTTCTAATCGTGATCCATGTTTTACATCAAGATTCTAAAAAGTTATTCAGAAATACCTGGATACTGAACTTTGTTTGAGCACTGTCTACCACCCTCAAACTGAAGGACAATCAGAACAGACTATTCAAACCATAGAAGACATGTTGAGATCATGCTCACTTGACTTTCAAGGTATCTGGGATCAATATTTACCTCTGATTGAATTTTCCTATAAAAATAGCTTCCATTAAAGTTTTCAGATGGCACCATATGAAGCGTTATATGGAAAGAGATGTCACACACCAACCTGTTGGGATGATGTTGGAGAAAGAAAACTTGTAAGCCCAGAACTGGGGGAGGAAACAATGGAAAAGGTGAAGGTAATCCAAAACCACATCAAAGCAGCTCAAAGTAGACAGAAGAGTTATGCTGATAACCAAAGAAAGGATTTGGAATTTCAGGTAGGAGATCAGGTTTTCTTGAAGTTGTATCCATGGAAGGGTGTTTTACATTTCATTAATAAGGGTAAATTGAGTCACAGGTACATCGGACCTTTTGAAATTCTAGAATGAATTGGAGCTATAGATTATCATTTGGCAATGCCACCAAGTCTCTCCAAAGTTCATGATGTATTCCACGTATCACAGTTGAGAAAATACATGTCTGACCTAATGCATGTACTCACCTATGAGTAATTATAACTTGAACCCGATCTGTATTATTGTGAAAAGTCTGTCAAGGTTCTTGATACAAGAGAACAAGTGCTGAGAAACCAGACGACTCGTCTGGTAAAAGTTCTATGGAGAAACCATAAGATGGAAGAGGTAATGTGGGAACATGAGGAACTTATGATGAAGAACCACCAGAGTCTTTTTATGAAGTAATATTCTAGAAATTTCAAGGATGAAATTATTTGAATTATGGTAGAATTTAACACCCCAAGCTTCTATGGTATGTTTCCCTTTGAATATCACAATAGCGTGTGTTTTATGCAACTTCGAGTTTTAACACCCCACAACCAATCAAACTAGCCGTTATGAATATTAATACCCACTTTTTGAAATTTTATAAATTTTATCTTTCAAAATGGACTTCATTTTTGGATTCGGAATATCGAAATTATATTAGGGTGAATTTTTTTTATTTTTCTAAAAACTTTCAATTTTGGATGAATAGTGAAAAACACTAAGTTATAGTTTAAAACCGAATTTTTATTTAAATAATTATTTATTTTATTTGAATTTATTTTAGGTCAAAATAGATACATAATACCTATATAATTTCAATGTAATTCATTGGAGTCAGTTTATAATAATTTTAGATATATAAAAATTTTATTGAACTTTTCACCGTCTTTTACCCACCTCCTAGGAGAATTTGCAAATTTACATAAAACTTAATTTTACTACTTCTGTGAGTTGAATTTCAAAAATCCTAGAGACATGGTTGATATCAATAAGTAAAATTTGGTTCAATAAGATGAAAATAATTTTTGGTGAATAGTAACTTTTACTTTTATTTACCACGGTTAAAAGTAAATAGGGTAATTTAGGGTAAAAATGACATTCTTATTACCCTAAAACATGTCCTAATTGTATTGGATAAGTATAATTCGACAGAAACCAATCCTAGGAATAAAATATGAACCTATTTGGTATACTTTGATTATATTAGGATACTTATTATTAATTTATTTAAAGAAGAGTTAAAAGAGATAAAATCAAAGTTTAATAACTAAAAAATTTTTAATATAAGGTTATACATAAGATAAATTTGACTATAAATATTCATTAGAAAACTAAAAATATTTCCTACATAATGGTATTTTATTTATATTTGTTAGTCATTAAATAATTTAATTTATTTATGACACAATGATGATGCTGTAAATACATAATTAATGAAATATTAAAAAAATTGATATTATAAATATCCAAAAAAATGTAATTTGAGACTTTTTATGAATTAAACTAATTTTATAGGTTAATATGACATATTATTGTTGGTTAGATGAATTCTTTTCGAAGTGATAATGTTGTTATAAATTTAGAAAAAACAAAATACCAAATATTTTCAAAATTGACATAAAAGAGTTTTTAAAACGAATATTATATTATTAATTGATATTATATTCATAAAAATATAAGGTTTGGAAAAAAGACTTATATAATGATATTTGTATAATTAATGAACTACTTGGGGTTCTCTTGGAAGTATATAGTAAGTTTATTAACCATATAATATAAAAATACAAAGAGACATGGTAAATGTCAAACTATTTAACTAAGAGTTAAATCTAAAAGATAAAGTTAATATAGGGACCCAAACCTGTCTAAAACCTACTTTTTGTGTGTTTTTATACCCATCCCTACATTATCCTTTAAATAATTCATTTTGGAGCCATTAGAAACCGAAAATTATTTTATTATAAAATAATATTTCTAGCTTTTCCTAAGGTGCCCCTCACCCCTCTTATAAAAGGGAACTCATCATTCTCTCTAATTTATACCTTCAAATCCATTTGGCTCGGCCAAAATCTACCCAAATACCCTATAAACTATCCTCAATTCATCATATAGGCCTTACATTAGTCATAAATCCAACCTAAGGAGCCCTTTTGATCAAATCAAAATGAAGAACCCTAAGAAGAGGTAAATATTTCATCACCTTTTTCAAGTTCCTTTATTCTTCCACTTCCTTTTTCCTTATTGTTTCCATTAAAAAATAATAAAACTTGTACCTTATATATAATGTGATGTTATTATAAATTTGGTACAACCAAATTCATTATTCTATCCATCCTATGAATGACATTTCACCATACATGCGTACGTACAGCTTACCGTCTCCACGTCATGGTGTAATTGTTATTCAATACATTATTATTTGGATTGGTATAATAATGATGTGTAATTGATGTAAATAATAAATATACCATGATAATGATTCTGTATAAATGATATATCATCCAATTATATATTATTTTAATATCAAAAGAATGATATTTTCGCTCATGTGTACGTACGGATTACCGTCTCCATGAACGTGATGAGATTCATTCCTCGTCGTATCCATTCAAGAATAATTTTCATTAGATGATTAAAAATAATGTTTAAATACTTGATATCATTCTGGATATGAATAAGATACATACCATCCATAACAAATTTGACTCTCATAATAAACAATATAAAGGAAAATGAATCTGTTAACACCTGAAACAACGATAATACTAAGATATTATTAACAAAGAAATGTTAAAAGATCATATATGATATCATATTAATGTATATGATTCTTGTATAATTTAATAAAAATTATTTCACCATTATACAGGAGGTTAACCTACCCTCGACCAAGTAATGGTACAAGGTAAGGGTTAATTTCACAATCTCTTTATTATCCGAAGTTGTCTTTATGTAAGTATCTATTGGGACCTCTTTATCATCCACATCAATGTTTCTTAAAAATATATTTCAAAACATTATTAATATTTTATAGACTATGGGTTAAAGTCATTTATACCCTTTTTTGACTTTTTATAAGATGTTTATAAAGGAATCTTTCCATCGTTTTCCAAACAAGGTCCTTTATAACCTTTTCGACAAAATTAAGGTAATAATGTCTTTTTTTTAACTTACACGACAGGTGTGGATATTTTTTGCCGTTATAACATCATCAAAGCTTCCCTTAAAAGCTTATAATAATATTTCCAAAATAAATGTTTTCTTTTATAATTACATGAATTTTAAATGATTTCAAAATAAAAAGATATATTTCTCTAAAAAAAGGTATTGATTTCATCTATGTCAACATCCTTTGAGGGTTTTTAAGTTTATTTGAATTTGATTTATTATGATACAAAACTTCCATATTTTATTGAAGTTTTTTTGATATGTTTGACTGTGGATGTGTTATTTTTATACCATTCATGGTATATGGATAAAGTATTGACATTTCTTATGCTAGTTTTAATATGAATTTTTATGTTATGTTTAAACCTTTTTATATGAGGAATGCATTGGACTTAGTATGTGATGGGTGGAGCTTTTTATTGGTCCTCGATCCATAGGTAGGTCTCATGAGACAAACTAGTGTCTTGGTACAAGTTCTAGACAAAATATTATTTATAGTCTTGGCACAAGGCCTTGACTATGTGGTTATGAAAGTCTGGAATTATGCATTTCTTCATTACGAAAGTGGCTATTGATATTGCATGTGATTATTCAACTAGTAGAATATCCATGTGAGTAAGTAAATGGAATTATTTGATTTTATCTTGTCCAGGTTATCTTGAATTAAAAGTTTAAAAGGCATTTTTTTTAGTCTTGTACATTTACTTAAATGTTTATTCTTATTTATGAAATTTTCTGCTATATTTTTATCCTTACTGAGTATCTGAGCTCACCCCATTTTATGTTTTATTTTTCCCAGGATGCGAAGAAGTATTTTATGACTGACCTGCAGGGATAGTCTGAGGAGATATGAGTGTGTTCTATGGAAACAATGTTTTTATAGTTTTATTTTATTTTATGATGTAATGTAAACCTTATGAATGTATCTAGTACTTCCAAGGATACTAAACTAATCGGTATTTTGAGACTTGATCTTTTGTGATCATGTTAATATTATGTAACAATGCACTGACTCTGGGTAACTGGGGTCAGTTTATTACAATTATAGTACCTCTTAAGTAATGTCTTGATCTTTATCTAGAGTTCCATTGTGGAAATGTTTTTTAGAAAGTGCATAGGATTTTTCAAAATTTAGATTAAGAAGGTGGAATCATTTGTCACGACCCGACCCAACGGGGCTCGAGCCACGACTCCCCAAGCCCGCCTCCAATAGGCCAAGGGCTGGCGACCAGCACCGGGTAGGCTATCACACAGATGGGAGGCATTAGCCTAAGGTACTTGTACAAACACACCCACAACACCTCCATGCAACAGTGCAGAGATATAGAAACTGAAAAGTAAATGCATGCATACAATCTATCCCAAACCAGAGTGCAACAGCAAAAGTACAAAGGGCAAAACAGGGCCCACCAAAGAAAACTACAAAATCGCATCCAACCTGCTCTGAAGAAGGGGAACGCTGCCACAAACACCCACCGAAAAGATCCCTCGGCACAGCTCCGGTAGACACCCCGGTCAACTCGCTCACTAAGCTCCGCCTGCTCCGGGTCCTCCTGGGACTCCGTCAAAAGGCCTACGGTCTGCACAAGACACAAACATGTTCGGGCAAATCCTGTGCAGGGGTGAGTATAAACATACTCAGTAGGCACCCCAAAAACCCAAAACCCAAGGGAGAAACTGAAAGGCAACAGTCCGCTCAACCCAGCCAGAGGGAACCCAGATGAGAGAGAAACTCCATCTCGTGACCATCCTCGGCTAAACACAACAAGTTAGCTCAGCTCAGCTCAGGTGGATGCCCATACATACACCTTGAACAATCTAGATATACTCATCTCACGCCACAAAGCCACAAGAGGTACCGACCTCATCACCAGCAACTGCCCCCAACCAGGAGAGTACACCACATGAACATTGTCATACCAGATGACACTCATCTGAGAGACACATTCCATCGGGTCCCAAAAAAACATCTCAGACGCTCACCCGAGAGACCATGCTCGTCGGATAACATCACTGAGGAAACATCGCTGAAACACCATAACCACCAAACTCCTCGGATAGGGGATCGCTGCTAGGGTCCGCTAGGGGATACCAAGACCCACTCCGGTATACGTACCTCACAGATAGGGGATCACTCCCAGGGTCCGCTGGGGGATACCACGACCCGATCTGGCATACGTAGTACTCACAGATAGGGGATCACACCCAGGATCCGCTGGGGGATACCACAACCCGATCTGGTGCTCGACAGAAGCTCAACACTCAGATAGAGGATCATCGTCCATATATAGATGGTCACGATGATAACGGAACCCTATCTGGTATAACTCGTGATGTAGGGGATCGAACCGACGATGCCACAACCCTACCAAAACCACGCGCTGAGTAGGGGATCGCATAACCAACGATACCGCAACCCTACCGACACCAAGCGCTGAGTAGGGGATCGTATAACCAACGATACCGCAACCCTACTATAATCATCATGCTGAGTAGGGCATCGTAAACCCGACGATGCCACAACCCTACTGTGCACGACCCACTGTGTAGGGGATCATATTCCTGATGATGCCACAAACCCTACGGGGTTAACCTGCTAGATAGTGGATCGCCGCCCGTAAATAAGCGGTCACAGTGATACCAAGAACCCGATCTAGGGTAAAGATGCTAGAGGATCCACTCTGGGCCCACCGGAGTGATACCACAACTCTAACAGTTTAAACATCCCATCGAGAGGATCACAAACCCATACGAAGGTTGTGATACCACACGAACCCTCGTAGGAACGAACCAAGGGAGAACCCTCAACCACTGCTGGTCCAAACATCGCTAACCCGAGAGACCCGCCACAACGCCACACTGCACACCTCCTAGGCCAAAACAGAGGCCACCATCGCGTTCCACGCGGAAAAACACACAGGATAGGCTGTTTACTCGCCCGAAACGGAGCACCGGTGAAAAAGGCACTATTCACCGTAGCTAGCTCGTGCAGGGCCCACACAACGATCCCAAAACCCATCGAGCGGATCACACCACGGCGATCCCCTCGGAAAAACAAGCGGAATCGACTACTCGCTCGTCCAAAACGGACACCCGGTGAAAAAGGTACTATTCACCGAAGGCCAGCTCGGGTGGGGCCCATGCCTGGATTCCAAAACTCATCGAACGGATTGCACCACTACGATCCTCTCGGAAAAACACACAGGATCAACTATTTATCTGCCAAAATCAGACTCCTGGTGCAAAAGCTGTGTTTCTCCGTAAACGCCAAAACCTGGCCTCGTGGGGCCCGCACCCCGTTCTTAGTCCCAACACCCGGAAACCATCTCAAAAAGTCTGTCGTACCATCAGGGTCTCAACTCCACTGACGACACATCGATCGGACGCTCCGGGTAGAAGTTACAACGGCCCAAAGTCGTAAAATAATAAAATAATATTATTTTTTACGACATTTCTAGCTCCCGGGCCACGATCCCGAATCTTTAAACCCTCAAACCCACACTGGAGGGTTTTCCTCGTCGTCAGGGTCATGTCACCGCAAACGGCGCGCGAATCCGGCTCCCGGTTTGCAAGATACGGGGGTTTAAAGACCCCCGCATAAGAAAAGAGGTCGGACTGGCCCCGACCGGCCGATCCGGCCGGCCTGGACCGGCCGCGCCGGCGGAACTTCCGCGGACCGCCGGGGGCACCCCGTTATTCCGTTTTGCGATCCGGAGGTGTCCACACGACCCTCGGGACCCGATCTATACAGCTACGGCTTCAATTTACAGAAAAACGCAGCAAAAACGGGATTGGGGGTTAAAACTCAAATCCGCCTACCTCGCGGGCGAAACGCCGACGTTCTGTCTCAGATCCGCGCTCCAGAGCTCCCGTTGCGCGCTCTTGGAACGTCCGTCGTCGAATTTCAAGCTCGTGGGCGCTTCGTTTGCTCGATTCGGCGGAGCGGCGGCAAAGAATGCCGAGAGGAACGATAAAGGGGGGCGCTGATATTTATATCAGCCGCCCACCGGCGCCAAACCCGCCTCGGACCCGACGCCCGATGCGAAAAAAAAAAGTAAGGTCACTCCTAGGGTGAACGCGTCGTTCTGAACGCAACGGCGGACTCATATTTTCCATTCGAGACTCCGTTCCGAAGTTATTCGAGCCGACGCTCGCCCACTAACTTCGCCACTTATTTACGAAAACGCCCCTGGTGGCGTTTCTCACCGCAGGCCCACGCCCGCAAGGTTTACACCTCGCCTAGGGTAAACGACATGTTCCGGACGCAACCGTGCCCTCAAATTCTAGTTCTGAGATACCGTTTAGGAGATATCACACCCCCTCCAAGTGCATAGTATAAAAATACTTAATATTTTTATAAAATTAATTCCGGGCACACCGGGCCTCAGAATTACACGCCGTCTTCGCGCCTAGATCTGGAATTATTCGTAGAAACATTCCAAAGTCTGAAAGGGCCAAAAACCCGAGTCGCTACATCCTCCCCCCCTTAGAACATTTCGTCCCTGAAAAAGCCCTAAGCACAGGGAAAGTGACTGGACTCTCAACTGGGTCTCACACACCAGCGAGCTCACCAACTAACATTCATGCGTGAACGCATAAGTCAGAGGGACTCATCCGCCACACCTCAATACTATCCGCTTTGGGCGGCACTGACTCGCCCGCACGGTTTTAATCGCGTCACCAAAAACGTGTCTCGGTGGGGGAAGGATCCCTCCTCCTCGCGCATTCGAAGTATGTCGAACAACCCCCACACAAGGTCTTACCAACGCCCTGAACAAAACTCGATCAAGCAACAAAAAGGAAAGAGTACCGCTAAACAGTGTCTGACAACCTACTGCAGTAAGTAGAAAAGACACAAGGCGTACCTCTATCCATCCGCGGTGCCTCTGGGTCGACTGCCTCCAGGGCATGAATCTGTCCTCGCCCTCGACCACCAGCTCCCTAAGCTTGGCGTGGACCACCTGGGGGTGGGGGTGGTGGCAACTGATACTGCCTACCACCTCCTCATGTTGCACCAGCTCCCCCGCCACGTCCGCCGCCTTGCAGACCTCCTTGCTCGAGACGCTGCCTCTTCCAAGGAGGTCCATCGACCGGCTCCCTCTCAGCAGCACGTCGGGTCGGACAATCTTTATCAAGATGTCCCCGACCATTGCAAGCGTAACACCACCTCTCCTGCGGCTGACCAAAATTGGCCTGCGAGCCCTGTGAGCCGTGAGGCTCAGATCCTCCATCTTGGGGTCGCCTCCTGAAACGTCGGCCACGTCCAGACCCTTGAGTCTGTCTTCGGCTACCTGATGCTGATCTGACCGACGAAGTCTCAGCTCTCGAGTGCCCAGCACTAACAGGGGGAATCTGCTTAGCCAAAAAACTCTCCACCACCAACGCTCGCTCCAGCACTCCAGCATAGGTGTGCAGGCACAAGAAAACCACACCTACTCGGATGTCCCTGCGTAAGCCCTGCTCGAAGGTCCGAGCCCTAAAGAACGGGTCTCAAACCATATACAGGGAGTAGCGTGACAGGTCTGTAAACCTCGCTGAGTACTCCGACATAGTCATGCTCTCCTGTCGAAGTTGCAGAAGCTCCTGGATCCGCACTGACCTCAGCATCACCAGATATAACTCCTCACTGAAGAGCTGCTCAAACTCTACCCATGTGAGCGTCTCCTCTTCATGGGGATGTGTCACTAAACTCCACCATCGCCCGGCAGAACCATGCAGAAGGCTCTCCGCTAGGACCACCATCTGATCTGGAGGTGTCCTCACTAGGCGGAATAGCCGGGTGATTGCCTCAAGCCAGTCATCAGCTGCCTGGGGGTCTGGATCACCCCGGAACCTCAGAGGTCGCTGCCTCTGGAACTTGTGCAGCGCACTCAGCCTGCGCGCAACATCGTCCTGTACTGCCGGCACAACCAGCTGCTCGACAGGTGGCGGCTAAATTGGCAGACCACCAGGAGGTGCAACCTCAGAACCTGCGCCCTACCCCACAGCCTCTACACGGGGCGGGTCATCAGCATAATCCTGCTGCGGAACCCTCACTGGCTGTCGTCGTGGAGGCATCCTGAAAAACATTCAAGACGCACCACAGTCAAAAAGTATATCTGGAGAGCTGACTCAAGAAGGACAAGGAAAACCCAAAAACCCAGTCCTATATGATGCATGTACCATTATGTCCCTGCGAATAGTGTACGAATGTCCCGAGTCGAAAGGCAGGTTATCAGAGTCCTGGTGTATGGATACATCGGTCACCGCACCAACACTGGAGTCCCTGTCCTGAAAGCCGAACTCGAAACATCCTAACACTACCGCTATACAACCCAGACCGAACTCACAGCTAGACCAGCTACGCTCTGAGATCCCAAAGGTGGAACCTCCTCTAATACCACTCTGTCACGACCCGGCCCAACGGGGCTCGAGCCGCGACTCCCCAAGCCCGCCTCTAATAGGCCAGGGGCTGGCGACCAGCGCCGGGTAGGCTATCACACACATGGGAGGCATTAGCCTAAGGTACCTGTACACAAGCACCCACAACACCTCCATGCAACAGTGTAGAGATATAGAAACTGAAAAGTAAATGCATGCATACAATCTATCCCAAACCAGAGTGCAACAGCAAAAGTACAAAGGGAAAAATAGGGCCCACCAAAGAAAACTACAAAAGCGCATCCAACCTGCTCTGAAGAAGGGGAACGCTGCCACAAACACCCACCAGAAAGATCCCTCGGCACAGCTCCGGTAGACACCCCGGTCAACTTGCTCACTAAGCTCCGCCTGCTTCGGGTCCTCCTGGGACTCCGTCAAAAGGCATGTGGTCTGCACAAGACACAAACATGTGCGGGAAAAGCCTGTGCAGGGGTGAGTATAAACATACTCAGTAGGCACCCCAAAAACCCAAAACCCAAGGGAGCAACTGAAAGGCAACAGTCCGCTCAACCCAGCCAGAGGGAACCCAGACGAGAGAGAAACTCCATCTCGTGACCATCCTCGGCTAAACACAACAAGTCAGCTCAGCTCAGCTCAGGTGTATGCCCATACATACACCTTGAACAATCCAGATATACTCATCTCACGCCACAAAGCCACAAGAGGTACCGACCTCATCACCAGCAACTACCCCTAACCAGGAGAGTACACCACATGAACATTGTCATACCAGATGACACTCATCTGAGAGACACACTCCATCGGGTCCCAAACAAACATCTCAGACGCTCACCCGAGAGACCACGCTCGTCAGATAACATCACTGAGGAAACATCACTGAAACACCATAACCACCAAACTCCTCGGATAGGGGATCGCCGCTAGGGTCTTCTAGGGGATACCAAGACCCACTCCGGTATACGTAGCCCACAAATAGGGGATCACTCCCAGGGTCCGCTGGGGGATACCACGACCTGATCTGGCATAAGTAGTACTCATAGATAGGGGATCACACCCAGGATCCGCTGGGGGATACCACAACCCGATATGGCGCTTGACAGAAGCTCAACACTCAGATAGAGGATCATCGTCCATATATAGATGGTCACGACGATACCAGAACCCTATCTGGTATAACTCGCGATGTAGGGGATCGAACCGACGATGCCGCAACCCTACCGAAACCACGCGCTGAGTAGGGGATCGCATAACCAACGATACCGCAACCCTACCGACACCAAGCGCTGAGTAGGGGATCGTATAACCAATGATACCGCAACCCTACTATAATCATCATGCTGAGTAGGGGATCGTAAACCCGATGATGCCACAACCCTACTGTGCACGACCCACTGTGTAGGGGATCATATTCCTGATGATGACACAAACCCTACGGGGTTAACCTTCCAGATAGGGGATCACCGCCCGTAAATAAGCGGTCACAGCGATACCAAGAACCCGATCTAGGGTAAAGATGCTAGAGGATCCACTCCAGGCCCACCGGAGGGATACCACAACTCTAACAGTTTAAACATCCCATCGAGAGGATCACAAACCTATACGAAGGTTGTGATACCACACGAACCCTCGTAGGAACGAACCAAGGGAGAACCCTCAACCACTGCTGGTCCAAACGTCGCTAACCCTAGCGACCCGCCACAATTCCACACTGTGCACCTCCTAGGCTAAAACCGAGGCCACCATCGCATTCCACGCGAAAAAACACGCAGGATAGGCTGTTTACTCGCCCGAAACAGAGCACCGGTGAAAAAGGCACTATTCACCGTAGCTAGCTCGTGCGGGGGCCACACAACGATCCCAAAACCCATCGAGCGGATCACACCACGGCGATCCCCTCGGAAAAACAAGCGGAATCGACTACTCGCTCGTCCAAAACGGACACCCGGTGAAAAAAGTACTATTCACCGAAGGCTAGCTCAGGTGGGGCCCACGCCTGGATTCCGAAACTCATCGAACGGATCGCACTACTACGATCCTTTCGGAAAAACACACAGGATCGACTATTTATCCGCCAAAATCGGACTCCTGGTGCAAAAGCTGTGTTTCTCCGCAAACGCCAAAACCCGGCCTCGTGGGGCCCGCACCCTGTTCTCAGTCCCAACACCCGGAAACCATCTCAAAAAGTCCATCGTACCATCAGGGTCTTAACGCCACTGACAGCACGTCGATCGGACGCTCCGGGTAGAAGTCACAACGGCCCAAAGTCGTAAAATAATAAAATAATATTATTTTTAACGACGTTTATAGATCACGGGCCACGATCCCGAACCTTTAAACTCTCGAACGCACACCGGAGGGTTCGGCTCATCGTCAGGGTCACGTCGCCGCAAATGGCGCACAAATCCGGCTCCCGGTTTGCAAGATACGGGGTTTTAAAGACCCCCGTATAAGAAAAGAGGTCGGACCGGCCCCGGCCGGCCTGGACCGGCCGGCGGCTCTCCGCCGCACGCCGCCGGCACCGGCGCCGCCGCGCCGGCGGAACTTCCGCGGACCGCCGGGGGCACCCCGGTGGTCCGTTTTGCGATCCGGAGGCGTCCACCCGACCCTCGGGACCCGATCTATACTGCTACAGCTTCAATTTACAGAAAAACGCAGCAAAAACGGGATTGGGGGTTAAAACTCAAATCTGCCTACCTCGCGGGCGAAACGCCGACGTTCTGCCGCAGATCCGCACTCCAGAGCTCCCGTTGCGCGCTCCTGGAATGTCCGCCATCGAATTCCGAGCTCGTGGGTGCTTTGTTTGCTCGATTCGGCGGAGCGGCAGCGAAGAACGCCGAGAGGAACGATAAGGGGGGGAGGGGCGCTGATATTTATATCAGCTGCCCGCCGGCGCCAAACCCGCCTCGGACCCGACGCCCGATGCGAACAAAAGTAAGGTCACCCCTAGGGTAAACGCGTCATTCTGAACGCAATGGTGGAATCATATTTTCCATCCGAGACTCCATTCAGAAGTTATTCGAGCCGACGCTCGCCCACTAACTTCGCTACTTATTTACGAAAACACCCCTGGTGGCGTTTCTCACTGCAGGCCCGCGCCCGCAAGGTTTACACCTCGCCTAGGGTAAAAGGCACGTTCCGGACGCAACCGTGCCCTCAGATTTCAGTTCTGAGCTACCTTTTAGAAGATATCACACCCCCTCCATGTGCATAGTATAAAAATACTTAATATTTTTATAAAATTAATTCCGGGCACACCGGGCCTCGGAATCGCACGCCGTCTTCGCACCTAGCTCTGGAATTATTCATAGAAATATTCCAAAGTCTGAAAGGGCCAAAACCCCAATTCTCTACATCATTGTAAACAAATCCAAAGGGGGATTTTTAAAAATATCCTCAAGTTTTTTTTGTTGTATTTTCTAAAAAGGAATTTTGTTATATTAAATGGAGAGTTTTTGTGAAAAAACATCAAAGGAGTGGTTTTCACAAAGGATCGGTTTTCTCAAAGGAATGGTTTGTGCAAATAAATGGTTTTGTGAAGTATTTTTTATATAAAAAATAAAAAAATTCAGAAGATAATATTTTATCAAGGGATATAATTTGTGAAAATATTACTAAGAAATAATACGGGGAACAAAATAATAAATTTCACAAAGGAATTATGTGGTGGCCTCATTGTTTGTGAAATGAAGTTCTTTATTTCCATAGGAAGTGAAAGGAAATTCTTTTTTATAGTGGGTTTATGTGAAGGGATAAAGTGTAATCTTTCAATAATAATTTGTTTTGATCACTTTTCTTATATAAAGGTCCTTAAGAACTTAATTTTATAAGGAATAAGGATTTTTAGAAGATACTGGTGTGAATTAATTGATTCATTTTCAAGAAGTGTAATTCCTAGAAATAATTTAATTGAATATATATTTCCATAGGGAAACCTCAAAGAAGGTAGTTTAGGAAGACTTTATATTGTAACTAGAAGTTTGTAAAGAGTATTTTGTGATCAATAAAATTATATGAATAAATTGAGTAGAAATTATTTCTCGAAGAACTTACGTGGGTAACTTGAGTACGCAAAGAACTTACATGGAGGGTAGTTCAATGATTATATTGGAAATGAGTTTGACATAAAGGAATTATGTATTCAATCTTACATTAATTGAATTTTACACTGAGGTGTATTTTAGAAGATAAAATTTTATACGGTATAGGTTAATTTATCTCACTAATTAAAATGGAAATTTATGTCACACCAATTTCAATGTGAACTATTTCTAAGGTAATTTATATCATTTTAAGTTTATTTTAGATGATCAAGGTTTTCAATTAAATTGAGAGAGTCATGAGTTCTCAATCATTATTGGTTGTAAATCAAGTGGACAGTAAGTCTACATTAAACATTATAATTATAAGGGACTATATCCCAGTATCCATTAATTTGTTTGTTTTGGGTGTTTGAGGAACCTGAAGAAGGTTCCAAAAAGTTTCTAGGTGTTTCAGAGTAAATCAGGCCTAGATACGAAAAAATAAACTTTTGCACTATGGAGCCATGGGCTGCACCATAGGGCTGGTGACTATAGTGTATAAGGTTTGGTTATATCATAGGGTCCCATGAAGTGGGGTTTTGAGCTACTTTCTTTTTAGGGGTGGTTGTTTCATGGAGGAAGTTTGGGGTGTATACCCTTACCTAGTGGTCAAGCATTGGTGTGTGGAGAGAGGAGGCTGCAATGTCAGGATTTTATGGTGGATCTAGAAATTTATGAGTAGTTATGACATGGGAAGAAGGTTGTGGTAGAGTCCCCTTTCATGGAAAATAGGCATTACAGTATGGTGGATCTAGTTATGCTATAGTACCTCCCTAGGTAAATAGGGTCTATTTCATATAGAGAAACATGGATTTTAGTCACACTTTAACCAAGGGGGGTTGTGGCACGATCCCTTGAGCTACGATGTAGTACAACCTATGTTAGGTTGGTATGAGGTGTGGTCCTAGGGGCTACATTGTGGTCATATAAAAACTAGTCAATGTTTAGATACCCCTGAGGCCCTCAACCCCACTTTTCTATCACTTATTCCTCTCAAAACCTAAGTGGATAAGGGTGTTTTTTGAAGTTCTATGAATCCCCTTTTGATATGGAATAATATATGGATACTTGAGTTTGACCCATAGTGATCCAAAGTGAGTTCTACCTCCTTTTTATAGTAGGTTCTCTCTATTAAATATCATTTTCCTCCCACTATTCTTTTCATGCTATGAGTTTTGATCTCCATAATTATAATGGAGTTTTCATTTTTGTTTTTTTGTGTGTTCATGGAATGAAATCTTTGAGAGATCATATATTCTTCATGAGAAAGGTGATCATAAATCTTCTTTGTAATTTTGTTTTAGTTACAAGAACATCAGAAGTTGAGTAAGGGGATTCATTTCTTCTCCAATTCATTTACATGAAACTTAATAAATATTAAATTGGATTAAATAATGAAATTGGTTTATGTTTATAAATAAAATTCTATTTCTTTCCACTATGATAATGGTTTGCATATAGATTTTCTAGATGGTTTGATATCTAATATATGCTTTATAGAATGTATTTTATTCTTGGATTTTCATATTTAAATTAAATAAATTAGATAAAAACATAAAGTTGGTAATAATTTTTTGGCTGGATAAATAATTAAATAAGAGGTATGTTTAATAAATTAAGTGTTTCGTATAATTTTATTTTAATCAAATTGATATGAAATGAATGTTTAATTTATTATGTTCTTCCAAGTGTTAATGAAATTAGATAAAAGAACTTGAAGCTATAATTTATAGTTAATGAGAATAATAATTAAAGGTATGTTAAATGAGTTTTTTCATCCTTAAATATTTTGAAACAAGAATCTTATACTAGAAAGTGTGATTTAATAAATTAATATATTATTATAACTCATGCCTTATGTTTTTGGTAGTTGGAACCTGTGATAATTGAATCGGTTAATTCAAGATTTAATAAAACTAGTTTTTTTATAATGATAAATGCTTGGGGCTAAGAGTACCAACTATTTATAAAGGGTGGATGATTTATATTGGGGTATATGAGAGCCCATTTTCATTTTAAGTCTCAATGAATTTTTTAGGACTAAATTTCCTTATTGACTATGTTTGTTTGTTTTTTTCTTTTTGTATGATTTGGATGTGAGCCTTGTTATGTTATGTGATATGATCCTATGGTGACCAATGAGATATGGGTGGGGATACCATGGTTTTTGGTAGTATTTATTGCCTAAAATAGCAAGATTCATGGTGATATGCATGAGGTTGTTAACGGATGGCACCGAAGATGGTGGAACTGGTTGAATTTGGGATTACCCATTGATTTTATAAAAGCTTGGATTCTTTCTTGTTAAACCTGTTTAATGGAAAGATGGAAATATTTCTTGTTTATTTTCCTTCATTTCTCAACTTATTGAGGAATTTATATTTTCTTGTTACCATCTCTTAATGGTAGCATAGGATGATCTCTTAGAGTAACTTGAATTATGGAATATTAAATTTTTAATAAATGATTTAACCCATGGGGTTTTTAGTTACTAGAATGAAAAATATGTTAATCTTAAGAAACTGTGGACATGATTGGATTATACAAAGAGGGAATAGACTTTTCTTTAGGATAATAAATTTTTATTTAAATCAAAATTAATTAATGGTTAATTAATTAATTAATTTAAGATAAAATTCTTAAAAATGACTGAATTTTTCTAATAGAATTCTTCTTAAATGTTTGTGTGCTTATATGATATCTAATTCCTAGCAGTATCAGTCAAGTGTCCAGGTGAAGAAAGCTAAAGTTGAACATATGACTTGAATATTCCCATAGTGTGTTTTTTAGATGTATTATATCCTATATGTTTTATTATTTCATACTCTACCCCACCCATGTCGGTAGGGAGACTGACACCCAATGGACTCTAAGATGTTGTTTTCTCCAACATCCTGGTGATGAGGATGGATGGATGACAACCACCTCTAAACTCTCTCTCTCTCTCTTCTCTTAGTAGTTATATGGTTTGGTATGAAAAGTGGTTAAATTTTTCGATATATGTTTTTAGAGGGTTATGATGTATTTTATTAATTTCACACACATATATCTTTAGATATAGTATCAAAAGGATTATTATAAGTATGAAATATATAGGATGTGATGGATATAACGTAGTGTATGGGTTGTGATGTATTGAGTTATAATACCCAATGTATGATACACATCATACAGGTTATGGTGGATCTTGAAAAATACTTGGTTACTATATGGATATGTGTAATGGGATGGTATGATGATATGATGAATTATATTCATGTTGTGATACTTGTCCTAGGTGTCTTTGGGTGGATTATTTTAGAGAGAGATGGCTCGGGACGTACAATGTTGAGGTAGAGTAGAAAAACAGTTGAGAAGCAATAATAGGGTACCCTTTTTATTTCATTTCTAAAATTTACGATCCCTTATATGTGATACTTGGTAATTTATAGCCATAGTGAGTCTAGGAACATAGTATATATGTTTAGGTGATGAGTTAGTTTCATTTTTTGTTCATTGGTATTTTATATTCTTTCTTTAGATTTTGAATAAAAGGATCCACGGAGGATCCTATTGAGTATACTATAATACTCACCCCAAGTATATATATACTATTTTTCAGGTCAGTGGGAGAAGGTTGGAGATCGAGTTGGATATTAATAGCTCGTGGTTTTTCAGTAGTTATTTAGGATTTTTCACTGTCAACTTTACCTTTTTAGTACTTATAGTTCCTTTTTCTATTTTATTTTTTTTGTATGACATTACATGTATTACCTTGGGATTTATTTTATATATCTGACTAAGAATTTATTGGTTTATATATCTTATCTCTCTCTTTTTTATATTCTCATAGAGGGTATTTCCTCCCATTTGTGTGTTCATTATACCCTCAATGCTATTATCAATCCTAATTCCCACTACTGGTGGGACTCAAGGGTAATTATCAATCTTCCT
The DNA here is from genome assembly GCA_963277665.1 of Viscum album. NCBI lineage: Eukaryota > Viridiplantae > Streptophyta > Magnoliopsida > Santalales > Viscaceae > Viscum > Viscum album. Next base: position 315,402,162 of record OY728151.1, read on the forward strand.
TCATTGCTGGCCCAAAAGGGGTACCTTTTGGGGGGTCATGACCGAGTGGTATCATAGGCTTAGGTTGAGTGATCCGATGGAGTTTAGTGTCAGGAACAAGTGAGCATTGTATGAGTTAGTAGTGAAATAGTGTTATCTATGTTTAATAAGAGATGTAAACAAGGTATACTAGATGATACATGGTTATCTAGGGCCCCGATGATATGATACTTAAACCGAGAAGTTTAAAGAGATTACTAAGAAAATTGATGCTAGTTCTAGGGTAGAGACCTGGGAAAGTTTAATTTATCATTGTTATTTATGATTATATTTGAAATTGATAGATTTTGTGATAGGTTAAAATTAAAATAATAAAATAATATAATTCATTAATATTAAGTATATTATATTCAAGGTTTAGGAGTCTCTAATTGTCTATTCTGTTTGCAGGAATGGCACCAGGTTGATGTACTCATCAGGTTCATTCCAAAGATGTTTAGAAGGATGTGCTAGCAGATCATTGATGATTAGAGGTCTATGAAGATGAGACCTAGAGGAGGACACTCTGATATTTTTATCACTAGAGTTTATAGAATTATGAGGACACTATTTTGGACTATGTCATAGAGGACTAGTTGGAGGAGGTTAAGATATAATTCAATTTGATCTATACATAGAAGGATCAATGGGGTTTTATGGTTGTGATGATGTTGTGTGGTGAAATGCATTAGTTATGGATCTTATTACTCATGGATAATGAGGAGTCAAAGGTCTCATGGGAGAGTTTTAGAGATAAGTTACAAGTATATTTTTCTTCTTCAACCAAAAATGTGTCCAGTCACCAAGAGATTTTTTCCATTTGACAGGGGAGTTCCAGCATGCGGGAGTTTGGGATCCATTTTAGGACCCTACTTCAATATGAATCATACCTATTTCTAGATGAAGAGTCTAAATAGAATAATTTTTAGAAATCTTTTCATCTAGAGATACAAAACCATTTCACCCTTTTTATGTTGTCGACATACCTCGAGGTGTTGGAAAGAGCAGAGGTTGTTGAGAAGACTCTAGTCATAATAGGATATTCACAAGAGGGGATTCATTGGGATTCCTCATGAAGAAATTATGTGGTGTGAATTTAATAGTTTTCTGGATAGAATATTTTTCAAACAACTAAGGTTAGGTACTATCCCTCATCATCTCATTTCACCAAAGGTGGTGACTCTTAGAACTATTCCTAGGGATCAGTCGCATTTTTTTCTTATAGATGATGAGGTCGTTAGTGTCGAGAGTTCTCAAAGTTTAGGATTAGGATGTGTTTTTCATGTGTTCCACTTTAGGCTCCTCCATTGAGGTGTTTTTAGCTAAGGGAGTAGTGGTAGTATGCTCCATATTGGGACCAGAATAGAGGATATAGAGTAGGCATAGGATAACCCATATATGATCCTTTTCCTTAGATATAAGAGCATGGATAGATATTTGGTTGTAATTGGAATCAAATAGTTCATGTATTTGGTCATGGTGAGCTTCATTCTATATAATTTCTATCCATAATCAAGAAAAATATCATTTTAGGTACCCTTTACTTTTTTAACTTGGGTGCATGCCCTGTTTGATTTAGGATCTACACACTTCTTTAAATCACCTAACCTAGTTCAGGCATTGGAACATAAGGTAGAGAGGCATCCATTTCCCTTGGCATTTAATATGCCAGTTGGATTTTGATATTATTTTTATTAATTATATAGTGATTATGAGTTATTTTTAGGGCATCACCACTACTTAGAAGACTTCCTTTGTTTACAAATACAGCCACATGACATCATCCTTGTTATGTATTAACTATATTCAATATAGGCTATTGTGAATTACTTAAAGAGATGGTTTTTTCTTGGATATTGATGTTGATACAATAGTGTTCATTGGTGAATGGGACACTTTTATGGGTCAAAGATGTGTTCTGTCTTTATCTTCCTTGATGGTTGAACTAATGTGGTGTTCATTAGAGGTTCAGCTGAAGGTGTTTCCCAAGGTTTTTGAAGAGCACCCTAATGTTTTTCTTGAGAAGGTTTTAGTGTTACTACTGTGATGGGAGATAAATTTTGGGATATAGATACAACAAATAAGTTATATAATATCAACGTCTCTATATAGGATGGATCATTCTGAGTTGTGTGAGCTATGGGTATAGCTCAATGAACTATTGTAGTAAGATTTAGTTCAATCAAGTGTGTTATCCTAGAGTCCAACCATTTTGTTCATGAAAAAGGTAGATGGAAGGTTTTATATTTGTATCGATTATCATCTCTTAAAATATTGATAGTTAAAAACACTATCCTATTCCATAAATTGGTGATTTATTCAATCAGATAAAAGTATCAGGTTAGTTCTCAAAGATTGATCTACGGTCAAGATATCATCAAATATAGGTGAAGGATGAGGATATTCTGAATATCATGATCTATTGTCATAATAGGAATTATTACATAATTTTGATGTATTTTGGTGTGAATATTATCCACCCAAGTTCATGATTTTGTTGAATGTAGTGTTTATAGAGTTCGTAGATCAGTTCGTGGTGGTTTTCATCGATGACATATTCATGTACACTATATCTCAGGAGGAGAATTTAGAGAATTCATTTTCCATTTTGGTATTTCTTCAGTATAATCATTTATTTTGTAATTTTTTCAAGTGTTACTTCTTATCTCTTGAAGTTCATTTATTTGGAAATGGAATTTCCCAAATAGGATCAGTTTTGGATCCTTCTAATATTAAAGAATTTGGTTCTTAGACAACCCCCAATACTGTTATAATGGTATATATTTTCTTTATTATTGTAGGATATTATAGGTAGTTCATAATTAATTTATATCAGGTTGTGAATCCTCTAATAGATTTGACTAAAAAGGATCATTCATTCTTATGGACTGATCGGTGTTAGGAATCTTCCAAGTACCTGAAGGAGAATTTGGTTAGCACTCTAGTTCTTTGTTTTCCAATAGAGGGATTTCGGTTTGAGGTTTTATGTGATTCTTTTCATCTTGGTTGGGTTGTGTTATAATGTATCATATAATATTTGTTTCTTATGGGTCTCAATAATTAAATCCCCATGAGCTTAACTATTCCACTCATGATCTAGATTTGTAAGTAGTCATTTTTTCTTTGAATTCATGGAAACATTACATAATCATTGAGAATTTGGTGGTTTTTATCGATCATAATATCCTAATTTATGTATTATCTCAGTGTTACTTGAACTTGTGGAAATTACAGTGGATGTAATTCTTGTGATATTTTGAATTTGATATTTTATATTAACCAAGTAAGGGTAATGTTTTGGCAGATGTAATAAGTAGGAAGTCACACGATTATATCATATGTGGATCTGGTTATTCCTATAGAGTGATGAAATAAATCCCAACTATAAATCTTGATATGGTAGAGTATCGAGACAAACGTTATCTTTTTCACATGAGAGTGCATTCATATTTGGTGCAGTAGGTGGAGGAGTCCTAGTAGGCAGATTCTAAGGTGGAGGACTAGAGAGATTGAGTTTTCTATATTGATTCCCTTGATGATTGGTCTGAGGATGAAAGCATCAGGTCTTATTCTAGGGGACTTTTTCATCCCTTTAGTGATACATGATATAGTTCTCTATGAGTTCCATATCTTACCCTTGGTGGTAAATCTTTTTGTGACAAAGATATATCAATCTCTGAGAGTTCAATTTTGGTGGATTGGGTTGAAATGTGTTATTGTAGAGTTTGTGTCTTGATTTTTGGTCTACTATAAGGTAAATTCCAAGAACTGTGTTACTATTGTATTGTTATGGCCATTAGATTTTCACCAATGGAAGTGGGAGGTCATCTCATCAGACATTTTTACTAGATTTCCTTGAGCTAATGTAGGCTTTGATACAATACAGGTGATAGTGGATTTTTTGATGAAATCGTACCAATTTATAGTGATTAGAGAGTCTAATTTAGTGTATGTTTTGTCAAGGTAGTATTTGGAGTATATGGTGAGACTCCACATATTCCCTAGGATGATCATCTCTCATAATGATCCTCATTTTACCTCTAGTGTGTGGAGAGTTCTCCCTCAATATTTTGGCTCTAAGTTATTCCTTATCACTACTTTTCATCCATAGATGGATGGTCAGATAGAGAAGACTATCTAGAATATTAAATTATTTTTTGTTCTTATGTCCTATATTTGGGGGTTATATGGATGAGGCACCTTCTATTAGTTAAGTTTTCTTAAATAAATTGTTTTTACTCTACAATCGGTCTGGCACCATTTGAAGCTTTGTATGGATGACCTTTTCATTCTCTATTATTCTGGAATAGGGTTATAGATTCATTAATTTCAAGTTTTAAACTATATAATATTACAATAGAGATGGTTCAGGTGATTCATTAAAGGATGAAAATAGTATTGGATCATTAAAAGTACTTTTCTAATCATAGGATGAGACCTTTAATGTTTGATGTTGGATATTGAATATTCATGAAGGTGAATCCACATCATGGGTGGAAAATTTTTGGTAATGGGAGTAACATTTCTCCTCAATTTTTTATAAATTTATAGGTGTTTTTTTATATTGTATTTGTAGAATATCAAACCGCACTTCCCCTATATATAAGCTGGATACATGGCATTTTTCATTTTTCATAGCTCCATTGTTACCTTCATGATACACAAATCATTGATTGAGGTGAGATTAATGTTGATGATGATGGAATATTTGATGATAATCCTATGAAGATCAAGTAAAACCAATATAAGGTGTTGCGTGGACATGATATTCCTTTTGATCATGTATTTTGGTGACATGGTGGTGTGGAGGAGAACACCTGAGAACATGATTTTCATATATCCACTCAGTACTTTAAACTATTTTTTATATCTTCTCTTGTAAGGTAGATAATTTTGTGGATGTTTACCTTTTCTGGTTTATGATATGGTTTTCTCCCTTTTTCCTTCTTATACTTTTTATCTTGTTTGAAATTCATTTTCCTTTGGAGAGGATTTAGGAGCTAGTTTTTTGATATTGTGTGGTTATGTTCTTATTTCTATAAGTGTGGTCATTAAGCTCCTATGATGGTGATATCCTTGAGAGGTATCTCATGAGCTAGTTATTTGAAAACACATTTCCTTATTTTCCCTCTAGGTTTGGCTTTACATTCCCAAGGATGATAATGGTCTAAGAGGTATCTGAGGTAAGGTCCATAATCTTGGTAGTCCTTCCTTTTTCTGTTTTGGGTGTTGGAGTGACTTGAAGAAGGTTTTAAGGAGTTACAAGGTGTTTTAGAATGTAGAATAGGGAGTTAAGATAAAAAAATCATCTTCAACATTTTGGATTCCTAGGATGTGTTGTAGTTCTAGTGGTTATGGTGGGAAAATCTTGTCAATGATGTAGGGTCCTATGAAGTGGGATTTTTGAGATACTTCCCTTTTATAGGGGGGTCTGATTTGGAGGTTTTATTTGGTATTTTATCTTCCCTAGGGGTTGAGCACTATAGTGTGGAGGGAGGAGGCTATGGTGTGGTATTTTTTAGAGGTTCTACCAATTTTGGGGCATCTAGACCGTGAGAAAGAGGCTACAACATATTCCCCTTCCTTGGGAAATAGGCAATGTGGCATGGTGGATCTGGATGCATCATAGTGCCTCCTCAAGTAAATAGAATATATACTAAATAGGATGGTTTTGATCTTGGATATAGTTTGAATGGGGGGTTTGTCATGGTCCCTTAGGTTGTGCCATACTACACCCTATGTTAGGTAGTAATGCGGCATGGTCTTAGGTATAAAAATCAGTCTGACTATAAATAACCCTAATGTCGTTAACCCCATTTTTCTCTCACTTGTTCCTCTCAGACCCTAAGTATCCAAGGGTTATTTTTTTAGTTTATTTTAATCCCCTTTTGATAGGTATCCATCCCCAACATCTCTATATCAATACATGGAGAACGAAGGTGAATTATACCTTCTTTTTCTACCGGTTTCTCTCTGTTTGATTTTTTTCCTCCCATTCTTCTTTACATGATATGGTGTCTGATCTCCATCATTATAATACTATTTTTATTGTCATTTTCTAGTGTGTTCATGGCATTAAATCATAGGGATATCATATTTTCTTCACAATAGAGGTGACTAATGAACCCCATTAGTATTTCATTTCTGTATTAAGAACATCAAAAGTTGAGGTAGTGGATCTGTTGATTCTCTTATTTATTTATGTGTAATCAAAAATTGACCCTATTTTATCCCTTTTAATACCAATATAATTAACCTAATAAATATTAAACTATATTAAATAATGCAATTGGTTTATATTTAGTGTTTTAATTTTTTTTTGCTTTCCACCATGATAACAGTATGCCCCTTGATTTTCTAGATAGTGTTATATCTATGATATTCTTTGTAGAATGTGTGTTATTCTTTTATTAGTATTTTAAAATTGATTAAATCGGATAAAGAGCATATTTTTAGTATTAATTTTTTTTGCATAAATATTTAAAGAATATGCATGTTAAATAAATCTGGTGTTTCTTATAATTTTATGGTAATCAAATATACATGAAATTCATGATTTGCAGATTATGTTCTTCCATGTGTTAAAGTAAAAGGATAAAATAATTTCTATCTAGAATTTATTTTTGATGAGAATAATAATTAAAGGCATGTTAAATGGGTTTTTTTCTTTGTTAATTTTTTTATAAATGGAAACTTATGCTAGAAAGCATGTTTTAATAATTTAATATCTTATTATAGCCTATTCCATAGGTTACCCTTAGTCAAAACCTATAATAATTGAATCAGTTAATTAGATATGGAATAAAACATATTATCTAATAATGATAAATGTTTGGGGGTGAGAGTTCCCATTGTTTAAAATGATACATTACTTGTGTTGGATGAAACAAGATCCTTTTTTCATATGAAGGTAAAATTCTTTGTTATTTGTACCAATTTTCCCTATTGACTATGTTTATTTCTTTCTATATATTTTTCTTTAGATGTTAACCATTCCATATGATGTGATATGAGCATGGGATGGCTGATAATATATGTGTGGAGAGGCCCAGGTTTGTGGAATCAATTGATTCCCCTAATAGAGAGATGCATGGTGATATGCATGAGGTTTTCATGGATGGAGCCATAGAATATGGAATTAGTTGAAGAAGGGATTACCCATTGATGTGTCGAAAGATAGGATGTTCACTTGTTGAATTTTTTTAAAGTTCAGATGGTTTAGTTTCTTGTTTATCTACATTCTTTTCTCTACTTCTTGAGGCAATTGTATGTTCTTGGTTTCATATCTTGATGGTAGCTTAGTATTTTATCCTCAAGTACCTGAAATTATGGGATATTAAAATTTTAATATATTTTTTAACCCATGGGGTTGGTGGTTATTGGAAAGAAAAAAGATGTTAATCTTGAGAAATAGTGGACTCAATTCGATTATTCCTGGAGGGAATGGACTTCTCTTGAGGATAATAAAGTGTGGTTAAAATCAATTTTAATTAATGTTTAATGAATTAATTAACATAAGGTTAAATAATTAAAAATTAATGAGATAATTTAATATATGTCTTTATAAATTCTTGTGTTTTTATAGGATATCTTGTCACTCATAGTGGAAGATGGGTGTTCGAGTGATGATATATATAGTTGAGAATAGGACTAGGTTATGCTCATTATGTGGTTGTGAGCTATATTATATCCTCTATGTTTTATGATTTCATGCATTAATCTACCCATGTCAGTAGGGAAACCTATAACCAGGGGAATTTGGGTGTGTGTTTTCCTCAATATCTTGATTACCCCCTTTGACCCCACTCTCTTATCTTGGAATTTTTATGCACTGGTATTCATGGTGGTTAGCTTTTCCCATATATTTTTGTGGATATATGTGATGTATTATGGTTATGTCACACATAACCATCTCTATATATTGTATCTAAATGATTATTATAGGTATGATGTGAATAGGTTGGGATGTCTTAAGGTACCTTACTTGGTGTATGGACTGGGATGGATTGAGGTATAATACCCAATGTATGATACACATCATATGGGATATGGAGGCTCACTAAAACTACTTCGTTACTATATTAAGATTTTGTATTTTATGATGTGATTATGTGATTCATGAGATACATGTTTTGATACTTAGACTGGGTTTCTTTGGGATGGCTTTTTTAGAGAGAGATAGGTTAGGACATGCAAAGTTAAGGAAAATAAACAAACTAGTAGGGAAGTGGTAGCAAGGTACCCTTATTATTTCCTTACTATAATATATGATACCTTGTATCTGATACTTGGTGATAGATATCCATGGTGAGGTTGAGAAATTATTATACCTGTTTAGGTGACAAGTTAGTTTGATTATTGGGATTCATTATGTTTTATTTATCTTTTTAATGGGAGGATCCTACCAAGTATGTTGTTGTTCTCACCCCACATATATATAAACTATTTTTCAGGCCATCATGAGAAGGTTTGAGATCATTCTAGTTATTAATATTTCATTGTTTTGAAGGATTTTTTTTTGGATTCATGGTCATTCCTGAGTTTACTTTTTTAGTACTAATAGTTTCCTTTATCATTTGTATTGGTTATATATGAATTTACATATATACACTTGGGATTTATTTTATCTATCGGATTATGATATTATTGGTTTATATGTCATATCTCTCTCTTACATGTGTTATCTTAGAGGTTAATGTCTCCCATTTGTGTGTTCTTTATACCCACTATACTAGTCACCAACCCTGGTCAAACTAGAGGTCGGTCTTAGGGGGTTATTATCTCTCTTCCTTCATTTTTTAGCCCAGGAGGGGTACTTTTGGGTGGATGGGTCCTGAAAATAATCAATAAGTATACTTGTTGATTTTGGTATGTCATAATATTGATGTTTTATGATCTTTATATTTTACATCATAGTTGAACCAGGTAATATTTATTATCTCTATTTATTTTCTTTATCACTTCATAATTGTTCTAAGACAGAGAGAGGTCTTCCTACTAAAAGTGTTATAAGATCAAAGTTGAGGTTTTTTAAATAAATTTACATACCCTAATTCTCCCTCCTCCCCCAAGTAATTTACCTTTCTTAGGACCAAATCATGGGTTATTTCCAAGGTTGTAATTATCCCTTCATAGAGGTACCCTTGCACCATTTCATTCACTATCAATTTTTGTAAATACTGGGTGGTTGAAAATGTAAGTTAGTGCCTCAATATTGAGGAAGGGGTATTAATTATAGTATCATAGTACTAAATTGAAATCTAATGGTGATTTATATAAAATATTAGAGATGTGTGATTTACCCAAGGGTAGTTTGGGTGCCCATCCCCCCCCCCCACCATTGTTCATCATGGTTTCCATTCGAATTATAAAGGAGAAATAAAAAACCCATCAATTTATTAGAACTACTAAAAAACATGGTCAATTAATACCTTTCTTTGTAAAAGGATTCATGTTAGGTTCACCAATCCATTTTCAACATGTTTCTAATATTTGCGGGTCCATTTTTATCATTTAGGGATTTATGTATCTCTCCCTCTTTACAAAGGTGTGAAACCTCTCTATTACCTAGGGTGGTGATGAAGGCACATTTTTTCATATAATGGGAGGTCAACCCATCCCTTAATGGGTCTTATAGACTATTTTGAGTCTATCTTATAGATTTAATAATTTCTAATGAATCCATACTAGTAATAATATGAGTGAAATATATTGAATAATAGCATGCATTTAATAAGACACTAAATGTTGTGATTATACTATATATTATTTGATCCAAGTAACAGGTTACTCTATAGTTTGAAGCTATATAGTTAGGCACTCAGTAATTTATCACCATATAGGGAGTCATTGGAATTCTATGAAGGTAGTTAGGAGGTATTGTGAAATTGGGATCGGGCCCATGAAAAGGGATTCCTATGTATACCTTTGAAGTGAATCAGAACCCATATAGTTTGGTTCCATTTAATAAGACATGTCATTCCCATTAAAGTTATTCAAAAAGGACCATGGTGGTTTATTTTTAAGGCCATGAATAAATTATTTCTTCCAAGTAGTTAAAATTCATGTGGAGTTTACTAGTATCATTAGATGTTATTGTGTCTACCATGTGTTATGGAGTGATGGATCTTATACTCATCACATAAAGAAATGATATATAGGGAAACCTATGTGCATCACAGAGGGAATATTATGTTCATCACTTAAATAAAAATGGTTAATACTATGCTCATCACATAGGTTATCTTATTTTTTTCACATAAGAATGGTTCATCATATTCTCATCAAATAGGGCATCATGTGATCATCACATAAGGTGGTTGGTTTCTTATGCTTATTATACAAGAAGGATGCTCAAGTTTGGGATATAAAACCTACAAAAGGGGATAAGGGGTGGTAATGGTGCTAGGATTGAACCTCAAGAATGAATCCTTTGTATATTACAAGAACAAAAATCAAAACCTTTGTAGTTTGAGTTTCAAATTTTAAGTTCATGTGACAAGACTAGTCCATAAAGTTTAATTTATTGGAATAAGGACTACTTAGTGAAAGGTACTTATAAATGGGTTAGTGTGGGACTTATACATTAGTGGATCTTTTAGGTTTAAACTAATATATAAGTTAGGTGAACAAATTTTAGAGACCAAGTGGAGTATCTCAAATCATGGTATTTTAAGAAAACAAGATGGGAATATTGACTTAAGAAATATGAGGGAACCAAGAAGAGTATCTTGACTCAAGGTGTTTTTTGGGATCATGGTTGGAGTTTTAGTCATTGAAACCCAAATTATGTTTGACATGGGATGAAAAATACATGTCTTGACTCCTTTTTTATGGGAGCCAGAGATTATAGAAGAGGTATTTAGATGAAGGCCCAAGACCATATCTCATTATTCATCTAAATTGGGGGTGTAAAGGAAGATCTCCCATGATATGGACTGGAATATAAGGTTTGGGAACCCCAGTAGGAGGACTGGAAGAATTGGAACCCTGTTACAGAATTGGGAAATGTATCACCAAGATAGAATTATTTGGAAAAGTGACACCAAAGTATGGAGTATTGGGTGAATTGGTTCCATAGTATGGAGGCTTGTTTAAATTGGAACCCAAGTATGAGGACTAAGTAAATTTGGTTTTTAGGTGGTCTAACTCTCGAGGAAATTATCCCTCAAGTGGTTAATACCCAGGTGGTATGGCACCAAGGTGTTCTAAAACCCATGGCATAATTATAATTAGGAAGGTCCAGGAGTTATAATTTTTGTCCACTCTCCATAATTTTGGATTCAAAAATCATTGTTGTGAGGGTTACTGTAAATTAACAACATGGGACTCTGGTCTTCTTAGTACTCAGGTCTTCACTTGGTTCACACTTAGTCATTCATCCCTAGTGGTGTATAAAATGGGATGCAAGGGGTCCTTTTATAATAAATCCTAAGTATATATTTGTGTGATATAGATATTCTTGTACTTTCATATACTACTTACCTCACACACCCTAGTCTCATTCACCCTAGAACCACACACACCTAGCTCTGTGCACTCTACCTCATGTTCTCTAGCATCATGCACCCTTCCTAGCACACTAGATGTCTTTCACAACCACACATTCCCCAAATTATTGTTCTCTACCTCATGTACCCTGACTTATTCCCAAATACACATAAACATTCTAAGTATTACCTATAAAATGACCCCATTACCTCATGTTTTAGACACAACCAGGGATGGAGGATTAAGTGTGGACCAAGTGAAGACAAGAGTACTGATGCACTTGATCACACAAGAACCCTCCTTAGGGTGATTTTTGAATCTAAACCTATGGATATGAGATATAAATATCCACATATAGACCCTCATAACTAGATTAATTTTCTAGGTTTCAGGACACCTTGTCTCCATACCACCTAGGCATCGATCACCTCAGCACTAATCAACCTAAACACTAAACTACCTGCGTTCCCACATCTCTCAGGACACCAAAATAGGGTTCCACTTCACCCAGACCTCTATACTAGGTAAACACTTTTCAAAATCCTTTATATGAGTATTCCCCATCTAAAAGGACACTTACCTAGGTTCTACCTCGCCTAGGATTCCATACTACATCATAAATTAACCCAAGCCTCCTTCCTAGGCATAAATTCACCCCAACCTCCTTTTTGGGTTCCTATTATAACCCTAATGGTCCATACCATGAGGTAACAACATCTCACACCCTATTTATAATCTATTATTGGATATGGTTTTGAGACTTTATCATGATATCCCATATTCTATCACTAACCCCCAAGAAAAACTAAGAGTCACACAATGAACTTTTATGGTCTGGTCAAACATGATTTGGGTGGAAATAAATATAATACCAACCTTGATCTGATATAATACCTTGGTCAAGATACTCCTCTTAGTCCTCATAACCTCTTGATTCATGATACACCTCTTATCTCTCATAACACATTTAGTCAAGATACTCCTCTTGGTCCCCATAATGCCTTGAGTCAACATATGCCTCTTTCTTCCTAAAATTCATTCACCTAACTTATAGGTTATGTTAAAATCACAAGGGACACTCATGTGTAACTCCCACACTAACCCATTTCTAGGTACCTTTCACATAGTAGTACTAACTGCATTATATTAAACTATTTATACTTGTCCTTTCACATGACCTAAAACTTTGGAACTCAAACTACTTGGGTTTTTATTTCTATTCTGATGGGGTATGTTGAACATCTACCTAAGTTTCACTTGAAACACTATTACCATTTTATCTCCCCCTCTAGATGTCGTATCTCTCAAACATCACTAGATTTATTGTGTGATGGTAATATGAAACCAACAACCTTATGTGATGAGCATAATATAGAATATGTGAGGAGAATAGGGTGGCTCATTCCTACTTATGTGATGATCAAAAGATACCATATATAATGAACATAGGATGGACTATTTTTACTTATGTGAAAAGGATAATATACCCTATATTATGAGTATATTATGAACCATCTCTATATTCTTATGTGATGAGCATACGATTACCTCAAGTCCTAACATGAGAGTGATATAATAACAACCAATAATACTAATCCTATGAGTATAACTTTAAACATCTTGGAAGAATTCATGGATGATTGACCATAAAAATAACCACCATGGTCCTGGTAACATGAAATTAAAAAGGTATGATGTGTCTTATTAAATAGAATTGAACTATGTAATTTTTCATTCCCTTCAAAAACATACATAGTAATCCCCTTTCATGGCCCAATCCAAACTCTATAATACCTCCTTTTGTCCGTTCATAGGAGTCCAACACCTCTTGAGAAGGTAATAAATTATAGGGTGCCTCAATATATGACTTAAAAATATAAATTAATAAGATACTTGAATGAAATAAGAGAAATTATAACCACCATGTATATTTTTATCTTAAATGTATGTTTTTAGTCAATCAATTTCACTTATATTATTACTAGGAAGGATTTAAAAACATGCATTAAATATATAAGAGATTCCCATAATAGGTAATAAGAACCCATAAGAGATGAGGATACCTCCTAGTCTCTCATTTGAAAAAAGGTTCCACTATTACCACCCCAAGTGATTGAGATGTCTCTCACCTTTGGAAAGAGGGAGAATCGCATGAGACTTGAAATGACTAAAATGGGGATGAAAGGGAAGGGAACCCATCAAAAACAAACCAAGTGGTAAAAACTGTCAATTAATAAAATATATTCATAACTTATAGTTTTTTAAAATATTTGATGGTTCCTCTATTTGAATCACCTGTTTCAATATCACATCTAAACTTACCATGGAGTGGTATAAAAAATTCAATTACATAAAGCTTCACTATGAAAAATGATCCCTAAAATAGATTGAACCATTCTTTAATTCTTGTTTTGATTCAATTATAAAAATCTAGATAGTCAAAATATATTCCTCTAATTTTCCACATCTTTTTTTATATAGGAAATTTTCAATTTAAAATGACATGTTCCAAATCATGTCATAAATTGGATCTATATTTCAATTGAACCTTCAACCACCACAATCTCTAAAATTCCTAGTAAAATATATTTCATACCATTTTACATTCTTTATATTTTCATCAATTCAATGTTTCTCCAAACACTTAGTAAATATTTCATACTTCTCATTTCACTCCTCTAAAATGTAATTGAATACAATATGGAAAACCTTTACATTTCAATTTGAAATACACTAGATTTAAATGGATTCTAAAATTATCATAGATCCATCAAACTCATTGCCTCTTGATTTAACACGAAGTAGATAATCTCACCATGATGTGGTGATTACATCCTTAATCAAATTTATCACACATTTTTTAAAGAATTAAATTCAAAACTTCAATTGAAACATTAACTAACTTTAATTGGTAACATTTGAAATAAAAATACAATATTATAACCATTATTTGTAATAAATCACAACATCAAACAACTATACATTTTGATTTTCTATTATTCACTTAAATTAATTCTAATTAATAAAAATTTATAAGTACCATTAAATTAATCAACTAACTAATTAATTCATTAATTATATTAATATTCTATCCCAATAGTCCTTTAGAAATAATAATTTCATCATTAATAATTTTAAAAAAATTATATATATTTTACATAATTTTTTCAAAAATATCTAGCTACACTAAATATATTTAAGGACCATATGGTGTTTATATTATATATAATATTAAAAAATAATTTCTAAAAATTTAATTCTTATACAGGTGTATTGTTACTTGTCATGTTATGTGAAACATGTTGTGTATGGTCCTTTATATGTATTGTATACTTACATGGAATGTAAACCCACATAACATGTCATGATATGCATAGAATATAGTTTTCTATGTAAATATGTGTAGTATCTGGGACATGTATAACCACACTATATGCCATAAATATATATGATATGTATGCTAAGCAATGCACATGAAGTGAACGACATGTACAATGACCATTACAAGTGATGTAGATGCAGAATTTAAAAAACATTAAAATAACACATGTTAAACCACAAAACATGAAAAGAATCACTCAACATGTACCATAAATGGGTTGGCACATGTTACATGGAGTATACATGCTAACAATAAATCGTATATTCTATTTATTTCCATATAACTTAGTTGTAATTCAATACACCATGTGTAATGATACCATAAAATGACCATACCACTCATCGCAATTTATGAAACATGTTTAATTATTCAAGGTAACACATCATGCATACCAACTACATATCATGTAGTTCTTGTTAAATTTTATTCTGCACTAGAATTCAATATGTAGTGTGTAATGACATCGTTTACCAAGTCACGTGGTGATACAAGATTTACACGTCTCTCTCTTTGTGTGAGTTGACCATGGGTGCACAACTTCTAATTTACTGTTACACACCATGTAACTTTTTCATGCATCCAATGACCTTGGAACCTCATAATGGAATAGTAAAATGTTATTTTTTCATTTTTCCCATTCTTTTCCATGAAAACACATATTAATTTGATACCTTGATTGTTGTATTAAGAATTAAGATCTAAATATGAAAAATAACAAACCAACACATGAAATTGATCAAATAAATTATGAATAATTAAAAAAATATAATTCTTACACATTGATAGAACTTGAAGGTTCTAGAAAATAGAAAAACTATTGGAAGAGTGCCCAATTATTACTTTTCATTGATATGAATGTATAAAACCTGAAGAAATTGACGAAAACACCATAAAATATTTTTGAGAGGATCTTTCACAGTCAATTTATAATTAATTTAAAATTATAATTACCTTTAATGGGATAATTATCTAGATTAATTTCCATTGTTTCTCTTTTAGTGTTACCATTGTGATGTAAAATCCAGGGGAGGATTTCTCTAGGTTTATCCACATGTGCACCATGAATATCTGAGCAGCGTTCTTGATGTTTTGAGTGATAGATTAAAGGAATCAAGTGATTCATTTTGTTCACCATTGATTGTAATAAGGGGTTCACTTTTTTACTCTTATTTATTGAGAATGTGAAAGGGTTAATGAATATCTCTAATGATGAAGATAATTTTATATATGTGTTAATTATGCACAACAATTATCACATTTTCTAAAATGATATAACATGGAATTTATACTTAGGGTTTAAACAATTGATAATTTCAGAAAAACCATTTTTCAATTAATTTATTTTAAGTAATACACATGTCAAATAATATTATTATTATTATTTCAATGATATGTGTTTATTTAAATATAATTTCTTAAATAAATTAATTAATATTTATTTAACTGATATTAAATAAAATATATCATTTCCATCAAGCCTTTAACTCGACCCGATAATCATCGATTGAATTTATTGATCCTTGAATAAGAAAATATTTACTAAAATAAATATTATTCATTAAAAAAATATTTTATTCATTAAACTCATGAATAAATAATTATTTTAATATTTACATAAAAATAATTATATTATTCTATTCATTAAATTGGTGAATATATAATTATTTATTTATTAACTTGTAAATAACAAAACAAGAGAAAAAATTCAACTCACATATATTATAAACTTTAATATCTTTTGATTGAATTTATGTGATAAAATTTACATGAATAATTATTATTTCAAAAAACAATAATATTATTTGTTCTTAATATTAAATTCTACAGAATTTAATGAGATTTTGTATACACTTAATGTGTGACCCACTAGGCCCCTTTCTCAATGGAAATATGTTAACTTACCCAAATTCCAAGATCGGCATCTTACAACATGTCAAGGAACCCATATATAAATAAGTTAATGTCAAAATAATGAAAATATTCTTATAAATTACACTATGTAATATAATCCATTTTTTTCTCAATATAGCATGAATCAAGATGCATAATTGTGTTATTACTCTATATTTTTTGTTTATTTTTCTTTGAATTTTAAAAATGAACACATATAAAAACTACCATGGCCTTGGATTTAATTAGAAATTTTCATTTCAACCAAAGGGATAGAGATATCTTCTTCCACTAACTCAGAAGGGACAAATATTTTATTGAAAAATTCAATTAATTCATATCACTTATGATACAAAAAACATATTCTAGATCACATTGAGTATATATCATCATGATTTTCATCCATCATTGTACTACATAATTCCTTATATACGTTAATAATAATCTCAATTCTAAATACCAGTACACACATTCATGGTTAGGAATATCCAATGACACATAAACATGTGGAATTCTTATTTGAGGGTTTTTTCTCATGAACTCCCTTCTTATAGATCACTAAGTGTAGAATTTATGAGAATAAATCTAAATTTCTTATGATACTTCAAATCATAACAGTAAAATATCATACATCCCATCAAATATATGTTATCTCAACTATAAGACTTATGTTTAAGAATATTTTTGAAGTATTATAATGTTCTTAGTATATAAAAGAAATGTTATTACTTTTAGATATGATAAATACTCAAGGATATTATCACATTAATGTTACATAAAATAACAATCATTATATGATAATTTGTGCATCAATATATTGGTAATAAAATCTACAAAGACAGTTGGGTCTAGGGCACCAAATCCAACATTCAGGACCAGTTTTGTTGTTGTCTTTAGTAATTTTATTTTTATAGGGCATGTAGTATATGATATTACCATGGGAAATTCTTTTTATATATGTATGACTATGTAAAATTAGTTCTACTCTTTTTATTATAGCATAGGGGATGTTATTTATTTACTACTTCCATGTAGCTGTGATGTTCAATTTTATTTAGTTTATTCTATGGTTACTGATATATTTCACTTACACTATAATTTTTGGTTATATATACTAATGAGGGTATAGTCTCCCCACTTAATAAATAGTTTCTCACCATTTATTAGTCGCCTTTTTCATACAAGAGGTGTTCTTGAGGTATATGGCACCCAGTTTGGTCACAATGGAGTTGAATCGGGCTAAGGATTCTATAAATATACATAATAATAATTTTCATTACTTACAAAACCAAACTCTTGGATTTAACCATAAAATAAGATATTCTACCTACCATAATCTTTCTTCAACCCATAAATGGATTTTTTGTAAAATAAAAACCTTATCATAACCATTTGGTACTATAAAACATTCAAGATTTATCATATACACATCCTTGGATAAATTCTCATTAAGGAAAGTTATTTTAACATCCTATTGATATCTCTCATAATTATAATGATTTTATATGGAAATCAATATTTGAATATAATTTTCATAATAACTGGAGAAAAGGTTTTCACATATTCAACTCCATGAATTTTTCTATAAATTTTTATTACCAAACATGTTTTATATACAAACACTCTATAATCCATTAATTTTTCTTAGGGAGAACCCACATTCCCCCTATGGGAATCTTCCCTTTAAGATCATGAACCAAGTTTCCAAACTTGGTTAGTGCACATAGATTCCATCTAAAATTTCATTGATTCAAACCATTTCTTGGAATTAGTACTCTTTATGGCCACATAGTATGATATTGGTACATCATCTATAAACATTAATTCATTATAATTTTCCATAAAAACTATATTTATCATGTAATTATTGTGATCTGAATACATAAATGGTTCTTAGATCATGTCATCATGAGACCTTGGGAACACCTCCTGGTCACTAAAGGCTATCTTAAACACTAAGGTTTGAATTTCATGTGATTTAAATATCATTTTACCCCTTTGAAGATATAATAAACAAATTATAGTTCAACCACATGCCTCGCAATACTTACTTTAAGATTTAGCCCAAAAAGGTACACAACCAAGCTTTAAATGGAGTAATGAAGGTAAATGAACATTGAAAAATAAGTAACATGACATGAACATGAATCAACATACATCCCAAGTCCAAAGTATCTAGGTGGTATATAAATTCAATGAAACAACACAAGAGACTACATATACATATAAAATACAAGCCAAACATGACCTAAATAACCAATATGAAATGTATTGTGTGTGGGAACTCTTGTACAAACCCCTATGGACAACCCATAATAGCCCACTCCACTTGACTATCAAGGAAGTAAATATAACTTTACCCATCATACAAATTCTATATAGGATCAGCTCCATTGGACTGGAACTCCACCTATACCTCAACCATATACATATGAATCTTTACACATATCATACAGGATCATGTATGGTGGGATCGTAACATACTCAGTAAGAATTCACCACTAACCCCTAAGTCCCTGTAATAAATTCAAGTGTATGTTGCAACAATACATGTCTAGGGTGAATGAATATCAATGAGAACCACATAGGACATATACATTTATAATTGAAGTTAGTAAATTTTTATACTAGGAATATATATACATGTTATACCTACTTTTAGCCTAATTATCATGATCTAATATGAACTAGGAATGGAAACTGTGATGCCCATCGTTGTAGACCTAGCACAAGGAATTTAGGGTATAAAACTTATCCTACAGGAAGGGGGTCTATACTATAGTCAAGGAATATTATATCTCATCCCATCAAGGGTAGGGTAAGGGGTACACTAGAGTTATGGAATTAAAATATCATACCATATCATCAAATTAATCATCAATATTGGTTGTTCCAGAGATTACTTGTATATAAATATACAATATCCTTTTTTATATTCATTATTTTTAGAAAATATTAAATATAATAACAAATTAGCCAACATGTAGTCATTCCATCTTAACTTAATTAAAAAGAAAAATATAACCTTTAAACATGTTGGAAGACAACTACACTGGATAGTAAATCATTTCAACATGATAAATAATGAGGAAAAAGATTTAGGTATGTTAGTAAAGAAAATGGGTAAGATAAAAATACTTATTATATTCTAAGACCAATTCTAAATCCTAGTGAGTAGAAATGTGTAATGAAAAATAATTAAATCTAATTTATAAATTAACATGGGTAATTAATTTTATATAATAAGAAATAAATGATCTAAATACAATCTTAAAGCTAAATATATACACTAGACAACAGGATAATAAGAATCAATGGTGAGAAACAGAAATTCTATAACTTATAGAAAAAATTATAAAAAACATTATTAGTTAAAAACAACTGTTTTAATTAAGTTCACATGTCCCCAACCATTTATTTCTTAACCCTTAATTTTTATGAGAGTAAAATGGATTTCACCTACCTATACCAATGCATAATAGTCCTTTATTAAGATAAAGTGAGGAATAACCCCATGAAAATAATGTTTTGATAAACCTATAATGTTGGGCTTTTTGGAATTCATCCACTTATAGGAATTTACAAGATAAATTGGAAGGAAAATAAAGATATATATATTTGATTTGATAAGGTTCATTCCCTTTAATATCTTTAGAGATATGAATCCAATATAAATAATGTGTTTTAAAACTCTAATGAAGTTAAGATAAATATTAAATATATTGTTCTTGATGAAATAAGAAGAAGAGATAGATTATAGGGAAACCCATTGATTCCAGGATAAAGGTGGGATCCAAAACTCATATCTATGGAAAATATAATGATTTAAAATAGTATTTTCATACTCATTCATCAATTATTAGTGTAGAAAATAGATTTTCATTTTTTTCAAAAACTCATTTCATCTTCCAAAACTACCAATTTCGAGATTAACAAACCAACCCATTTTACTAAAAACATCTTTAAAATCATCCCCAAAATTTCAATTCCAAATTATGAGAAACTTTTTTTCATATAAAAATTTAAAACTTCACCAATTAATTAATTTTTCCATTGATTGAAAAATTTTAAATTCAAGATTTATTAGTTTTTAAAAACATTACATTAAAAGTGAAAGGTTTACCATCCCATTTTGAAATCCTGAACCAAAAAACTTTCTATATTTATAAACATTTCAAAATAGTATATAAAAAGACAATCACTTAAGAGTGAATATATATTTTTATACTAAAAATAACTAATTATTCAAATGAATACTTTGGAAAGTTTCAAATAAATATTTCACATACTTAAATAAAAACTACACACCCATGTCTAATTTACCATTTAATGTGAGTTTTGAAAAAAACCATTTATAAAAAGGAGAAACATTAATTATATAACATGTTAATGGATTAAAAATCTAAAAAAAATATAATATAATATATATATATATAACTCATCTTACAAAATACTTTTTAACTATTCAAAAAATATAAAAAATATGATTTACCTCATCAATAATAATGGTGTTTATAAACTACTACACACATAATAACCTAAAAAAGGCATAAGGCATAACATAAATACCCTTTAAAACTTAACTAAAAAGTAATATAAATAATCGCCTAACTAAATAAGTTTTCAATATATAAAACATACTTTGGGGGAAATATTTAAGTAATATAAGTGTTTATTTTAATAAATTCATGGAAAAAAATTAAAATAAGTATAATTTAAGGAACTCTTTATTTATAAAGAGTGAAGTTACCAAGATTTTAATTACAATTGAAAAAATAAGTAGATTTATGATCTACCTATTAAATTATTTACATTCTATATCCTTTCAATAAATAAAAAAATTAATTCCCATATTAATTAAGATAAAAAATATATCACTTGTATCAAAATCACCCAAATTATTTTATTAAAAATAAACCATATGGGTTTCCATTAACCAAGAGGAGAAGAAAATTTATAAGAAGAATCTATAAACTATTAGGTAGTTTTACATAGTTAAGATGAAATAAATAAGATAGAACATTGAACAAGAAGGTAAGATGAGGTAAATAGATACTCATTTTAGAATTATAGAATGAAAACCAACTTAAAAACCATGATCAAAAGAGAAAAAATGATATAAAATAAATAATTAAAAAATTTCCCCTCTCAATAGATGGTTGTAGTGGGATAGTTTTGAAGAAAATACCAAAGGGTTTAATAGAAATTATAAGGAAATGAACATTTCAAACTTCCCTTATAGAACACAACATCACTCTAGTATACACCTAGTAGAGCACCACCATCCACCACATGGTACCCTAGTGGGAATTTCTACACTATTATATTCACCAGGGAAATGGTAACAAGAGAATAGGTACTGGGTGGACACCTTCTACAACCAAGAAAAATATATAACACTTATAAATTAAAAAACAAAACTTCTAAACCCTTTACCCATATTGCCATTTATAAATTTATGTTCTATGATTCCAAAAACATAAATCTAATAATGCATAGAAAAAAAATTAAAACATAATAAAGAGAAAAACCTTTTAATTAACACTTGGTTTACTAATGAAAAAATTCAAATAAATTTTCAAAACTCTATTAAGGTAACAATGGAAAACCAAGAAACTAATTTTAATTAATTCACTTAAAAAACACACTAATTTTTAAGAACATGAAAACACTAATTTTAAAAAAAAACACTATTAAAACACTAGTTTATCATAATCATAAAAACCATTTTTTCAAGATGAATTTCAATATTTAACCTATATTAATAAAAATTTTAACATAAATTCATTAATAAAAGTGTTCAAGTTCATTATTTTAACTCAATATTCTTTAAAATAAACATTAATTATAACCTTGAAACCCATTATAAACTATTCAATTTGGATAAAAATAAAATATTTGGAATCCTTTACTCGCCTATTTAAAACCATATATGAATTCAAGATGAAAATTACATCTATAACTATGGAGAAAATATCTATGAGAATCACACTCATATATCAACTATGAATTCATGAATCAATAAAATATTAAAGATAATACCATAAGTGTATATAGAAAAAACACATGATAAGGAAAACCTATGATATATCATTAACCACCTTGGATCATAGAGTTCAAGACATTATCCTTAAATATTTGCAAAGAAACAAGAATACAATCTCCCTAAGTTCATATAGATCTAGAAGTATCAATTCAATTAAAGGTTTGATCTTTTTTAAGTTGAAACCCATTCCTCTCTCTTCAATAATTTCATTTATCAAAAGAATTTGTGATTTAAAACATTATTTATAAGCCATTAAAAACTTTTTAAATATAATATAGAATTTCCTAACTATTAAAACACATTACCAAATTTAAAAACCTTTAATCATGATTGATAATATAATTCTAACTACATTTTTACAACATATAAAGTAATGATTTAAATATATTCATGATAGGAATAGTGATCATGAGTGGTATAGAAAATTTCTTTCATACTTTTATTGATCAAAACACTTTTTAGTTTAAAACACCTTTTTAATATCTTCTTAAAACAAATATTCAAGACATCACATAAAGTAGTAAAAAACTTTGTAAGTAGAAAATAAAATAAACTAACTATCAATGACCTATAAGAGGGTTTTAAATTAAATTAATCAACTATTAATCTATATTAACCAAGTAATCTATGATAAAAATATAATAAAATGTTATTTATTTATTATTTTAGATTTAATTAATATGTACCATCATTTAGTTCCAATAATAATATAAAATACAAGAAAACACATGACATGACAGGTTATCCATCCTATTCTTACCTATAAATTTTTATCATGATGCATGTGACTTTATAACTTGGGCCAAACCCCGATGATAATTATAAATAGATTTCAAACTATCCCTAGTAACTCAACCTTCCACTATAATTATGTTTTCCATAGATATTTATGGGTAAGTTCCTATGTCCTAGAATCCCAAGCTTCTTGAAAATCTAAAATAAAATACCAAAGATCCCTTAGTGGGATTGGATACCATTTTTTAGTTTCATAACCAAAATATCCAAACGATACCCATATCCAAAAAATGGATCTTGCTCATACCTGGTGTGAGCTACTTTAAAATCTAACCCAAAATATTTCATAGCCAAATAGATAATTGAATCATGTGGGTAAATAAACAATGATAAATGAGTATTGTAATGAGCATGGCCTATATATTCAAATGATACCTGAATTAAGACAATCATAGACCCTAGTATGTCCATTGATTCTTAAGGGTCTGTGACTAGTTACATAGCTCTATTTTTATCATTGGGGAATTATTTACCCATTTATTTCAATATAATAATTCATGATCAGCTTCTCTCAAGGATATGGAATGATTCATCAAAAAAATGGGAATTCCCAAGATATAAAAATAAATAGGATATAATAACTAAAAATGATAACAAAATATACCAAGGCATATCATTATGAATATAATAATAAACATAGAATGAGTCTACATATAGGATACTAAGATAGATACAACTAGTCAGACCCAACATAACTAAATAAAATTGGTGATGTGATGACACTGGTCCTACCAAACTTAGCATCCTTATCTTACCCCTCTTGTAGATAATATATATGAATCGATACAAGCACCCAATTAACTAATAAAAAATCCAATAATTAGAAATTTACCTATCATTCCTAAAATATAGCAAGTAGTACTACATGTCTACTGGATTGTACATGCAATTTGTAAGCATATGTATACTCGATGGGGAGCTATAAATGTGCCTCAACTCAATGGTGAACAATCATTTGTATGAATAAACACATATACTATTTTACATAAATATATAAAAATATGGTTTTTATACAATTCGCACAATATGGAAGTTATATTTAAGTAGAAACAACCAAGTAATTACTAACTACAAAAACTAACTTTCTATTCTAAGAGGGTTCATATCTATACTTACCTACTTTAGGCCTAGCCCAAAACTGATGTCATGGATGAAGGTAGGAAAATTATATAGCCTATCCCATCTATAGTAAAATTTAATTCAGTTAGAAAAATACTTTATCCCATCCTCATTCAGAGAACAATTCTCATCTAATGGGGAATGGAATTTTGCATACTAGAGATAGGGAAATCTTTTACTCGATGCCTTTAGGGAAGAGTTAAGGGGTATAATATAGTCAAGGTGTTTCAATTCCACGCCATTCCATAATTATCCAAAAGTTATAGCTAATTATAATTTATATAGTGGAAACATTTTCCTTCTAGCATGCTCATAAACATAACATGCAATTTCTATCCACAATGAACAGTTTAATCATAACAATTATCATACTCATTAATATAACAGACAGATATGATCCAATGTCTAATATTAAATATTTAACCAACACAATGAGACTCAATGCTACACATAAGCTTAATTTAATTCATAAGTTTATATACAGTAACTAAATTATGATACCACATAAGATTATAAACATACACCAATCATGTCATAAGTAGAGATATAATAAGTTCTTTATGTCACTCTAATGTAAAATCATATCATATTTACATCATGGAGGAAGTAGTGATTTAGGTTTGACTAAAAGTGTTTGAAAAAAATGTTCCAATAGTTATATGGATAACATCTAGTGTATATTAGTGATAAACTAGGTAATAAATCAAGTATGGTATTGGACATAACCAAAACATAATCATTATAGCATAAATAAATATAAAGAAAGACATAAGCATTGAATTAAAAAATATAATATAAAACTAAGGATCTTTATTGAATAATTTTTTTATATTTAAAACTTGATTAAGTAAGACCCTCTCTAAAAGAAAATTTTTCATAATTAATATAATTTTCACAACTTGAAATTTTACTATAAAAAAATATACATGGAAATACCCATAAAACCTTTATTTTGGAAATTCTACCATGATAGTAGAAACAAATTTATGTCTCATAGAGAAGATTTTATTTCATAAATTCAAGATATAGGTTAAATAATTTTAACTAAACAAAAACTAACTCTATAATTTATATTTAAATAAACCACTTGGTACCTAAAAATATTGTATTTTTTTCATAAATATACTTTTTGTAAAGTCCAAACATATATATTAATCCATAATTTCTTTCTACCTATCCAAACATATCATTACCTCTCCATCGATGAAACTATTAACTAGAGTTACATTTGGATTTTTTTTTATAACACATTCAGGTTATAGTGAAAGGAAATGTTATCACTTGGTGAAATATAGTAAGGTAAAGGAAGGGTTTCTCATCGAGGTAAATCCACACCACTTAAACCTTAAGTTTAAAGGACTAATATTATTATATAAAATAAATAAATAAAACATACTTAATTGTATTTATCATATAATAAGAAAAATCATATGATTAACAAGTTAATAATAAATGTGTTATCAATTTCTAAAGTTCTATTTAAAAATATGTGATAATATGATAGAAAATAAATAAAATAAAACAATTTAAAGCATACTAAATTTAAACTATTAAGTTTTTATATTAAAATAAAAAATAATCTATTTACTAAAAATAAGTTTCATAAGTATTTTCAACTAGGTCATAATGGGATCAATCATGGGTTAACACAATACACGTGTTCTTATAAAATTATCCTTTGAAATCCTTTGATTTATTATATGAAAATATAATTATAAAAAATTTCATTCATAAATTAAAAACTATTTTTTTTATTATTTCTTATCAATTTATAAAAAAGATTAATGGTAATATCTAATTTATATACTAAAAATTCACTCAAATAGTTGAGAACCCTACCTTAATCGCTAGAAATATTTCCCAATTCAAATAGACCTTGAGAATCAACCCAAATCTATTAGATGGGATTATATCAACAAATAATTCTAACTTTGAAACCACTATAATTAAATAAATAATAATTTCCTATGATAACATAAAATAATTATTCTAAAAATAAACCACAAAGAATCATAGTCCTAATACACAAATAACTTTAATTGACCATTCTAAAATTCCACCTAAAAATCATAAAAACTCTAAAATGAATTACATCCTAATCACCCTATACTAAAACATTATTCAATGGGTGGAAAACAATCCAAAAAGGATTCCATCAGAAAAAATATGAAGAATTAATTTTATAAATAGTGATTTTACCATTAATTGGTGAAATCATAACATTAAATCCTTAACCAAGATGAAAAAACCCATGGTGAAAGAAGGATAATGAATAGGGGAGAAAGGGGGATGGTTTACCTTGGATTAAGATTAAGAAACTCCCTTAGATTCAAATTAAACAAAGGATAAAAAGAGACAATAAGGGGATGGATGGGATGGATTCCCATAAGCACATGATCTTTCATAAAGAAATGAGGTTTGTAGATCCCCTTTATGGGTTTAAAGTTGAATTAGGTTAAAAAGTAATTTTTTTTATCTATTTAAAAAAAGTGGTTAAGAACCCACTAGAGATCTAGTGGTATCGACTAGAACTCTAGTAGAAATCACTTTTTTCACAAGATAATCCATCATAATTCTGGTGGGATATGCTAGAACTCTAGTGGACTCATACTTCCACCCCTAATATTATTTTCCTTCACCAAACACACCTGAACTTCAACCTTGGATCTTGAACCTCTGATTAAGTCTCAAAAACACCTAAAAACCTAGTAATTCATCACCAAGCACCCAATTCCAAATAAAAATATTAACACTAAAAACAACCCCGAAACTATAATCCAAAATGTAAAAAAACCTATGATTTAATCACTTAAAACTCTTAAGAAAGACTAAAAAATCCCTTTAAATCAGATCACCAAGGATGTGAGATATTACAAGTAACATTATATAAACATTTATAAATATGCATCACAAGTAAAAAAAGTACACAGATAGTCTATAAATAAAATGAAACTAGTTAAAATATTATATAAACATATATAATAAAATTAAAATGGGTCATATTTGTGTACATAATAGTACTTCATGGTTGTAGGTCCATACAATGGAAAGTGAATGATGCCAAATATTTGATTTTTTGGGATAAATTATATTTTGGGAGATGGGAGAAAGTGATTGAGTCACTTTTTGAGTCTTTATATTTTAGGTTTTTTCTATTTTATTCACTTTTGGTGCCCATTTTGTATGGATATTTTTATTTAGGGATATTGACTATCTTGTAGTATCATTTTGGATATCTCATTCTTATGTTTTGGACTTGGTTTATATCTTAATGTTTCCTACTTTGTTATTTGATGTGTGTTATTTTCTTTATTATTTATCTTTCATGATACTCTAAGAATAGGGTATAGTCTCATAAAGTAACCTTATCTATAGAACCCTAAGATTTTAAAATAATACTATTATGTTTGATAGCTTATTCAACATGAAACACCGATCTTACGACTCGTGAAATATATAACTGTTATAACCTAGCCCTTAAATTTGAACATATAAATAGTATAAACTAATTTATGAAATATATATATATATATATATATGTGTGTGTGTGTGTGTTCTACTCAATATAAATTATTCATAAATTCTTAGTAAGTAATCAATCAATTTTTAGTAAAGTAATTTTATTCATCAATAATATGTTTTATTCATCAAAAATATGTTTTATACGAAACATGATTTTACTATTTTTGTGAGAAAATATTATAATAATTATTTTTAAATTTTATAAAAATTAATTTATAATATTAAATTAATTTTTTAAATAATAAAAACTTATGATGAATTTTTTGTATTTTTCAGAAAATATTGATTTTTCAATGAATAGAGAAAAATACTATTTTTTGTAAAACTATCATTTTTTTTCAATAAATTAAGTAATTTGATAGTTCCATTGTGTTTTGAATATTATTTAAATAAACGTAATTATTATTTAGTTTTATTTAATTCAATTAATTATATTTTAATCATCATTATATTGGATTTTAGTATAAGTCTATTTTGGGTTGAAAAGCAGGATTTTACTGAAAACTCTTTTATAGTGTATAATGTTTATCATTTTAAATTTGTTAAAAAACACATATTTATTAATTATTTAAATGAAATTTATGTATTATATATAAATAAATATTAATTTTTATTCATATAATTATTTTTATTGGTTATGGAGTTAATATAAAATCATCTTTTACTTAAAAAATACACTTCTTGAAAACTATCTTTTTTATCACGTCTGTGAGTTTAATTTTAAATTAAATTTTTCCAATAATATAAAATGAATTTTTTAAAATGGAAAAATTATTTAGAATAATAATAATTTATATGATATAATAAGTTCAGTATAATTTTTTACCATGACTAATAGTGAGAACATTAAAAATTAATTACCACGGTTTAGGTAAAAACGGGTTTATTGGGGGTTAAACTAAAACTATAAAGGTTAAGATGATATAAATAATTTTATAAAATATTTTTTTTTTAAAATATTTAAACCTTATAATGTATATTTATTTATAATGGTCCATTTTTTATCCTTTATCCATGTTAAAAACATGGGTACACATTTTTTCTTTTCAAAAACTACAAATGTGTCACTCGCCTCGCTTATAAAAAGCCACCCTTATACTATCCTTATCACACATTCAAAGTCATTTTTTATAGAAAATAACTTAACCTAATAACTTAATATATTACCTCACCATGACCTAGATTAGGTATTTTGATCATAAATCCATTATAAGAAGGTTTTTAGTGTTTACCTAAGGAGGTTGTCCAAAGAATAGGTATCGTGTTTAACCATGCGTTTTTTTATTTCTTATGCCACCTCCTTAAAATATTAGTAAATTAATTTGGTATAATAAAACCAGTATATAACATATAATTATATGTTATTATACTAATTTTTTAACCTAAATCCATATCCTTTTTCATCAAATGTGAAACGAAATCATTATTCGTGTGTACAGCGGACTACCGCCTCTCGAACCGATGTCATTTATTTTCTATTATAGCCTCTCAAGGATTGTTACAATGATGTATTTAAAATATATATATTATATTTGTAACATATTTATAATTATTTATTTATTATATAATATATACCTTCTTAATTTCCATTTTCTGAGGGATATGATAATGTTGCTCATGTGTGTAGCAGACTACCACCTCACGAAGTGATGTGATTCTTTTTTCACTAATTCTTTACATGGAAAGTAATAAAGATAAATTTAATGAATATATGTGATATAAATAAAATATATATGATATTAACAACATATTTATCATTATTAAAGGATAATATATCACTTTATTTATTACACTTAAAAATGATATTGTCGTTCCTGCGTACATGTGGACTATCACCTCTATGAAGTGATGTGATTCTTTTTTCATCACTAAAACTCATAGATAATATATATAAGTCTATTTGTAAAATAATATTATATTTATGATATTTTTATCATTAATTAAATATAAAATATTACTTACCTTCTTTCAATAATGATTTTTGAAAAATGGAAACATTACTCATGTTTGTGTACGACCTACCGTCATCATGATTGTAACATAGTTCATTTTTCAAAAACATATTTCTTGATTAGTTTTAAAATTATAATTAATGTATAATAATGATAAGTTTTTAATTATTATTATATACATGTTGAAATTATGTCCTTTTTTACTATAATCTATGCACTAAAATTATTTTGAAACAATGAACCAAATGTCCTCAAAATACTCGATGTGGGATTAATTGATTAAGTATTTAAATATTTCATTAAAAATAAATAAAATAAGTTATTTAAGTATAAGGTATTAAACATGTAAAAGTTTCATAATAAATCAAATAATTTATATAATCTTACTATATAGAAGTTAAATGACACACATGGATAGTTTGGACTCAAGGTAAGGGTTTATCGTCTCACTTTGTTATTTCTGTGAGACATATTCCATTTTCACAACTTTTTTTAATTGTGTTTTGTATATAAAACCCATTTACATGTAATAAAATTAATAATTTTATTTTAATTTTCTATTTTAATTATTTCATTCAAGGTTAATTGACTTTCAATTTACTAAGTGGTAAATAATTTCTTAACTTAATTTATTTTCATTGGGTTATATTACTTCTTCATTGACATTATTATGTCATGATTATGTGTCTAATTACTTTTTATTATCTTATGTTACATTTAAAAATAATTTATTTGGTTTTATATTTGAAAAAAGAAATATATTTATTCGTTAATTCTTATATTCAATGGTATGATTTTTGTAAGGGTTTTTTGTCTCAAATTAACTTTCTTTGAGACATATATTTATGATATGCACATATATTCATTTTTGAGATGTATATAATGTACTTTGACATGTTATATCATGAATATATTTATATTAATTATATTTAAAGTATAATTTTATGTTATTATTTTATGATTTTTATGATTGAATAGTTACCAAAGTGGAAAATTCTTTATTTTACAATCTATTTTCATTCAGGATTGTTTATATGCAAGGTTCATTTTTATAAAATCATATGATATTATTTTATGGAACCAAATATATTTATTATCCACTAGTTATGAATTTTTTTAATATGTTTCATTTTAATTTCCTCCCTTGGTGATTAAAGAAACATCAACAATGTCATTTGCAAGTGATATTGGTCTTGTATTTTCTTTTAGATCATATATTATTCTCTTCCATATCCATGTTTTATAAAAGGTTTTCAAAAATATTTATTTCTAAAAATAAATTATTTCCCAAATTTATTTTAATTGATATTTTACAATTTTTTAAAAGGTTTTAAAACAAAATTTCTTAATGTTTTCCAAATGGGTCACTTTTTACTCCCATTTCACAATGTTTTTAAAGGAATTTTATTTTAAACATTTATGACATAAATGGATTTCACCACCATCATGTCCACTATTTTCCTTAATGTTTCCTTTATATGTTTCCAAGGTTTTTTCAAAGATAAATATTTTCACAATATTTTTTTAATTTTTAGTTTTTAAAAGTTATTTTCAAAATGAAAAGGTTATTTTCCCACAAAAATGTTTTCAATGATATTTCAATGGTATTTCCATTCATCAATGTCAACAAACCTTATTGTTACTTATGATTCAATGGGGATATTTTTTAATGATACCATACTCATTCTTTATTTGGATGGATTAATATTGTTTCAATGAGATTTTAAAGGAACCCATTTCTTTTCCATGGGTTAATCATTATTCAAAGAGATTGTCAAAGAACCCATTCCTTTCCCATGGTTAACCATGTTTCAATGAAATTATTATGGAACCTGGTTATTTTATATGGGTTAATAAATATATGAAATAAAATTTATTTTTCATGATTTAAAAGTGAATGATTCTAAATTTTTTATTCATGAACAGTATTGATAATGAATGGGTGAGCCCGATATAGCTTATATAAAGTTTTGATCCCCATTATATCTGAAAGTCAAGCCCAATATAGCTTATATTATGGGTGTTCCAATATAAAAATAATTGATACTAATATATCTTATACTATGGGTGAACTCAGATAGTGTCGGGTTAGCCTGATATAGCTTATACGATGTTTGCTCCCATATAGTGCTCCAATGCATTAGGTAATGTTCCTTGCCTTAATAAAAAAGAAGTAAGGAGTTACAAGAGGATTTATCCTATCGATTTAATTGGGATCTATTTATTTCTGAAATGGGTTCCAAATTGGTTATGAAGATGATGTTCCAAGATACCAATACATTTTTATTATAGTTGTTATGGTTTATAAATGCTTCCTTTGATCAAGATTGATATCACAAGAATCATGATTATTGATTTTGATGACTCTTTCCTTTTTGGAAGCCTTATACCATGTTTTCATGTTTTATAATCTAGTTATTTATGGGTATGAATATTCTTATTTTATTCTCATTCACTTTAATTATGCCATAATACACTTATCCTCATCTAATACTCACTAATGACATTTAATTGTTAATATGTATGTTTACCCTTACTAAGAATTTGATCTCAACCTTATTATGTTTCCTTTTCTTTGGGTTATCAATAATTTTGTTTAATGAAGTATTTCTATAAGGGTTTCTAATATATGATTATTATAACCTAATGTGTAATATGAAAATCTAGGTATATTTGGATATGATGTACATCTTTATGAACTAGTTGTTTATGAATCCATGATGTTAATGTTTTTTCATATTTCTCTAAAACCGTAAACCTAAAATTTCCTTGAGAATGTAACAGATCCAATATTTCATTTCCATGTTGTAAGCTTTATATGGTAAAAATTGGGTCACCTTTTTCAATATAAAAGGAAAAAATGTAAAGTTTAATATTTTAACCCTAGATTTAGGATTGTAGGTCATGGTTATTATATTATCAACCCCTCGCTGCTAGTCAATAGCCTTTAGCATATGGTGAGGTGCTTCTAAGTTCATGTGGAATACCAAACTGGTTATTATTCAGTGATTTAGTTTAGGACATTAAAAAGTGGTATCAAATTATCCTTTTCTTTTTATTTTACTATTTGGGAGAGGTATACATGAGAATCGAATGTGTTAGGTCTTGGTAATAATATGATGACTGGGATAATCTAACCCACATATGAGAAAAGGATAAGTTTCTAAGGAGGGGATTGTTTTTCTTTCCTTGATATTTTATAATTGATATATTTTCAACTTGGGAAGTTCACTTGGTTCCCATTATTATTAGTTTTGGGTGTTTTATCTCTTATAATGGTATGAAAAGAGTGTTTCTGTGTTTGTGTGTGTTCATAAATCATGATAATCATGTAGGTTTTATCTTTCATTTTTTTCTTTTTTATACTGTTTTCTATTATACATATACATATATGCATATGACTATTAATAAAAGGGGGTTTTACTATTTAAATTGTTAGCAGTGTATTATATGCTCTTTTCCCATATAACGCTACAATATAATATTATTAGCCAATTCAATAGATAATACCTTGATATAAAGGAGTATATAAATGGAAAATTAAATGATGTTTTTGGTTAAGTAAAGTGTCAATAAAAAATTCTAAGGTTTTTTCCCTCATAGGTTGTGGATGAAACCTTATAAAACCAAAACTTTTGAAACAAAAGTCTTATGAAATGTGAATTCTTGGGAATAAAATGGGAAAACTAAATTATAGAATCCTTTGGAAAGTGGTTATGTGTTACCTTAAGTTGTAGATAAATCTTGAGAGAGATCTTGGTTTTATGAGGCCCTATGGGTTGGATATATAGGGTTTGGGGTTTTTTACCTTTCTTAGCTTTGATACTTACCATGTTATTCAGTTATATGATTTTCATGTTGGAATTGTAGTGATATGTCACATAAGAGAGCCAGGGTTCTACACAAAGAGAGACAGGGTGAGTATGCCCCATTGGTGGTTGGTCTAAATACTTCAGTAGTTTATGGTCTAGATATAGATGATCAGCTTCATGAGAGTATTATATATGTATTATAGTTGATGGAGACGGGGGCTCTTTGGTTTTCACCTTCCATGTAAAACCTTACCCATGAGTTCTAGTGAAAACACCCACCTTTATTTATGGGTGATGGTGGTCTAAAGGACATCGATCTATGGATGGATTCCATGCATAATGTCCTAGAAAATTTAGATACACCTAAGGAAAATAGGGTAGAGCTGGAATTTTACATGTTGCATGGGTAGTGTGAGATTGGTGAGATATCCTCATCCAAGGTGACCAGAATGTTGGGTTGACTAGGGTAAAAATCAAAACTCACTTCATCAGTAATTTATTCCTTGATACCTTGTTTTCAAATATGGTCAGGTAGGGGAATTTGATAATTATGGACAATGTCACTCATTTCACAGAGCTTCGGAAATTTTCTCACACCCTGGTTAGTGATTAGTCTATCAGGTTAATCATTTTTGAGGATGGAATGTATCATGAGATAAACTTTTAGGTAAATATATTCCTCCTAACTTATTTTTTAGATATTGTGAACTATGACATTATATCTAATAGGAACATCATTTATTTTCATGGTGCTAAGAAGTTTGGCTTTATGGGTGGTAGTGGGAGTGGATCCTATAGTAGTTTGAACCTCTAGTAAGATTACTCACATTGGGGTAGTGGTAGTCAGTCTTGTTAGATCAAGGGTTCCACCCTTCCTCTGCAAGGGAAAGGTGATATCTTGTTATATCAGTGCAGGGGTTGGGAATATAAGAAACTGTAGTGCA
This sequence comes from Viscum album, assembly GCA_963277665.1. NCBI lineage: Eukaryota > Viridiplantae > Streptophyta > Magnoliopsida > Santalales > Viscaceae > Viscum > Viscum album. Next base: position 315,437,132 of record OY728151.1, read on the forward strand.
CTCGTCTTCCCCAAGAGTGTTATCAGTCTGGGAAGATGGATTGTCTATATTGATTTTCCTAATTGGATAGCATATACCCAGTGGAAGGGGTGTAGGATAAGCTTAGGGATCTAGATATAGGACTATCACACCTCACTAGGCTAGTAGTTGGGAATCCACTGGTTTTTTGGGTTGGGGTAGTGGATGTGTAGCTTCAAGTATAGTTAGGTAGAGAAGTATGACCTAGGGTAGCCATATGGGAGTATAGGTCTATGGTGTTAGCTAGTAATATGTAGTTAATCCTAATCCAATAGGTCAAAATAAGGACAATTTACCACGCAAGGTATGATTTTCATAGTTTCAAAACATTCTTCTACTATTTTTGATACAAGAACCTAAAATTCCATTAGCTTTTCCTAGATCATTCGAGGTTTAGACTTGTATATAGAGTAGCTTTATAGAGTTTTATCAATTGACATGCCCTTAAGCATGAAATCAGAAGGGATCTATAAATGTGAATATTATTCCCTATTCATTGGTAGATTTTGATTCCTTTAGGACTTATTTTTATTGGATATGGGTAGTTTTGATGTGATTTTAGGAATATACTAGATAATCCATTATCAAGAAAAAATTGATTGATATCACCAATGAGTTTCCTCCACCTCTCCTGATGGTAATAGCTTTGAATATGTTCGTGAGTGGGACATATGAGTATTTATTTCATGACTTTAATAACAGTGGCTAGGTGGGATCATAGTCCATTTCACTAGACTCATTCTAGATAAGGGTAAATCATTCTAGAGAGTCTTCCCTCCTGTTATTAATTAGTACCATGATGTATTCCTTTAGGATTTTTTTGGATTATAACCAGATCATGGAATCTAGTTTACAATTGACCTCTTACTAAGTATACAACCTCTTTTATCAATCCTTATAGGATGGCCCTAATAGAGCTTTGGGAATTTAAATCCTAGCTAGAGGACTTAGAGGGAAAGAGATTTATCCATCCAAATACGTCCACTTGGCATGACTTAGTTTTATTCTCCAAGAAAAAAGGATGACTCTTTAATATTATGTGTATACTAACAGAATATTAACTAGGTAATAGTTAGGAACTGATATCCACTTCCTCGTGTCAATTATTTATTCCACCAAATCAAGGGTTCCTTGGTTTTCTCTAAGATTAATTTATGTTATAGGTACCAATAGATTGGATTATAACCATCATCCATTTCTCGAAAACCCTTTCAAATAAATTTTAGTCTTTATGAATACCTTGTTATACTAATCGGGTTAATAAATGATGCTATGGTGTTTATGGACCTAATTAATAGGGTGTTCTATCCTTAATTATTCTCCTTTGTTTTCATGTTCATTGATGATATTTTGGTGTACTTGGGGTCGAGGGATGTGTACACATGACATTTGGAGATAGTTCTAATCACCCTTCAAGGATAGTAGTTATATGAAAAACTATTAGAGTGTCAGTTCTTGCAGCATCAAGTTCACTCCTTATGCCACATCATATTACAGGTTTGGGTATTAGTGGACCTAGAGAACGTGGATTCTGAGATTTCTTGGGAGAGACGTAAGAATGTATTTGAGATTCACATCTTATGCAAGTTTTCATGTTACTATGGTAAAGGATGAAAATATTCTTGAGCCTTATCTTCTCATTTTGGGGAGTCCAATGTTTTGGGAGATATTTCAAATACTTTAGAAGTTGTTTTAAAATGTTCATTTTAATTTATAACGTACTTTTAAAAAGTTTTGTAAATTTATGTAAGTGATTTCAAAGTGTTAAAATTTTACTTGATAAATTAATTAGGATTTTTAAAAAGATTTAAATATTTTTATAAGTTATTTTGGAGTTTCAAAAAAATATTTAATTAATTTTAGATATATTTTTAAATTTTTTGGAATTGATAATAAACACTTTTTATAATTATTTATAAGTTTTTTTATTTGAAAAGTAAATATGTTTTAAGAAATATTTACTCATACACTATCAATTGGAGTTTTATAAGGGTAAGTTATTTTTTTAAAGGGTTTTGTAAGGGAAAAGGTTGAATTCTAGGTATGGAATAAAGGTAATCCAATTTTTCTATTAGTTGTGTAAGGGTAAGGAATGGTTTCCTTGAGTTTTGTAAGGGTAAAGGTAGGTTTTATACACTACGTAAGGGTAATAAATCCTTTTTTATTGGTATATCATAGCTCAAGTAAAGGTATAGTATAATTTTAAATACTCGCATAAGGGTATCCATGGTTTTTGAAATGTGTTTAAAGGAAGTATCCTAATTTTATAAGGGTGATTTTAAATTATTAAGGTTGTGTAAGGGTTGTCCCATACTCACATAAGGGTAAGCTAAAGCTTGTGTAAGGGTAAGATGAATCTCACATAAGGTTATATGATATTTTAAATAGGCTATGTAAAGGTGGAATCAAGTTACATAAGGTTCATTTGATTTTTTTCAATACCCGCATAAGGGTAATCCAAACCTTTCCTAAGGGTAGATTTGAGTTCCCAAAGCTCTCACAAGGGTAGTTAAGAGTTTATAAAGGCTATGTAAAGGTAAAAAAGTACTCTATAAAGTTTATTGTGCTCCCTCGATCTCATATAAGTGTATTAGGTTGTGTGTGGTTGAAACCCTATTACCCTTAATCAAGGTGTGTATGTAATGTAGGGGTAGCAGAAACCTCATAAAAACTCAGTGTTCATTCCCTAGACATATTTTAATGATTTTTCAATACTTTTAAATTCCTAAAATCATGAGATAAATTTATATTGAATTTTTTTATTTAAACAAAATATTTATAAATATTTTTGTTGATTCACATTAAATATTTGAGTATAACAATTTAATCTTGGGATTCATAATTCTATGGTATATCTTTATTACAAAAGTTTGATCTCTAATTATTTTCAAACACTCAAACATCCCCCTCTCAGTTTCCTTTGAATAAAATAAATTCTAGATAATAAAACCTCTTTTATGGAGTCTTTAAAGTATTTTTCATTATGTATAATCCACCCTTGTTCATGAATTAAATATTTTCAAAGTCTGGGTTTCCTCTCTCTCTCCACTACCCATTTGGGTGTAGTGTGAAAATTTACTTATTTCATAGGTAAGGGATACTGAGACTCATCTTTTATCTTTTGTAATTAATATATTTGAATATTCTTGGTGTGCTTTAATTCCAAATATGTTGCGGTGATTATTTTTGAATTTTGGTTTATATGAAAGGAAAACAATGTAAGTAATTTCAAAGAGATGGTAATACATTAATAATGATATTGAGTTGGGTAATAAGAGAAGTTGAATATGGAAAGAGGGTTTTTGTGTGTGCCTTATGTTTTCTATGTTATTTTAATTATTTAATACATGTAATTTATGTTTAGTGTTTTGATTACTATCATAATGATTTTTTTATGTTTAATTATGCGTTCTCTTCCATTCCATTTCTAATGGAATTTAAAAGCCCCAAAATGAATAATCACTTAAATAAGGAAATCAATATGGAAAAATGCTAGAATCTGGAATATAAATTTTTTTTTTTGAAATTATTATTTACTTAAAATTTCATTATTAATGGTTTCTTGATGGAAATGGGGGGTGTGGTGATGTTTAAATTTTTTTTAGCTTCCTTGAATTTGATTCAAATTGGTTGTGAAATGGAAATAGAATTTGTGAATGAGAAACCAAAAAAAATGGAAGTGGGTTGTGGATGAATTGTTAATAAAATTAATGAATGGTTATGGATTGAATAAATGTGATGAATAATGAATAGATAAATATGGAATGGTATATAGAATAATGAATGGTTGGGTATGGATAAATGAACAAATGAAAAATAAAATAGAATTGGAACTGGTGATTGATGGGAAAATAGAATTAAATAGTTGAATAAATTTATTGTATTTAACCACTATATTGTGATTTTTGGTTGTGGTATTGTTATTTCTTTATTATGACTTGTGTTAACTGATGAGTGAGTATTATGTTGTGTTTATAAAATCTAGAAGTTTTGTGGAAGAAAGAATGTTCTTTAGGAATATTTCAAGAGATATAAAAGATCATGGTGGTTACAAATATTTTAAGGAATATAATGGATTGAGGTTAGTGAAAAATCATGTTTTTTATTTCCATTAGTCAAGCATACACTACTAGTGATGTTGAAAAGAGGATTTTTTTTGTTTATAGTGGGGTTCATGTATGGTAGTGGGAGGTAATGAGGTTTATTCTATACATATTCATGATACCCTACTATTGAGAATGGAATAGAATTTGTGGAGAATATACATGGAAGTAGGAGGTCATTGGGTTGATTGACTCATGTTTACATTACCCGGCCAATGGATGGCAGGAAAACAATTCAATTATAGTGATAGATTTATGTGTTGGCGTAGAATTTTCCTAATAATTATGGAATTCTTGAAAAGTGGTGATTTATAATTAAATGAACTTGGTTTTTACACAATGGTCTGGGGTTGAAATAAATTAATGGTAAATGGGAACATAATAGTGGTTTTGGTTTTATTAATTCCTCTTATTTGTTTCTGATTTTTTAGACCCTTAGTTATTGTAAGAACCCAGATCATCTTTTCAGTTATATATTTCCTTTTTCTTGAGTTTTTGAGAAAAGAGGAGTTTCTGGAAATTTTTGAAGTACACGCCATGTACTTCGTTTCCACGGAAGGTCGTGTGTTGGCCATGTCATGGCCACACACACGGTCGTGTGGGTGATGTGGAGGCTGCTTAAAGCGAAGTACAGAAAAGGCAAGTACACTTCATGTACTCAAAAAGTACACTCAGTGTACTTTTTTTTTCATTAAACACACCAGGGTCACGTTTGACGGCCAGAAACCACTTCTTTTAGGTTTCGTTCATCCGAGAGCGCTGAGCATCTACGGATCTTTGATGAGACCCTGATCCTCCATCCATCCTCTGAATCGAACTATGTCGGTTTTGCTGGAACCGCAGTGGTAAGCTCTTCCTTATTCTAGACCATCGTTTTCCAATTCATCCTCTTTTCCAAGTTATTGTAGGTTGAACATTTTATGTGTTTTCATATATCTACGGCATTCTAAGAAGACTCAAGCTTAGAGGTTCAAGTATATTGATCTCCTAACACCAAGATAGGTGGTTTGTTCCTTTCGGTTGAAAGACTTTGAGTATTATTTTCAAATTCCACCAATACCCCTAAATGGGGTATTGCGTGTTTACTGTTTTGCCTTTGTTGTTTGCATGCTTTTCTTGTATGCCTGAGTAGAGGTTATTGTTTGTGAATAGGGTAATTTTTTGTGCTTTGGATGTATTTCCCATGCATGTTTTTTCTTATATTTGACCTTTGGGTCTAGTTTTCCTATTTGGTTGTTGTTTCCTTTTCCATGCCTAGTATTATAGGATGGTGTGCTTGTTTCTATGATATGTTGTTATGCTATAGAATTCTATCCAAGTAGTTCTTGAGGTTTAATTTGGCCGTTATGTGATGTTATACTTGTTTGACTAACACAGGGCTGTGAGAACCTGGTATATAGACCATAGGGAGAATTGATATTGAGAGCTTCTCCAGAGTGTCTTTATAATTATGATGCCAGACCATAGGGGGAATTGACGTTGAGTGCTTACCCAGAGTGTTTATAGTTCCTTGACACGGGCTACAGGGGGAATTGACGTTGAGTGCTTCCCCAAAGAGCCTTTAGTACGGTACGAGACTATAGGGGGAATTGACGGTGAGTGTTTCCCGAGAGAGTCTATACATTAGCTGAACCAGAGGGGTGAGACTATGTGTGCCTCCCAGAGGGTTTCTTGTTCTTGATAGGTAGAACCAGATGGGATAGGTTGTGGGTACTTCCCAGAGGGTTACCTGTTGTGTTATCTATTTATTGTTGCATGTTATGTGGTGTTTTGAATGCTTAAACTATGGATTGTTACTGCTTAGTGCTTCCTTGTTTACTTCTTTTTGTACTTTTACCTGACATATACTCACTGATTGTTAGGCACAGATCTTCGAGTGGTTGCCTACTGTGATTTAGTCTCACACACTATTTGGGTCATGCTTTTGGACCCAAACATATTATATTACTGCAGGTATATACAAGGGCAAGCGCCCTTCGACTTCAGGTACTTGATTTCATTGGAGCTGGAGAGCATGGGACCTAGCTGAGGCTTGCGATGCGGAGGAGTTTCTCATCTTTTTTCCTTTTGTACTTTGGTTTAGTACTATATTTAGCATTGTGACTTGTTTGGATACTTCCTATACATATTTTTATCATGCATCATTTAAATATATTTCTGCTCCATTTGTTTCTCTATTAGTCTTTCGCTATTTATTGTTGTTGGATATTTACTGCTTTCGCTATTGTATGTTGTTTGCTTCCACTGTGTACTCTGCCAATGAGGGCATAGTTTTCCAACCATTACACCCAAGTCCCTCGCTGCTATTCGGCATTATTTGGCGTTCGGGGAAATGCGCTTGAGGCCATGTGACCAACCGGGTATGGGGATCCTCTGGGTGGCTTTCGGAACTGGGACGTTACAGTTATCCCCATGCCATCCTTCATTATTATTAATGAATATATTTAACAGTTTTCTAGGTTTGTTTCACTCTTGTTTATTCTTATATGTTTATTTCAAACATATGTTGATCAAATAAAGGTATGATCCTACCAAGAATTCATAAATTCTCACCCCACCAAATTTTCTAATATTTTAGGTTAAATCACTAGAGTTGAAATTGTTGTTAATGTAGCTTGGATAAAGTTAGTTTTTGGATTGGAGTTTAGAGTTTCTTTCATTTTTATTCATATGAAATTACATGAATTGTTGAATATTTTGGTTTTACCCTTTTATTATGTTATGGATTTTTTTAGTGGTCAAAATCATATCTTCGTATCTTACTTATCTTTTGAGGGTAAATCCTTCCATGTGTAATATTTTTACACCCTCATTACTTATTTTTAACTCAAGGTCTAATGATGGTATCCATCCTCAAATGGCTTGAAGGTCTTCATTTTTTATTGATTTTTGATAATCCACCTTTCAAGGGGTGAGGTGGAACCCTTACAAGGCTCGTAGGCGTAAGTGTTACATGGCCCATAGGCCTTAGAGGAATTCATTGCTCATAGGCTTCAAACATTACGTACAACCTAGACTAACTACTTTGAACTTCTCCTCCCAAGAATCTTCATCGTGAAATCATCTCTCCACCTTCGCATGGCTATTCGGCTAGGCATTCCTGTGCATGCATAGGCTTGTCCCAATAGCAGGTGTCATACCCTCTCATTCTTGAAATCCGTTTACCTTCTGTTATGGTGAAATCTCCTTTCTCCTCCTCCTTCTGAAGCTTGTTCCTTGTAGGTTGTCTGGTTTTTATCTGCACTTAAAGGTGGCCCAAAGGCCTTGAGGTGGCCCAAAGGCCTTACTAAACTGAAGTCATGGGAGTCTCGAAAGCCTTAAAGGATTCAGGGACCAAATTGGTGGTCCGAAGGCCCAAACGGGGGCATATTCCCAACTGCTACACTGCCAAATAGTGACTGCTACAGTTCACACTACAGTACATGCTACAGTACTTCACAGTTCCCACTACAGTACCTACTATAGTACTACACAGTGCCTACTACAGCACTACTACAGTAACCTGGAAATTCTACCTCCGCCTGGATTTGATCCCTGGTCGCTTGGATGCACTTACGGAGTCCTTACCAACCGGGCTAAGGATCATGTTCTAGTAGACCTCGGGTTTCATTATCTCCCTTCCTTTAATACTAGACTATGAGGGGTGACTTTGGAGGGAGTTGGTCATGAAATAGTGGAATCAGAGGAATTTTTTGGCTGAGATATAGGGTAGAGATTAGAGTTAGGCATAAATGTTTTCTCATGTATTTAGTATGGAAGTGGTGGAACTTGATCCTAACATGCGATGTGGACCAAGGATACAAGCTAAGAAATAGATATTTCAAGGACCCTTGTGATCTAAGGTAAGTAATTTGACAACCTATTGAAATTTTTAGGTGAAAATGAAATTGTTTCATGGTAGAAATCCTAGGAGAGGTACATGAATCCTTATTGATTGCATTTTTAATTTAATGAGGTGGTTTTATGAAGTTAAAAAATTAATTAAATAAATTATGAAATTTTATGTGTTTTCCCCTAGTATTTCCAATGATATGGTTACTAATGAACAGTTATTGTTTGAATAATTAGTTATATAATCTGAAAGGAAAGTCTAAAATAGGAATTAATTATCCTAAGCTATGTATTTGAATCATTATTGGGACATGAATATTTCATTACCTTGACTATTATAACATGATTATTCATGTTTCCCTTCTTATAAATGTATAACAAGGTATATTGTTTTTCTTAATGTTTTTAATTGTTGTAAAAATCATGATTAGTGTGTTTTTTTCAAAAAAAACTAATTAATTTTGAAAACCCTTATGAATCATGTTACCTTGATTAGATTTATTACTACCATTCTTAAATGATTGTTAAAAAATTATGCTTATGTGTATTCTATTTTCAATTTGAGATAATATGTCATGAATTTATTTCCATTCATAATTTATCTTACGCATGTGTTGTGGACTTATTATAAAACATGGTTTTGGACATTTAAATTTTGAAATTTTTAAAAAATGAGCAGCATGATTATTGATAATAAATATGGATATTTAGAAACATTGACAAGAATAAACCTACTAATAATTTTTTGTTTGATTTTATTTATATGTTATTAATATAGTCATGTATTGTTATCATGTTTTAGGTAAGAAATTATTATGAAATTATTTCTTGAACCTCGTAAAATGGTAAGAATTCTTAGTAAAAACCTTTGTAATTTGAAAGTTTTATAAATAAAAAATATGCCTCATTCCCCAAGAATGGTTAAAAACATTGTTATGATAGATTATTTATTTTATTGAACATTGAAATATAAATGTATATCTATGTACTAACTTATTTATCATGATATATATCTTTCATTTATTGAAAATTTATTATAAGGATATAAATTGTTTTTTTTTATTCTTGGAAAATGATAAGCATTCTTTATGGTATCATTTTGAGACTTGAAACTATTTTAATGATTGGAATGATTATTCTAATACTTATAAGAATTTTTAGTGATGAAATAACTATGCCTCGCATGTTAGGTCATGTGTAGTTTGTTGTGGGAATCATGTCAAGTGTTCAAAACATGTGTATGAGGTTTCTATCATGTAAATCTCAAGAATGTAGCATGTTTAATATATTTTATTTGAATGTGAAATAATTTTTTGTACTGATAATGTTGTATTAAATTTGTAAGTAGAATCATGTTGCCCTTATTTTGGAATATAAGAATGTTTTTTAGAGCAATAATTTTTTTAAAGAATATTTAGTTCGCTAATGATAAGCATGAAACATAGTAATACAACATGTACAATTTTGATTTTGTAATAAAAGAGAATTTTTTAATATTATAAATTTGAAATCACTTTGTATATGTAATGAGGTATTTGAATTGAGCACAACAACCTAAAATGTACAAATTTTCAAATGAATTTGGAAGTGTGTTTCCTTGGTAACAAGATGTGCATAAAATATATTATTTAATCATGTTAAAAATGATTCATGATATAAATCTTATGAGATTTTTTTATTTAACTTGTCCACATGTTAGATCCATTTAAATGCAAGGAATGATGTTTTCCAAGGAATGACTTAGAATCATTGTTCATTTATTACTACATTGAAGTGTTGATATACCTTTCTAAAAATAATAGTTGTCAGAAAACCTTCTTGCATTATGATTATTGTGGAATATGAAACCCTTAATGTGATTTTTTGATTAACCACACCATACATTAAAAGGATAACCAGTTATATATGGTTAATAAACAGTTTTCCCATGGAAATTAGAAATTGTGTGATAATACCCCATGATAAAGGTGATGTAATGTTATGAAATACATTAAAACTATATTGTGGTAGATTTGGAAGCTGAAATATGTTGTTATGTGTTGATATGGGTTGATGTTTGGTAGTTATGATTCATGATTTTTTTAGTGAGATGATTGATTTTTTGGAATGTATTAGATTATATTGTGATTTTTTGTGATTTTATTGATGGAATAATCCACTTCCCAAACAAATAATCAATTAAATTTTTGTAATAATAGAAAATTGAGGTTTGAAAAAATCATGGAATTGGTTAAAATAATATTTCTTTCCACTCCGTAATTTTTATGAAATAAGTGATAAGAGAGTTTGATTGTTATCATTTTTTGGCTTTGTTATAATGGATCCCTTTCTAATGGAATGAGTTATGGATTCAGGAATATGTAGAGATAGAAACCCTTTCTAGAATCAAGATACATTATATTAAAACACACTTTAAAACTATGAAAGATATTATGCATCTCCAAAAGAAAACAATATAAAGGTGTGGTGGATGAGTTCCTTTTATTTTTATACTTACGATAGCTTTGTCTATATTAATATGAGTGCTTGTGTTGGTTTAAAAATGTTATATTAAAATTTTGGAAGTAATATAATTCACCTATGAAAAATGGAAATTGGAATTTTAAATCCCCTGTAATTTTTTTGACAATGAGTGCTCTCTAAGTAGATATGGTTTTGTTAACAAATATGTAAAATTTTACAGGTGGATAAAGTGGATTTTTCCAACCTAATGTTTTGTTTGTGATGAATTTCATATATTAAATTGGGTCTTTAAAATTTTAAAGTAATGTGTTATTATGATTGTGGGACTCTTTTTGTGTGATTGTTTGATATCAACATGATTGAAATTAGATAACGACAAATATTTGGATAATAAATTGGTTTCCCATGAAAATTTTGGTTTGTGTGACAATTCCCTTGAAAAGTAAATAATTACATGTGATAAAATCTATTTTGAAAAACTAATATGAAACGTGTGAAAAGTGGTTGTGATATGTGTAAGTTGTGTTAAGTAAGTAGTTGTGATGTGTAGTGGTGGATAAAGTTTGGGGCTTCTTAGTGTGAAGAGGATGGGTTGTTGTTATGTTATGAGGTGTTGTGCTAGTTACCAGATAGTGATGGAATAAGTTATTGATAATGAAACTGAAATAGTATGGGTTTAAATGGTTGATTGAACTATTGAATTAAAATGGGAAGTGTGTTTTAAGTGGTTTATATTTAATATAAAATTAATGGTATTGATAAATAAAACTGGTTGGTAATGGGAGAGTTTTTATCAGCATGGTTACAAACGTAACAAGTTTTAGAATGAAATGTTGTGATGCATATTTGAAAATTAAATAACAATTTTAAAATCATGTTTGGGTTTTAAACTCCTTAACTAGTATGAATAATTGGAATGTTCTAAATATAATATCAAATTTCTTTAATAAATTATTATGAAATCATGTTAATCTACTTTTTTCATGAAATGTTAAGAATCATAAGTTTTGAATGTTATGAATTTAAATTTGATTGCATGTTAAATTAGGATAAATAATGTATAGATATTAATATGATGGAATGCCTAAGTGAATTTGTTGAAGATAAAGGTATGATAATATTTTCTCTTACATGAGGTTATATTATTTATGTTTAAAACAATTTGAAATAATTATTTCTGAAGGTATTCCCTTATTTTTTGTAATTGTATTTTTTTGATAGGTGTGTATTGTTTTTTGGGTTTTTTATATCTATCTATTTGGCCCTATTATTGTTTGATAGGTATCTCCCCTAAGATTTTTTCTTTACAGCGGTTGTTGTTTTAAAAAAAATAGTGAGTTCGTGGAGAGGTATCTCGTAGTGTGGTTGATTATCCCACATATTTTTACTCTTTTTCATGGTTTTTTTAATTCTTGAGGTAAAGAATAGTTTGAAAGTTATCTGATATAAATTTATGAAATATTCTCAAGCCTTTCGTTTCCATTGTTGGTTTTTTAGTGGTTTAGGTAAGATTTTATATATTTTAGAAGAGTTTTTGAAATGATTTTGTAATTTATAAATTAGTTTTTAAAAAAACATAATTATAGAAGTGGTTTTAAATTATTAAAATTTTACTTGATAGATTAATTAAATGTTTTTAAAATGATTCAAAAAAAAATTAGAAGAGTTTTTTAGTTTTAAAAATGATTTAATTAATTTTGGAAGTGCTTTCTAAATTTTTGGAATCGATAATAAACACTTTTTATAATTATGTATATTTGTGTTTAATTTAAAAGTACATATTTTCAAAGAAATAATTACCCTTAAACATGAAATTGATATTTTATAAGGGTAAGTGGTTGTTTTAATGGGTTTTGTAAGGGTAAATATTGACTCCCATGTGTTTTGTAAGGGTAATCCCAATTTTCTCCTAGTTTCATAAGGGTAAAAAGTGGTTTACTTGAGTTGCGTAAGGAAAAAGGCTGGTGTTCTACACTAATATAGGTAATCAATCCTTTCATAAGGGTAGATCATAGCCCACATAAGGGTACAACAAAATTTTTAATCCTCATATAAGGGTGTCTATAGTTTTTAAACCATGTGAAAAGGTAAGTTCCTAGTTCTACCAAAATTATTAAGTCTAGATAAGGGTAATCCCCTACTCACATAAGGGTAAACTAAAGGTAACGTAAGGGTGTCTGAGCTTTTAAACAAGTGAATTAAAGGTGACTTAAACCTATGTAAGGGCCATCCAAATTTTCCAATACCCATGTAAGGGTAAGAACAACCTTGAATTAGGGTATATTTGAGTTCCCATGGCTCACATAAGGATAGTTTTAAGTTTATAAAGGTTATGTATGGGTAAAACATGACAAGAATAAAGGTTAGTCGAGCTCCCTCAAGCTCGCATAAAGGTATTCGGCTGTATAAGGGTAAAAATTGTTACCCTTATGAATTGTGTGTATTTTTTGCATAGTTTTAGTTGAAACCTCCTAAAAACTTAGTTTTCTTTCACTGAACCTATTGTAATGAGTTTTAAATTCTTTTAAAATACTAAAATAATTGGATGAATTCATTTTTACGTGTTTTTTACCAATTATTTATAAATATTTTAAGTTATTTTCATTAAATATTTGAGTATACCAAATTAATTTGAGGATTCTGAATTCTATGGTGTTTCTTTATTCCAAAAGTGCAATCTTTTATGATTTTAAAATACCTGAACCTTTCCCTCTCACCTTCCTTATAATTCTATAAAGTTTGGATGGTCAAACCTCTTCCTTAGAGTCTTGCGAGTATTCTAAATTGATTCTGATCCACCTTTGGTCATGAATTCAAGATCTGGGAAGGCTTATTTTCCTCTCTCTCCCTCTACATCCTCTATACTTTTGGGTACAGTGTCAAAAATTCCTTATTTCCCAGTTAGGGGATCTAGATACTCATATTTTATCTTCTATAATTAATATAATTTAATATTCTCATTGTTATTTCATTTCAAATCTTCTTTTTTGACTCTTTCAGGAATTTTCATTTATAGTAAATGGAATGAATTTAGGTAACATCATAGAGATAGTAATAAATAAATTATGAGAATGATTCATGTAAGAAGATAAGTTGAATAGGGAAATAGGGGTGTGGTGTGTGCTTTATGTTTTCCATGTTATTACTATTTCTGAACCCGTTTGATTCATATTTAATTAAATGATTACTTTTATGGTTATTTTTTATGTTTAACGATGTGTTCACTCCATTGGTAATGGAATTTGGAAACCCTAAAATTAATAATCACTTAAATAAGGAAATCAGGATGGAAAAAATATAGAATGCAGAATAAAAACTATGTTACTGAAATTATTGGTGCCTTATAATTTGATTGTTAATGGTTGCATAAGGTCAAAGGGGGTGTAGTGATGTTTAAAATTGTTATACCTTCCCTAAATTTGACTAAAAATGGTTATGAAATGGAAATGAGAATTGTGAATGAGAAACCAAAAGGGGAAGAGGGTTTTAGATGAATGGTTAATTAAAGAAATGAATGGTTATGGCTTGAATAAACATGATGAATAATTAATATAAAAAACTAGATTGGGGTATGGAATTATTAATTATTAGGATGGATAAATGAACAAATGAAAAATAAAATATGTATGTGAACTGGTGATTAATGGGAAATAGAATTAAATAATTAGGGAAACTTATTGTAATTAACCCCTATCTTATGAGTGTCTCTTATGGTATTATTATTGCCTTATTATTCCATGTGTTAATTGATGGGTGAGGATAATGTTGTGGATGAAAAGTTTGTAAGTGGTGTGGAAGAAGGAAAGATGTTGTCGAATGTTTCAAGGGATATAAAGGCATGTGGTGGTTATAAATATTTTAAGGGATATAATGGCTTATAGTGGTTACATATTATCATGGGATATAATGGATCAAGGTTAGTGAATACACATGGGTTATGATGGTTAAAATTCAAAAGTACATTAGTAGTTATGTTGATGAGTGGATGTTATAATGACCTAGACTTTTTAAATGATACTTTTCCTAAATAAATGTGTGTTATATTATAGTATATAAATAAATCACATAAAGAAACAAATAACACTTTAATTCATTAATGAAAATCATTACATTATTTAATGACTAGTGTATCTTAAATTACATCCTTTATGAAGAAATAATGACCTAATCATTTATAAAACTTCAGTATTGACCAAAATATATTTAATTTGATAAATTAGTTATTAAAATACAATAAATATTATTTCCAAACCTAAAAATTACTTTCCAAATTATAAATTCAAAATTATTCCTTAAAAACAACATTTTCATTTTTTCACTTTCCTTTTTAATAAACTAGTGATTTAGAATTATAAAGAGGTTTAAAGTACTAAACCCATTTTAGTTTATTGATATATAATTCATTATATCATAAATATAACTATTATAAGGTTTACCTTTGATATAGTATTTTATATAATATTTTATTCTTAAAATACCTCTCTCTTCAAGTATAAATAACCATTGTCCCTCGCCTTGAAAAAATCCTACCTCACCTAAAAATCCCCATATCCTCCCAAATACTCTATATTAATCCCTTATAAACCTTAATGACTTTATAGAGTAACCAACACAATTCATCAAGGAAGTCTAGGGCCATACAAGAGAAGCAACATCAAGAAAAAAATAAGTTTTTATCAACTCTTCTCATGTTTTCCTCCTATCATCTCTTTTTTCCCAATTACTTTCAAAGAAGAAAATGATATTTTATGCCAAAGTATGATCTCCATTTTTAATTTAGAAATCATAAAGTTTATTTTATGATTTATGATATGTGAAATATTTTACAAAACTCATTCCTTTCCATGGGTTATTTCATGACTATGATTGTTATCATTCCTTGTGTCATGTATGATTATAAGTATTTTATGGTGTGATGGATGGGCCCAAAATTATATATCCCTATAATTCATTGGGTAATGTAATATATACCATGATATAATTTTTATTATGCATAAACATGATGCTATATTTGTTCATAATGATGATTTTATGATTTATAAACATATGTTATCTGTGCACATAATACTAAATTTGTTCACAACTATATGTGGTATTTTACCACTATAACATGATGTTTAATTTTTATGAATATTCCATATTCAAAGCCTTTATAAAAAATTTCAATCATGATTATGATGATGGTCATATGCTTATGATGTGATTATGGTGATTATTCTCACCCATGTTCTATTTATTCATGTCCCTTATTCCTCCTCTTACTATGATTTTAGCTTACCCATTTATTTTATATATATCCTCAGGTGATTACATGTACTATGGAGAATGTGATATTTTATAATGATAAAGAATAATGATTTAAATATATTTTTATATTTTATATTTTATAATTGATGTATGATCCTATTTTTTTCAAGACACTAAACCTTTAGATCCTAGATTTGTATCACTATTATGCTTTTTATTGGAAAAATTATGTAATAGTCATGTAAAAGAAATTTGGTTCACTATAGTTGGTATCAGATCATGGTTTAGTCAATTTTAGAATTAGGATTATAAAACATTAGTGAAAACTAAAAGTATAAGTCTATGTACAGGTAAACATCCTAGAAGAATCATTTTATAAAGAGTATAAACATAGGGATCCCATAAGATATTCCTTAGAGTTAATTTTTGAAAAATAAAAAAAATATTTATTCATGAATTTGTTGACTTATGTTTTTTTCAAACCTTTTCTATTTTCTAAAAATTGAGGGAACTAGGAGAAGATGATCCAAAATCCCAAGTAAGGGACAATGCAACAATTGTCTGAATGACATCCCCAATTCCATAGGAGGTGGAGTTCTGAAATTTATATTGATTCTTACCCCACTATCTTAGGCTATGAACAATAAACTTAACCACATGGAACATACACATTAATATCTATAATAATAAACTATCTATTGATTCATTTATGATTTAATAAATACCTACATTTAGTGAATATTTTATTCCACTTTTCACTGAATAGTGTTTTAACTCAATAGAGAAGATCTTTTTTGTGATTCACTATTATGAAAATGAGAAGGGGACTCTAGTCGTATATAATTTAGATAGATAAGACAATAAATGGTGGTAATTGATAAAGAATACCAAGAAAAATGATGAAATTGAACAGATGGAGTGTAAATACTTTAAGAAAAAATTTCTTAATAAGTATTTCCCTCAAACCAACTAAAAAATATAGAGATATAATTCCTAGAGCTAATGAAAAAATAAATCTGAATCTATCTTTGGTTATGAGGAAAAATTCAAAAGTCTTGAAAGATATGCCGCATGATTTTTTATAAACAATGATATAAAGATACATAGATTCTTTAGGGGTTTAAAACAAAACCTTAAAAATTTTATAGTTATCTAAGACTTTGGGAATTATGAATAATTAGTTCAATTTTCTATCAAAGTAAAGATGGAGTTTGGATAATGGTCCCATGATTATAGATATAATAAGATAATAATTAATTTTCAATTTGTGTGGTCAAATTACAAATAATAAAAGAGGATTTAACCACCCACATTTTAAAAATGTTGGAAGAAGCATCATGGGAATTTCCTCAAAGGTATGAAGAAATGATTAAAGTTTAGGAGAAAAGTACAACAAGCTCATCAATGTCAAAGATACATAAAAAATATAGCCATCAAGATGGAGGAAAGGAAGACACCTACTAATGCACCACCTATGGTTCAATGCTTCAACTATAGGGATAAAGGTAAATATTTAGGTTAGTGCACTATACCATGGGTCTTTTGGGTAATCTGAGCCAGCAACCACTAAATCCAAAAGATAAATGGAAAGTTATTCCATCACTACATATAAATTGGATCGTGAAAATGAAGTTGTACAAGGTACACATCATATTAACTCAAGAATGAAAATTTATGATTTTATTCTTTTTTTCATTCCTTTATATCATAAAATTTTTATAGAACTGTTGAATCGAAGACCCATTACCTTGAAGTAGAGATATATGTAAAAACACCTAGTGGTGGGATCATTGCAACCCAAGTGTTGTACACTTTTTCTATTAGTTTATGTGGGAATATTCTTCTAGAGAATCATGTAATAATTTCCTTGGTGTAATTTGATTCTATAATGGGCATGGATTGGCTCTCATTAAATAATGCACACATCAACGGTTAGGAAAAGGAAATATCTTTTCATATTTCAAACCATCCCATGATCCTATAAAAATACAAGGAATATCATGAATCGCCTTTGGAAAATCCCTCAATGATGTGGGTGTTGATACCCTATAAGGGATCATTCCTTGAAAAAAAAATCAAAGGAAATCATCAACCTTGAGTAAATTACTATTTTTATTGAATAAATTTATATATTTAACATAGATTTTACTAGAATATCACCAGACCTTGAGGTATATTTATCAATAGACCTTATACTCAGAGCCAATCCTATCTCAAATTTCTCATATAGTATGGCCTCAATCGAACTAGAGGAGTTAAAAATCAGCTAAAAGATCATTTGGACAAAGGTTTCATACACCCTAGTGCATCGCCTTGGGGTAAACATGTTCTCTTTATAAAAAAAGGATAGATTAATGCCGCTATGTATCGATTACTATGAGTTCAAAAAGATAACTATAAAGAAAAAGTATCCCTGGACAAGGATTGGGGACTTGTTCAATCAAATACTAGGAGATAAGTACTTATCAAAGTTAGAACTTCATTCTGGATATCATCAATTGAAGGTAAATAAGGAAGATATTCAGAAGATAAATTTTCATAAAAGGTATTGGAACTATGAGTTCATAGTGATTCCCTTAATACTTACTAATTCCATTATGATATTCAAGGATTTAAATAATATATTATTTAAAGACTACCTTGACAAATGTTTGGTAGTCTTCAACAATGATATTCTAATTTAATCCAAGATAAATGAGGAACATTAATATTATATAATGATTGTGTTGGTGACATTAAAAAAGGAGAAAATGTATACTAAGTTTAGTAAGTGTGACTTTTGGATGAAGAAATTCACATTTTTAGGGAACATGATCACAAGTGAGGGAATTTTTTGCAACATTCAAAGATAAATGAAATGGAGGAATGGCCTAGACCCACTATAGTCATGAAAATACATAGTTGTATTGGCTTATAAAGGTACTACCAACATTTTGTGAGAAAATTCTCATGATTTTATATCCCACTAACTAAGTTAACATAGAAATGGGTAAAGTATTTCTAGATTGAGGAATGTGGGGAAAGGTTTAATGAACTTGAGAATGGGCTAATCACTTCACATATACACACACTACCTTCAAGTCTATAAGATTTTGTGATATATAGTGATGATTAAAATAAAGGATAGGGTTTTTTTACTCATTCAAAATGAAAAATTAATAACCTATGCCTCAAAAAATGAAGATATATGATTAGAACTATGAAACACATGATCTGTAGGTAGCGGTTTTGATCTTTCCTCTACAGATTTTGCATCACTACCTCAATGGTGAGAAGTGTAACATATATACTGATCACAATAGTCTAATGTATATATTCACATAGAAGGATATCAACATGTGTTAAAGATGATGGTTAGATATAATCCTAGATTATGATTTCTCTATTCACTGCTATCTAGGAAAGAATAATAAGGTAACTAATGATCTTATTAGAAAAGAACATGATACTTTATCCATGATGCGGATTGAGAAAGACCCTATCTTCATGGATATGAAAAGGAAGGATATGGTGATCATAACATCAGGGAAGACATCCAACCTTGATCAAAATATTTCTTAGCCATATATATAATAGAATATCAAGGAGGAACAAAAGGATGATATGGAGCTCAAAAGAGGGTGAAAGAAGTAAAGGAAGGTAAGATTCAAGAGTCCCACCTCGATAAAGATGGTTTCATTAGATTTGGAATTAGAAATTATTTTCCTTAATCACCATAGATAAAGAAGGAGATATTTAATGATGCACATAACTCATATTTCTCCATCCATCTCGGAAGTATAAAGATGTATCATGATATTTTAGAGCACTTCTGGTGGGAAAACATAAAGAATGAGATCATTTATTATACCTCAAATTTCACGGTATGTCAGCAAGTTAAAGAAAAGTGATAAAAGTCTAAGGTTATGATGAAACCATTACCCATACCCATGTGAAAATGGGAGAACATCACCATGGACTTTGTCACTGGTCTCTTGAAGACACCCAAAGGAAAAAATTTAGATGGGTTATAGTGGATCAACTCACAAAAGACTACCAACTTCATCACTATTTGGGAATATTTATTGCTTGAACAACTAGCTAATACATATAGAAACTAAGTTGTTAGGATGTATAGGGTATCACTTTTTATCATCTTTAATCATGATCTAAGGATTACATCTAAATTCTATAGAATTATTCAACATAATTTTGGTACTGAATTTGATTTCAGTACATCCTATCACCCCCAAACTTATGGTCAATTTGAAATTACTATTTTTATGATTTAAGATATATTTATATCCTTCTCAATAAAATTTAAAGGGGGTGGGATCAAAATATCACATTAGTTAAGTTCTCATACAATAACAGCTTCCACTTAAACATTCAAATGCCTCTATATGAATCTCTATATACAAAGCGATGTAGAACTCCTACTAGTTGGGATGAAGATGGTGAATGAATTATACTTGTACCAAACCTTGTTCAAGATATTAAAGATAAGGTTCAAGTGATCTAACATCATATAAAATCTATTCAGAGTCATCAAATTATCTATGCGTACAACCACTAAAGTGACTTGAAGTTTGAAGTTGGAGATAGAGTTTTATTTCAAATATCATTGTAGAAGAGATTCATGTGGTTTCCAAATAGTGGGAATCTTAGTCCTAAGTACATTGTCCCCTTAAGATCCTTGATCAAATAGGAGTAGTGTTCTACTATCTTGAATTTACACCAAATATGGATCAAGTTCATGATGTTTTCCACATATCACTCCTAAGGAAATACATACCTAATCCCTCAAATGTGATGAATCTAGAGGTGGTACAACTAGAGAATGAACTCTTGTGTAAGGAGAATCTAGTGAAAATCTTTGACCATAGAGAAAAAAATATACACCAAAAGATAACTCACCTGGTTAAAGTGTTGTGGTGGAACCATAAATATGAAGAGGCAATATGGGAACTAGAGGAAAAATGAAACATAAGTAACCTCATCTATTCTTAATTTAGAATATGATTTTAAATTTCGGGATGAAATTTCTAAAGGTGGGAAGAATGTAATGACCTACAATTTTTAATGATAATTATTTCTTAAATAAATGTGTGTTGTATTATATTATATAAATAGACTATACAGAGAAACAAACAAAACTTTAATTCATTAATGAAAATCTTTAAATTATTCACTGAATAAACCCATTAAAATTCCATATATTATAAAGTTATGAAAAATAGAAAATTAAAAAGCTATAATGAGAAAATTTGGATCACCCCAATCAGCTAGAATCGTCCCTCCCAAGAACAACACTGTGGAAAAGAAACAAAACATTAGTAAAAAAATCAACAATTTTGAAAGTGTAAATATAAAACCTTGACATAAATTGTGGTGTGTAATGAATTAAGGAATTAATTATCATTTATAGGAGGTAATGTGACCATTCGAATAGTAATGTGACTATTGGAATAGTAACATGGCCATTGAGAATAGTAAACTGACCATAGGAATGCTAATTTAACCTAAAAATAAAATGTAATATAAATAATATTTATCATGAGTAATTTAAGTAAATATAAATATTATAATTCCTTAAAATAAATACCAAGATTAAAAACTCAAAAAAAATATAAGTACATCTTTAATAAACTATATTTTAATGTATTTTGTAAAAAATCATAATTTTTATATTAAAATTTAAAATAACTTATTTTATAAAATTATTTTGATAAAAATAATTCCATTTTTTAAATCAAAATTAATAAATTTTCCAATGGATATTTTCTTGGTAATTTTATAAAATACTTCAATTTTCAAGTGAATAGTAAAAAATGTTGTTTTTTCATAACTAGTGTATCTTAAATTACATCATTCATAATATAATAATGAAATAATAATTTCTAGGACATAAGTATCAACCAAAATATATTTAATTTGATAAATTAGTCATTAAAATACAATAAACATGATTTCAAATCCTAAAAATTACTTTCCAAAGTCTTAAGTCAAAAGTATTCCTTAAAAAACAATTTTCTAATTTTTTCCACTTTCCTTTTTAATTAAATAGTTAATTATAATTATAAAGAGGTTTAAAGTACTAAAAAATTATATTATATTCATATAATATTCCTTATTTCAAAAAAAATCACTATTACAAGGTTTAACTTTGATATAGTATTTTATTTAATATTTTATTTTAAAAATACCCCTCTCCTTGAGTATAAATAACCCCTCCCCCTCACTTTAGAAAACCACTCCTCTATCAATTAAAAAATCTCAATATATACCCAAATACCCTCTATTAATCCTTTTTAAACATTATTAACATGACAGAGTAAACCAACTCCAGTCATCTTGAAATTCTATTTCTATATATGAGAAGAAACACAGAGAAAAGAGTAAGTTTTTATTCACTCTTATCTTGTTTTCCTCCTATCTTCTCTTTTTTCCCAATTTATTTCAAAAAAAAATTATTTGATTTATTAGGAATTATTTTAACATTGTATTAATTATTTTAAACTAATTTAAAAAATATATATTTTTGAAGTATTAATATTTTACACCATTCTTTCTCCTCTTTTGGACAATGTTCCTGATAACGGTCAGTTAACCGCCAACGAGGATGTTTCCAAATCCTTCCTTATCACTACCCAAAGTTATGGTAAAAATAAATTATTTATAATATATAAATATATAAATATATTTATTTTAAGCTTCTATAATTAATTCTACTCATTTATAAATTACCTTTAACAAAAATATCAAAATTGAAACAAAATTGAAATTTTTTAAGGAAAACAAGATATCAATATTCTTCACCTTTACCAACATAAATTAAGAAATATAATAAAATTTTTGTAAGTGATAAATAGTGAAATAAATTATCATAATTCACTTCTGGTTCAATATTTTAATAAACTTAAGTTTATTATTTGGGAGGTGTCAAATTGACGAAATAAAGTAGGATTTAAGGTAAGTGGATTCTCAAACTCAAACTCTTTCTTTTGGATTATCTCTTATTCTACATTTATTTTAGTATGATCATTCCTATAATATCCAAAATTTATCTTTTAAATATAATTTCTATTTTA
Organism: Viscum album; assembly: GCA_963277665.1. Taxonomy (NCBI): domain Eukaryota; kingdom Viridiplantae; phylum Streptophyta; class Magnoliopsida; order Santalales; family Viscaceae; genus Viscum; species Viscum album. The sequence goes on from OY728151.1 coordinate 315,459,864, forward strand.
TTTCAAGTATATACATGTTTCTACCCTTCAAAAATTTGTTCCAATCCATTTAAGATGCTTTTTCAAAAATAATTCAATTTCCAAAACATGTCTTGAATCTTTTTGAGTTGTTTCTCCTTTTAAAGAAAAAAATAATCATTTATAAAAAAAAATGATCTAACTTATTAATTTTGTAATAATAAAGTTTATTTCATTAATTATTATATGTGAAATATTTTACAAAACTCATTCCTTTTCATGGTTTATTCCTTGACTATTATTTTTATACTTCCATGTGGCATATATGATTACGAGAATTTTATGATGTGATGGGTGGGATCAGAATTATATATCCCTAAATGCATTGGGTAATGTGATATATATCATGATATTATGTGTATTATTCAAGAACATTATGTTGTACTTGGTCACAATGATTATGTTATGATTTATGCACATATGTTATGTGCAGACATGATACTAGCTTTATTCACAACTATGTGTGGTATTTGACCATTATGACATGATGTTTCATTTTTATGCATATTCCATATTCCATACCTTTATCAAATGTCTCACTCATTATTATGATGATTATCCTATTTTTATGATTTGATGGTGATGATTATGCTCATCCATGTTCTATTGATTATGTCCCTTATTCCTCCTCTTATTAGGATTTTAGATTACCCCCTCCTTTGATGTATATCCTCAGGAGATTATATATACTAAGGAGAAAATGGTATTTTAGAAGGATAAAAAGTAATTATTTAAATAAATTTTTATATTTTATATGTACAATTGATGTATGATCCTAATTTTCCCAAGATAGTAAACCTTTGGATCTTGAATTTGTATTGTTGTTTTGTTATTTATGTTAAAAATTATGTACTAGTCATTTAAGAAAATTTTGGGTCACTATATATGTGGTGGTTCATATTTGGGTTCATCCATGGTAGGTGAAGGCATAATTTTTATACTCTACATGCTCATGATACACTAATATTTGGAATTGAGTGGAGTTGGTGGTGAATATACACGTAAAGAGGATGGTAGGAGGTTGATGTCTATCTTGTTTACATTACTCTATCGATGAATGGTTGAAAACATATGGAATTATGGTGATATATTTGTGTGTTGTATTAGAAGTTTACCAGTAATTATATAATTCACAAAAATTAGAGAGTTCTAATAAAATGAACTTGGGTTGGACTGGCTGGTTTAGGGCTGGATATAAATGAATGATAAACCGAAACAGAATGGTTGTTGTGGTTTGATTGATGTCTCTTGGTTTTATCTAATTTTTTGGACCCCTGGTTTACCTCCATTCCCTTGTTTCTTACTTCTAGTAATTATATTTTATTATTTTATCACTCCTTATTCTTTCCTATTTATTTCATACAAATGTTGGTTTTTCTATAGGGATGATCCTACTGAGTACTCCCAATTTCGAACCCCACCATAGTTTTCTGGTGTTTGTAGGTTAAATCACTTGAGTTGAATTTTCTTTTCAAGATCTTGGATGTATTTGGTAGTTTTCTTGTATTTTAGATTTTATTTTATTTTTATTAATATTAAATTACTTGAATTATGGAATATTGTTGGTTTTTTCATTTTATTGTGTTATGGAGTTATTTGGTGGTTTATAATGACCTATTCTTTTTAAATTATACTTATTTTATAATAAAATTTGTGTTATATTTTAAAATATTATGCACATACAAAATATATAGGAACCAAAAAAACATTATCTCATTAATAAATATCATTTCATTACTCGGATACAAAACCAATGAAAATTCTAAAGATAAAAATTGAAAAAATATATAAAATAGAAAAACTAAAATAGGAAAATATGGATCACCCTGATCTACTAGAAGTTATTCCCCCACTACTAACACTATATAAATGAAAAAAATACATATTATTAAATCAATCAACATCTTAGAAAATTAAAAAAATAACCTTATGAGTAATTTTGGTGAATATTGAGTGAAATAATGAAGTGGTATTTATAGGGATAAATGTGGCTATTGGAATAATAATATAAATTTTGTTCAATATAACAGTTATTCTATTTGACCATTGAGAACTATACCCATTGTTAATAATTTTACCATTAAATTAAGTGTTTATAATTAGTAATGAAAAAGGATAATTGATGTAGAAAGGGGAAATTATGGCCTCAACTTGTAGAGTCATTCCATTTTAAGAGAATTTTTTAAAACTTGGAAGGGATTTAGCATCACTAGGGTTCATCCTTGACCAAGACTAAGATGAGCTTCAATAAGTGAGGCTTGAATGAAAATTATTATGGTAGAAGTTAAAGTTAGTGGAGATTACCACTCGGTCAATGTTAGCTGAGAAACCACATGAAATTATCATTATTGTACTTCTTACCCTTTGGGTGTATATGGGTGTAATAAGGGGTTACATGTACCAGCCTTAGTTACTTAAAGTGTAATTTCCTTTGTATAAATAAAATGGTTATTATATCAATCAAATTTAGAGAATAATTATTTAAAAGTAAGACTAGTTTGATAAATTTATTATTGAGTGAAAATAAAACATAATTGTATTTTTAGAAAATATATACACTTTTTCTAAAAAACTATGGTATTCTGGATAATATTTTTTTAATGAAATATTTTTTAAAACAATCTTATTTAAAAATAAAATATAAAATAATTTTATAATATCCTAGGAAATTTTTATAAGTTTCAAAAAATTGACTGTCTTAAAATTTTCTATTTTCAAAAAATAAGGATGTATATATATATAAGTTTATATTCTCATAATTAGAGAATTATTTTGATATATTAAATATTATATTTTAAATCATCACATCAAAAATAGGTTAATATGAATTTTTGATAATTTTCTAAAATACATTATTTTTCAGTGAAGAAAAAAATACATTTTTTGGTTTTTGGTTTGATTTATGACTTCATATTTATGTCATAATGATTTAATAATTAATTGGCATAAGTATATGACCTAAAATATATATTTTTATTAATAGTAATTATTTTAATATCTTTTAATAAATTTCCAAACATATAAGTTACTTTCTAAATTCTAAAATAAAAATTAAGATTTAAAAACAATTGTGAAAATCTATATTTCCATGTCCTAAAAAGTATTAAAAAAATATTTTGTAATAGATTAAAATATCATAAAATTTGAATAAAATTTCTAAAATAATGGTCAAAAACCAAGGATAAGCTAATTTTTTCATTTTCCACAACCTATATTTCCAAGAACTATATTTGAAAATTATTAAATAATTCCTCAACTTTTTCTATAAATACCCACCCATTTCACCTTTCATCTTTACTCCCAATCTATCCTCTATGAATTTCTAGTCATTTTTCCTCCTAAATAGTACCCCCAATGTGTCATTAGTCCTCTAATGTTTCATCCTCAATATTTAGGAGAAACTCTTCAAGGTAAGGGAAATTTCCACTTCTATTTTCCATTCAAGTTCCCTTTTTTATGGTATGTATTATAATAGATAAAAAAATTATTTTTTCCAGTATATATTATCCCATTACTATAATAATAGTACTTTATCAATGTGAGACCCATGTTCTCATTCATTTTTTCTATACTTAATCTATTTTTTATACGAGTCATGCTGCCAAATTTATTTCTCTTCAATATGAGAAATTATCTTTTTTTAATACCCAAACCTCTTCCTCTTCCATGGGTATTCACCAAGAGGTAAAAATGGTTTATTAATTTTATTATTTACATATATGTCACTCATATTCCTTTTTTTGGGTTAATAATGATATAATGGTCATGTATTTAAGAACTTGTGTACGCCATTATTTTGATAAGAAACCCTTTATTTATTCTCCATGGGTTATTAATTAGAAATTTTATTATGATCTATATAGATCACATTAATTAGAACATATTAATGGTGAACCCTAATAATTATCCATTGAATTGGAAAAATAACTAGTCTCTTGAGATGACATTTTTTATGATACCTTGGTGAATAACCATTGTAATTTTTATTTTTGACACCATGGTGATAAACCTTGGTGATATGATTATGAATGTCTCATTTAAATATTTTATCCACATTTCCAAGTTTTGATTCATGTTCTTTAATTAATATATTCCCCATGTTCTCTTGATCATGTAATATTATTATACCTCATATTTTTATTGATATGCCTCATGATCACATTCTATATAAGACCCTTGGATTAAACATTACATAATATTGAGTTTTAAGTCAAGAATTCATTCTATTTCATTTGAGGATATTTTTAGGTTTATATTTTTTTATAATTATTCCATAAATCATACATAACAAATGAATGAAATACAAAGTGAAAAATTCTTATTAGTATCTATTTTTATCATAATATAAATATTTTAAAATAAAGCATGATTTCTTTTCATGTAAAGTCTCCAAGACTTTTAACTTGAATTCTTACTTTCCCTTACCAATACTTAAGTCCTGATAAAATCAATTAGAAATGTGGGATGAGCACAAAATCCCAATATTAGATACAAAAGTAAGGAAAAAATTAGTCTAGTGAACACATGAAAACTCATATATTATTTACCTTTATCTTAAAATTTTTTGATCATATGAAATAAAACATTTTCACAAGAAAAAAATATTTTTCTCAAATAACATCATTAAAACTTATATAAATCAATTAAAACTCCTATAGGTGACTTATATAAGCATATTCATAAAATCCCATTCAAAACTATTTTAATTGGAATAACCATATTGATGACTTCAAATATAATCATTATCCAATGCATTGGAGATCTATAATGAGGATCCTCTTTAATATAATCTATATTGGGCTCACCCATGAGCTATAATGGGTTTCAACCCTTTGTATAATCTATATCTGGATCACCTGTATCTCATGACCTATAATTGGACCCAACCCATCATATAAGCTATGTCAAGCTCACCTATAGGCTATAATGAGGCTCAACCCTTCATATAAGCTATATCATTCTCATCCATTTCATATAATTCGCAATTAACATATCATGAATAGAACAATTCCATCATAAAACCCTTTGAAAACCTCTTTCTAAACCTATATGAAAAATAATTTTATAGAAAAATGCTATTTTCTTTTAAAAATCCATTTTCAATAACAAAACACTATTTTATTTGAAAAAAAAAATTCAATACCAAAATACCCAATAATATTGATAGGTCTTTTAATTTAAGGAAGCATGAAATATTTTAAATTAATCCAAAAATAAAATAATTATCATGACATTGAAAATGTTATTGTCTCCATGTACATTAAGAATAGAACATTCCTCATATCGTTTGTCAAAACGTTCCATATAAAGCACATAAAAAATATTAATTTTAAATAATTTTAAAATAAAGTAAATAAAGAAATAAAATTTAATTATAAATCCTTTATTTACATATAAAAACATTAATAAAATCATTTCAAAAACATGTACATGGAAGAAAAGGAGTTGGAATAAAAAATCTAAAAGATGATTCTTTTTAAAAGAAATGTCCTTTATCACTTGACAAACACTTGAATTATAAACCTCATTAAATAATAACATTAAAAACTTTAAATATCATTAGGATATATAAATTCATTATATAAGATGTCAATTTTTTTATATACACTTTATAAAATAATAAAGTTGCATAAAATCAAGATATGCCTCAATGAAAGGAGATTAAAAAGAAGTCCCTTACCGTGAGTCTAACTTGTCACATGTATCTTTATCTTCCTAAAAAATAAACTTATCTAAATTATTTACTTTCTTTATAACCATTTCCAATTTTATTATTAATTTTTTTTACTTATTAACAATTTAAATATAGTTACTTAATCAATTAAGATTAAGTCAGGTGTTATGACTATATTCGGCGTATGTGTCAAAATTAACATTGGTAGGTCAACTAAAGTCAATGAGTTCATAATTTAAACATCTCCGTAATAATAATAATAACATAATAATAATATTTATAAATAAATTATTCTTTTAAAACATATTATCTAATATGGTTATTAAAAATAAACCAATATTACAATCATGGAGACAGTAGGTCATACATACGCATGAGTAACGTTCCCATTTCTCAATGATCTTTATGGAAATAAGGTAAGTAAAATTTATCAATAAATAATTATCATTAAATAATAAATAACATATTATTTAATTATATATACTTATATATAAAATTCTTGTGATTTGGTGATGAAAAACTAAGAATCACTTCGCTTCGAGGTTGTAGTCTACACGTCCATGAATGACGTTATCATCTTTTCAGTGTGTGAAAAGGTAAGAATATAATGATACATTATATTTAAATAAATATAATTATTTAATTAATATCACTATTATTTCATTTATATCATATATATTCATCATAGTTACCCTTATTAACTTCCATGTAACATTTTAGTGAAAAACAATTCACATCGCTTCGCAAGGCGGTAGTCTGTCATACACATGAGCGACGTTATCGAACCCCCTATGGTATGGAATGTAAAAAAAGGGTGTATATAATATATTGAATACATAGGTATAATTATTTTATAAATATTATAAATATCATATATAAATAATATGTACATAATAATTCCCAACCATGAGATGTGGTAAAGGAAAAAATGAATGACATCATTTTACGAGGCAGTGGTCCACTGTACACATGAATGATGATTTTGTAACACATTTGATGTAAATATGTGGCAGTGTTGGTCATAACCATAACATAAAAAAAATATCAGAATATTTAGGATACTTATGTTATTGTATAATCATGGTAGAATAATAATTTAAGTGGTGGAGAGAGAAATGAAACAAAAGTGCTCATTAATGAACGTTACCTCTTCTTCAGGTAACTCATTTTGGTTTACACCAAATGACTTCCTTGGTTTGATTTATACCAAAATTTAGACTTCTATGATAATATTAGGGATGTTTTTATTTTATATTTTCAGGTTTTTTAGAATAAAAAATTCATGAGGGGTGTGAAAATGTGGGGAGAGTGAGTGTCTTTTATAGTAGAAGAGTGGAATTCTTATAAATACCAAATATGAAATACTCTTAGGAGGTATAACTTACATAATTTTCCTAAAATAATGAACTATTTTTTATAAAAGAGGTCATATATTCTAAATATGTCCATAAAATACGTTTTTTACAATTTTGGGTCATTTACACACCTTATCTTTTAACATTAACCACTAAGTAAACTCGTTTTTACCTTAATCGCTATAATTAGTTTTAATTTCATTCACTAATATTTATGGTAAAAAATTAAGTTTACATTTATATGAATTATAAATTATTATTATTACAAATATAAAACCCATTTTTTAAAATTTAATCCACATAAGTGGCATAATTTAATTTAAAATTAATCCCATAGACCCAATGAGAAAACGGGTTTTCAAAGTGAAATTGTTCAAAAGTTTACTATGTTTTAACAAGAGAATTAAACATGGAATTTATTCCAATTACCTATATTGGATTAATATATATATAATTTATTTAATTTAACTTTAAAATAAACTTAATATATAATTTATATTATAATTTATTTTGAATAAAATTCAGTTTTCAGTTAAAATTTAGAATTTTTCACTATTCGTCAAAAAATAAAACTTCTCATAAAAATAACAAAAATTAACCATAAGATAATTTTAAAATTTTTCTTTAAAAAATTAACTTTATTTTTTAAAAATATAATATATAAACATTTCAAAATTTATTTTTAAAACAATTCTTCCATTAAAAGGTGTCAAAACTGCCTTTTATAATAATACAGCTTTTTATGCTTAAAATTGGATTTATTCTCATCTTATTCCTATAAATATATTGGATAAATTTAAAAATATATGATTTAATATATAATGTATATATTTAATAAATATAATTCAATAATAGTAATTATTTTAATTTATTAATATAAAATTCATTTGGACACATAAAAAAATTATTTATAAAAAAATCATCTTTTTATATTCAATTGGTTTTTATTTTCATTTATAATTAATTGGTAACCAATAAATTCATTTTATAAACATGTGTAAACCATATTTTTATAATTTAGTTATCCTTATTCATTCCCACAATTCTAATGAATAGGTGACAACTATCATGTTAAATAGTAATATTAGTAGTATACTGTTGTCCGATAAGACTTGGCTTTGTGTATAACGCAAGTTATCGAAGAAACTCAATGTTACGTAAAACGCAAGATAAACTTTGTAACGACCCAAAGTTTCATTAATCTAAAATCCCTCTTGATCTAGTTAAATGTCTCTTTATAAAAAATGTTTTTATAAGATGTCAACTTATTTGGTTTTATGTTAAGAATTTTGACCGTTGTTAATATAGCTGTTGAACAGTGATCACATGATTAGTATAAATGTAAGGCTTTAACGAACCCAATTTTTACTCAGAAAAAGGAAGAGATGGACTCATTCAGTAGAATTTCCCCATATAAATCCCATTTGTCGGAGCTCGGAAAAGAGGTGGCGTCTTTGGGCTTCGCCCTTGACCAAGCCCAAGCTGAGCTTCATTATGTCAAGCTCGAACGTGACCGTATACGGGAAAAGTGGAAGTTGATTGAAATTACCACTTGAGCGATGTTATCTGAGCCGCCCCAAGAGTCTGTCACTATTGAACACCTTACCCTTAGGTCTTATGCGGCTGTTTTAAGGGGTTATGTAACAAATAAGTAGTACTATGTTCATGTACATTATTTTTGTATATAATAATGAATATAATTTCTAGTCATTTTTGATACATTGTAAATAGTTTTTAAAGTACAAATGGTGTTTTTAATTATTATTTAATTAAGAAATATATTTTATTAAATTAAGGGATTTTTGAATTAAATAATATTTTAATAAAATATTATTATTAATATTAAATAAATTTTTATTAAATATAAATGATCATATAAATTTATGAATGCAATTAAAATTTTTATTAAGGTTTGAAAGCCATTTCTGTCAAAACCCGTGAATTTTCGATAAATGTTGGTTTTTATTTTAAAAGTGAAAATTAACATATTTAGAATTTTTTTTAGATAAAATAGATGTCATTTCTGGAATCAGGACGTCGAAATTATCCAACGATGAATTTTTCATAATTTTCTGAGACAGTCAAATTTTTGGGTAAAAATTAAATACCATTTAATTATATAATGTGTTTTATGACATCATAATGACCCAATGGTGATGTAATAAAATACCAGAATCCTTATGTTCGGCCAATATATGTTTTATCATTTAAATAATGTGATTTTGGGTTTGTTTGACTTACTTTTCAAAGCATTAATGAACCCCTCAAGACTTATTCAACACTTTTCCTTTTTAAATTAATTTCCATGGGAGTGTGACTCACCTCCACATAAGCAACCCTAATTTTTTAATAAGTTTGGACCTTGGCCTTGTAAAATATTTTTTTCCTCTTTCCTTTTCCAGAAACCATGGGCAAATACCATGGGATGGTTTGTGGTTTGGATTATTTTAATATAAGGGGTCCCAAACCTAAAATATAAAGAATTCTCTCACCTTTCCTATATAAACCCACCCAAGCTCCCACTTACTCCTCACTAAAATCCCTTGGAGTTCATCCAACCTCTGCCATACTCTCTCTATAATCCTTCCAAGGTTCCCTAAGCTCCCAAGAAGCCTCTCAAAATCCTCTCTCTAGCCTTTGGAAGCACACTTCCAAGTAAGGGTTTTTTCTTCCTTTCTCATTTTTGTCAATTTTCTTTAAGTTGAATTTCCCTTTTAATTTCAATTATGAATGTTGGGGTATGGTTTCGCACCTCCCCCATACTTCCCTCTTATTGCTTTAATTATGGGAGACCCCTTTCTCTCTCATTAAATTCCTCCCATGTACACCCGTTACTATGCCAAAATTCTGAAAGGAACTTCTCTCTCTTCTTTTACATTCAAGCAATACTTTTGTATCATGAATATAAATTCATTTTCAATTGTTGGTACATGTATATATATGACCTACTTACTGTCCATTACATGTAAATATGATGAGTAACCCCTTTCTCTCTCATCGACCATTTTTTATGAATTCTTATGTCACGCAGTTACGCTGCCGAAATCGCGCCGATTTTCTAAGCCAATGTCATTGTGTAGTGAGTACCATGCCCATTTCTCCATCAAGGGTATTCAACTTTATTCACATTTACTTATTGATTATAAAGTTTCATGTATGAATTCCACATTCCTTTATCGTGGAATAAATTATTATGTTTTATGAATCCATGTTTTATGATCCATGTGGCACACTTATGCATGAAATGAAATGTTTAAGAAGGGTGTGCCCTTATAGCGCTCCAATGCATTGGGTAAAGTATAGTATCATAATACATCAAGTGAAATGAGTGTTGAATCATTCTAATTCAAGTTCAATGAGGGTTTACTCGTGCTTCATGTGCAATGAGGGTTTACTCATGCTTCATGTGCAATGAGCCTTGGCTCATGCTAATTCAATGTTAAGTGTTTTTTCCACATTTCCATGTTATGATTATCATGCTTTATCATGCCTTTATGTTCATGTTTCTCTTATGCTCTATTGACATGCCTATTTCCCAACATGTATTGTACTCCTCATTTTATTCCATGTGTACTCCCTTACTGGGTTTTATAGCTCACCCTTTTCTTATGCATGTCCTCAGGTTATCCCATGCAATGCTAAGCACGAGGGAATGTAGTGGTCATGTAAAGGAAGTTTTCAATAAAGATGTTGTATTTCATGTTTTAAGTTTTTATGTAATGATCCTAATCCCCAAATACACTAAACCTCTGGATCTTCTTTTTTGTATCAAGTGAAGTTTTATGTAATAAAGCATATTTAAGTTGTAATAAAAAGTCGGGTTTTCATAAACTTGGTGTTTTATATAATTCAATATAAGATATTTAATTCATTTAACTCAATATATTAAATAATTTAAATTAATTTTAAATAATATCTTTCATAAATTCTCATAATGTTACATCCTACCCCCTTAAAATGAATTTTACCCTTAAATTTCATCTCGATTATCAAAGGTTTACCATTTTGATATTTCCTTCATAGAAACCCATATTGTAAAATGTGTTAATAAAACATCTAATTTTTAAGAAATAAAAGGATGTATTAAGGTCATCTAGAATAAAACATTCCATATTTCTAAATAATATAACATAGGTGGGAAATGAATATTTTTACATGGAGGAAAAGAATAAATAATTATGGAGAGTGATTGGGGTCATTGATCACAAGAAAGTGAATGGTCAATGGAAAGTTTAGGGCCTCAAATTTATAAATTCATGGTGAGTAAAAATACCATTGGTTTATCAAAAATAAAGGTACAAGAATAAAAAACAAATCAAGATATTTTTCCTAGAGTTGATGAATTCCCTTACAATCTAGACTAAGAGAACAAGGAAATATACTTACCTGATGAGCATAATTACATCAATTAATCAACTTCCACCATGATTCCATATTTTTATCCAAAAAATAATATTAAAGATTAATTTTTCATGACTTAATCAATAGAATAAACTTATAATAGATCACATAATCCTTAAAATGATAACATTATATTCCTTCTATCTTTAGATATTAACCAAAACCAAAATGGTTATCACATAATAATATAATTATAAAAATTATCAAATATTCGTGTGATATGATAATAAATTAATCTATAAATTTTAATAGAAAAACCCAAAGTTAAAACCAAATAATTCCATAAATATATAACCCTAATGTTCACTAATACCATTAAAATTATGTCCATACTTATAATGGTATTCTTCTTCAAAAAACTTTTAAACATGTATATCATACATCTATACAAACTCAATAAATGTCACCCAATGTACTTCAATTATTTAAAAAATTAAAATAGGTGTGCCTAAGACATTGGGATTTTGATCAACCTTCTAAAAATACTAAGCTCCTTTGAGTTATCTCCACTTCACAAAATGGCCCAACATCAATAGTAGAAGTAGAAGATGATTTGGACACCCCTTTTTTCTTCTGATGAAGATGATTTTCGCTTTAAGTAACTTCATACACATATTATAATAGTTTTATAACTAATTTCAACTAAAAAAACTCACTATATACTATATATTTTTCATCTCATTCTTGAATAGTTCAAGACTCTTTTATTTACAGTCATGAACCTTGTGAACAAATTAACCACATCGGTAACACTTTTCAAATATTGACATAAATTCCCCAAAGAGTATTTTAATACATTTTGAACAAGTTTTGGGATTAACTCTAGAATTATTAGTTGGTTACTTATCCATTTCATTCTACCTTGACTATTTCTTTCTCTTTTCATCTCATGACACATAAGGGTTGGAAAATTTCATCTCAACTTTCTAAGCATAAAGAACAACTTTATCATAACTTTTATATTATGATTCAGATAATGATATTCATAAGAATGGTTTTAATCATAATTAAAATCTATTAATTTTACTATAAATTCATCAAATTGATTCTAGAACAAACCTATCCAATATTTTGAATCTTTCTTAATATATAGCCACAGAATATTCATCTTTCTACCTCAATTCCTAGAATTGTTTCTCCATCTTAAGTTAAATAACCTTAGGGAAATATTTATCAAGTAAAATATTCTCAAATGTGTCACATTTCATAGCATCAAGATCATCTTTATCTCTGGTATTATTAACCAAATACCACTATGTATCATCTTTATCTTCAAAATTTTGATGGAAATGTTTTCCTTTTACATTCTGAACATATCATGACTTGAAATATCTTCTACATGTCACTGATCCATTCCTATGATACCACTAGTTCACATGATTCATTTAATGGTGGGGGTGTTGAATTATAAAATTTTACACTATAAACATGTTCCCTTGGGGTAGATCAGGTTATTCTATGGAATGGATTCAACCACTATATATATATATATATATATATATATTGTTTCAACTAATCCATCATGGAAATAAACTATTTTTTTCCAATTCTAACCATCTCAGGATACTGATTTAGAAGTATATTTTCCTCTCAATTCCTTCTCACTATAGCTTTCATGTTTCCTATGTGGAAGACCATTTTAAACATACATAGTTTAGATTAGGCAACATAGAAATCTTAAAATTATATATCATTTCAACTTAACCATAAAGTAAAATCTTCTAATGAAATGATATTAAAACTATCATAACCTCTAAATTTGTCTATACATCCCTTTGATATGAAATATAGGTCCCCATCCTTAAACATTACATAATCTTGAGTTTTAAGTCAATAATTAATTCTCTTACATTTTAGGGTATTTTTAGGTTTATAGTTTTATAGAATTATACAATAACTCATACATAACAAGACCATGAAATAGAAAGTAGACACTTATGATTAGTATCCATTTTTATCATAATATAAAAAAATTAAAATTAAGCATGATTTCCTTTCAAATTGACTTATTAATTTCCTTTACCCATCATTAAGTCCTAAGAAAATAAATTAAAATGTGTGATGAGCACAAAATCTCGGTAAGTGATACAAAAAGAAGGAAAATAATTTATTTAGTAAACACATAAAAACTCATATAATGTTTACCTTTATTTTAAATTTTTCTGATCATATGAAATAAAACATTTTAACATGAAAATAACAAACTTTTTTCTCAAATAATATCTTTAAAACCCATATAAATCGATTAAAACTATTTTAGGTGAATTAGAGAATTATATTCATAAAAACCCTTTCAAAACCCTTTTAATTGGAATAACCATATAAAAGACCTCAAATATAATAATTACCCAATGAATTTAAGATCTATAATGGGTATCACCATTCTTATAAGCTATATCGGACTCACCCATCGGCTATAATGGGGCTTAACCCTTTGTATAATCTATATAGGTCTCTCTTGTATCTAATGAGCTATAATGGGGCTCAACCCTTTGTATAAGCTATATCGAGCTCACTCATGACCTATAATGGGGATTATACCATTGTATAAGTTATATTTTTATCACTTGTTTTATATAATTCTTAAGTAACATTTTAGGAATAAAACACTTTCATCATGAAACCATTTGAAAAAACTCTTTTTAAACCCATATGAAAAACTCTTTCAGAAAAAAAAATATACTATTTTCTTCTAAAAACCCATTTTCAATACCAAAACACCACTTTATTTAAAAACCCATTTTCAATACCAAAATACCCAAAAATATATAGAGGTTTTTTCACTTAAGGAAACACAAAATATTTAAAAGGAATCTAAAAATAAAAAAATGGCCATGGTGGTGGAAAATTCATTTTTACCATGTACATTAAGAATAGAACATTCCTTTTTTTCGTTTGTCAAAATTTTATATCTAAAAAGCCTAAAAATGTTTCTTTTAAAATAATTTGAAAACAAATATAAAATATAAAAAATTATAAATCCTTTACTTCTATAAAAAACATTAATAAAATCATTTTAATAACATTAACATGGAAGAGAAAGAGTTGGAAGGAAAAATCTATGAGATGATTCCTTTTAAAAGAAAAATCCATCATCACATGAGAAACACTTGAATCATAAAAATAATTAAATAATAACATTAAATAACATTATAATGGATACATTCATGATATAACATGCCAAAGTTTCTATATATACACCTTATAAAAGAATAAAGGTGCATAACATCAAGATATGCCTCAATGAAAGGAGATTGAGATGAAGTCCCTTACCTTAAGTCTTACTTTTCATGTGTGTATTTATCTTCCTAAATAATAAAATAATGTTAAATATTTACTTTATTTATAAAAAAATTCAAGTTTATTGTTACTTTTATTCCAATTATTAATTGGTTATATAGAATTACTTTATCAATTAAGATTAAATCAGGTGTTTTGACTGTATTTAGCTTATGTGTCAAAACTGAATTTAGTAGGTCAACTAAGGTCAATGAGGTCATAATTAAACATATATAGAATAATAATCATTAAATAATAATCTTGTTTATAAATTAATTATTCTTTTAAAACTAATCATGTAATATGGTTATGAAAAATGAACCAACATTACAATCATCGAGACGATAGGCCGTACATACACATGAATAAAGTTCCCATTTTCCAATGATATTTTGGGAAAGAAGGTAAGTAAAATATATTTTTTAAAAATAATATTATATCATAAATAATATATTATTTAATAATATATACTTATATATATCATTCTTGTGATTTGGTTATGATAAAATAATAATCACATCACTTCGAGGAGGTGGTAGTCTGCATGTCCAAGAACGATGTTATCATTTTTTCAATGTGCAAAAAGGTAAAAAGAAAATGATATATTATATTTAAATAATTAAAATTATGTAATTAATATCATAATCATTTCATTTATATCATATATATTCATTATAGTTACCCTTATTACCTTTCATATAACATCTTAGTGAAAAAATATTCACATCACTTCACAAGACGGTAGTCTACCATACACATGAGTGACGTTATCGTATCCCCTATGATATAGAATGTAAAAATGGTACATATTATATATTTAATAAATAGGTATAATTATGTTATAAATTTCATAAATATCATTTATAAACATTATTTTGATCATAATTCCCAGCCATGAGAGGTGGTAATGGAAAATTTAACTGTATTTTTTTGTGAGATGGTAGTCCACCGTACAAACGAACGATTATTTCGTAACCCATATGATAAAATTATGTAATTTTTTAGGCAGTACCATTAAAATAAAAATATATAAATATATTTAGGATACTTATTTTATTATATAATTATAGTATAATAATAATTTAAGGAGTGGGGAGAGAAATAAAACAAAAGTGGCTATTGATGAAAGTAACCTATTCTTCCGGAACTCCTTTAGGTTTGCACAAAATAACAAACTTGTTTTGATTTATGCCCAAATTGAGACTTATATGATTATATAATGGAATTTTTTAGTTGATTTTGGTAGGTTTTGGATGATCTAAATGGATTTATAGTTTTGAAGAAGTGGGGAGAGTGAGTGATTTTTTGTAAATACCAAAAAAACACTATTGGGAGGTATCCCTTCGATCATGTGCATCCAATAATGAATTTTTTTGATAAAATATGGGATATTTTCCAAATATATAAATCTAATAGGTTTTTTGTAATGTACCTAAATTTTTGTGTAATTTTTTTTTAAATTTTATGGAATTATTTCGAGATCAGGTGCTGAGACGGCACGTGATTCCGAGGCTCGGGTTGTCCGGAATGTAATTTTGAACTTTTCTTTAGCTCGCTTAAGTAAACATGTGAGAGGGTTTTTTATAAATTTTGAACCAATGCTCATATTGAAAATACGAGTGCACTGTTGAACTTGGAATGCTGGGATTCACCTAGAAAGGACTTAACTTTGACCAGCAATGGTTGGACAGAAAAGTTGATTTTCAGACTTTTCAGAAAATAATAAAATAACTTAGAAAAAGTTATTTTATTTTATTTCACACTATTGAGTGGTGGATGGTGTAAATTTAGTGCAGCAATAAGGGAACAACCAAGTGCATTAAATAAAAATCATTAATGGATCATTGTGCAAGCGTAACCACTACGTTGTTTCATAAATGAAACTGCATAACAACGCAATGTCACAGTGTAACAGAAACACTACGATGTGTTTCTTTTTATTAAACTAACAAGTTGGAGAGTTGAGAATTAAAACCTGGGGATTCTCTGACAAACATATGGTATAATTCCTCTCCAATGAAGAACAAGGAACACTAGAGAAACCCTCACCAATGACAAATGTTGGAGGATCAGAGCGTGGTAAAAAATCTCATAGAGAATGAGATCATATCCAGGAATTGATGAACGGTGAAGAACAATAGTGGATCATGGGTTTATGATGACTTAGATCATCATCCATCACTTATGATAGATCTAAATCCAGAAATGTATTTCTTTGTGCTTGAATTACATGTTCTTCATTCTAAAACAATGAACGCAGATCAACCGAATAATAGGTTGATCCACATATTGGGTGTTCTTTCGGGAGGGTGTTTTCCTTGGGATTTTTCAGGAGAATTTTTTATAGCTGATATAAATATAATCCCAAACATCCCCTATTTCAAACTTATAATGGGGAGGGTGTGGTCTGACATGAACAAGGCCTTATCCCCTTCTCCTTATGCATTTTTTGTGGGAAAATTCTCAAAAATGATGGAAAGGTGATTTCGAGGTCATTGTAGTGAAGGTGGCAACCCTATGGTTCTATAGGCGTAGACGGTTTGAGAAATGGACCACCGGAGCAACATCGGTGGCCCATAGAAGAAATTGTTGTCACATCGGTGCCGACGGTGGTGGTCGCGAGCGGAGGAAGGCAGTGCACCCATCGGTGGACCACAGTGGTAGAGAGCCACAACCAACTAGTTGTGGTGGTGTGGAAGTGCGGCGTCGACTAGCACCGTATGGAGGGGTGGCCAGTATTTGGGCTTCTTGAGATAGCTAGCAACACACTGTCTGCTGACCGCGTGCGGAAGGACCATCCGGCTGCTCAGATGGATGAAACAGATGTGGCAGAGCTGTTTCTGATTGACCAAGACTGGTCCACTATGTGGACTGATTAAAAGGGGAGGCGGTGCCAGCTGGCAGTGCTGGGTGATGAACCAGACACGGCTAAGCTGTGTCTGGGATGGAGAGGCCAGCCCACCTCAGTGGGACGGGTTGTTGCAGGTGGGCCTTGTCCCACTAGGTAGGCTAGGCCAATCGCATGTTAGACCTGCGGCCAAGAAGGTTGGGCCAGTCACAGTCAGGTCAGGCCCAGGTCAGACCAGGCTTGGACCCAACCAGCACCTGTTTCACTAAAATGCTTGTAACTAACAAATCAAGCATCTAATTGACATGCCATATATGGTATAAGGAAACTTGCTATGAGGAATTCCTTCTGAGATACACTACGTGAGTTATGGTGGGTTGGATCGGACTCAAATCACACCAATCCATTTTTATAAAAAAAATACCCATATCTTACAGATCAAGCATCTGTTCAATGCATCGTATGTCGTGTTGGGACCCTTACAATGAGATGGTCCTTTGGGTTACTCTATGTGGGACTTCCTGGTGGTTGAGTTATGATCTATGGATTGAGGATAAGATCCTCTCAGGATCAAGAGTGCTAAGTGTGGGAATTCAGTGGCTGGCTGCGATGTGAAGAATAAGAGTGACCCTTCAGGGATCAGGAGTAGAGCGACCCATCGTGGATCAGTAGTAGAGGAACCCACTGTGGATCAGCATGAGAACAACCCTTTGTGGATAATTATTAGAGTGACCCTCCATGGATCATCATGAGAAATACCCTTCATGGATCAGCATTAGAGCGACCCTCTGTGGATCAACATGAGAGAGACACTTTGTGGATTAGCAGTAGAGCGACCCTTTGTGGATCAGCATGAGAGAGACCCTTCATAGATCAGCATGAGAGTGACCCTTCATGGATCAGTATGAGAGTGAACCTCCCTAGATCAGCAGTAGAGAAACCCTTCGTGGATCAACATTAGAGCCTCTCAATAGAATAATATGATCTAGCTTTATGACTAATCATCTTTACTTCTATACTTAAGTTATACCTGGTGTGAGCTATCATTTACATTGTACAATTTATTTGAAATATTTATTGGTGTCGTTTACTTTGTGGTATTTCCTTTCTGGTATTTTTACCTTGTAGATTTCTAAGAGACATTTGGGGTTCTCGAGGTCCCAACTGAGTTCTTATACTCACCCCTGCATGGGATTCACCCACATGTGTTGTGTATTGGGAAGATGACAGACGCTAAGACGTGGACCTTGGTGGTTCGGGACTCGGTGGAGCTCAGTAAGGAAGGATCATATGGGGCCTACTTATATAGCTTCATGTTTTACTTCCACTAACCTTTAAGTAGATACTTTAGGTCAGAATTCGATAGTAATGTTTACTTTGTGGGTCCTTGGGCTTATATTCTAGCCCCTTTACTTTTAGTTTACACCTTTTATTCTCATTGGTGGTGCCTTGTGGTGGTTCTACTTTTTTTCCTTTGTGGTTCTCTTTGTGAAGTATTCCATGACTTTGTGTGTACAAGTTTAAAGTCAATGTCTTCCCTTTTTGGGATATGTCTTTTTGGTGCTAGTCACCAACCCCTGACCTATGGAAGGTGGGCTTGGGGAAGTCATAAAACATGCCCTGGGGGAGGGATCATGACAAAGTGGTATCAAAGGGGTGATCAGTTCTACTAGAAGAACTAAGAGTCTATATTTTCAATGGGGGAAATAGTTTTAAGTGTCTTGAGTTCAGATTTTAGTCTGGGGAGTCCAGTGTGGGTGTGGAGACCGACATATCCATACACCAGGACCTTGAATTCAATTTTCTGACTCAATACACAAAAATAATAGTTACAAGTGTTTTGGAAATGTTTTTCTCATGATCTCCTTTGAGTTATCTCACCAGGTATAAATTATTGAACGTGGCGCATCTTTTTACCTACAGGATGCCTCCATGAAGACAGCCAACTACGATTCCAGTGAGGGGTCACAACGATGGCCCACCAAGCGATGAGGTGTCGGTGTAGGGGCCACTTATAGTGATAGTGACTTCAGGTGGTGTACCAGCAGCAGCACCACCCATAGAGCAGTAGTTGCTACCATTACCACTTGTAGACAGTGCATGCCGACTGAGTGTGTTTCATGAGTTCTAGAGACAGATGCCTCAAAGGTTTTGAGGCGAGACAAATCCTCAGGTAGTTGAGGGTTGGTTGGAGGCAATTACATGGGTTTTTTTCTAGTAGATACACCTACAGACCAGATGGTGGTCCTAGCTGCTATCCTTTTTCAGGTCATGGTAGGTAGATGGAACATATTGATGCTCCAAACACACAAGTAGGCAACCCTTTCTTGGTTGGAATTTGAGAGCCTCTTTAGGGCGGAGTTCATACTAGAGACACTACGCTCAGTGCGTATTCAGGAGCTACTGCACCTACAGAGGGGCAGCCTGACTGTGACCTAGTACTCAGCGAGGTTTTCTAACCTCTCCCAATACCCTACCAACATGGTATAGGACCCTTTCATCAGGGCCCATATCTTTGAGAAGATACTCTGATGGGAGATTAGGGTGTTGATAATTTTTCTCAGCATCCAAACGCAGGCTGGAGTACTAGAGAGAGCTCTACTAGTGGAGAGCTTCCTAGCTGAGAAGGAACTGACGGTGAGATCCACCACTAGATGAAAAGTGGCCGAGTCATCTGCATCGGGCAGTAGGAAGATGACTTAGAGGCCTAAATGGGCCATACCTTTTGGAGGATGACCCCAGGACGTAGGGTCCAAGGTGTGGAGCTCGTAAGGCATAAGAGGTCAATTGAGGGCTAGAGTTTGTTACTCCTACAGCAGGTAGGGACACATAGCTTTTGATTTCCCGAACCACTACACAGATGATCAGAAGATGGTTGAGGGACCACCAATCCAAAGGCATAGGTTCAACCAAGGAGGTCCATAAGGAGCTAGATGTGGTTGGGGAGCAGTCCGAGTGACAGGCGGTGGAAGACGTTTTGAGGTGTTACCTCCACCACCCCCGGGTGGTCCAATATGGGCTTAGGGAACCAACGAATAGGGGCAAGCTTAGCTTCAGGTAGTGGAGTCCTATGAAAACAGAACTTCAGAGATGATTAGAGGTGCGATCTATGTCTTCCTCACCTTATCTTTAGTTATTATACACATAGGTGTCAGTCACTCTTTTCTTTCCACAGACCTCGTTTGAGGATTAGAGATTCTGGTGGAGCTGTTGGATCGATTTTTATGATTTGATACTCCTATGAGAGAGGATTTGACAATTACACACTAGTTCTGGTAGTGTGAGATTACTCTATGAGGAAATAGCTTCGACTGGGATCTCCTAGTAGAAGCGTCGAGGCCTTGAGACATCATCTTGGGTATGAACTGGTTATCTAAATTCCATGCTCGGATCGACTGTTTTAGACACAAAGTGTGGTGTTTCCGTGAGAATGGGACCTGGTTTTCCTTCACCGACAATAAGGTAACCTTTGCATCATAGATGGACTTTCTCGGAGGAGGTTGCAGCTAATAAATCACCATTTGGTTAGCCTCACCCTCGGTGCGGTGGACAAGAGGAGTCTGAGCTTTCCTATAGTGGTGGATGAGTATGTGGACATCTTTCCAAAATATTTCCCAGGACTACATTCTCGCAGATAGGTAGACTTATAAATTGTCTTGTATCTAGGTATGGCACTGATATCTACACTTTTATATCGTATGGCTCTTGTGTAGCTTCAAAATCTGAGAGTATAGTTAGAGAACCTTTAGATGAAGGGGTTCTTAAGACCTAGTGTTTCTCCATGGGCAGCCCCATTTTTGTTTTCAAAGAAGGTAGATGGGATCTTGAGACTATGTGTGGACTTTTGGCACCTGAACCAGGTGATCATGAATAACAAGTATCCACTTATAAGTATTGATGACCTCTTTTCTTAGCATATGGGAGAAATTTTGTTTTCGAAGATCGACCTCAGATCAGGATATCATCAGCTTTGTATACGGGATGAGGATGAACCAAAGACAGCCTTTAGTTGTCGGTACGGGCACTGTGAGTTTTTTTTTATGCTTTTTGGAATGACCAATACCCTAGAGATGTTCATGGGAATCATGAATGGGATCTTCTAGCCTTACCTCAATCGTTTCATGGTAGTCTTCATTGATGACATCTTGGTGTACTCAGCATCGGAGGAGGAGCATGCTACACACCTGTGGATAGTCCTAGATACACTCTGAGAGCACCAGATTTATGGTAATCTCTCAAAGTTCCAATTCTTGATTCGAGAGGTCCTTTTTCAAGAACACATCATCTCAAAGTCTAGAGTTATAGTGGATCTGGTGAAGATAGAGGCAGTTCTTGCTTGGGATCCACCTAGGAGCGTGATTGAGGTGTGGAGTTTCCTAGGGTTGGCTGGGTACTACCAGAGTTTTGTACCCGACTATTCTAGAGCAGCATCACCATTGTCAGTTTTAATAAATAAGGGACATCCCTTCTTATGGACAGAGAGATTCCAGTATAGTTTCCAGGAGCTGAGGTGGATACTGACGAGTTCCCCCATCCTAATACTACTCGAAGAGAGAGTTGGGTATTTAGTCTTTTGCAATGCATCAGTGAACGGATGGGATTGTGTCATGATGTAGGAGTGATCAGTGATTATATATGGCTCACAGAAGTTGAGGTAGCATGAGAAGAAATATGCAACCCATGACTTGAAGTTTTCATTAGTGGTCTTTTCCTTGAAGATGTGGAAGCACTAATTGATAGGTGAACGGTTTACTATCCACTCTGACCACAAGAGTCTTAGGTATATCTTCTCACAAAAGGACCTAAACTTGATACAGTGGCAATGTAATGATTTCCTCCAAGACTATGACTTTTAGATAGTCTATACACCTGGTAAGGAGAACATAGTGGCTGATGTGCTCAGTAGAAGGTCAGGTTTGCAGCTGCTGAGTAAGCCGATGGAGCAGCTAGCCTCGATGCAGATATCCTTCATGGATGATGATAGAGTAGCTTACCTCTAGTCTATGATTGTCACTCCTCCACTCCTTTAGAGAGTTAGGGAGGCACAGCTTGTGGATGCTGACTGTGAGGACCTACGTGCTTATATATCCTTAGGATAGGCTCTTGATGGATTTTCGATAGGTGGGAGAACGTCATCCTTTTCAGAGGACACATCATTGTACCAGTGAAATTACGGGAGGATGTGTTGAGGTAGTTTCATAAATCCCCTTTGGCGGTAAAACCTAGTGTGGAGAAGATGTAACAGGACCTTCGACATCAGTACTAGTGGCTAAGGATGAATAAAGCGGTGGTAGAGTTCATTTCACGATGCATCACTTGTCAGCAAGTGAAGGCTGAGCATCAGGTTCCAGAAAACTTGACACAGCAACTTGAGTTACCTAAGTGGAAGTGGGATGGTATCTCCATGGACTTCGTGATAGGGTTACCACACACGTCCAGGGGATAATACTCTATCTGGGTGATCATTAATTGACTCACCAAGTCGGACCACTTCCTACCCATTTGGGAGTAAGGATCGGTAGAGAGCTTAGGGAGCCTCTACGTCCAGGAGATAGTACGGCTTCACGGGTTGCCTTCGAAGATCATATCGGACTATTATGTATGCTTTACATCCTATTTGTGGAAGGTATTGTAGGAGGATTTAGGGACTTAGTTGCTCTTGATCATAGATTTTCACACCCAGACAGATGGTCAGACGGAGCAGACCATACAGACATTGGAGGACATGATTCGTGCCTATGTCTTGAATTTTGGTAGCAGTTGGGAGGACCACCTACCACTGGTGGAGTTTTCATACAACAATAGATATCACTCCACCATTAGAATGGCACCGTTTTAGTCCTTTTACAGGCAGTCATGCAGATCACCTCTATGCTGGACAGACCCAGGGGATTCAGCACTCATGGTTCCAGAGTTGGTACAGGCTACCACTGAGAAGGTGCAGATCATCCAGGAGTGGATGAGGACTGCACGGAGCAGATATAAGTCTTATGTTGACAAGAGACAGAGACCCTGGGAGTTTGAGTAGGAAGACCATGTTTTTTTCAGGTCTCATCTCGAAGGGGATTGAGGAGATTTGGTCGGGGAGGAAAGTTATCGATGAGGTTCATTGAACCTTTCTATATTCTCAGAAGATTTATCTATTTGGCGTACCGCCTAGATCTTCCCCCATAGATACATCAGGTTTCACGTGTTGCAGCTGAGGAGGTATGTGCATAATACATCGCACGTCATCGACTGGGTAGAGGTAGAAATTGACAATGGGGTGATGTTTGCGGAGTTCCTAGTGGAGATAGAGGATCAACATAAGTGGTTCCTTTGTGGAAGGTTGATTCCTCTGGTGTGCATTTGGTGGCAGCATGGGAACCTCTAAGAGAGCACATGGAAGCGGTAAGCTCAGATCCCTACTCAGTACCCCCATTTGTTTGATTAGCCTCTATTTTTGATTTCAGGGACATGAATCCCTAAGGTGGGGAGAATTTAATGTCCCAGAATTTCCGTGTAAATTTTTTTAAATTATATAGAATTATTTCGAGACCAGGCACTTAGATGGAACGTGATTATGAGGACCTGTGTGGTTGGAATGTAATTTTGAACTTTTCTTTAGTTCACTTAAGTAAAAATGTGATCGTGTTTTTATAAATTTTGAACTGGTACTCAGATAGAAAATCTGAGGGCACTATTGAACTTGAAATGTTGGGATTCACCTAGAAAGGACTTAACTTTGACCAACAAGGGTCGGGCGAAAAAGTTAATTTTTAGACTTTTTGGAAAATAATAAAATAACATAGAATTTTTTTATTTATTTTCCTTTTCACCATTGAGCAGCGGACGGAGACGTTGTGGTGCAGCGATGAGGCAATGACCAGGCGCATTAGATAAGGATCATTAATGGCTCATTGTGAAAGCATAAACACTACGCTATTTCATAAATGAAATAGCGTAACGATGCAACATCACAACATAACAGAAACGTTGTGACATGTTTCTTTTTATTAAACTAATGAATTGAAGAGTTGAGAATTAAACCCTAGGAATTCTCTGTTGAAACTATGATGGAATTCCTCTCCAACAAAGAACAATGAACGTTGGAGAAACCCTCTCCAACGACTAGTGTTGGAGGATTAGAGCAAAGTGAAAAATCTCGTGGAGAACGAGATCAGATTTGAGAATTGACGAATGGTGAGGAATGATAGTGGATCGTGGGTTGACGATGACTTAGATCATCATCCATCACCTATGACAGACCCAAATCTATTTAGGGATTTCTTTGTGCTTGAATTTCCTTTTCTTCATTCTAAAACAATGAACGTTGATCAACCCACCAATAGGGTGATCCGCAGATTGGGTGTTCTTGTAAGAGGGTTCTTTCCTTGGGGTTTTTAATGAGGATTGTTGATAGATTGATATAACAATAATCCTAAACCTCCCTTGTTTCAAATTTCTAACGCGGAGGGAGCGGACCGACACAAACAATACACGATCCCCTCCGCCTTGTGAGTTCTTTGTGGAAGAATTCTCGAAATGGTGTCAAGGTGAGATTGAGGCCATCACAGTGAAGGTAGAATCCCTATGATCCCATAGGCGTAGACATTTTGATAAAAGAACTACTGGAGAAACTCTTGTGGCCCGCAGAAGGAACCGCTAGTGCCGGAACTGGCGGCCGTGGGTGGAGGGAGGCAGCGCACCCGTCAGCGCGCAGTGTTGGTAGAGAGTTATAGCCAACTGGTCGTGGTGGCATTGAAGTGAGGAGCTGACCGATACTGTGTGGAGGGGCATCCCATGTTCGAGCCTATTAGGTGATGTCACGGCATGTGGTCCATCGATAGTATGTGGGATGGCTGGCCGTGGTGGACGAAATTGATGTGGTAGATCCGTGTTTGGATGACTGAGATAGGTCTGCTATGCAGACCCATTACAAGGTGAGGTGACACCAACTGGTGCCACCAGGTGATGAACCAGATGTGGCTATGCTGTGTTCAGACTATAGAAGTTGGCCCGCCTTAGAGGGCTAGGTTTTGGCGGGTGGGTCGAGCCAACCACAGGCCAGTCCAAACACAGTTGGGTCGGGGCTCAGGTCAGACCAGGCCCAAACCCAACCAACCCCTGTTTCACTAAAATGCTAGTAACTAACAGACCAGGTGTCCGATTAACGCACCATCTACGGAATAAGGACCCTTTCTATGAGGCGGTACTTTTGAGATACTAAAATTTTGTTTTAGTATAGGTTGGCATACAGCCAAGTTGGATCGTACTCAAATCCAATCGGGATATTTTTACAAAAAATACCCATATCTTACAAACTAGGTGTTTGTTCGATGTGTCGTCAATTGTGTTGGGACCCTTATGATGAGATGATCTTTTGGGTTACTCTATGTGGGACTTCCTAGAAGTTGAGGTTCAATCGATGGCTTGAGGAGTATATCCTCCCAGAATCAAGCGTGATAAGTGCGGGAATCCAATGACTAGATGCGATGTGAAGAATGAGAGTGACCCTTCATAGATCAGCAGTAGATGAACCTTTGTGGATCATCATGAGAGTGACCCTTCATGGATCAGTAGTAGTGTGACCCTCCGTGGATCAGCGTGAGAGAGACCCTTCATGGATCAAAAGTAGAGTGACCCTTCATGGATCAGCAAGAGAGCCACCCTTCATGGATCTTCATGACAGTGACCCCTCGTGGATCAGTATGAGAGAGTCCCTACATGGATCAGTAGAAGAGTGACCCTTCATGGATCAGCATTAGATCCTCTCAATGGAATAATATGATCTAGATTTATGACTAATCATATTTACTTTTATACTTAATTTATATCTGGGGTGAGTTGTATTTTACTTTGTGATATGTATTTGAGATCTTTCTTGGTGGTGTTTTCTTTGTGGTATTTCCTTTGTGGTATTTTTCCCCTATGGGTTTCTAAGAGACCTTTGGGGGTCTCAAGGTCCCTACTGAGTTGTAATACTCACCCCTGCATGGGATTCACCCACACGTGTAATGTATTGTGCAAACGACCGATGATACGAGGTAGACCTTGGTGGTCTAGGACTCAGTGGAGCTCAGTGAGGCAGGAGTGGATGGTACATACTTCTATAGCTTCAGGCTTTACTGCCACTACCCTACAGGAAGATACTTCAGGGAAGACTTCGATAGTACTATTTAATTAGTGGGTTCTTGGGCTTGTATTCTGACCCTTTACTTTCAGTTTACACCTTTTACTCTCAATGGTGGTTCCTTGTGTTGGTTGTACTTTTTTCCCTTTATGGGTTGCTTTGTGAAGTGTTCCATGTTTGTGTGTGTACAGGTTTAAAGGCAATGGATTCCCTTTTTAGGATATGTCTTTCTTGTGCTAGTCACCATCCCCTGGCCTATGAAAGGTGGGCTTGGTTTAGTCACAACATAGGACCTAGGGGATGGGTCGTGACATTTTGAAATTTTTTTGGGTCATTTTTAAACCTTGTCTTATAACATTAACAACTAATTAAACTCATTTTTACCCTAATTTCTATAATTAATTTTAATTTCTTTAACGAAAATTTATGGTCGAACAATAAGTTGACCATAATATAAATTATAAATTATTTTGATTCTAAATATTTAATCCATTTTTATAAATTAAATCCACAAAATTTTCCAAATTTAATTTAAAACTAATTATGTAGATGTAATGAGAAAGCGGGTTTTCAAAGTGAAAATGTTCAAAAGTTTGGAGTGTGTTTACATAAAAATTGAACATGGAATTGATTATAATGACCTATATTGGTAATAGATATATAATTTATTTAATTTAACTTTAAAATAAATTGAAAATATATTTTTAAATTATAAATTATTTAGATGAAAAGTCTTTTTTCAATTAAAATTCAAAATTTTTGATTATTCATCAAAAAATAAAATTCTTAGAAAAATACCAAAAAAAGCATCCTAAGATAATATTTATAATACTATTTGAAAAATAAAGTTTATTTTTTGAAATAAAAGTATCAAAATTTAGCTTTAAAACAAGTCTTCCATTAAAATACATCAAAACTACCTTTTAAAAAAATACAACATTTTATGCTTAGAATTATATTTATTATTACCTTTTCATATCAAATATATTGGATGAATGTAAAAAATTATTGAATATATAATAAATATATTTAATTTATATCATTCAAAAATAATAATTAATTTAATTTATTAAGATAAAATACCATTGGGAACATAAAAATAGTTATTTATACAAACTCATCCTTTGTATTCAATTGGTTTTTATTTTCATTTATAATTAATTGGTAACTAATTAATTAATTTTATAAACATGTGTCAACCTTATTTTCATAATTTATATTTTATTATTTATTCTCTCCATTCCAATGGTTAGGTGACAACTATCATGTTAAATAAAAATATGAATAGTATATTGCTTCTACGTAAGACTCAGACTTACGTGTAACATAACTTATCAAAGAAACTCAATTTTATATGAAATGTAAGATAAAATTGGTATTTTACATTATGAAAGATAAACCATTTATTTTATGTAACATAATATATTAATTAATTTAAATTAATTTTAAATAATAAATTTTATAAAATCTTGGGATATTACATGATAAATTTATCCCTTGCTTATTACCTTACTGGGATCATGGTAACCCATTTCATTTAATGTATATCCCAAAGATATGGGATGAATTAAATGTAACTTAGGGTGAACTCATGAAGAAAATTTTCACATGGATTATAAGAATGTTTTTGTTTTCATGTATTATGTTCCTAATTTCAAATAAACTAAACTTTAAATGATATTGTGTTTTGTTCCATGTAATAAAAAGTATATTTAATAAAAAGGAGGAATTCTATAGTTAGTATCAGAGGATGGTTTAGTTATTTATGTAAATTAGGACTTGAAAACATTAGTAAGAACCCTAGGGATAAGTATAAATATTGTAAAATAGCCTATAATTTTGGTGAAGTATTAAGGGATTGGTTTCAAAGAAATGAAATATTTGTCAGAATACTACAAGTGGATGTGGATTTAGTATAGATTTACCTAGGGGTAACAAACCTAAAAACACGGTATTGAGCTAGACTTGATTAGGAACTAATGAATGAAAACGAACCTTACTGTAAAACTTATTTGACACTCCTGGGGGATATATTTGGTTAATCGTAAGGTTTTTATGAACCATTATTAAGGATATATAGAAAATGTTGCTATTATTAGAGGATATTAATGAATAACATATTTAATCATGATTTTTTATACATAAAATTATTTTATAAATATAAGATTCCTAAAAGTAACATGTTTCTCACTAAGTTTTTATTCTATTAGAAAAATGGAAGGAAATATGAGAAACCGCGTAATTGATGATTGCAACAGATGATGCACTAATATCCTTCCTAAAATGATGAGAGATGGAATAGAAAACTTCATAAGGATGATGAATAAACTATCTCAAGTTATGAATAATAACTTGAATCAATTTGAGTGAATATATTCACCTCAAAATGAATAACATTTTTTTGAGTCCTGAATCCATAAATGACCACCTTCTTTCAATGGATATACCAACCCATTGATTGATGAAAAATGGATTACCTCTATATAAAAGATATTTTCTATAATATGTTGTTCAAAGCTAGAGAAATTCACTCTGGTAGTTTACCACTTAGAAGGAGAATCTAATTAAATGTGGATACTAATTAAAAAACATGAAACTAATAAGGGATATTGACTCTATGGAGTGGGAAGAGTTCAGGGGAATATTTTTTAATAAATATTTTTTGCATTCAGTGTGAACAAAAATAGAGAAAGAATTCCTATATCTAAAGAAAAAGGAAAATGAATCAGTGGAAATATATGAAATGAACTTTACAATATTTTCTCGATACACCACTATATTTTTAATGAATCTTAAGGGAAAGGTTAATATATTGTTTAGCATAATGAGACCCCATCTGCAGAGGAATTTAACAAAACAAAACTATAAAAGCTATGAGTATATAGTGTGGTGGGCTATGAAGGTTGATTTGGAGTTTATAGTGATAAAGTGGTCACGTAGTTTTAATGAAAATTAGAGATGAATGGATCCAAACTCACATAATAATTTTGATCATGTATGATGTGGAAAGAAAGTGTAGCTTCCCACATGAAAAAAATGTGGGAAGAAGTATTTAGTGAACTACTTTCTTGGGAGTGTAAAGTGATACAAGTGTAGAAGAGATGGGAATATGGCTAGGAACTATCATGGTGAGGTGAAGCCTTAACTTATCCACACTAATAACAAAGGGAAGATAGTGAATGCATGGCCTAAAGTTCAATGATTCAACTGTGGACAACTTGGATAATTTTCCAATCAATGTACAAATTAGAAGTTAATAGAAGGAAACCATCATCAACCTTATCATAGGTAAAGGGAGAAATATTGGGAATTTTTTATCACGATGTCTAAAATAGAGGGTCAAAATGATGTGGTGGTAGGTACACTCTTTGTGCTATCAAATCTATCAAGTACTTTGTTTGATTTTGGCTCTATGCATTCCTTTATTTCATCTAAGTTTTCAAAGAATATGGAATCAATCACCAAGATTATAGAAGTAGAGTTATCTGTCAAGAATCTTGGATAGATTATCCTAGCATGAACAATGTATAAAAACTCTATTATTAACTTTGGAAACTATAATATTCTCGCAAATATAGTATTTATTCCCATGGTGGAATTTGACACTATACTAGGGATAAACTGACCCTCAAAGTATAATGATAAGATAAACTGTAGGATTAAGGAAACTTCTGTAGTCTTGAATGGTAAACTTGTAGTTGTTTTCAAAGGAGAGATATTTTATCCTGATCTTTGTCTTGAATAACCTCTCGTAGCCTTATTTATGGAGATGATTGGTAAAGAGGGGGAAGTAAATGAAATTATAATGATTGAAAATGTCACCACAATTCAAGAATACTTAAACATATTTCTTAAAGAGTTACATATACCTCCCTCAGAAAGAGGGGCAGAGTTCTCTATTGAAATCATACCTAGATCCAAGCCAATATCGAAGATCCCGTATAGAATATAAAATTTAGAGTTAAAGTAATTAAAGAAAAAAATGATAGATATTTTGGAGAGTGGATTTATCTGACCAAGTGTGTCTACTTGGGGATAACCTATTCTTCTTTTAAAGAATAAGGATGGATCAATGCAGTTATGCATTTATTATAGATAAATTAATGGGATCTTACTGAATAAAAAACAACCACTCCAAAGGATTAATGATTTATTTGACCAGCTTCATGGGGATAAATTCTTTTTTAAGTTTTACCTCTGATCTATGTGTTATAAATTGAGGGTGAATAAAGAATATATTCCAAAGACTACCTTCTGAATAAGATATGGGAATTATGAGTTTGTTGTTGTTCCCTTTGGCTTAACTAATTCTCCTACTGTATTTATGGATTTTATAGATAGAGTATTTAAGGACTACCTTGATAAATTCATGGAAATTTTTATTGATGGTATTCTAATATATTCCAAATTCCCAAGGAGTATGAGGATCATCTAAGGGTTATATTGAAAACTATGAGGAAAGAGAATATATTTGAAAATTTTAAAAAAATTGATTTTTGGTTACAACAAGTTTCATTCTTGGGGAAAATTGTAAACAATGAAGGAATCTCAGTTGAACCTACTAAGAAAAAGTATATAGAGGAGTGGCCTCATCCTAAAATGGTAAATTAGATTCATAGTTCCTTGTTTTATAGGGATATTTTAGGATGTTTTTGAAAAAAATTCACAACTTTCAAATCCACTAACTAAGTTAAACTAAAAAAGAGATAAGTTCATCTAGACAGAGTGTAAAGAATGTTTCCATGAACTAGAGAAAAGATTCATTACTGTAACTATGTTAACTCTACCATCTTTCAAAGACATATTTTTTATTTATATTGATGCATCTATAAAAGGGATTGGGTGTGTCCTCATGAAAAATGATGGGTAATCACTTATGTATCATGATAGTTAAATCCTCATGAGAA
This sequence comes from Viscum album, assembly GCA_963277665.1. Classification (NCBI taxonomy): domain Eukaryota; kingdom Viridiplantae; phylum Streptophyta; class Magnoliopsida; order Santalales; family Viscaceae; genus Viscum; species Viscum album. The sequence continues at coordinate 315,491,458 of OY728151.1, forward strand.
GAATTATCCTATGCTTGACCTAGATTTAAATGCAGTCATTTTTTTTCTAAAGATATGGAGGCACTGTATTTATGGGGAGAAATTTGATATATATAGACCACCAATGTTTGAAATATATATTTATGAAAAATGAATTAAACATGTAAAAAAGGACAATTTTGGATCTTCTTAAATACTATGAATGTTCAATTCATTATCACCCTGAAAGAGTAAAAAAAATTTACTAATCCATTATGAAAGAAAGACCCTGTTTTTTTGAAATTGTGAGGATTCAAAGAGATTTGTTGATAAGGACCTAGTAAGGTTGGACATAGGAATCATAAGGTAAGGGAATAATCCTATCCCAAATTATTTCTCAACCATAATTACTAGAGACGATCAAGAGATATCAAAGAGAAGATAATTTTATATAAAATAATATAGAATCAATGAATAATGGGAAGTTTTCTGAGCTCAATATTGATCAAGAAGATATAGTGAAATTTTTTACAGGGATACTTATCCCATCTATATCAGAGATAAAGAAGTATCTGAGGGATGAATCTCATAGCTCTACATTATCTATACATCCTGGAATAAATAAAATTTATAGGAACCTTTGTGATCATTATTGGTGGGATAATATGAAAAGGTATATTTCCAACTATACTAAAATGTGATTGGTGTGTCAAAAACTGAAGGGGGAGTGACAAATTCCTAAAGGGGTGTTGCAACTACTACCCATACCAACATGTAAGTGGGACAATATCACAATGGATTTCATCATCGGTATCCCAAGAACAAACAAAGGAAACAATATGATATGGGTTATAGTGGATGAAATCATTAATACTTCCCATTTCATCACTATTCAGGGAGATTTCTCTCTTGAAAGAATTTCCAAGATATACGTAAATTAAGTGTTGAGGATGATGGGGAACTACTTTCGATTATTTATAATCATAATCCAAGGTTCAAATATAAATTCTTAATAATTATTCACCATGAAATTAATATTGAATTGAATTTCAGTATGATCTATCACCCCCAAATTGATAGCTAATCTAAAAGGATTATTCAAAAACTTGAGGACATACTGAGAACATTCTCAATGGAATTTAAAGTTGTATAGGATCAACACCTAACATTAGTTGAGTTCTCATACAAAAAATTATACCACTCAGGTATTAAAATGTCACCCTATGAATCTCTATATGGGAAGCAATGTATAACTCCTACTTTTTAGGATAAATTTGTTGATAGAAATCTACTTGGGCCTGATATTATGTAATAGATGATAGAAAAAGTCCATTCCTTCCAACATCATAATAAAGATGCTAAGAGTTGTTAGAATAGATATGTTGAAAACCATCGAAGGGACATGTAGTTTGATGTTGGAGATAGAGTTTTAATTTGGATATCATCATGGAAGAGAGTCATGAAGTTTGGAAAGAAAGGGAATCTTATCCCTTGGTACATTATTCCCTTTAAAATCCTTGATCATATAGTATTAGTGGACCATCGGATAGCACTTCTACCAAATTTGGTTCAACTTCATGATGTATTCCATTTATATCTCATGGGGAAGTACATACCTAATCCCTTACATGTATTGAATCTAAAGGTGGTACAACTGTAATATGACCTCTCTTATGAGGAGAAACCAGTGGAGATCATGGACCATAGAGACAAATGTCTATGAAACAATACAACTCACTTTGTCAAATTTTTTTAGAGGAACCATAAGTATGAATATATGACATGGGAACCAAATAAATAATGAAATAGAAGTACCCTGACCAATTTTCAATCGAGAATATGAGTTTAAATTTTGGGGATGAAATTTCTGAAGGGGGAACAATGTAACTACCTAGATTTTTTAAATGATATTTGTTTTCTAAGAAAATGTGTGGTATATTATATGATATTATATACATAAAAAATATTTAGGAACCAAAAAAACTTATCACCTTAATAAATATCATTACATTATTCAGCTATGAAACCAATAAAAATTCCAAAAATTATAATTGGAAAAAAATATAAAATAGAAAGGCAAAAAATATGAAATTATACGTCGCCCCAATCTTCTAGAATCATCACCCCCAAGACTAAAACTGTATAAATGAAACAAAAAAAATATTAAACCAATTATAAAATTAAAATATAACCATGGGATGAATTGTAGTGAATATTGAGTGAAATAATGAAGTGGTATTCATAGGGAGAAATGTGATTATTGGAATAATTTTATAATTTTTTGTCAATATAACCATTTTTATATTTGACCTTTAGGAACTATACCCTTTTTTTAATAATTTCATCATTATAATTAGTGTTTATAAGTGGTAATTATAAAGGATAATTGATGTAGAAATGAGAAACTATGGCCACAACCAATAAAGTCATGTCGTTTGAATCTCATTTGTCAGAACCTGGGAGGGAGGCAACTCCACTGGGGTTCTTCCTTGACTAAGTCCAATATGAGCTTCAAAATTTGAGGCTTGAATGAAATCATCGATGGGAGAAGTTCAAGTTGGTGGATATTACCACTCAGTAGATGTTATTTGAGCCACCCCATGAAACTTCCACTATCACATTCCTTACCCATAGCAAGTACATGGGGGTAATAAGGGGTTACCTATCCAGGCATTAGTTATATAAAGTTTAATTTCCTTTGTATAAATAAATTTTTTATTCTATCAATCTAATTTTGAGAATATTTTTTTTAAGTAAGACCAATTTGATAATTGATTTTTTGTTGGAAATAAAACATAATTACATTTTTAGAAAATATATACACTTTTAAAATAAAATCAGTTATTCTGGATAATATTTTATTTTAATTAAATATCCTTTTAAAACACACTTATTTAAATATAAATGATAAATTATTTTATTGTGTCCTAGGAAATTTTTGTAAGTGTTAGAAATTTGACTATCTTAAAAACTACTATTTTCCAATAAATATGGATGTTTATATTTAAAAGTTAAAATTATCATATATAGAAAATTATTTTTGTTAAAATAAATATTATATTTGAAATCATAATGTATAAATTAGGTTAGGGTGATTTTTTTATAATTTTCTAGAATACTTTATTTTTCAGTGAATAATAAAAATACACTTTTGGGTTTTTTGTATGTTATATGACTTAATATTTATTTAATAATGATGTAATAATTAATTAATAAAAATATATGACTGGAAATATATTTTTTATTAATATTTAGTATTTTAATATATTTTAATAAATTTATAAACCTATAAGTGACTTTCCAAAGTCTTAAGTGGAAAATTTGATTTTAAAAACATTATTTTGTGGAAAATATACATTTCCATGTCAAAAGAAATATTAAAAATGGTGTTTACTTCTAATATATTAAAATATCATAAAATTTGACTCAAATTTTAAAAACCATGAGAAAATACTATGGTTAAGCTCATGGTTTTTTATTTTCCACAATCGTGATTTAAAAGACCTATATTTGGAAATTATTAAGGAATTCCTCCACTTTTCAATAAATACCCACCCATTTCACAATTCCCCTTCAATCCCAATCTATACTCTAGGAATTTATTTTTATTTTCCCCCCAATTTTTATTTAATCCTTCAAGGTCCCATCCTTAATATTTAGGAGTAACTCTTCGAGGTAAGGAAAATCTTCACTTCTCTTTTCCATTCAAGTTCTCTTTTCATGGTATGTCTTTTAATTACTAAAATAATTTATTTTTTCTACTTTTTGTTATCCCATTACTATAAGAATGGTATTTTATCAATGGGAGACCATTTTTATCCCACATTCTCTATTTCCTTAATCCATTTTTTATACATATCATGTTGTCGAATTTATTTCTCTCTTTTACATGAGAAATTATCATTTTTTATGAATATCCAAACCTCTTCCTTTTATATGGGTATTCACCTAGATGTAAAAATTATTTATTTATTTGGGGATTTATAGATATATGAAACCCAAATTCCATTTTAATTGGTTAAGAATTTTGTAATGATCATGTCTTTAAGAACTTTTGTACACCATGATTTTGATAAGAAACATGTTCTTTATTCTCTATGGGTTATTAATGAAATTAGTTATTATGATCTATATGGATAACATTAATTAATATATATGATGGGTGAACCGTGATATCACTCCAATGCATTTGGTAAATAATTTTTATCTAGAGATGACATTTTTTATGATACCTTGGTGAATAACCTTGATAATTTTGATTTATGATACTGTGGTGATAAACCTTGGTGATATGCTTTTGAATGTCTCATTTAAATGTTGTAGCCATATTTCTAAGTTATGATTCATGTTATTTTATTATGATATACCTCTTTTTCTCTATATCATGTTATAATTTTATACCTCATGTTCTTATTTATATGCCTCATGATCACGTGCTAAATTTCTCCTTTTCTTATTCTCTTATTGGGATCATGCTCACCCCATTACTTTGATGTATGTATCCAGGATATGATATGTAGTAAAGGTAAATTATTGTGAACTTGTAAAGAATACTTTCATTTGGATTAAAAGAATGTTTTATTTTTTCATGTATTATGTTCTTAATTCCAAGAAACTAAACATTAAAAGATCATGTGCTTTGTTCCATGTAATGAAAATTTTATGTAATAAAAATTTAGGATTCTATATGGTTGATATTCTATCTCTAGATCATTCTTATCTATTTAAGTTAATGCCTTCCATATGTGATATTTTTACAACTCAGTTATTGTTTCCAAATGGGGACCCAACGAAGATGGGTCTTGGGGGTCATTATCTCCCTTCCTTTGTTTTTGACCTGGGAGGGGTACCTTTGGATGGAGGGGATCATGAAAACAATCATAGTTTTATACAATATTTATCCCACTTTATAGATCCTTTTATGGGTCTGACTAAGAAGAGGGTGAGGTTTGAGTTTTCTAATTCTTATGAGTCGGACTTTGGGGTGCTAAAGAGGAATTTTTATCCATTTTGATCTTGAACTTTCTTAAGACTGGTAAGGATTGGACCTTATGTTTTTATTCATCAAGTGTTAGGTTGGGGGTAATTATTATATAAAATAGGTGGGTAGTCACTTATGGGTCTAGGTGGCTAAGACCACATGAGTGTAACTAACCAACCCATGATTTGGAATTTCCTATAGTAGTACACACCCTGATACGTTGGTGACACTAACTAATGGGGGATAGTTTTATGGTTTATGAAGATCATAAAATCTTGAAATAACTTTTCTCCTAGCATGAACTAAATCTTAGGTAGAGAAAGTTGTTTGAGTACCTATAGTTATTTGAATTTGAGTTGGATTATATTCCTAGGATGGGGGATATCATTGTATATTTTTTGATTAAGAATACTCAAATCCAAGTTGTCCAAGATTTTATATGTGAGTGGAAAGTGATGGATTTGTTCACTGAGCTATATTTGGATGTCCAAGAGTATCAAGGGTGAACAACTTTAGATTCCCTCTCTATTACCTCTTCACTTATTGAAAGAAAAAAGTAAATTCATCTCTCAAATTATGATTTTATATTGATGAGGGATACTATATATAGTAGGGATATATATCTTGATTGGTTCTTGGATATTGATGAGATTATTTTTGGAAGTGGTCATGTAGTAGTTCCAACAACCATGCCTGAGAAACTAATGAGGGACATTCATGCCTCAATGTGGGTTATGAATCCAGGTCTAACCAAGATTTATCATGAAGTTTTCTAATAGTACTGGTGTCAATGGATGAAGAAGGTCCTAGTGGGGTTTATTACACAGTGTTCCACCTATCAGAAGGTGAAGATAGAGCGCCAGTATCCCACTAGTTTTCTCTAGTATTTACGAATCCCTGAAAATAAGTTGGATGATTTCATAATGGGTTTTTTAATGGGTTTTTTTAGTATTTCTCATGTTCATGATGTTTTTTTGGGTTGACATAGATCATTTGATTAAATTAACCCATTTCTTACCAATCAAGGAGGCTTCTTCAGTGGATGATCCAGGTATATTATATTTCTGGGATGTGGTACACTTGTATGGGGTGCCACAAAGAATCACCTCTGAAAAGGATTCCCATTTCACCTCAAGGTTTTGGTAAGGATTATAAATGTTGTTAGTCACATAGGTTCATCTGACTACCACTTACCACCCATAGATGGATAGGGAATGGAAGTGCATGATACAGGTTCTCGAGGACATGCTCTGAACATATGCCCTTTATTTTTGAAACTCTTGAGATATTTATCTAACGGTAGTAGAATTATACTATAGTAACAGTTATCATGAATCCATTCATATGAATTATTATGAGGCATTATACAAAATTTTATTCTAATCACCTTTATTATATCTGGAATCTGGAGATTTATCCATGCTTGGATCAAGACTGATGTAGGAGACTGCTGAGCTGATCTTGTTGATTAAGAAGATGTTAGTGATTTACCATAGAAGACATTGATGATTTCCTGATCAGATATGTCATACTCTATAATTTAATGTGGGTGACTTTGTTTTCTTATGAATATTGTTGAAGTTTTATAAATAGTGGATTTAGAAATAGGGTAAGTTAGTTTCAAGGTTTTTGGATCCTTTCAAGGCAATAGATAGGATTAGTATTGTGGCCTACTAATTGGATCTTCTGTCAAGGTATGCAATTATTCTTCATGTGTTCTATGTATACTAACTTTTACAGTATCATCCTGAACTATCACATGTGATTTATATTGATGACATTAAATAGTATTTTGATTCTTCTTTTGAGGATAGGCTAGTTCACATCATGGAGTGTAGTGATAAAACACTTCATGTAAAGAATATTCCTTGGTACGGGTCCTATGGTAGCATGGTAATAACTCGGAGAAGATATGGGAGAGGGAATACAATTCCCAAGCCCATTATATGGAGTTATTCTTTAAGAAAGATCAGTGATTCTTATGGGTTCATCTCAGAGATGGTATATTTTTATGGTAGAGAGTTTTTATCACCTTCTCCCTTATTAAGGTATGGTCCTATTTAATTTTTGGAAAACCCCATGTATTGCATAATTTTAAGCGTGTTTTTAGAATTTATAATGGTGGTGTGTGTAAAATAGGGGTATGATTCCATGATTTGGGACTACATTATACTAATTCAATCCCACTGGCAAGCCAATGGAAAATTAGTAGCCTTATAAAGGTTTCTAGGAACACCATCCAGTTTGTGACTCAGCACCAGCCTACTATTATCCTATCGATTCACTAGTGGAGGCCGGTGACTCTTTAGTATAATCATTCTTGTTCTTTCATAATGGGAGTAAAATAATCTATTAACCCACTATTTTTGTATATCTATTACCTGATTTTCACTACATTCAACCCTCAAATAGTAACCCCTAACAAAACTATCTCGATCCTTGTATCCTTGGATGAAAATCCATTAATATTGAACTATTTCAAGTTTTATCTGGTGTAATCAATACCTATAGGTAAATATAAGACTCTTTTTTCCTCATTTCTTATTTTATTTCATTTTCAATGTTTGTTCCTCCTTTTTTAACTCATATTCCCAATTTTGAAGGATTTTTTCTACTACCTCATTTTCTCCCATTTCATGCAGAATCAAAGCTTGATTTTGGGTGTGTGGTATCCTCTTTGACTAAGGTAGTTGGTAATTTTATTTTTCCCATATTCATACCCTCCTTTATAGGTATTTTCATTATGCATCGCACTAATATTCCATGTTTGATCCCTAAGCTTTAATTAAATTCCTAATAATATATTTTTTTAGGATATTCATCCTCTGAAAAATTAGTATTGAAAAAAAGAAAGTTGATTCCATGTTAATACCTTTCCTTGAGATAATAACCCTATTAAATGGTTATAAAATTGGTAATTTTAAATGATATATGGAATTTGTTATTGGAAATGGTATTATAGAAATGGTTTCTTGAAATTGGAATGGTGTTGCTTGAAAATTTAACTTTGAAAATGGAGATTTAAAATGGAATTGAAAATGTTTTTTAATTGAAAATTTGAATTGGTATTGATGGATTGTGAAATGAAATTTTATTTTCTTAAGTGATAAATTTGGGATTATGTCCTGGTTTTAAAAAATTTATAAATTTTAACTTTTAGAAATTGGTATTTTTGGATTATTCCTTGGATGAGAAAACACCTGAAGGGTGGTCTATTCTACTATACTTTGGATGAGAAAACACCTAAAAGGGTTGTACATGATATTATACTTTGTTTAAAAAACACCTGAAGGAGTGGTCTATGATACCTATTTGTATACCAAGTTAAATCAGGTTTATTATACTATTTGTAATGGTCCTTAAGGAATACTTAGAGATACCATGGAACTAGCTAAAGAGGGAATTTTTGATCAAGGTCTCATACCTAAGGATCGATAGTGGGTTTTCTTTATTTATTTACTTTCAAAAAAAATTAAATATTAAATAGTTAAATTATAGAACTTCTATATAGACTACTTTCCATACTGGATTTATTTAGGGATATCATTAGTGGTGGCCTATTAAGTTTTACTTACACCCTACTTGGGTCTTCATTGGGTACCCAATTAGACTTCATGGTTATAGGTCCATACAAGGGAAATAAATCAATTCCAGATACATTATATTTTGGGATAGGTTAGAGATAAGGATCTAGGTGTTGGGATAGATCTTCAGCCACTTTTGGGAGTTTTATTTTTTTTTCCATTTTTTTAACCTTTGATACTTGTTATATATTTTTATTATTATTTATGACTCTTGAATATCTTATAGAATCATTATGGATACTTCATGGTTATGTTTATTTCTTGGTTTATGTCTTGTTATTTCCTATTGTGTTATGAGATGTATGTTATTTCTTTTATTATTTATTTGTTATGAAACTCTAACAATAGGGTATAGTCTCCCCAAGTAACCTTATCAAATTCCCATCACCAGTTGATAGCCTCAGGCATACAAGGAGGTGCACTTGAGGTCATGTGGAATGTTGAACCGATTACTGATCATAATGAGCCAAGATGGGATGATACAACTATCTATCACAATTTTACATTAATATACTAACAACTCCCACCACTTTTTCAATGTGTTGTTGATTAAAAATCATATAATACATCAAGATTTTTACTAATGATTCATAGGGAACATTTACCATGTACTCTACCTTATCTTCCATTTATAGTGATTTCTCTTTTACCAACATGAATTTTTGGACAAGGGAGTGATCACTAACTTTACATCGCATATTATAAATCATTCCACCACTTTCTAGATGTAGTCATACCAACTCTATAAAAAATTTATAGAAGTTAATTCCCTAAAAATTTTTATCCTCAAAATTTGTTTAGCTGGATCAAGATCCTTTTTCATGAATATTTTATAAAATTCAAGATTCATCTCATCAATCCTATTCATTACTAGATTGAAAATAAGCATGACATAAATATAGATAAGTGGAATGATGAATCTCCCATAATAATGAAATTTTAGGTAATTTTAATGATCTGCATTTATCTGGATGAACTTCCACTCAACCATAATGGAATTGAATTCCGGTTCCACTACCTTGGTGCCTAATTCAAACCATAAAGGCTCTAATTTACCTTTCATGCGTGATTTATGTTTTATTTCTCAATGAAAAAATCAGGATTATCTATGAAAATTTCTTCATCTAAATCCCCATAAAGAAATGAAGTATTTATATCCTAATGATCCAAATAAATACCTTTCATTTAAACCACACTGAGTACCATCCAAATTTTCATGTGTTTAACTAATATAAAAAAATATCACAAATAAATCCACACCCTCTATATGTTAAAACCCCTTCATGAAAAGTCATGAATTATACCTCTATCTACAATCCACTTCCTCCTTCATCCAATAAATTCAATTATTCAGAATAAATTTATTCCCATCATTCCTTTCTATTTTCTTTCATATTCTAGACACATTTAAGGAATCAATCTCATCCCTTAGGGATAACACCCATGGATTTGAGTCCTTCAAACTTGAAACCTCTTCCAAGATCATGGGTCTTCCATTATCTATATAAATAAAGTACTATAGATCACTTCCATACCTCTACACTTGGAACCTTATCCTTGTAAACCCCTATAACCCCATCTGTAGATTATCATCTTCCAAAACTACTGCTTATGGAACTTCACATTCATGATATCTTCCATGAGCTTCCTCAATTAATTATTTCTTTAACACTTTTTTTCATGGTAACACCATAGAAACTTGACCTCCTTATAGTAACTCCTTTAGAATGTCTAGTGTTTTGGAAATTTTCTATAAATCCCCATTCCATAAGACATTAAATTGGTTCCCTGATCTAATGCTCCACATAACTTTTGGTGCACCACTTCGTACAATAATGGCTGAAAAATAGGAATGAGGGTCTAAAAGGATATTTTAGGGAGACTATACCCTTAGTTTAGAGTCACAATAGAAATATAAAATAATAATAAACATATAAACTGGATCAAATAACCATCACATATAAATTAGGGTAAGTTTCAAAGTAATTATAGTGTCAAATGCTACAAAATAAGGGATTACATGCATTCCATAACTAATCCTCTTTGGGAGGATCACATGAAAATATGTAAAAAAAATTGACCAACACATCCCCAATCCAGTTCTGAATCCTACCCTGTTCCTTCATCTAAACTCTATGAAAGCCAAGCCAAATCCAAGAAATCAAAAATTATGGGTTCTTTCCCAAACTAGAATCTACAACCAGATAATATTATACATGAGTAACCATGTGCCATAGAAGCCCAAAAGGTTATGACTAAAACTTAGTAGGTTACAACTAATAATGTCCCTAAAATAACCAATCAATAAAATAGTATAGTTGGGAGTTATATAAATAGTAATTTTTACATTTAACCAATTTATTTGTCTTATATTTAATTATATTAAAAATAAAATAAAATACAATAAAACATCCACTGGTGATTGGGATCTATGGTGACACCCAAAAGGTTGTGATTAAAACTCAATAGGACACTAATAATGATATCCCTAAAATAACTGTTCAATAAAAGATATATCTAGGAGTGATATAAATATTAATTTATACATTTAATCAATTTTTTATTCTAAAGGTTAATTAGATTAAAAAAATTAATAAAATTCAATAAAACATTCACTAGTTATTGAGATCTATGGAGGCACCCAACACTAGTTTATACCTTCTTCGACCATAACTGATGAGTCTATGATCACAATATACATCCTATATCAACTGGTTTTAAGGTATACTACTAAGAAACCATGTTTATAATAATATATGGGGTTCCATGTGGTGAAAATGGGAATTCCCCCTCAATAAATCTATAATGAATCTAAGGGTGGGGTGTCCCTTAGCATTGAACTAATCTATATTACAAGTCTAAACTCAAGAAACCATCTTTGGAATTTAAAATCAAGGCTTGGTGGGAATCCTCATCTTATATCCAAGGCATTCCACTCAAGTAACCAGGACATATCTGGGGGTCTAATCCTACATCATTCACCAAAGTACCTTTTAGGAATCCATTACATTATTTTTTGGAATTTTATAATATAGACATTACCTAAATCCATGGGTGGTCCTCCCCAAGGCATTTCCAATAATAAATCTAGGGGAATCTAATGGCTTTCTTGATGCATTCCATAACATTGTATCTCTATGAATACAATGGTGTCAATACACCATGGAATTCATATAAGTCCCCTAGTAGAATCCAAGGCTTAATCATGGCATTCCACATAATTCCAGGTTCATACTGACCTTAAGGAATCCTCTCAAGGCATTCTATTCCAGCATCATATCAAGAAATGTTAATTTAATAACTCTATATAAAAAATAATCATTTTATATTAAGTAAAATCATTAATCATGAAAAAATTCCCAAGGTCCTCTTCATGGAACATTCCACAATTTATCAAAAAAGAAAAAATCCATGCAATAAACTCCATCCCATTACATAAATGATTTATCAATTTCTTTTTAAAATAACCACACTACCAAAGTACTCAAAGAGAAATGTGAGACTATGGGTTAATTTAATGGCATCACCTAAATTATTTTTATGATAGTACACTCATTGATTATCATCCACCAGTTCATCCTGAATTGGAATAAATTGAGAAACTATAAAAATTCTATGAAAATAGGGAATATTATAAAAACTCATTCAAACATCACTTGATAGTAGATGAAAACTAAAATAGATGTAATGGGAGTTATATAATCACCCTAGGATCTCCAACGTACCTGATAGTGAGTGAAATAGCTGATGAAAAAGAGGTATCTTCCATTTAAAGGGAGATAAGAACCAAGGGGGAGGAGGGTGTCATGCTTCTACTAAAGAGGGAAACCTCTCCCTAATTTAAAACCAACATCCCTTAAATTAAAATAACAAAAATATTTTAAAAAATGTATCAAGGTAGTTTCATGGAATGATACCTTAGTTTATGCCATGAATTTTTGGGGCAATGGATCCTCTACCCTACTTGTCCCATTCATGGAATGAATAAAGTTTCACACCATGAATGGATCCTACCTACTATTGTTCAACAACAGGCTCTCCCATTCTTCTTAAAAGTCATCTCAATCCACCCTTAAACCATTAATACTAACTGAAAAACACATTTTCTAGAAAACTTAATGTGGTCTTATACACTAAATAAGGTTATGGGTTTTACAATATCCCCACATAAAAATAAATTCATCCTAAAGTTAATCTTCTAAACAACATTGGACCTCACTAGACAATAACATGATCCATTGAGCCCATATTCCTGATGCTCAGTATCACATCACCACCTAGACATATCCATTTTTTCATATTGCATGCTCCATTTGAATTTTCCTATCATAGGGATCTCATTAACTATGATATTACAACATAATTGGATGCTCCTCAAGGGACATGTCATTTTTAATATCAACATTTCAAAATGACCCACTTATCGAGTCCTTCTCATACTCACATGACATGACACAAACTATTTTCAATATTCGAGCACTGAGTTTTGAAACAATGCCTTCACTGGTTTTTTTTACATGATTCACCCTCTAAATAATGTGAAAAAATGGGTTTTCACCCCCTAATCCAAGACACTAATTGGGGTCCACCCCATGAATCCTGTCATAAATTGTTATGGTAGCTACCAACCATTTTGGGACCAACTAAACATGATTTAAAGTCTCCTTCTTGAGACTTGTCTCAATCAATCCTAACATATTCTCCTCCAATAACAAAAAGGTGAATGAAACTAAATCCGAGTATTTTTTTCCAAGAACCACTAAAACATAGAATGCATGATCCCAGCATATTCCTTAATATTTGAATCATCTACTTTGACTATCACAGTCACCAATCCCAAAGAACAAACCAAAATGAACCTCGTCACTAATTGTGGCCATGCTGATATTGCAACTAAACCATCTCCACCTCTCAAAATATCACTATCCCAAAAAGTGTGGCACTGATTATCCCAACAAACTCCACCATGATAACCCATTTTGTGGAATTTATAAATTCTCAAAACACCCAAACATAATTTTAGGGTTGATTCCATAAGTATTCACTAGTATACTTCTCAATCATCCATATACTAACCCATAATATCACTCAAGATATTATTTTTAACATAAATACTCTTCTCATCATTCATTTTGGTAGGTCATCCAAATAGACATGCTTGACTTTTATTCCAAGATTGAAACACCAACCACTCAAACTATTCACCATGCTCTCACCCATGCACCAACATGCTACCACCAAACCATGATTAGATCAATTCATTCCATAACAAGACTGAAATGATTGATTTTACCCCAAAAATCATCATATATAAGTTAATATCTGGAATTTCTGAGGGAATATCTATTGCATTGGAACTACTCATGCACCAACATTCGATGTTGTCACAACTATCATAAGATTGATATCATGAACCAATAACCTTACCAACACAAGGGTTACATTACCTTGACCAAAATTCCACTCTCCACCATAGGAGTGTCCTTTCCATCATTACCCTAAATCAAAACCCATGTATCATGGCCCAAAACTCATCTGTTAATGAACACGATGGTCAGATAGTTCTTTCTCAAATTTCTCTTCAAGAATCAACCCCCAATGGGTCTCTTACTTAACACATGTGTGTTTCTCTTCTTGATCCATTCCCACCACCCTATCAAAACCTTTCCATGATTGATCTCTTAGATTGATCATGTTATGGTACTTTGATCTAAACCAACATCACCTCTATTAACTAAGAGTCCTTTACACTTTAATCTCAACCTCAAGAAATTATGCCTGTAAAGTTTCCCCAAGTTCATCATCCCTCTGATCACCCACAACTGCTCACCAATCCAAAACATGATATCCAACTTGATTACCAGCATGTACAACCCTAATCCTTTGAACCAAAATGGTACACACTCCCACACAAATCGATCACATAGCCTAACACACACTTGATGATCTTTTCACATACAAACTAGGATTACATGCCTGAACCATTGACCATACTCACATGAAGTTCATCCTTACTTAACCTAGAATATCCTTGGTACTCCTCTTTAAAATTAGGCACTTTACTTATTCAAAATCCCAACACATGACATCCTTCCAACTGGTGTCATTTCAAAACTATGAGCATGTAGCCCTGCTCATGCCAAACTATTAGAATCATTCACTGAAATCAGCAGGTCTAGGAGCTCGACCGATCCTTCCCTATATCGCTAACTTTGATACTGAGCACAAGATCCTCATGTGATTTCACATTTGACCATTTATAGAATTATTGTGCCTATTTTGTACACTCGTTCACACTTAACAATCATTGATCCAATCCCCAATAATCACTTTTATTCCATCTAGAAAATGGGTTTTCATTCATGCATCACTCGATCTCATCGAGACCCAAGGTTCACACACCCAACCATGACCAACATACAGAACCTAACTCATTTCCCATGAGTCAAGAATCAATGTTCATAGGATCTCACATATAATAAAGTGACAAACCATACTCTTTACATGTATCTTTTACTAACAAGATATATCGTAGATGCTTTCCTACAATAGGAATGACACCTTACATGTAGCAAGGTCAAATTAAAAACTAACTATCATCATGATCATCATTTATAGAACTCAAACCAATTACCTACATGGCCACTAAATACCCAAAACATGTTTGTAATAGTTAGGTCTAGGAATTTGTATGATCCTTCCCTTAAAACCACCCTAGACAAAAATCCCAAAGACTCCAGTTACTCAACCTTAAACACCCCAAAACAAGGCATCATCAAACATGCACTAATCATATAAGCTCAAGAATACACCTTTACTCATATCACTAGAATAATACATAAGAATATATTAACCCTAACTTGGGTTATCCTTCAAGGTCATAAATAATCAACTCACTCAACCTGGGTCACTATCAAGGGACACTTGGTCCTACTACCTTGCCCCTAAACCAAGACTTTCTAGGATAATCTCTGTAAAAAGTACGGTCCACAACATTAAAACCTCGTGTCTAAGCACTCACAATGGTCCCAATAACCATAAATTGGGTCAAGTCAAACATATAAGGCCCATAAGTCACATCATTACCCTAGGGATAAAATATCTACAAGTTTAAATTATTAATTCTTTATCATTTCACAAGCATCACATTCTAGGGTTGGTTAATTAGAATTTCATTCACAAGTTATGAGGTAAAATACTTGATAACAGATTACTAGAATTTTATTTAAACAAACCATTGTTTTCCTAGAAACTCACATTTTAAAAGAAATTATATTACTATAATCCATAAAAATCATCCAAGATTTATTGAGATTTTTATATTCCTAAGGCTTGATTAAATATGGTTTTATTAATAAGATATAAAGAAAAATTCTGTATATGTTTCTTATTAGAACTCTTTTAAAAAACACTACCATTAAACAATTTTTCTACATTTTTCTAAAAGATACACTTTTATTTTGTCTAGAATCTAACAAGATTTTATTTTTCCAAGGATTTATTAAATAAAGTTTCAATCACATGATATTAGATAAAACTCTTTATAGGATGATTACTAGAATATTATTTAATCAATACTATCATCAATACATTTATATCTACCTATATGTCAAGAAATCATCTTAGGGAATTAGTTAAGTAAAATTCCACCATAGATGTATATGGAAAACCCATATATTATGATGCAGACATTTTAAATAGAATCCCCCTTATTACTAGTAAATTATAGACCATATTCAGACATAAATCAGACAAATATGATCAAAAAAATGTAATCAAAATCTAATATACATCACAAGCAACATGAAATCGACATCTAATACCCCCGTACCTATCATGATGCTTGTAATGTGAACCCCTATGTGCTTGAAATGATGTATTAATGTAGACACACCCCATTTCCATCCTATCCAAAATTTTAATTCCCATAAATCCTAACATTTCAATGAAAGTGTCTCACTCAAAGTGAAAATAAGATACAACCATAAAAAGAGAAACCCAAGAATAACATGTACGATCCCCTAGAAACTTGGGTTTTCTTCTAAGTGTGGGTTAATAACTCTCATAAAAAAGCTCATTATCAAGTTCCAACACACACCTAATCTCTTATCTACAATGATCAAATAGTAACAAAAAATAAAAACATAGTTTGATACTATTTTATAATGCCTCGCCCTGGAAACCACTAAACCAGTGCCCTGGTATTATGGGTCACATGAACTCAAGCGCACCTCCTTATATGATAAAGGCTACCAACTAGTATTTAAGGTATAAAAGGATACCATGGGGGTATTATACCCTCTTTTTTGAGTCATAATATCATAAGAAAATTATAATAAATATATAATGTGGATCAAACATCTATCACATATAATGTAGAGAAAGTTCCAAAGTAACTGTAGTGTCAAATGCTACAAAATATTAGATTTCATACATTCCATAATTGATCCCCCATGGGAAGATAACATACAAATATACATCAAAAAAAATAAAAAAATGACCAAATAATACCAAAATTGGTTCCGATTCTAGCCCAGTTCCATCATCTGAACTCTATACAAGTCAAGACAAATTCAAGCAATTAACAATGATAGGATCTTTCCCAACCTGAAAATTGAAACCAGATATTCTTATACTAGGATACCCAATTTCCATGATGGCTTGAGCAGGGTGTGAGTAAAACTTGGTAGGAAACAACCAAAGGAATCCCTAAAAATACTGATCAATAAATGAGTGAATGTAGGAGTTTTATAAATAGGAACTTATATGAT